>JASEVX010000003.1:35023438-35255938 GCA_031761405.1 Serripes groenlandicus | reverse complement strand
CAAAAAACTCATATCAAAGACTTTCCAAAAATGAAAACTGGATCATTTTCAACTTAGACTGATAGCCCATTGGTGAAAGACGACTGACGCGTGTCAACTGGTCAAACTTATGAAATAATGTTGACCAAGTTGGAGGTTCTAACTCTTTCATTGCTAGGTTTCCCATATGCGTTTTAGCAGTTTCCCGTTTATTTGATCCCGATATGGTATTACAATATCACAGCAAATCGCAAGATGCGGCTCGTTGAAGACCCAACTCTTTCAAAACAGTATGACAATCGAAGAGAAATTTCCGCTCTTGCCACAAACATTTCAACTCTATTTAATAATAATTAAGTTTTCACATTTTGCCTGTATGCATATAAGTCGTGTGCTACAGAGTTGTTGTATGTACAGGGGATTAATGCACAACCAACCATTGAGAGCATCTTTCTAAAGAAGCAATCCGTGAGCCGTCCCGCGAGAAAACCAACATTATGGACTCTTCGTAATGTATCCCGTCTCGCGGGATAGAGGTATCGAGTAAAGATTTCTGAAACAGAAAATCCACAGGAGGCGAAACGTGTCTGTTCGGTTAGCCTGCGCGGGATGCGTAGGCTGACCCTTTACGCAGAGACCATTGTGTTGGTTTTCTCGCGGGACAGCTCATACGTCAACAAAGGGACCCCTTCTTGTCAGTGAATAGCCTTTTTGTAAATCTGATAAAAATTTACTGCAGTCTTATGAAAGAGCTGTGCTGAAAAAGACCCCCTTAACCCTTTCCCTCATATAGACGCTTTCCGACGCCTCTGCAGCAGACGGCTTTTTGAAAACATAGTGACAAAAGAAGAAATTGCACAAAACGTGCAATTTCTCCTTTTGCAACAATGTTTTCCACTTTTTGTCATAGGTTATCTATTCAATTATGGAGATTTTCTACGTTTTGACAAAATACGTTCAAAGTCGTCTGCTGCAGAATTATCGTATGAGGGAAAGGGTTAAAATTAGTTTAACGACATCGAATTACCATAAATCGATGCGCATTTGCTTTGTACGCTTGAAAAATCGATACTCAATCGTTTTTGTGATTGATAATTCGATCCCTATCTTTATTAAACTGGTCCCTAGATGCTATATTTTCAACCTCGACCTATGAAAATGATCGATCAAAAATGCCAAGAGTTAAAGAAGCTTTTGCCCATAGCATCACACTAAAAATAAACCCTATACTGTTTGTATTAACAATACGTCGAAACGATGTATTTATTTTGAATACCAACAACTTTGGATTTTGACGTCAAATTACTATCAAAAGCCTCGATGGTGCAGTGGTAGAGCACCCGCGTCGAGTACAGACAGTCGTTGGTTTGATGCCCGACAAAGTCATACCAAAGACTTTAAACAATGGTAGTAACGGCTTTCCCTCCTTGGCGTTCAGTTTTGCGGGGTTAGCATATCAACTGACTCTATGGTGTCAGGATTAAATGGACCATTAGTACTTATAGCTTACTTAGGATACGCCGTGATATAACTGGATGTTTTAAAGCAGCGTAAAATACCATACAAACAACAGAAACAAAGAAGTAAATCAAATAAATAAGATATAGCGCGTATAGAGAGATTTATTCAAAATGTCACCAGAAGGTCTTAGAGCCATTTGGTAAGTAAAGGATGCAACCTATATATTAGATGACCACGTATAAAAGACGAATTGAAATTATTGTGAGAAAAGGAAAAATCTTTCTATTCCATGGTGATTCCTAAAATGTACTTCTTTACTGCACCAGAAACCAGTTGTTTGTCGGCACTACAATAGTCTGTTCAGAAATGTACTTCTTTACTGCACTAGAAACCAGTTGTTTGTCGGCACTACTATAGTCTGTCCAGAAATGTTCTTCTCTACTGGACCAGAAACCAGTTGTTTTTCGGCACTACAATAGTATGTCCAGAAATGTACTTCTTTACTGCACTAGAAACCAGTTGTTTGTCGGCACTACAATAGTCTGTTCAGAAATGTACTTCTCTACTGCACTAGAAACCAGTTGTTTGTCGGCACTACAATAGTCTGTTCAGAAATGTAGTTCTCTACTGCACTAGAAACCAGTTGTTTGTCGGCGCTACAATAGTGTGTTCAGAAATGTACTTCTTTACTGCACTAGAAACCAGTTTTTTGTCGGCACTACAATAGTGTGTTCAGAAATGTACTTCTTAACTGCACTAGACACCAGTCGTTTGTCGGCACTACAATAGTCTGTTCAGAAATGTACTTCTCCACTGCACTAGAAACCAGTTGTTTGTCGGCACTACAATATTCTGTTCAGAAATGTTCTTCTCTACTGCACTAGAAACCAGTTGTTTTTCGGCACTACTATAGTGTGTTCAGAAATGTTCTTCTCTACTGCACTAGAAACCAGTTGTTTGTCGGAACTACTATAGTGTGTTCAGAAATGTTCTTCTCTACTGCACTTGAAACCAGTTGATTGTCGGCACTACAATAGTCTGTTCAGAAATGTACTTCTTTACTGCACTAGAAACCAGTTGTTTTTCGGCACTACAATAGTCTGTTCAGAAATGTACTTCTCTACTGCACTAGAAACCAGTCGTTTGTCGGCACTACAATAGTATGTCCAGAAATGTACTTCTTTACTGCACTAGAAACCAGTTGTTTGTCGGCACTACAATAGTCTGTTCAGAAATGTACTTCTTTACTGCACCAGAAACCAGTTGTTTTTCGGCACTACAATAGTCTGTTCAGAAACCAGTTGTTTTTCGGCACTACAATAGTCTGTTCAGAAATACTTCTTTACTGCACTAGAAACCAGTTGTTTGTCGGCACTACAATAGTCTGTTCAGAAATGTACTTCTTAACTGCACTAGAAACCAGTTGTTTGTCGGCACTACAATAGTGTGTTCAGAAATGTACTTCTTTACTGCACTAGAAACCAGTTGTTTGTTGGCACTACTATAGTATGTCCAGGAATGGTCCTGAAACCCTTTCCCTCATATTGACGCTTTCTGACGCCTCTGCAGCAGGCGGCTTTTTGAAAACATAGTGACAAAAGAAGAAATTGCTCAAACCGTTTACTTGGTATGATCTACATGTAAGTACAGATGCATTGACATCAAGTGGACTCGCGATAACTTATCCCCATAGCTGACAAAACCAATTAAAGGCTTTTGCAAACCATGCAGATTCAGGAGAGACAGCTTTTAAAGAGCTGTCTCTCCTGAAATATGCATTGTGTGCCACAACGACAATACATTTTAACTAAATTTCCTGTTGACGAAAAACGGAGTGGTCCAATTTTAAACATGAAACAATTCTGATTGCTGAAGCGGTTATCGGAATTGCTGTTGCACTGTTTTTCGATGGTATGACAGGATTTGATGTTGAGATTCGGGATAAACTTCGACACGCAGTATAGGAATTGAAATAGGAAAAATAATTCGCTTGTGACAATTTAGGATGCTTTCAAAAGGTTGACAAATAAAAAAATAATCAACACAAAAATGTCATATAAGAAATATCTTGTTAACGGATTTAATTCCATTCCTGTACATTTGGAAAGTGTGGTAAATGAAGCAAAATCTTTTAAATATTCTATATCAGATATAAATATCTTGTTTTCGTAAACAAAAACGCGTCCATTGTGAAATCTAACACGTTATAAATGGTAATTCTATTCATATCAGGTTAATATTCGAAGATGATAAAATAAGTCAAGCGTCAATAACAAATGACACACGTCACGACAGGGGACTTCTGTATTGGTGCTTACGTTTGTGGAGTTATACTTATGACGTACGCGCTTGTATCAGATAACTCACAAGTCGCCCTGGAAATAAACTTGAAAGGGGAAACGTCGTGATAGAACAGGAATACTGTTGAGTATGGGAAAAAAGCTATTAAAATAAACAAATTAAAGACAGTTTTAATGACACAAATGCACACAGTGTACAACCTGATCAGCGTGCGATTCAGGTTGGTCTGTGTCTACTGTTATCGTGAAATGGAAATGTCGAATATCCCTTGGCACGACACGACATTATAACCTCTGTCACAGCCACGTGTGTTGATACATATGTTTTATTGAGCCATTCCACACGACAATGACAATAACACTTTTATTGCAAAGCACTTTCTAGCGTCTGGCTGGTGTAGTGGTAGAGCGTCCGCCTCGGGTTCAATCCTTAGCCGGGTCATATTAAAAAAGTTGTAATGGATTCTCCTTCTTGGGGCTCAGGATTGCATAATTATAATGTTGACGACTGACTCGATGGTGTCAGGATAAATGGACTGGTAGTATTAATAACTTATCCAGGAAACACCGTGATATAACTGACCAATTGTTCAAAGCAGCGTCAAATACAATACCAGCAAACAAACAAACACAAGGTCATGATTGTTGTGGCGAGGCTTATATCGATGTGCATCTAACCACGTTACATATGCATCACGCGTCTGTTGTATCGCTTTGCAATTGTTTTTTTGTTTTCTCACGTGTTATATTTAGACACAAGACACACACAAAAATGGCACACATAAACCGGCACTCATAAAAAGAAACCCGGCACCTACTTAGATTCCCATCATCGACAGGGCGTGGCTTGTGATCGAACTGTGTACATTGGTTATTGAGGTAAAATGGCTTTAACCCTTTCCTCATACAAACAAATATGCAGCAGACGACGTTTAAAACATTTAAAGGCAAAGATATATATATGTATATAAAATCTTCATCAATGAAAGAAATATGGTTAAAAAGAGGTAGACAGGCTTTAACTCTTTCCTCATACAAACAAATCTGCAGAAGACGACGTTTAAAACATCTATAGGCAAAGATATATATATGTATATAAAATCTTCATCAATGAAAGAAATATGGTTAAAAAGAGGTAGACAGGCTTTAACTCTTTCCTCATATAAACAAATCTGCAGAAGACGACGTTTAAAACATCTATAGGCAAAGATATATATGTATATAAAATCTCCATCAATGAAAAAAGTAGTGTTAAAAAGAGGAAGACAGGCTTTAACTCTTTCCTCATACAAACAAATCTGCAGCAGACGACGTTTAAAACATCTATAGGCAAAGATTTATATATGTATATAAAATCTTCATCAATGAAAGAAATATGGTTAAAAAGAGGTAGACAGGCTTTAACTCTTTCCTCATACAAACAAATCTGCAGAAGACGACGTTTAAAACATCTATAGGCAAAGATATATATATGTATATAAAATCTTCATCAATGAAAGAAGTAGTGTTAAAAAGAGGAAGACAGGCTTTAACTCTTTCCTCATACAAACAAATCTGCAGCAGACGACGTTTAAAACATCTATAGGTAAAGATATATATGTATATAAAATCTCCATCAATGAAAAAAGTAGTGTTAAAAACAGGAAGACAGGCTTTAACTCTTTCCTCATACAAACAAATCTGCAGCAGACGACGTTTAAAACATCTATAGGCAAAGATTTATATATGTATATAAAATCTTCATCAATGAAAGAAATATGGTTAAAAAGAGGTAGACAGGCTTTAACTCTTTCCTCATATAAACAAATCTGCAGAAGACGACGTTTAAAACATCTATAGGCAAATATATATATGTATATAAAATCTCCATCAATGAAAGAAATATGGTTAAAAAGAGGTAGACAGGGTTTAACTCTTTCCTCATATAAACAAATCTGCAGAAGACGACGTTTAAAACATCTATAGGCAAAGATATATATGCATATAAAATCTTCATCAATGAAAGAAGTAGTGTTAAAAAGAGGCAGACAGGCTTTAACTCTTTCCTCATACAAACAAATCTGCAGCAGACGACGTTTAAAACATCTATAGGCAAAGATATATATGTATATAAAATCTTCATCAATGAAAGAAATATGGTTAAAAAGAGGTAGACAGGCTTTAACTCTTTCCTCATACAAACAAATCTGCAGCAGACGACGTTTAAAACATCTATAGGCAAAGATATATATGTATATAAAATCTTCATCAATGAAAGAAATATGGTTAAAAAGAGGTAGACAGGCTTTAACTCTTTCCTCATATAAACAAATCTGCAGAAGACGACGTTTAAAACATCTATAGGCAAAGATATATATGTATATAAAATCTCCATCAATGAAAGAAATATGGTTAAAAAGAGGTAGACAGGCTTTAACTCTTTCCTCATATAAACAAATCTGCAGAAGACGACGTTTAAAACATCTATAGGCAAAGATATATATGTATATAAAATCTCCATCAATGAAAGAAGTAGTGTTAAAAAGAGTTGAAAATATTGCAGCATATTGAGATATTGCTCATTATGTGAGCAATTTCTCCTTGTTTACACAATGTGTTCAATAGTCATTTGCTACATAGGCGTCAAAAAGCACCTCTATTAGGGAAATGGTTAATATGCAGACGATCACTTCGCGCGCGAAATGATCCGTGCATTTTGGAGTCAATACAGAACGTTAAAGATTACGATAGGATATTACAAATCGTTCTCCGTATTCAGAAGTGATCTCCGTGCTCCATATATACCGCCTCTGTGGTGTAGTGGTAGAGCGTCCGCCTCGGGTACGGGAGATCGCGGGTTCGATCCTTAGTCGGGTCATACCAAATACTTTAAAAATGGTAGTAAAGGCAGCCATCCCTGGCGCTCAGGGTTTCGGGGTTAACATTACGCCTGACCGACTGGTGTCAAGATAAACGGACCAGTAATACTGGTAACATAACCAGGAAACCCCGTGATATAAAGATTGTTAAAAGTGGCGTAAAACACCAATACAATCAATCAGTCAACCGTTTATCAAATAAGACTTCTGATTGGTTTCGAGAATACATTTTGTTTCTGACCAATCAGATACTAGAGCACAAAGTCTGAAGGCAGAGTAAACATTTATAGTTTTTGGTAGCTAACTGGTTCTTCGATCGTATCACCTCAATGCAAGGGGAGCAACAGTTTATCCCTGGGAATTGAATTTACACTTATTACCTGTATTTCTGTCACTAACACTCTATGGTCTACTTTCTTATTATGGTCACTTTGCACGATAGTCGAGTTTCTGGATTTTCCGACTAGTGGAGAACCTGATCAGGTCCTCCCTGCTCGCCATCCAGACGAATAGTATACCGTAGGCTCAATGTAAACTTTACCGGCTTAAACCCAAAACAGGATAAAAGTCATGCAATTATTTCATTAGTGGGGTTTTACAGCGTTTTCATAAGTATTACAGTTAAATAACGGAGATCAAAGTTCGTATGACATATCACTATAGGGATAATACACATTTTCTCGGGCGTGAACATCTGCGGACGCCCGCAAAATGTGTTTACGCCCGAGTGCGAAGCAGGAGGGCATAAACACATTTTAAGGGCGTCCGCAGATGTTCACGCCCGAGAAAATGTGTATTTTCGCTATTATTGCATAAAATAAGAGCAAACATCCAACATATAGTCCGCTGTAACGTTCAGTTGTACGATAACCGCCGATAAACATGACGCGATAAGGATTGACACATGTGACGTCATAAAATAAACAAGTTATGTTTTATATATCCACGAACCGGTCCTACATCAAGGTTGCCATCACTGACTCGAATGGTTTTGGATTATGTTATGCTCTTTAACTGTTAGTCTATTGCATGTTACCGATTATCGAGTTAAAGAAGCTGATGTTATTGTTAACCCAGCAATTGCTCCTATTCTAGGGGAGATGGAGCGTCCATGTTTTGTTTACTAACGGTACCCGGGTAATGCATATGTAAAACATCTAACCGGTCTGAAACGGCACGTACGCGCGAGAATCGCTTTGTTTATACACGTTTTCTCGCCGTTTACGCCCGGTTTTTGCAATGTTTCTGTATCCCTTAAGCGGGCGTAAAACATAGATTTTATGCAATAATTATATTTTAAACCCAGTCGTAGAAGAGAAAGATTTGTATGGACGATGTTTTACGCCGATTGTAACAGTATTTTAATTATATATCTCGACACTTACTGGATTTAATACGAGTGCTCCCGGTGTGGCGTGAAATTTGTTCTCCTGTTGTGAGAGTTCTCATGCGTGGGTATATGTTCTCCCGGGTATACGTTCGCAGATAAGAAAGACTGTTTAAATTATATCGAATAAAAAGAAAACAACATTTCTTTGTTTGAGTCGAGGAAGCCTTTTTTGCAAGCGATCCTTGAAGTCAGTAAGGCTATGAGTCTCCTTTTCAGACTGTGTACTCATTTTAAATCTTGAAGAAGTGAGAACTTTTACAACAGCCCGCCAGAACGGAAGCGGTCGTGCAATCATACACATACGCACACCGAAATGAGAACTCCCACAACGGGAGAACGAATTTCACGCATATGGCGTGAAATTTGTTCTCCCGTTTTGGGAGATCTCATGCGGCAATTGAGAACTTTTACAACAGCCCGCCAGAACGGAAGCCGTAGTGCAATCATACGCATGCGCACACCAAAATGAGAACTCTTACAACGGGAGAAAAAAAAATCACAACACGTTTGCAAGTCTTTGCTCTGATCTATTCACTATTTTAGCCGGTTCTCCAGCTATTCCTACGGACGTACCAACCAATTCCAAAACGACTGACAGCCTACTGTATTTAATGTACGATATATTACTGTCTACAGATGTTTCTTCTGCGAAGTGTTTACGACTGGCCAGAAAGTGTGTGCTCGAATGGTTAGATTGATTTTTCCTAACCGAGCCGGAATTCTTACCTAAACGACATGATTGGCAGACACTGACTTCATCAAATGTTATACTATACTTTCTCTAGTCTGTTTTCCAAGAACGTTAAGCATACGAGTACGCAGGATACTAGTTTTAAGTTTTACTCTTCTTGTAGTGTCTTTGAAATAAAGTATTGCATATACGAGTAGATCTACAAAGTAAATTAGTTTCAAGCTTTACTCTTTGTGTACTAACTTTGAAATAAAGTATTGCATACGAGTACACACAAAACTAGTTTTAAGTTATACGGGTAAACAAATCGACGGCTAAGCCGGCGATGTTTCCCGTCAATAGGCAATGTGTATGAACTTTGCAAAACTTTGCTTTACCGTCTTTCCAAAAATTGTGTCCAGAATGTATTTTTCGATGCAGTCACGATTCTGCTACAGTGCTACGTTTTGATTGGATGAAAAGAAAATATCGAAACAAAAAAAACTTTGAAATAAAGTATTGCATACGAGTACACACAAAACTAGTTTTAAGTTATACGGGTAAACAAATCGACGGCGAAGCCGGCGATGTTTCCCGTCAATAGGCAATGTGTATGAACTTTGCAAAACTTTGCTTTACCGTCTTTCCAAAAATTGTGTCCAGAATGTATTTTTCGATGCAGTCACGATTCTGCTACAGTGCTACGTTTTGATTGGATGAAAAGAAAATATCGAAACAAAAAAAACTTCTAGAGAAAATAATTAAATATGAAGGAACGAGCACAAGTAGTTTTATGTGTGATAATTTCCGTTTAATAACACTCGTCGTCTATTTCTAAAACGAGTTCAAATATTACTCGTAATATGACGTCATTCTATTAGTGGTGCAGAGGTAGAGCGTCGGCCTCTTGTATCAAAGGTCCGTGGTTCGAGTCCCATGATGAGCGGGATTTTTTTCACACAAACGGCGTGAGTACTGGTTAAGTCTCCAAGAAGCAAACATCGAGCGTGATTAATATAAGCTGAAAGCTTGTTTTTGTTTCACAATCGATGGGTTTAAAATAAGTTTAAACTAAATGAGCCAAAAGGAAAACGACAGAAATTATAGGAAACGTTAGTTTGACTTGTCACAAATGTAGTTCCGTGAATTATGGAATCGTTTTATTTGAAGTACTTTATGAAGGGCAAGTTGATTATTTGTTGTACCTGTCATCATAATTTCATGGATGTAAAATCTTGGCTATATTTTAAAGTTAAATATAATCTTAACCTGGTGATGATTTTTATTTTCTTTGCTTAGGTCGGTAGGACTCGTAATTGACGTAAATAACTGATCGTGCAGCAAGCAAGGGGCTAACTGCAGTTCGCGGGGAATTATTCGCCGATCACAACATATAATAAATGTTTACCCGAAATAGGTAGCACCTATACTCATATTACATTTAGCATACTGTTTAGTGATCAGATAATCGGGATTTATGATACACGTACCTTTAATACATACTGTTCTGTACTTTCAGCAAAGCGAGGAAAATATTTCGAGTTCACATGCATATATATTGTATGTTGTACATATAAGTAAGTATTACGAGTATCATATTATATACCGTACTGCCTTTCAAGTGGACGAACAGGGAGGACTTGTTTTATTATATACCAATACTGTAATGTCTTTTAAGTGGACGAACAGAAATGACTAGTTTTATTATACGGGTAAACAAATCGCCGGCTAAGCCGGCGATGTTTCCCGTCAATAGGTAATGTGTATGAACTTTGCCCAACTTTGCTATACCGTCTTTCCAAAAATTGTGTCCAGAGTTGATTTTTCGATGCAGTTACGATTCTGCTACGTTTTGATTGGATGAAAAGAAAATATCGAAACAAAAAAAACTTCTAGAGGAAATAATTAAATATGATAATACGTACTCGATAAAGGAACGAGCACAAGTAATTTTATGTGTGATAATTTCCGTTTAATAACACTCGTCGTCTATTTCTAAAACGAGTTCAAATAAAACTCATAAGGTTTTTTTGACCTTTGACATTCTGGAAGTTATGAATCCAAATTCCTGTAATATGACGTCATAATATGACGTCATTCTATTAGTGGTGCAGAGGTAGAGCGTCGGCCTCTTGTATCAAAGGCCCCTGGTTCGAGTCCCGTGATGAGTCGGTCCTGACTTTGGGATTTTTTTGATTTTTTTTTTCACAATCGATGTAAAATAAATAAGTTTAAACTAAATGAACCAAAACGAAAACGACAGAAATGATAGGAAACGTTAGTTTGGCTTGTCACAAATGTAGTTCCGTGAATTATGGAATCGTTTTATTTGAAGTACTTTATGAAGGGCAAGTTGATTATTTGTTGTACCTGTCATCATATTTTCATGGATGTAAAATCTTGGCTATATTTTAAAGTTAAATATAAGCTTAACCTGATGATGATTTTTATTTTCTTTGCTTAGGTCGGTAGGACTCGTAATTGACGTAAATAACTGATCGTGCTGCAAGCAAGGGGCTAACTGCAGTTCGCGGGGAATTATTCACCGATCACAACATATAATAAATGTTTACCCGAAATAGGTAGCACCTATACTCATATTATTATACCAATACTGTAATGTCTTTTAAGTGGACGAACAGAAAGGACATGTCTTATTATACGAAAAAAAAAACATAAATGGTTTTTTTTCGCTTATAGGTAACAGGTGTGAGATTCTTTTTTTTTTTTTTTTTTTTTCAATAACCGATGAGGCTTTCTGAAATGAAACTGGAAAAAAAACGCCATTTTGGATATGTATTAAAAACTGACGTAAAACACAGATTGAAAATTGTTGTCGGCTTTTTAATATTTTTTTTTAAAATCGGTGTTTTGGGTATGTATAAAATGAGCAGAAAAACACGGATTGAAAATTATTGTCGTCTTTTTAATCTTTTTTTTTTTAAATCGATATTTAAGATCATTTAAGTGCTGTGTTATGTGGGAATTAACATTTGTACTAAAAATTAAAAATAAATGGAAATCTGTAAGAAATATGTTTTCCCGTTCGTCAACTGTATCGTAGCCAAAGAAGGACGTGACGTCATTTCCGTTACACTTCATCTTGGCGTAACGTCGATGGAGCGACGTCGTTTCCCGCAAAAAAATGGTATCAACATGAAAGACCCCAAATTCCTATACATGAGCTATTGACTCACTCATTCAAAGTATAGTTATTAATCAAACATTGTGGCAAAAGGATAACTTTCTCATAAGAAGCAATTGTTCTTGTGGCGACAATCTTATCCTAAATCGTCTGTTGCATAGGCCTCAGAAACCGTCTCTAATAGGGAAAGGGTTTAGCAGATATGTGACCCCTTACATAATTTGTTCCAGTCATATTGACTGGTTGAAAAAGGCATTAGCCAGGTGGCATCAGAAAAGGGCTGATCTATTTGCTTCTTTGCCATAATGCAGGTGATCGATTAAGAATCATCTTGGCCCTCATGTTTTAACCTCGTTCATTATAAATGTATTCCTTGATTTTCTGAAAGTCTTTACTTTATTATTTTCTGTTCAAATAATAGACAACAGCAATACGAATTCCAAATATGTTTTGATAATGCAAGAAACATGACATTAACGTTATTATTGTCTAGTCAATTACTTATAAATCCTTTTTTATGGCCAAAGTATGTTCTTTAATTTTTGTTTATAATTATCTTGCGAGTTCTTTCGTAAATAGGTAGCACCTATAGATATATTATACCAATACTGTAATGTCTTGTAAGTGGACGAACAGAAAGGACATATCTTATTATATACCAATACTGTAATGTCTTGTAAGTGGACGAACAGAAAGGACATGTCTTATTATATACCAATACCGTAATGTCTTTCAAGTGGACGAACAAACAGGACTTGTCTTATTAGTTACCATTACTGTAATGTATTTCAAGTGGACGAACAGAAAGGACTAGTTTTATTATATACCAATACTGTAATGTCTTTTAAGTAGACGAACAGAAAGGACATGTCTTATTATATAGCATTACCGTAATGTCTTTCAAGTGGACGAACAGACAGGAATTGATTTAGTCTTTCATGTGGACGAAGAGAAAGGACTTGTCTTATTATATAGCATTACCGTAATGTCTTTCAAGAGGACGAACAGAAAGGACTAGTCTTATTATATAGCATTATCGAAATGTCTTTCAAGTGGACGAACAGACAGGAGTTGTTTTATTATATACCATTACCATAATGTCTTTTAAGTGGACGAACAAACAGGACTTGTCTTGTTAGTTACCATTACTGTAATGTTTTTTAGGTGGACGAACATACAGGACTAGTCTTATTATATAGCACTACCGTAATGTTTTTTAAGTGGACGAACAAACAGGACTTGTCTTATTAGTTACCATTACTGTAATGGTTTTTAAGTGGACGAACAGAAAGGACATGTCTTATTATAAACCAATACTGTAATGTCTTTTAAGTGGACGAACAAACAGGACTTGTTTTATTATATTCCAATACTGTAATATATTTTAAGTGGACGAACAGAAAGGACATGTCTTATTATATACCAATACTGTAATGTCTTTCAGGACTTGTTGTATTACGTACCATTACTGTAATGTCTTTCAAGTGGACGAACAGAAAGGATTTGTCTTATTATATACCATTACCGTAATGTATTTTAAGTGGACGAACAAACAGGACTTGTCTTATTATATACCTTTAACCGTAATGTCTTTCAAGTGGACGAACAGACAGGACTTGTCTTATTATATGTCATTACCAAACTGTCTTTCAAGTGGACGAACGGAAGGGACTAGGCATAGTATATAGCATTACCGTAATGTCTTTTAAGTGGACGAACAGACAAGACTTGTCTTAAAATTGTGGACGAACAGACAGGAATTGTTTTATTATATACCAATACTGTAATGTCTTTTAAGTGGACGAACAGAAAGGACTAGTCATATTATATAGCATTACCATAATGTCTTTTAAGTGGACGAACAGACAAGACTTGTCTTAAAATTTACCATTACTGTAATGTTTTTTCAAGTGGACGAACAGAAAGGACTAGTTTTATTATATACCATTACCGTAATGACTTTTAAGTGGACGAACAGAAAGGACTAGTTTTATTATATACCAATACTGTAATGTCTTTTAAGTAGACGAACAAACAGGGCTTGTTTTATTATATACTATTTCCATAATGTCTTTCAAGTGGACGAACAGAAAGGACTTGTCTTATTATAAGTTATTACCGTAATGTCTTTTAAGTGGACGAACAGAAAGGACATGTCTTATTATATACCAATACTGTTATGTCTTTTAAGTGGACGAACAGAAAGGACTTGTCTTATTATATACCATTACCGTAATGTCTTTTAAGTGGACGAACAGAAAGGACTTGTCTTATTTTATACCAATACTGTAATGTCTTTTAAGTGGACGAACAAACAGGACTTGTCTTATTAGTTACCATTACTGTAATGTCTTTCAAGTGGACGAACAAACAGGACTTGTCTTATTTGTTACCATTACCGTATGTCTTTCAAGAGAACAAAAAGAAAGGATTTGTCTTATTATATACCAATACTGTAATGTCTTTCAAGTGGACGAACAAACAGGACTTGTCTTATTAGTTACCATTACCATAATGTCTTTCAAGTGGACGAACAGAAAGGACTTGTTTTATTATATACCAATACTGTAATGTCTTTTAAGTGGACGAACAGAAAGAACTTGTCTTATTATTTACCATTACTGTAATGTCTTTCAAGTGGACGAACAGAAAGGACTTGTCTTATTATATAGCATTACCGTAATGTCTTTCAAATGGACAAACAGAAAGGACTAGTTTTATGATATACCAATACTGTAATGTCTTTTAAGTGGACGAACAGAAAGGACATGCCTTATTTGTTACCATTACCGTAATGTCTTTCAAGTGGTCGAACAGAAAGGATTTGTCTTATTATATACCAATACTGTAATGTCTCTTAAGTGGACGAACAGAAAGGACTTGTCTTATTAGTTACCATTACTGTAATGTCTTTCAAGTGGACGAACAAACAGGACTTGTCTTATTAGTTACCAATACCATAATGTCTTTCAAGCGAACGAACAGAAAGGATTTGTCTTATTATATACCAATACTGTAATGTCTTTCAAGTGGACGAACAGACAGGATTTGTTTTATTATATACCATTACCGTAATGTCTTTCAAGTGGACGAACAGAAAGGATTTGTCTTATTATATAGCATTACCGTAATGTCTTTCAAGTGGACGAACAGAAAGGATTAATTTTATTATATACCAATAATGTAATGTCTTTTAAGTCGATGAACAGAAAGGACATGTCTTATTATATACCAATACTGTAATGTCTTTCAAGTGGACGAACAAACAGGATTTGTCATAGTATATACCATTACCGTAATGTCTTTCAAATGGACGAACAGAATTGATTTGTTTTATTATATACCATTACCGTAATGTCTTTCAAGTGGACGAACAGACAGGATTTGTTTTATTATATACTATTACCATAATGTCTTTCAAGTGGACGAACAGAAAGGACTAGTTTTATTATATACCAATACTGTAATTTTTAAGTGGACGAACAGAAAGGACTAGTTTTATTATATACCAATACTGTAATGTCTTTTAAGTGGACGAACAGAGAGGACATGTCTTATTATATACCATTACTGTAATGTCTTTCAAGTGAACGAACACAAAGGACATGTCTTATTATATACCAATACTGTAATGTCTTTCAAGTGGACGAACAGAAAGGACTTGTTTTATTATATACCAATACTGTAATGCCTTTTAAGTGGACGAACAGAAAGGACATGTCTTATTATTTACCATTACTGTAATGTCTTTCAAGTGGACGAACAGACAGGATTTGTTTTATTATATACTATTACCATAATGTATTTCAAGTGGACGAACAGACAGGATTTGTTTTATTAATACTATTACCATAATGTCTTTCAAGTGGACGAACAGAAAGGACTAGTTTTATTATATACCAATACTGTAATGTCTTTTAAGTGGACGAACAGAAAGGACTAGTTTTATTAGATACCATTACCGTAATGTCTTTCAAGTGGACGAACAGACAGAATTTGTTTTATTATATACTATTACCATAATGTCTTTCCAGTGAACGAACAGAAAGGATTTGTCTTATTATATACCAATACTGTAATGTCTTTCAAGTTGACTAACAGAAAGGACTAGTTTTATTATATACCAATACTGTAATGTCTTTTAAGTGGACGAACAGAAAGGACATGTCTTATTATATACCAATACTGTAATGTCTTTTAAGTGGACGAACAGAAATGACATGTCTTATTATATACCAATACTGTAATGTCTTTCAAGTGGACGAACAGAAAGGACATGTCTTATTATATACCAATACTGTAATGTCTTTTAAGTGGACGAACAAACAGGACTTGTCTTATTAGTTACCATTACTGTAATGTCTTTCAAGTGGACGAACAGAAAGGACTTGTCTTATTATATACCAATACTGTAATGTCTTTCAAGTGAACGAACAAACAGGACTTGTCTTATTATAAACCCTTACCGTAATGTATTTCAAGTGGACGATCAGAAAAGGACTAGTTTTATTAGATACCATTACCGTAATGTCTTTCATGTGGACGAACAGACAGGATTTGTTTTATTATATACTATTACCATAATGTCTTTCCAGTGGACGAACCGAAAGGACTAGTTTTATTATATACCAATACTGTAATGTCTTTTAAGTGGACGAACAGAAAGGACATGTCTTATTATATACCAATACTGTAATGTCTTTCAAGTGGACGAACAGAAAGGACTTGTCTTATTATATACCAATACTGTAATGTCTTTCAAGTGGACGAACAAACAGGACTTGTCTTATTATAAACCCTTACCGTAATGTATTTCAAGTGGACGAACAGAAAGGACTAGTTTTATTAGATACTATTACCGTAATGTCTTTCAAGTGGACGAACAGACAGGATTTGTTTTATTATATACTATTACCATAATGTCTTTCCAGTGGACGAACAGAAAGGACTAGTTTTATTATATACCAATACTGTAATGTCTTTTAAGTGGACGAACAGAAAGGACATGTCTTATTATATACCAATACTGTAATGTCTTTTAAGTTACGAACAGAAAGGATTTGTCTTATTATATATCAATACTGTAATGTCTTTCAAGTGGACGAACAGAAAGGACATGTCTTATTATATACCAATACTGTAATGTCTTTTAAGTGGACGAACAAACAGGACTTGTCTTATTAGTTACCATTACTGTAATGTCTTTCAAGTGGACGAACAGAAAGGACTTGTCTTATTATATACCAATACTGTAATGTCTTTCAAGTGGACGAACAAACAGGACCTGTCTTATTATAAACCATAACCGTAATGTCTTTCAAGTGGACGAACAGAAAGGACTTGTCTTATTATATACCAATACTGTAATGTCTTTCAAGCTGACGAACAAACAGGACTTGTCTTATTATAAACAATAACCGTAATGTCTTTCAAGTGGACGAACAGAAAGGACTTGTCTTATTATATACCAATACTGTAATGTCTTTCAAGTGGACGAACAAACAGGACTTGTCTTATTATAAACCATAACCGTAATGTCTTTCAAGTGGACGAACAGAGAGGAGTGTCTTATTATATACGAATACTGTAATGTCTTTCAAGTGGACGAACAAACAGGACTTGTCTTATTATATACCAATACTGTAATGTCTTTCAAGTGGACGAACAAACAGGACTTGTCTTATTATAAACCATAACCGTAATGTCTTTCAAGTGGACGAACAGAGAGGAGTGTCTTATTATATACGAATACTGTAATGTCTTTGAAGCAAATGTATGAACCGTTCCACGAGAAAACCAACATTATGGACTCTGCGTTATGTATCGAATCAAATCGCATAGAGGTATAGATCAATGATTCCTGAAACAGAAAATCCATAGGAGGCGAAGTGTTTGTCCGGGCTATCCTGTGCGACATGCTTAGGCTGATCCGGGTCGGTTCTCGTGGAACGGTTTATATAATATAATTTTACTGTACTGTCATGGCAAAGCAAAATAATTCGAGAACGTAGTCAAATAATCGCTTGCATAATTCAATTATGAGATTTATAAGTTCTCAAAATTACAATGAGTAGAGATAAAATGTTTCATTTCTTCTACTTTCTCCGGTTTTAATTGTTTCCCACAACAAAAGAAAATGGAAAAGCTCTTTAATTGAAAGTATAATATTTAATTTGTTATGATCATTAAATTGTTAAATGTGAATCAATTTAAGATACAGTGTGTGAAAATGTAGTGGAATTATCCCGAATCATTTTATATGTAAACAATAATGTGGAAGACAGTGGTGCAGAGCCAAGAGCGCCGGCCTCTCGTATCAAAGCTCCCTGATTCGGGTCCTGACTTTGGGATTTTTCCACACAAACGGAGCGAGTACTGGTTAAGTCTCCTGGAAGCAGACATCGAGCGTGATTAATATAAGCTGTAAGCTTGCTTCGCAATCGATATAATATAAATAATGTTTAAATTAATAAGAATTTCTTCAGTTTTGGTCATTGTTTAATAACCCTCGTTAGAATTGAATAGAGTAGAATATACATCCCAAAAATGAGGAGTTGAACATGATAAGCCAGTTATTGCTTTGCTACAATGTGTTCACACGTCGTCTGCTACATACGTCTGTTCGTATTCACCAAACGGGTCTCAATATGGGAGAGGGTTAACTCTTTCAGCGCCGAATTGTTTAAAGTAGACTCTTCCGTGTTCAATATCGGGCGTCTCCATTTCTCATGTAATAAAAGCTTTGGACTATTTTATTGAGTAAAAAGCAAACAATGCTGATTTCAGGTGAGACAGCTCTTTACGAGCTGACTCACCTGAATCTGTATTGTTTGCAAAAACCTCAATATTGCCTTTGGCGCTGAAAGAGTTAAAGAAAACTTCTCAGAATTCTGTTCATTATATATTTATACTAATCTATAATTCCTTTTTCTATCATATACATTTCGAAGTTACATTATTTCTTATTTATATTTATAATTATTATCCATATTATATGCGACGTTAAGTGTGTCAGTGCATGGGAAATGATACAAGTTGACATTTCTGAACAATATAGGTTTGGATCAGTCTTTATATCTGCCCCGTCTTATTAGAATCTACTCAAGTTGACAGAAGCTTCAAACAAGCTTATGTAATTATGCGAACAGGGCAACTCCTGATAAGATTGTACGGATGCATCCGCACAGTTTGAGCTTGAGCTGCACTGTTCCAAAACGTCAACGTGTACATTTTCTCAAGGACGGGCTCAAATTATCTTGCTGGGGGAAGTAACATTTGAAAGGCAAGTAAACATAGATTTCTCTATTTTTACCAAACAATATATTTGCCTATTAACTCTTTCCCTCATACGATAATTCTGCAGCAGACGACTTTGAACATATTTTTGTAAAAACATAGAAAATCTCTAAAATTGAATGGAAAACCTATGACTAAAAGTTGAAAACATTGTGTCAAAAGGAGAAATTGCTCGTTTTGAGCAATTTCTTCTTTTGTCACTATGTTTTCAAAAAGCCGTCTGCTGCAGAGGCGTCAGAAAGCGTCTATATGAGGGAAAGGGTTAAAAAGGCGGCAATGTGGGGGGAGGGGGTGTGTAGTTTGGGAATTAGATGTTGCAATCGTATTGCATTATGTCTCTGTGTGTGTGGGAGCAGTCACGATCCGATGAGTATGTAGACCAGATAAACATATCATCATTTAATGATATAATTGATAGTATAATCTCTGGGGATATAAATTTAAATTCTGGTATTGAAGGCATTTCTAAATGCATGTACAGTGGGGCGGGGTTTTCATTGTTCGGCAAAACAATAAATAAAAATAGTATTCATAAATATAAGAGTCAGTAGTTTAACCGGGAATGCTTTACTGCCCGTAAAGAGTATAAACTATCGTAACAGCAGTTCACATTTTAATGCTAATATTCTACTTAATAAAACACGTAACTTTAATACAGTAAAAAGGCGCGCTCATGCTATTTATAATCAGCCTTTCAGAAATCAAATACAGAAGCTAGGAAAAACGGATTCAAACGCGTTTTGGAATGAAACCAGGAAAAATGGAAATGTTAGATCTTCAGATGTTTTCAATCCTTTTAATGACGTGTTTTCTGATGATTTGTCATTTTCCAACGATAACATTGAAATTGATTTACGTTATAAAGAACAGAGCATCACATATATAGAAATGTTAGATTGTGATTTTACTGTTGCTGAAGTTAAACGAACAATTAATACATTGAAATGTGGGAAAAGCGGAGGCGAAGATTTACTGATACCTGAAATGTTTATAGAATGCAAAGACTCCTAATCTCGCCTATACTATGTAATCTATTTAATTGTATATATGAACAACAGTGTATATATCCCTCAAACTGGTCTATCCCTTTCCCTCATATAGATGCTTTCTGACGCCTCTGCAGCAGACGGCTTATTGAAAACATAGTGACAAAAGAAGAAATTGCACAAAACGTGCAATTTCTCCTTTTGCCACAATGTTTTCCTTTTTTGTTATCCATTCAATTATAGAGATTGTCTATGTTTTGGACAAAATACGTTCAAAGTCGTCTGCTGCAGAATCGTCGTATGAGGGAAAGGGCTATGGGTGTAATATTTGTCCCAAGTACCTAAAAATAAAGAGACAAGAGAAAGTTGATGCAACGCATCAATGTCGCCGGAAATGCATACTGCAGTTATGCATAACACTAACATTATAGTAGTTGAATAAACATTTATCAACTGAGGGGCATATTGGAACTTTAGGGGCGGGGTCAAGTGAAAATGTGTCATAACTTGCATTGTTTTGTCAACGAAGTGAATGATAATTGAAGCCTTTCATTGTTTATGATCAATCTCCATTCCAAAGTAGGTTGACCATACACACAGCCAACTAATTATTGATCATACACAGTAATGGAAATGAGTAATCTTGACAATCATTAGTCTTAGTATGTATACAGTGCTTTCATTAAGGAATAATTATAAGATTTGTGAATTCCACATACACTTTTCAAGATGTTTGTCAGAATATTTGAATTCTTTCATTTATCAATAAAACCACAAAACAGGCAATTTAAGATTTGCATGCAATAGCACGTCATTTTATGTTTCCCCTATTAAAGTCAACATTGGACACCTTTGCAGCAATTTACTATTAAAACAATGAGATAAGGGTTAAATCGCTGAAGACATGAGTTTTCTCTTTTTCTCAAAATGATATTAGCTTGGCATCCTAATTATATCATACCTTAACAAATGATGAAATGTAATCCAATATTTACAAATAAGACCCCCTTCGAAATATAATATCAGCTAAACAGTTAAATCTCATTGAAATTGTTTTCGAACCTAAACTGAGCCCTACAACATGTTAATTTATTGTAATTCTTTCCTTCCTTTTTTACAATATAAAATAACAAACTACTCATGTTTAAAAATTATATTATAATGAGCGCCCTTGTGTCAATGATGCATAACAATATGCAGATCGGAAGCAATATGCCTTTAGGGAATTTAATGACACATTTAAATATGTCAAGGACGAAATAATTTTGTACGAAAGACCCGATTCGTGACCTACATTCTTCTTCGCAGAGGTGTCGTTCTTGAAACTCTCTTTATAGGCAGAGAGTGTTCGTTCAAAGTCATTTTTATATTAAAACCAGTTTTATCTCGGTTTGTTCTTTTCTTTATGTGTTTTGAACCAAATAAACATTTTAAATCACCTATAATTTACTATTTGTAAGTGAGTTTAAAGAGCGGCTCTCTGCAAAGGAGATTGATCTACGCAGTTGGTATTCGCGAGTCACGCGATCAACAGTTTTAGCTTAGAAACAGTTCATATTTTAGATATACATGGATAAACATTATAAAATGAATTCCTCACAAATCAAGACATCTCTTTGAACATGAAAATAACATTCAGTAAATTAAGATTGCTATTTTAAAGGAGAATTCGACGTGAATTTTACTTGATATTGACACATAACAGTCTGCTTGCTGCAAGTCTCATGGGGACGGTTTTGTCTACGTAAATAAAACCCCAAAAAAAGAGATGCGAGTCAAAATAAAGAAACTACTAATACTTAAAACATCGGAATATTTATTTCATTTTAGATGTGTCATAACTTAGTGTTTTTAAACAAACGCAATTGTAATATGTTCAAGACATTTAAATTTGTTTTTTTCTAATAATAACTCCTCCTCCCATGTGATTTCCGAAAACCTATTTAAAATAGAAGTCGCGGGCTTCTGCCCGGCGACTAATAATTCGGATGTTAACAATTACAGAGGGATAACCACTAATCAGTATTTTCTCTAAAATATTATCGATTTTGTTAGAAAAGCGTCTTAGAGATTGGGCAGAAATTAATAATGTTATGACTGAGTATCAGTTTGGATTCCGACGCGGTAAAAAAACGAATGATTGTCTATTTTTATTAAATTCCATTATACGGACTATTCTGCATGTTGAGAAGAAAAAACTTTATTGTGCTTTTGTCGATTTTAGTAAAGCATTCGATAAAGTTATCCAAATGGTCTGTGGTTTAAGTTATAAGAACTGGGAGCTTATTCGAAACTTTTGGAATCCGCTGTGGTCGAGTGGTTAGCGTCGGGGATTTCGAAACCGGGTGTCCCGGGTTCGATCCCCAGTCGCGGCACTACGGTCATGGTGGAGTGCCCTTGGGCAATGCACATTTTCTAGCCTAGTACTGGTTTGTTTACCCAGGGATCATGAATAATTAAATTTAATTGCGCGCTAAATGACCTTAGCTGTCGATGCGCCATAAAACAATATACATTCATTATTCGAAACTTGTTAATATGTTAAAAGTTATATATACAGATGCCAAGGCCTGTGTAGGATCAGATAACACATTGCGTGACTGTTTCGAATGCTTAAGGCGAGCCGATTTCACCGTTGTTGTTCATTCTTTTCATCAATGATTCCTATGATAACCTTATTACAAGAAATAACGACTATTTTACTCTGAACAACATTAAGTTGTTTCTTTTACTTTTTGCAGACGATGCAGTACTGTTTGCGTACTCTCTTTCTATATATATATATATATATATTGTTTTCTTCCTCTCGCTGTCAATTATATGTAGTTGTATAAACAGTTTGTTTATTTGTATAATTATTATCACAAAATGAAATCTTTTTAATAGGAGGAAATCAAGATTGATGATGATGATTGAATAGTTATTGTAATAAATGGGGTCTGACAGTAAATACTAAAAAAATAACGTGTAACAATGGACGCCCAAGTATTGATCCTGAAATGGTTTATAACGGAATGAAGTCAACTACAGTCACACATTTTACATATTTGGGTGCTACATTGTCCTACAATGGGAAGTTCTACATGTCCCAGAAAAGATTATCTGAACAAGCTATGAAAGCTTTTTTTGCGTTGTATTCTCTTTGGGAAAATGTCTTAAAGGTTGGCGAAAAATTGAAATTGTTCGATTCACTTATTTTACCGATTTTAATGTATGGGGGTCTTCATAAAGCTGACGACGTAGTAAAGGTACATTTAAAGTTGTTAAAGCAAATTCTTGTGTGCGAAAACAAACAAACAGACAAACACCATAATCAGCAGTATACGGAGAAGCTGGAAGATATCCTTTACGTTTGTTACGTGAGATAGCAATTATTAAATATTGGAAAAAAATCAAAACATTTCCTAATACGCTTTTAAATACGGATTTTAACATAACAGATAAACAGGACAATATTGTAAATACTTTTCTTAAAGATATAAACCATCTACTGGATAGTCGGTTTATCATATATGCACAGGAAATCAGTCAATACCAATTCTGACGTTGAGCTTGCTATTGGGCAAATAAAAGATAGTTATATTCAAAATTAGTTTTCAGATTTAGATAATTCTGCAAAATTACAATGTTATAGATCTTTTAAACTTTATTTTGAACCCGAAAAATATTTCGATTGTTTTAATAACAATAATTACAGAATTGCAATGACAAGACTGAGATTTACATCTCACCATGTATTAATTGAGGAAGGACGATGTATGCAATGACAAGACTGATATTTACATCTCACCATGTATTAATTGAGGAAGGACGATATAATAACATCCCTAGCGAAAATAGAATATGTTGAAAGTTATCGAAAATGAATATCATGTTATACTTCTATGTCATATGTATTGTCAACTAAGAACCGATTTACTTGGCTATCGCTGTATAGATTTAAACAGTTAATGAAAAATGATAAACTAAGTATATTACGAAAACTTAGTAAATACATGTATATGGCCAATACTAAACGCGAATCTAAAACAGAACCACAGACGGATAGAAATCCGAATAAGGTGCTATTTTAAATCCACAAAATAAACAAATCTAAGTTTAGTCAACTTGTACGTATTAATATTAATTACACTTTTCTCGAATATTATATATCACATGTCATCTATTGAAACTATACTATATGCATTGCTATACAAATGTTTATTATGTATATGTTACAACAACATGTAAATGTTATGCAAATTAAGCACTTGAACTTGAACTTCTAATTGTGTGACATATTTAAGTAAGTAAATAAATCGTTTATTTTTGTGACTTGTTCATTTTTATATACAAATATATATATATATAATTACAAAGAGCACCCGGCCCTATGGACCTTTAAGTCACACAAAAATGCATAAACACTTCCTTTATTTACCATCATTTGGTTTTCTAATATAATTAATAGTGAGATAAATGGGAATGGAAGAATAAACCTGAGTGTTGTGCGTAGAAATAAGTATTATCGTTGGGTTATAAGCAAGTTATAGCATGTAGGAGGACGAGGAATCTTGAACGACAATATAACGAACGGCGACGATCCTGATCGGATTCCACGGAGACACAGACTGGTCTTAGCCAGAGAAATTGTCAAAAAAGTTAAAGCGTTACGTGGCCCATCTTATCGTCAAATTTCAACAGTAATTTTAACACTTTCCGACATACAGCAAATCTAAAGTAGACGATTTTGAAAACATCTAGGCAAAAATATTGAAAACCTCTATAAATATAAGGTTCGTCATTGGATAAAGTAAAAACATGTGTTAAAAGGAGAAGTTGCACAGTGTTTTCAAAGGTGGTCGCTGCAGAGACGTCAACAAGCGTCTACCTGTTGGAAAGTCGTATGATACATGTTAATCAATATCTTGCTATACGCTATTCTTTATTGAAAATTCATTATCATTGAGGGAAAGACATACATGGGGGTTTCTTACTAACACAATTATCACTTTGCCTGTTGCCAAGCGCTACATATCAGCGATTCCTAAACAACTGTTGTTGTTGTTGCGGTCATTTATGATCGTTATGAAAAACCCTTCATCAATAAAATATAGAGAGAAAGAAATGAGCCGAATTACGAGAAAACCAACATTTTGGACTCTACGTAAAGTATCGAACCGGATCAGGCCGCGCAGGCCGCGCAGACTGACATGGACAGACACTTTTAGCCTCATGTCGATTTTCTGTTTCAGGAATCATTACTCTATTCCTATATCCCCCTGAGACGGAATGAATCGGCCCGGATTAGCCTGCGCAGGCTGATCTAAATCGATACATTACGCAGAGGCCATAATGTTGGTTTTCACGTGGAACTTCTCAAATGTTCACTTGCATGGTGGTTAAAGACGCTTTCAACACGTTGCCAGTTTAACCTGGCCAATACATTCCATCTCAGGGAGATAGAGGTATAGAGTAATGATTCCTGAAACAGACAATCCACAGTTGGCGAAAATGTCTATCCGGGTAAGGTTCGCCGCATGCTTAGGCTGATCCGGGAAGATACTTTACGCAGAGTCCACAAAGTTGGTTTTCTCGCGGGACGGCTCATATGTATTCCGCAGTCATACATGCGAATGTCAATACGTAAAAAACAAGGGATGTGGGCTGCAGTTAGCCGTAACTCTTTCTCTGCCGATTTTCGTAAAGTAGACTCCTCCATGTTCAGAATCGGGCGACTCCATTTTTTTTATTTAATAATTGTTTGTTAATATTTTGATTACTAAAGGGCAAACAATGCTTCTTTCACATGAGATAGCTCATTACGAGCTGATTTCACCTAAATCACTCGTGTTTGTAAAAACCTCAACATTTCCATTGGTTCTGAAAAAGTTAACCATCTCCCACCTGTAAAACGCATTATGACGCAACTGTAGCAGACAACAACTTTACTTTCAGATGCTATCAACGTCGTCTTCTGCAGATTAATACTATGTTAGTCATTCAGTTAGTTAGTAAGTACCATTTGTATAAGTGACCTGTGTATACATATTTCAAACGTTTATATATATCAACAACAATAGACACCGACCGCTTGGGGCCTACACGTCTCTTAAATAACTAGAATATATATATAATTTTATATATATATATGAGACGTTCCACAAGGAAACCAACTCAGATCAGTCAGCGCAGTTCGCGCAGGCTAATCCGGAACGACATATTCCGAATCAGGGAGATAGAGGTATAGAGTAATGATGCCTGAAACAGAAATTCCACAAGGAGGCGAAACGTGTCTGCCCGGGTTAACCTGCGCGGCATGCTTAGGCTGATCCAGTCAATAATTTACGCAGGGTCCACAATGTTGGTTTTCCCGTGGAAGGGCTAATATATATCCACATACACGTAGAAAGAAAACAAATAGAGGGTTCTTAAAAAAAAAGAATAGTGAGACAGAAAAAGAAAGAACAGATTATATACAATGTAGTTTAACCACAGTCTGTGTGAAATGGTTAAACACATACGTGAAGAATAACTACACAGAGACAAAAAGCCACCTACAATGTATTTATATTACAAAATCAACCATGTGACTTTCAAAACGTAGAATAAAAGCAAAATCATGGAGTAAAGGAAAGGGCTAACAGTTTGGTTTACCCCTTTACCACATACATCAAATAGGCAGCCGACGACTTAAAACAATCTAAATAAAATTATAGAAAGCCTTTATTCACCGTTGTTTAAATGATCGAAAAAAAATTAAATCATTGTGGAAAAAGAAGAATCGTCCATTTTGAGCAATAAACTCCTTTCAGCAGAATATTTTCAAACTCCGTCTGTCGTAGGTACGTCAACATGCGTTGTTGTGTGGGAAAGGTTTAACCCTTTCTCTCATGTAGACACTTTCTGATGCCTCTGCAGCAGACGGCTTTTTGAAAACATAGTGACAAAAGAAGAAATTGCACAAAACGTGCAATTTCTCCTTTTGCCACAATGTTTTCCACTTTTTGTCATAGGTTATCCATTCAATTATGGAGATTTTCCATTTTTTGAAAAAATACGTTCAAAGTCGTCTGCTGCAGAATTGCCGTTTGAGGTAAAGGGTTAAGGATGGTCTGTGAGGTTTCTGGTCGTTAGGGAGGACTTGTCTGAGATCGAACTGTTATTTACACTGGAAGAAAGGACTTACTGCTGTTGTTTTGTCAATATAAGGAAGAGATTGTGTGGAGTGATTAAACCATGGATTTAATGACAGATCTAAAGTAAGAGTTTCATTTTTCTATTTCTACACAATTTCAAGACCGCATCGGTGGTGCTTTTTTATAACGCCCACCTAGGGTGCGGGATGTCACAGGTTTGAACCCCGGCCGGGTCATATCAAAGATTAAACAAAAAATAGTAATGGCTTACCCTCCAAATTCATTCTCACAATTGTCCAATCAGAAGTTTTATATAGATCATAAAGTTTCTTTCTGAGCACAGTGAATGGGGTTAAAGTTTAGTTTGGATGTCTGGACTGTGTATATACTCTAGCAAAAAAATAATTTGCTTATCTTCTGTCATGATAGTGATCAGACTGTGTATAAACTCTAGCAGAAAAATAATCTTCTGTCATGATAGTGATCAGACTGTGTATATACTCTAGCAGAAAAATAATTTACTTATCTTCTGTGATGATAGTGATCAGACTGTGTTTATACTCTCCAGTTGTGCGGTTCTCCGGGAAAGCCAACCTAAGCGTAATCATCACAATTGTAGAAACAGATAGGCCTGCACTTCAATGGGAGCAAAACGAACAATGTTTTGTCAGAAAATGTCTGAGACGTTCTGTGACTAATAAGCAAACAGTGTAGCGACTTTACAAACTGCACGAAGCGCAGATGTGTCTGGCACATAGGCGTCCGATTTTTCATTTGAGAAAACAATAGGACAAACACACACAATACTTCGTTAAGATACTCAGATAGTCTCTCTTGTGCTATAATGATAATGACCGTAATGTTTTCGTAACATTTTGGAAATCCCACAAGGACCGTGTAACTATAAATAGTCTCTATATGGTATTACATAAAAATGATTATTATTCAATTTCAATTCAATTCAATTCAATAATGTATTTGTAAATAGAGGCCTCCGACCCAAAATACAGCAAATATACAGATATACAATTCACATAGAGTTGAGTTTTAATATAAATACTTATTTACAATTTAATCGAGCTATGACTTTTGTGATCAGATGGTTGAATCTTTTGTAGCAATTATAACTGAAATATAGTTTGCGATCTTTTTTATAATAACGCTACTTTCGCTTTTCATCAGGTTGTAAAAACTTCTCATATCATCTCTGCCGTTATACCATGTACACAATAAGCTCTGTCGTTCTGCAAGCCATTGGTCACATTAAACAAATGCATGGTATTCATTTTCAACTGTTAAGATGTCTTTTTGAGTTAAACAATAATTACTATTGTGATTCTCCCTTTCAATATTAAAATGTCTTCCTAATTCTATGTTAAATTTATGACTGGAGCATCTGAATTTTGCAAACGCCTTTCTTAAATACGGATAAATATCAACCAACAGATATCTCTCTGGATTTAACAAAGAATGAATATGTTTGTAAAGATCGCAGCGTGATGAGCTATTTATATTTTCTTGTAGATATTGAAACGAACAATCATACATTCTTTGTTTAAAAAGAGTTATAAAATACTTAACATTTCCAACATCTTGATAATAGATTTGAAAATATTGCGGCAAACGAAGAAATTACTCGTTTTTAGCAATTTCTCCTTTTACCACAATGTTTTCAAAAATCGTTTATTAGTATATGAACCATATAGAGAGGCTATTTATAGTAACACCGTCCTGGGTGGGATTCCCCAAAGTTTATGAACACATTAAGGTCAGTATCATGATAGCATATGGACAATATAGAGAAACCATTTGTAGTATATTTAAGAGGTACATTGTATTGTGTGTTTTCCCCCATTTGTAATATCTTTACGATGTACATTGTATTGTGTGTTTTCACCCATTTGTAATATCTTTACGATGTACATTGTATTGTGTGTTTTCCCACATCTAAAATGAAAACTAGGACGCCTGTGTCTGGAGTAACACTGATCTCAAATACGCTACGGTTGGGTTTTCCGTAGCGGCGTCAATATGCTGATGGTAAACGGCAAAAAGTATATGTTCTTATGTCATAGGGAAGCCCGTATACAGTTTACACGTGAATCTATCCCGTGTTCACATACAACATATCATACAACATACAGCAGACGACTTTTAAAATATATATTCAAAGATATGGAAAGTCTTTACAAATGAAGGTGCTGTTATTACATATAACATAAAAGCATTGTGTGGCAAAGGTCGTCTGCTACGGAGGCGTCAAAATACATCTACTATGTGGTTAAGGGCTGAACAACAAGTGCGCCGATCTATAAACATTGTGTGTGACCTTCTAAATGATCAAATGCAAACAATGTAGACCAATAGTTCTTTGAGCTTTTACGTCCGTACACTCTGTTCTCGATCAACATTGCTCGCTACTCATGAACCCTATCCCGCATACAGACAATCGGCAGCAGACGACTTAGAAAACGTCAAGAGAAGATAATAGCTTTGTAAACATTGCGGCAAACGAAGAAATTGCTCGTTTTTAGCATTTTCTCCTTTTACCACAATGTTTTCAAAAAATCGTCTACTGCAGAGGCATCAGATTCAGAAATGTGAGTGTTAAGGGTTGAATTAATAAAGGTTTAACCTCGTTTTCAGTGGTATATCAGTTATATCATGGCGGCAAGTTAACCAAGCATATCGAGGGCTTGGCGTAAAACAGTTGTAACTAAACACCTAGTTTGAAAACCCTGGTTTAGGGGCAATTTTGACCCTTTTGTAAACAATGCAAATTTAGGTGCCATTGCTCAGAACGAGCAATGGCACCTAAATTTCCATTGTTTACCAAGAAAAATTATTTAACGCTTATAAAGACTTTATAGCTAAGTGATTAACCTTGGTAACCAATTACCAATTTTAGTTACAACCGTTTCACGCCAAACCCTCGATATGTTTGTTTCCTTACTTTCTTGTAAAAGTTAACTACACATAATTCTTCCCAGGCAACTCACTAGATTCAAACATATTTGAGCCGTCCCACGATAAAACCAACATGATCGACTTTGCTTAATGTCGACACGTGCCGTCTCAGGGGGATAGAGATATTGAGTAATGACAGAAAATCCACAGGATGCAAAAAGTGTTTATCCGGATTAGCCTGTACGGCATGCTTAGATTGATCCGGGTCGATACTTTACGCAGCGTCAACAATGTTGGTTTCCTCGTGGGACGGCTCCATTATGGGAATTACGCGTGTTACAATGACAAAGCTATTGCTGCTCGACTAATAAGGGTTAACGCTTTCCCTCACATAGACGCTTTCTGACGCCTCTGCAGCAGACGGATGTTTGAAAACATGGCAACAAAAGAAGAAAATGCTTAAAAAGAGCAATTATAGTTCTTTCATTTAATTCTTTCAGCGCCGAATTGTTTAAAGTAGACTCTTCCGTGTTCAAAATCGGGCGTCTCCATTTCTCATATAATACAATTTTGGACTATTTTGATAAATGAAAGGCAAACAATGCTGATTTCAGGTGAGACAGCTCGTTACGAGCTGACTCGCCTGAATCAGTATTGTTTGCAAAAACCTGAATATTGCCTTTGGCGCTGAAAGAGTTAAAGGGATTTTCTGTGCTTTTGCCTAGACGTTTTCAAAGTCGTCTGCTGCGGATTAACTGTATGTGGGAAAGGGTTAAATGAAAAGTGTGTTATTATTCGATTTCAGCGTAGAGAATCTGAAAAGAGGAGCGGAACCAGTGAACAATGCGGCCATTATCGACATGATACAGACCAATATATTCGAAGACATTGGCTGCGGTAAGCCGTACTGATTCCCCAGTAACTCTTGTATTACTCATTGAAACCCTATGATGTGGGTACTTAACATATTCGTTTCACTGCGACGAATTGGAAGATAAATATACAAACATATGGAAAATATACATTAATGACAGATTAATCATTGGATAGACTTAAACACATTTTATGAAAAAGGAGAAATTTATCATTTTTCGTCGTTTTTGTACACAAAAGTACCATTTAACCTTTCCCTCTTATAGACGCTTTCTGACGCCTCTGCAGCAGACGGCTTTTAAAAAACATAGTGACAAAAGAAGAAATTGCACAAAACGTGCAATTTCTCCTTTTGACACAATGTTTTCCACTTTTTGTCATAAGGTTATCCATTCAATAATGGAGATTTTCTACGTTCAAAGTCGTCTGCTGCAGAATTGCCGTATGAGAGAAAGGGTTAAACTGCGTATATTTCAAATATACACATACAGAAACCATCGAAAATGTACGTGTCATTAGTTGGTGTTATGTTTATGTTCCATGATTATCATCGTCATAGTACAGTTGAATATTAATGTATAAAAACGTCACTTACAAATTGACGTCAAATGCAAAAGTTGAACAATTTGCTAGATAATAAAGTTATATCAAATCGTTGACAGTAAATATATATATCAAAACGTAGACAGAATCTTACCGAAATAAGGAAAGAAACCTGTGTGAAAATAATATAACATTGCAAGCGAGCCAGTTCTGAAGTTGATATGAACAATGCAAGCGTGGATTTACGCTGTAAATAGGTTTTCATTTGTTATACACCATATTTTGTAGTGACGTCATATTATCAAATCATCGAACAATCTTAAAAATTGAACTAAAAAATTGCTTCATACAAATAAAATGGTTTTAAGCCCATATCACTCAACTCTCTAGGCGATCTTATCATTATTTAAAGATGTATATAATGTATTATATTAAAGTTATGTTTGTATGACTAAATACGAGGCTTGTTCGATGTCATATTACATCGCACTAGAAATAGTATTTCACGCGAACCATAACCTCTCTATCGAATTGAATATGTCCGATAACGCTAACTGTGACTTTTACATCGATTATTTTGATTCATTATTAGGTACTCTACTCTAATATTGGTTAGTATTTTCGTTTTCCCAAAAGATACTAGTTAGCACATCCCTTGGAAACACAGTGAACGTAAATGAGACGTAGATAAGAGGAATACATTTACTAAACTGTATCATAACGTTGCACCTGTCCAAACATCTGTAGCAACTAAAAATAAAAGAAAGCATTGGTAAAATGATAGTCAAAAAAGTTATTATCTGAACATGGAAACGTGCTTCATTTGTGATAGATAACACAAGAGCGCCGCAGACCTAACGCGCACGCTCGTCCTTTCTTTTCTATGTCGATAAAGGGGCATTACTGAATAATTATTAAACCCAGAGTTATATGATTTGGCATAGACATGCGTATTGTTTCTACGAACATGTGTACAAAGTTTCATTTGAAAATGTTCAGCGATTTTTTAGTTTTAAGGTATGGTTAAAGTTTTGTGACGACGCGGACGACGCCGCCAAAGTGATCACAATAGCCCGACCTTTCTTCTTTGTAAAACAGACGAGCTAAACATGAATACATTACAACTTTGATAAATTGTTGTTCTTTTAAAGAATGTCAGTCTATTAAATTGTCCAATTAATAAAACTAAAATAACTGGGTATCTAAAATCAAAAATTATCCAAATAATATTGAAATTCCAGTTGTATCATTTATCTGCTGCTTTAATTGAAAATTTAAGCTCTCAGAAATATGTACGCTTTGTACATGTGACGCATAGGACTTCTACAATATGTGGAGCTTTTATACAATTTCGTTTCTCCGCGTGATATCACTAATTTAAACCAGATAACAGAGTTACAAATGGAGTTATATATCCATAGTATATACGTTCCTGGTAACAGTTAGAACTGTTATACAACATTAACCATTCCAAGTATATTGATATGATATGATATGATGAAGATTTAACGTAAAGTTAAATACATCTACACAAGTTTACGACCACCTGCTTTGTAAATCAAGGGGAATTACTTGTTCTGATATACTGATTTAAGGATTATTTTTATTCCAAGATTTAACAGAGAAGACCATACACAAGAAAAAGAAATATTGCATAATGTCTAGTTCAAATACTACTATTATACAAAATCTAGCAATGTATTTATAGTATGCATCCGAAGAAAGAAAAATGCATTATATATGAGTCTTTAGCTTAAAGTATTGCTTCATTGTACATGTGTTTTTTTCACCTGATGTCATGTTCTGTACTATATATGTATGTATTTGTGTTTGTATGTGGGCCGGAGTGATCTTTATACAATGAATTACTTGAAACTTGACATAACTTTTTATTCATGAATTCTAAAATAGAGTCGAACCTGTAAATCCCGACCAACTGGTATACCTCCCCGATGTTTTCCAATCATAATTGTACCTGCAATAAGCGAGATCCTGCTGTCCGCGACCAACCCCGGCAAAAATCCTCCCCATTTAAAGGTCAAGAAGTCCTTAAAAACCTTTTTTGAGAAGAAATAAGTGTATACCCTCACTAGAATGCATTGAATATATGACATTTAGTTTACATTGATTGTAAATGTGTATAGGATGTACTGGAAAGATGATTGAATCGCAGCCCGATTTCGTTCAAATGATAGTAATCGTCTTCGCGGGTCGACTTCTTTCTGGCATAATACATGATCCCCTAAACGTGTATTGTGACCTTAAAACTTATCCAAAGATAAACGACCAAAAGTATACACATTATGTAACTGTAACATCACTCGCATCTTATTAAAACGAAGGTGTTGTATCCATGGGTATTTTAAGAGTGTGGTGGGTATATCTGCCTCTCTCTTGTACATGTATCTGAATTCCTGGTCAAGCAATTATTATCTAGATTTTACAATTTGTTCGCTATTTAACTGTGTTAAAACAAATGCTTGTGACATATTAGGCATATTTTTCATTGTTCCTGTTTAAAATCTAGCTATATTACAGGTCCCCTTTGTCGGGTGAATCCGTTGACGAATCGAGGAAAGAGGTTCCAGCTGGTGAAAATTCTGTGTTTAACTGTCATACCCATCCTCGGTGTTTGGGGATTCACCATGTACTCCCTGTCAGACAGTGTCAGGAGTAAAGCCGATATAGAACAGGTAATAATTGATTGATTTAAACCGATATAGAACAGGTAATAATTGATTGATTTAAACCGATATAGAACAGGTAATAATTGATTGATTTAAACCGATATAGTTTCAAGTTTCAAGTTTCAAGTTTATTTATTCGGCATATAAAGTTATTTTACATCGCCGTAAACATACATGACAGATAACACAATAGACATATATATACATTGAAGAGAGAAATATACATGCATAAAAGAGAACAACATATATGCATAGATGCATGGAAGAGAACAACATATACGCATAGATACATAGAAGAGAAAATACACATATATATATATATATACATTGAAGAGACTCGTATGTACATATATGTTCGTAGGTTTAGAATATTTATACATGTCCGTAGGTCCAGAACATATATCATTTCAGGTCATAGCCATAATAATGTTTATTATGTCTATGTCCATGCTATGAAATGAGCAGATTTAGAACAGGTAATAATTGATTGATTTAAACCGATATAGAACAGGTAATAATTGATTTAGTTAAACCGATATAGAACAGGTAATAATTGATTGATTTAAACCGATATAGAACAGGTAATAATTGATTGAGTAAATCAGACATATAACAGGTAATAATTGATTGAGTAAATCAGATATAGAACAGGTAATAATTGACTGAGTAAATCAGATATAAAACAGGTAATAATTGATTGAATAAATCAGATATAGAACAGGTAATAATTGATGGAGTAAATCAGACATAGAACAGGTAATGATTGATTGAGTAAATCAGATATAGAACAGGTAATAATTGATTGAGTAAATCAGACATAAAACAGGTAATAATTGATTGAGTAAATCAGATACAGAACAGGTAATAATCGATTGAATAAATCAGATATAAAACAGGTAATGATTGATTGAGTAAATCAGATATAGAACAGGTAATAGTCGATTGAATAAATCAGATATAGAACAGGTAATGATTGATTGAGTAAATCAGATATAGAACAGGTAATAATTGATTGAGTAAATCAGATATAGAACAGGTGATAATTGATTATTATATTTTTGAATGCGAATCTTTTTCTGAGCAGAGATCGCAGTTTTTATCTAAATCAAATTTAAACAATATAAACAGTCTTGATCTCAAACGCCTCCTGACACTTGAAAGTACAAAAACTCTTAAAGAGCTATGCAAATTTCTAAAGAATATTATGTCAAAATTCAAGTAATTACTGCACGCTTCCGAATGCCACCAATTTCCAATTTCCAAATCTCCAAATCAAACTTATGCCAGAGTAATGCTTACAAGATAAGCCTGTATACATTTGTATTGTTACAATTTCATTTCAAATCTGAATGCTAACGTTATTACTCACATATATAACGATATTCCTTCTTAATACTGAAAATAACCCGAAATGAACTACCACAAATATTAATGTACTCTTGTTTTCCTAGTCAACGCAATTGCATAAAACGTTAGTCCTTGTAACTGCATGACTTGTACTTCTTTGCATACATAGCACGAGGATTGGGGTCTTGCAGTTACAAGAGCGAACCTTGTATATCTATATACTGATTATATATATTAAGCAAAAGGTTCTCAGTCATTCCCCCACCATTCTCTCTCTTCCCCCCCCCCCCCTCTCTCTCTCTCTCTCTCTCTCTCTCTCTCTCTCTCTCTCTCTCTTTCCCTCTTGAACCGGAAACTATATATTTTGAAATTTGTATTATAATGTATAACCCCATGTTGTACCTTGTATGTACCTGGGTGAAATAAAGAATTGTTCTGTTCTGTTCTGTTCTGTTCTGTTCTGATTGAGTAAATCAGATATAGAACAATTAATACTTGATTGAGTAATGCCGATATAACATAACATAACATAAACTTTATTTAGACATTAAGCATTATAGCTCATAGTCAAATGATACAAATATAATAACATACAGTGGAAAATGGCATGGTACATATTAATATGTATAGTATACATATAATTATAGGTATAGACCTTAGGTTAGACCAGTTAGAGGACACATATAGAGTCATGACCATCTTACTTTGTTTTATGGTGCATAAGTTCTCTTATTCACAGCATGGGGCATTTTCTTTTGAAAACATTTGGTTTATACGACATACATTAGCACCAATAATACCTTTTGTAATTTTCAGTACGAACCTAATAGATAAAAGTATACTAGTTAGTCACATGATTGTATTCGATTGAAAGATTTACGCTGAAAGATTTGCAGTCACTTTTGAATATTAGTTAACATAACTTTTCCTTTCGCTAGTGTAAAATGCGTCCTTTCTAAAGAAAAGAGCCGCGATGCACATGCGAACGAAAACCCTAACACATCGTTGTTTAGAATGTCTTTTAATCATGTAATTGCTTAAATAACTAGAGCGTTTGACAAAGTCCTTTATTGAAACGTAATGTAAAGGATCAATTAAAAGATGTCATACAAGATAGTGTGCATTGAGTGACAAATTAAATCATATATTTCATGAATGAGCGAATGTACGATTGAGTGTATAATCAATGAATGAATCAATCAATCAACCAATCAGTCACTGAACCATTTAGATACTGTTCATTGGAAAACAAACATTTTAAAAATAAAAACATAATTTAAGGATTGAAAACTCTGTTATTATCAAATTTAATACTGGGTCTATTTTCAAGTCATGTGAAGATAATCTAATTTTATTAATAATATTTCGTTGTTTTTGACTTTCAATGAAATGTATGTAACTAGCTCGTTCGTAATCATGTTTGATATAACAACATGTTTTCAAAGAGGAGTAACCTTTTATAATGCTATTCCAGGTACTGATATAGATATATTTGATACTGCTATTCCAGGTACTGATATAGATATATTTGATACTGCTATTCCAGGTACTGATATAGATATATGTGATACTGCTATTCAAGGTACTGATATAGATATCTTTTATTCTGTTGGTAAATACAGGTACAAAACTAGTTATGTTCATTGATTCTGGGTAAAGCCAAATTTCGTTAAAACTTGTACTTTGTAGCAATTGCTTAACCTTATAACACAAGGATTTTACCTTTGGTTTACGTTAAATTTTCATCATTTGCTGTTTTATAATTGAAGATAAAATACAATTGTTTTCCTTTTTATGAAACAGTTTTAATTAATATTTAATGGGCATTCCTGCAAATCGTATCATTAACTTCGTTTCTGATGTGTGCTCGACACAGTTTGGACGTTGAAATGGCTAAGGATCAAAATACAGTATTTAAATTAGAACAGGTTATAATTGATTGTTAAGCCGATCCCCCAAATAACGTACAATCCTAGGCAATTCCTGCAAATCGTATTATCACTTTCGTTTCTGACGTGGGCTCGACACAGTTTGGACGTAGAAATTGCCAAGGATCAATACAGTATTTAAATTAGATCACGGTGGTCAGCGGACAAATTACCAGGGGCAAATTAGCACTACTACTAGTGACAAATTACCAGTATTACCAGTGACAAATTACCAGTATTACCCAGTATTACCAGTGACAAATTACCAGTATTGCCTGTGACAAATTTCCAGTATTACCCGTGACAAATTACCAGTATTACCAATGACAAATTACCAGCATTACTAGTAAAAAACTGACCAGTTTTACCAGTGACAAATTACAAGTATTACCAGTGACAAATTACCAGTATTACCAGTGACAAATTACCAGTGTTACCAGTGACACATTACCAGTATTACTGTTGACAAATTACCAGTATTACTGTTGACAAATTACCAGTATTACCAAATTACCAGTAATACCAGTGAAAAATTACCAGTATTACCAGTGACATATTACCAGTATTACCACTGACAAATTACCGGTATTACCAGTGACAAACTACCAGTATTACCAGTGTCAAATTACCAGTATTACCAGTGACAAAATTACCAGTATTACCAGTGACAAATTACCAGTATTGCATGTGACAAATTTCCAGTATTACCCGTGACAAATTATCAGTATTACCAGTGACAAATTACCAGCATTACCAGCATTACTAGTAAAAAACTGACCAGTTTTACCAGTGACAAGTTACCAGTATTACCAGTGACCAGTGTTACCAGTGACAAATTACCAGTATTAATGTTTAAAAATTCCCAGTATTACTGTTGAAAAATTACCAGTATTACTGTTGACAAATTCCCAGTATTACTGTTGACAAATTATCAGTATTACCAATGACAAATTCCCAGTATTACCAGTGACAAATTAACAGTATTAACAGTGACAAATTCCCAGTATTACCAGTGACAAATTCCCAGTATTACCAGTGACAAATTATCAGTATTACCAGTGACAAATTATCAGTATTACTGTTGACAAATTATTAGTATTACCAAATTACCAGTATTACCAGTGAAAAATTACCAGTATTACCACTGACAAATTACCGGTATTACCAGTATTACCAGTGTCAAATTATCAGTATTACCAGTGACAAATTACCAGCATTACCAGTGACAAATTACCAGCATTACTAGTAAAAAGAACTGACCAGTTTTACCAGAGACACGTTACCAGTATTACCAGTGACCAGTGTTACCAGTGACAAATTACCAGTATTACTGTTGACAAATTACCAGTATTACTGTTGACAAATTATCAGTATTACCAATGACAAATTATCAGTATTACCAATGACAAATTATCAGTATTACCAAATTACCAGTATTACCAGTGAAAAATTACCAGTATTACCACTGACAAATTACCGGTATTACCAGTGACAAACTACCAGTATTACCAGTGTCAAATTATCAGTATTACCAGTGACAAATTACCAGCATTACCAGTGACAAATTACCAGCATTACTAGTAAAAAGAACTGACCAGTTTTACCAGAGACACGTTACCAGTATTACCAGTGACCAGTGTTACCAGTGACAAATTACCAGTATTACTGTTGACAAATTACCAGTATTACTGTTGACAAATTATCAGTATTACCAATGACAAATTATCAGTATTACCAGTGACAAATAACCAGTATTACCAGTGACAAATAACCAGTATTACCAGTGACAAGTTACCAGTATTACCAGTGACAAATTACAAGCATTACTATTAAAAAAATGTCCAGTTTTACCAGTGACTAGTTACCAGTATTACCAGTGACCAGTGTTACCAGTGACAAATTACCAGTATTACCAGTGACCAGTGTTACCAGTGACAAATTACCAGTATCACTGTTGACAAATTCCCAGTATTACTGTTGAGAAATTACCAGTATTACCAGTGACAAACTGCCAGTATTACCAGTAACAAATTATCAGTATTACCAGTGACAAATTACCAGTATTACCAATGACAAATTACCAGTATTACCAGTGACAAATAACCAGTATTACCAGTGACAAATAACCAGTATTACCAGTGACAAATTACCAGCATTACTAGTAAAAAACTGACCAGTTTTACCAGTGACAAGTTACCAGTATTACCAGTGACCAGTGTTACCAGTGATAAATTACCAGTATTGCATGTGACAAATTATCAGTATTATCAGTATTGCATGTGACAAATTATCAGTATTACCAGTGACAAATTACCAGTATTACCAGTGACAAAGTATCAGTATTACCAGTGACAAATAACCAGTATTACCAGTGACAAATAACCAGTATTACCAGTGACAAATTACCAGTATTACCAGTGACAAATTACCAGCATTACTAGTAAAAAACTGACCAGTTTTACCAGTGACAAGTTACCAGTATTACCAGTGACCAGTGTTAACAGTTTCAAATTACCAGTATTACTGTTGACAAATTACCAGTATTACTGTTGACAAATTATCAGTATTACCAGTGACAAAATTACCAGTATTACCAATGACAAATTACCAGTATTGCATTTGACAAATTATCAGTATTACCAGTGACAAATTACCAACATTACCAGTGACAAATTATCAGTATTACCAGTGACAAATAACCAGTATTACCAGTGACAAGTTATCAGTATTACCAGTGACAAATTACCAGCATTACTAGTAAAAAACTGACCGGTTTTACTAGTGACAAGTTACCAGTATTACCAGTGACCAGTGTTACCAGTGACAAATTACCAGTATTACTGTTGACAAATTCCCAGTATTACTGTTGACAAATTCCCAGTATTACTGTTGACAAATTATCAATATTACCAGTGACAAAATTACCAATATTACCAGTGACAAATTACCAGTATTGCATGTGACAAATTATCAGTATTACCAGTGACAAATTACCAGTGACAAAATTACCAGTATTACCAGTGACAAAATTACCAGTATTACCAGTGACAAAATTACCAGTATTACCAGTGACAAATAACCAGTATTACCTGTGACAAATTACCAGCATTACTAGTAAAAAACTGACAAGTTACCAGTATTACCAGTGACCAGTGTTACCAGTGACAAATTACCAGTATTACTGTTGACAAATTACCAGTATTACTGTTGACAAATTCTCAGTATTACCAATGACAAATTCCCAGTATTACCAGTGACAAATTATCAGTATTACCAGTGACAAATTACCGGTATTACCAGTAACAAACTACCAGTATTACCAGTGACAAATTATCAGTATTACCAGTGACAAATTACCGGTATTACCAGTGACAAACTACCAGTATTACTAGTGACACATTATCAGTATTACCAGTGACAAATAACCAGTATTACCAGTGACAAATTACCAGTATTACCAGTGACCAATTACCAGTATTACCAGTGGCAAATAACCAGTATTACCAGTGACAAATTACTAGTATTATCAGTGACAAATAACCAGTATTACCAGTGACAAATTACCAGTGTTCCTTTAACCTAACACAAATGCATCCCCGCAACCATGAGCGCAAAGAAAGGAAGCCATTACTACCATGTTTAATATCATGACCCGACAGGGCATCGAACCTAACTCTCCCGTTCCTAAGTCGGACGCGCTTACCATTACGTTAGGGAGTGGGCCAATATGTTAAAAAGTATCGAATTAACTATATCCTGATAGAACTGCACGAATGAGCTGTTTCATGATCGACCCAGATCAGCCTGCGCCGTCCGCGCAAGCTGATCCGGGACGACACATTCCATCTCTGGGAGATAGAGGTATAGAGTAATGATTCCGGAAACAGAAATCCGCATGAGGCGAAAAGCGTCTGTCCGGGTTAGCCTTCGCGGCATGCTTAGGCTGATCCGGGTTGATCACAATTTTCACAATGTTGGTTTTCTCGTTATTCGGTACAAATGTGCAGACTAATGCTCAACACTCTTCGTCAATGTAGTTCAAAGTCGTACACTGCAACAACATTGTAGCAGGTTACTTTGAAAACATCTGAACGAAGATATGTAAAATCTCTATAAATGAAAGTTAAGTTATTGAATAGAATTGAAAACATTGTGGGACAAAAGGACACAGGAAAAATGTTTCATAATGGGCATTGTCTTCTTTTGCCACACTGTTTCCATATTTCGTCTGTGGCAGACGCGTCAAAAAATCGTCTATATGCGGAAAAGTAGGTGTAAATTGATTCAGTTTGTCCTGCAGGACATACATGTATGTTTAGAGCATTAAGGTGGAATCAACTTTTGAAATAACGTATGTTTTTGTGACATTAACCGTAAGGTTAAAGAAATCGCTACTATACTGTCTTGTTTAAATTGGTATTCAAACGTCAATAACACCAAATTATAGAGAATAAAGTTACCTGTTTCATGATATAAATTATATGTATCTGCCATGACGATTCAGATAACAATACCCGATTTTGAATGACATTTTCGCTGGAATATTTTCAAATTTATTACATAATTTTTAATTTACTAAAAATCTACCTGAGAGATAATTTTAAGAAGTACATATCATTACGATAATCCTTTCTTCTTCAAGTTATCAGCATTTCAAGAAGATCTGTGGCGCCGATTTTTAATAAATCAAAATGCCGTTTTACCGATGTCTCGCGTCGGAACGCACATTGCGTTATTTTAGCTGAAATGCAGTTTAAAATGTATAACCTTTTTCTCACAATAATCATCAGTTCAATGGTATCGTGAAATCTACTAAAAAGGGGTATTTTATATTATTTCTTCCCAAAAAAGTTATTTTATTTCAACTTATACAGTAGACATGTATACCGGATACAGGATAATCATACTTGGAAATCTGTTTATATATATTATATATATATATACGAGGGGTGATCCAAAAGAAATAGGACTTTCTTAGTAATTCTTGTATTAGTTGATACATATTTAGGAAAAGCATACCATATGTATATTTGTTTTTGCACTACCTTATGGCGAATTAATATTTCTAATAGTGTCATTAATTTAGTTATAACTCGTTGTCATAGAAACGAGTTGAGGCATAGGCGGGCAACAACGTAAATTTAGTAACAGTTTATTAACCCTTTCCCTCATATAGACGCTTTCTGACGCCTCTGCAGCAAACGGCTTTTTGAAAACATAGTGTCCTTATGTCACAATGTTTTCCACTTTAAGTCATATGTTATCCATTCAATTATAGAGATTTTTATATATTTTTTAACAAAACATGTTCAAAGTCGTCTGCTGTAGAATTGTCGTATGAGGGAAAGGATTAAGATACCGACAATTTGCAATTGTTGGTCTGTTGTTCTTATAACAAGGGATTACTATTTTTTTGTTCCATAATAACCATCAAAATAGTAAAGTTGTTTACATAAAATTATATCACAACGTAGACACACATCAAAATCAACATTTGAAATGTTTATTCAGTGAAGTAGCAGTCACTAGCGATGTATACATACAAATGTTTTCATGGTTGGAGGTCAGAAATCAGTGGTAAACTGATGTCACTTGCAGTAGAGCCAGTTCTGATGTTGAAAGGAACAGTGTGAGTGTCGCTTCCCCCATAACAATTGTCATTTATTTCATATCACATGTTACGCATTTCGTTGACCAAAGTTTATTGAATGTCTTTAAGCAATGGTTTCTGGGGAAGTTGATGCAACAATTGAGTTGATATAGCTGTTGTTAAAATATTTATTCACGTTTTCAAACCTACTAGTTTCCCTTCAAACGGCGACGTCAGAGTGACGTACGTTACTACCTTGGCCCGCCCCAATTGTACTTACAATGTTCATAATCTCCAAGAATGTCTGTAAAAGAAATGTTGACTGTTGACAAAAATAAGGAGCATTTTCTACAAGTTTGATTTGTGTCAAAATTTTACCAAAATTCCTATTATTTCTGGATCACCCCTCGTATATACTGACACATCTATTATGATACGTAACTGCGTGCAATGTAATTAAATTCGCATGAATAAGTATCAATTCGTCACTAATCATTAATTCACGAACGTGTGATACGGTTGCGTTACGTATGCACAATTCTCACGATAGGACTTGTCTGATGTAAAGTTTTCTCAGTTTATCAGTAATATAACAAAGTAATGTTTTAGTTTGTTTGCGGGGAGGTATTTGCTTTATTATTGGCATGCAATTTTCAATTTCAATTTCATGCAGTTGTGCTATTCGATATATGTTAAAATATTTCAAATGAAAATGTATATCGGCACGGTCTCCCTGCATAGTATGGTAACAACCCGATATGTCTGCTGTAGTGCTATAACATCGTTGTATGCATTGTGAATTCGCAAGTTTACGAGAAACAAAATACATATGAAGCAAAAATCAACCATGAATCAAAATATAAATCAATTACTATGAAACAAAGTATCGATCAATTACTATGAACCAACATATTAATGGAACTGGCATTTTGTCGAGATTGGGAGAATGGTATTTTTTAAACAGTTATCTGAAATACGAGGGACGTTCGGAAAGTTTTGAGACTATCTTTGTTTTTTAATGATAAGTCGGAAACAGTGAATAAAAATTCGAACAGTGTATCTTTAAGTTATAATCTACTGGATGGTACAATTTTCATTCAAATAACGCAATATATACATTAACAAGAATACATAGAAAATGATATCTACAAGGTGCCTGGTGCAGTAACGTCGTTTTCACGTAACGTCTAAACAATAATGATGTTTTAACGCAGATCCTAATTTAACTCCTTCTCAAAGAATCGCCCGATGCACTCTACCCATTTCGCATGTCTTTTCATCCACTTTTCAAATACAATCTTCTGTCAAAATCTTGTAAGCAGTCGCTCAACCAATATAGCACAAATTTGCAATATCCTTCACAGTCATTCGCCGATCTGTATTAAGCGTGTTCTTGACATAATCGCAACCTTTTCTTCAACCACAGACAGACAAAAGGATATGTGTTTGTACTTTGTACATGTTCTACCGTCGCTGAAACTTCCATTTCATCTGTCGACAAGTGCTTTGTTCACAGATTCTCCGTTATTAGCCTTCTCCAACTGCTCCTTAGTTTCCGGTGGCGTTTTCCCGAGGTTGACCAAATTTGTTAATGAAAATCTTTTGTTTGCGTCTGCATTATGCGCTTAGTAAGTATGATTCTCTAGGTGCGTGTATTTCAATTATAACTTCCGGAATACTTTCAGCAAATAATGTTATGAATTAAGAATAACATCATGTATGTTTTACGTTTCGCGCGTTTTTATTATGACTGTGTGTTCAATATAGTGCAGTGTAATCGAGCAATTTAGGGTTGCGCCGGGTCTTTACAACGCATGTTGCTATGGATACGAATATAAAAATATGGCTAACATCACAATACTATAATCTGAATATAAGCATGTGGCACTATTTATGAAGATTTGCAGGAATTGCGTCCCTTTCCCAGGCCTTCGATTAAGTCAAAAATCGATAATTGAGTTGTGGCCCTTCGGTTACGCTCCTATATTTGTATTTATCGATTATTTGTAAACAGATTTAATGACGTATTCGATTTCATACTAAGCCCGCAGGTGATCTTAACATTACTCTGCTCGATATCTGTATATCGATTATTTGCAAACATTTATTTGTCGGACAAGACTCTGGCTAATCAGTCTTTAACACTTGGTAATTGGTAACGGCGGTTTTTATATACTGTCATAATAACATATTACTTAAATCTCTTTGTTGTAAAAACAATTGTCATTATCAAGACACATGCAAATGGACACTTCAAATTCACAGGTGACAAGTTGTTTAATTAGTCATTGCTTTAATTTATTTTTTTCCATGCACTGTTAAATTGTTCTTTTCCTAATACGTTTTGTAATCATATTAGGTCTTTGAATATATAAAAGCTGGAACAAGTTCATTTTCGCATTTGCACCCCACCCACCTATCTACATACACGACATTAGTAAGCGATCAAAATAGATCTAGTCATTACCAGATACAGTCGAGCCTCGTTAAATCGGACGCCGTTAATCCGGAAAATTCGCGATCCGGACATAAAATTCATTTTTACATTTTTAGGCGTTTTCTGCATTTTTAAATGAAAATGGAAGTATCAAGACATAAACATATTTGTTTGAAATTTGTATGACTAAAAAGAATTAAAAATAGACTCTCCTATTATAACTTAGAAAATTTCCTTAGAAAATAGGAAATACGGTAAAAATGGACTTAAAAATAAAAAATTCGCGATTTTCCAATAATTTACATGGAATAAAGAAGGAATGCATGTTGTCTATTAAAATCAAAAATGGAAGTATCAGGCAGTTAATCTATTTTTTATATCTTTACATTAAATGAAAGCAGACATATTGACCTTATAGAAAAAAACTTATAATATATTGTCATCAAAAAAATTAATGACTTTATATCAATTTTAAAGATCTGTCCCTATATAAATCCATATAGCCTAAATACCAGGTCAGAAAAGGTTAGTGTAAATTGTATCGATTTCAAGGGAAGTAACTCTCTCGATTAAGCCAGTCACTTTACCAAAATAGTGTAGTATGCTTTTGAAATATAACATTCTCATACGCTTAAGTTTCATAACGATTTGTCAAAAGGAACAGTGTTACATGGACGTTGTCTCAAAACTTTCCGAACGTCCATCGTACGTGACAAAACAAAAAAAAGACAAGTAAAATGTGGGATAATTATACTTTTTAAAGAGAACATCAGTTAAACATCGAAGTAAACAATGTCAGTTAATACATATGAAAATCCAAGTATTCTTTTGTTGTATTTTTAATGTAGGCCCTATTTACTATATAAATTGCAATACCGTAATTACTTAAAATCTTTAAAGAGAAGCAAATAAATACAACCTACCATATTTTTTAGGTGGAAGCTTACTTGAAAGATTGAAATTGATGATTATAATGAAAACATGTGTATTCATTTTATTAACTTGGATGCGTATCTAGCTATAATTCTGCAGCGTACGTTCCGAAGCGCGACAGACGTTTAACTGCATTGTGCTTTATTAAAAATGGGCGCGTTAGAAAGGTGTCCGAAATAAACATATTTTTTTAATAAACTAAAAATTTACCTGAAAATTATGAACATTATTGATAATGTGTCAACGAATGTCCATCGTATAACTGAAATAAGGTTGAACACAACATAAAACACCAATCTAAAAAATCATATGTTCTTTTCAGGCCAAACGATCCATGTCCATAGTTGTGGTTCTCGGTCGACTTATCCACAGGCTACAGCGAGAACGGGACATAAGTGTTTTATACCTCAGTGAACTGGGACCGGGAACCAAAACGTTCCTTTTGCAGGAATACATATCAACCGATGACGCTTTACAGAGATTGCCCGTATGGCCAGGTTAGTTACAATTGGATCACGTGACAATATTAAGGACCCGTCCATGGGGAAAAGTACAATTTTGGTTTTGTGGACAGAGAAGAGTCAGATTAACCTGTGCATGTGCACTGCCTGATAATGATATGCACTACTTTATGCTAAATGATGAGATACTGTGTTCTATCAGTGAAATAAAATCCATATGACTCACTGATATCACCCACACTGTGAGTGATATAGGTATCCCGGAACTACTTTTTTACTTATAAAGGGAGGCCATTGTGTTGATATATAGACTGATAAACTTATCTTGACAAATGTATAATTCCATATTCCGTAAATTTAACAAATCGGACTTATTGTAAACAAATAAATCCAATAGATGTGTTCCATATATTTTCTCGTTACATCTTTTTAATATGGCGGACAAACTGTGTTTGAATAGGACATTCAGACAGATTCGTCCTAGTGTGAACAGGTACGAAGACACTAAATAGTTCCATTCTTTCGTCATCAATAAGTATAAAATTAGAATAAAATTTGTACCATATATCCTCTATGTCACATATATCTATCAAAAGCTTGAAGAAGATCAGAAGATAATGTCAACTTATGCAGATCCTGATAAGACTTAGTAGATGGTCAGGGTGATCTAAACATATGAGCTGTCCTGCGAGAAAACTAACATTATGGCCTCCACGTAATGTATCGACCCAGATCAGTCTGCGCAGTCTGATCCGGGCCGATACATTCCGTCTCAGTGGGATAGAGGTATAGAGTAATTATTCCTGAAACAGAAAATCCACAGTAGGCGAACAGTATCTGTCCGGATAAGCTTGCACGATATGCTTAGGCTGATCCGGGTCGATACTTTACGCAGAGTCCACAATGTTGGTTTTCTCACGGGACGGCTCATATCAATATATCTGCGTAATGTATCGACCAGATCAGCCTGCGGTGTCCGCGCAGACTGATCCGGCCGACACATTCCGTCTTAGGGAGGATAGATGTATACAGTAGTTATTCCTGAAACAGAAAATCCACAGGATACGGACAGTGTCCTTCCAGGTAGGCCTGTGTGGCATGCTTAGGCTGATCCGGGTCGATACTTTACGCAGAGTCCGTAATGTTAGTTATCTCGTGGAACGGCTCGAATATATTGAAAATAGTATATCCAGTATATCTGATTGACCAACCGAGCAATCAGGACGGCTGATGCACTGTTTTCTTGATATGATTTTATAAATAACATGCTTATCATAGAAACACTCTTAATGAATTGTACATGAATTTCGAAGCTGACAGTTCATAACTGAATTAAGCATAAATCCAACGATAACTCGAACACATCGATTAATCGAAGTCATTTATTGATCTCTTTCGTGTTCGATTTATCGCGAGTTCATCGTCAAACTAAAGTTGAATCCGAATTAAATTGTATTCCGTGGCAGTTCCTTTATCATTATGGGCAGATATGGTTTAATTTAAGACAGGTTTGTGGACGTTCTTTATGATTTATATTAGTTTTGATTGATTTGGCTGCACGCCTTTTCAATAGGTTTTTTGTCAAGTCACGGTGGCAAGTTTATCTTCCCCTGAATGTCCGTGCTTTCTTACACCGGCACTCCACACAACAGTCTTAACCAAGCAAAATGCAGCTTTTCCTTATTCACTGTTAGCACATGGTTAGAAGAAAATGGCGTCTGTCGCATTGGCTTTAGTTAACTTACAACCCCTGGATTGACAGCCCTCGTAGCTTCTAACTGTCCCACCGGGGCTCGGCAACATATGATTTGTATTTTATTTTGATTGAAGTATTCCAAAACTAGTATGACATACGATGCTAGTTCCTTGTTTGAGTATAAGGCGATAGACACACGAACCTATATCGAGGGCTTGCCGTGAAACAGTTGTAACTAAAATTGGTATTATTTTACCAATGTTAATCACCTTGCCATAAAGTCCTTTTACGCGTTAAATCATTTTACTTGGTAAACAATGGAAATTTAGGTGCCACTGCTCGTTCTGAGCAATGGCACCTAAATTTGCATTGTTTACAAACGGGTCAAAATTTACCTAATATGTTTTCAAATTAGATTTTTAGTTACAACCGTTTCACACCAAGCCCTCGATATATACTTCAGGTTTGGGGAGGTTCCACTCGTAGAGGGGAGGGGAGGGGGGGGGGGGGCGGCGTCTCTGCACCATAGTCTCCTTCGCCAATAAATAGAATAAATAAATCGAACATTTAATAAAAACAATCATCATTTTATTGTATTACAGGTGAGCTGACAAATAATCCACGGGAAGAGTTCCGCAGTAAGGCCAACCTGATGACGTATATCTCTCAACACAGAAACTCTCTGAACCCAGCCACTGTCGACTTGTACGTGGAAATCAACTTCTACAGTTCAATCACGAGGTAAAAACCATTGATTGTTTGTTGCTTAACGTCACTTTTAACAATTATTTAGTTATATAATGCGTTCTCTTTGTAAATGTTGGTCAGCAAGGTAACTATTTATACCAACTTGTTATTCACTTAAAAACATCACACCATTCATGATTTACAAAATATTAGAGAAACAAAAATGACGAAATATGCTTTTAAGTATTTAAGTATGACTTAACGCTAAGTATTGTTGATGGAATTGGACCCAGTTCTACTGGCCTTTCTATCCTGACACTAGCATGTCAGTCGTAATGCTAACACCATACAAACCTGGGCGCAAATACTATCATTTTTTGCAGATATTGGAATAACAAAATACCTAAAATCTCATTTACATAATTCGCTTGATAAGCAACGAAAATGAGCAAATTATAGAGCATATAAAACATTAATTTGCCCATTATTTGGTTACGTCGTATGACAGTCTACCTTCGAGGACTTGTGACCAGCGTCGATACAGAATAGCCTTCACCTTTGGGCAGCCTACCTTCGAGGACTTGTGACCAGCGTCGATACAGAAAAACCTTCACCTTTGGGCAGTCTGATCAAGAGCTTCCCATTAACCCTTTCCCTCATACGACAATTCTGCAGCAGACGACTTTGAATATATTTTGCCAAAAAATAGAAAATCTCTATAATTGAATTGATAACCTATATGACGAAAAGTTGAAAACATTGTGGCAAAAGGAGAAATTGCTCGTTTTGAGCAATTTCTTCTTTTGTCACCATGTTTTCAAAAAGCCGTCTGCTGCAGAGGCGTCAGAAAGCGTCTATATGAGGGAAAGGGTTAAGTCGTTTAAACAATCTTCGAATCATCCGATGAAAGTTTACGCGCAAAAAAAACCCAACTATGCAAGAGTGCAATATGATCTCAGTCGAGCGCCGATAGCTCATGCGGTAAAGACGCGGGTTACTTATTCAGGGGTTGTAGCTTCGAACCCTGGATCGGACTTTCATTCTGTCAAATGATTGTCAAACTGCATAGTCCAAAGCGTCATTTATCTTCCGCCAATGGACTTATTAATCTTTGTTGGAAGAAAGCTTGTTACACGAGAAGAATCTGTGGAGTACTTGGACGGGAAAGGCAGTAAACACACGTAAAGTGAACTACTGACCGTCGTTATATAACTAAAATACTGTTGAAAACGACGTCAAACTCCAATCAATCAAACAATGGATCTGATCATAACTGCCATGGTTATATAAAAAACAACAGAAGGTCGTGTTTATCATAACGTGGTTGAGATAAGTTATGCAGGACCAACTGTAGCAGCAATTTGCACCAATTTCACACTCTGGTGTAGGCTAATTAACTACTATTATGCAGTTACATGTAGATATAATGTCAAAATAACTTTAAAATTGAATGTGATTGCACATTGATATATTCGTAGTTAAGTTCGTTCCTTTGAAGTAATAAATAATTTTGACTAAACAACGATTATGCACTTGAGCAAAAAAAACACAATCGTGTTGTTTGTTTTTGTTTGTATAGTTTTTTTTACGCCGCTTTCAGTTATACCACGGCGTGTTCTGGTTAAATTTCTGGTACTACTGATCCATTTATCATGACAACAGCGAGTCAGTCGTAATGCTAACCTCACAATACTGGGCGCCAAGGTGGGAAAGGCATTATTATCATTTTTGAAGTATTTGGTATGACCGGACCGGGGCTCATACCTCCTGCACCGAGGCAGACGCTCTTCCCATACAAAACGGGCGAGGGAGGTCGTGGATTCGAGACTAGGCCGTATCATAAAAACACTGTGTCTGTTTTGAGTTGTACAAAATCGACCTGTTCTTCCTTCCTTTGAAGTAAAAATAGTTGAACTCATATCTCGATTCGGCCGTTCATTATTTCCAATGGCATAACTCGACAGTCATTATTTCCAATGGCATAACTCGACAGTCATTATTTTCAATGGCATAACTCGACAGTCATTATTTCTCTCAACATCGTCAGATACATTTGATATCCGTTGTCACTCTCAACGTCACTAGTTTGTATGTGATATTCAGGTTACGCATTAACATTTAAAAATACAATTTGCAATCATTAAAAAAATACCGTTGAGAGTGGTGTGATTCCCTTCAAATATACAAAAATAAATAATCAGGATAATGTGATAGAATGTCTGTCCGGTTTTTAGATCGACTATTCGAAAAATATGAGAGCTATTCTACTCCCCCTGGCGTCCGCGTCGGCGTCCGCGTCCGCGTCACACCTTGGTTAAGGCTTTGCATGCAAATACATATATTTCACCATAGCTCAGTAACTACTACATGTATTGCATTGAAACTTTCTACAATGCTTCCCAACTATCACACCTATGTCAATAATCAAGTTAAATAACACTATCCTGCATTTAGTGCATGTTATGGCCCTTTTTTACATTTAGAAATGATGGTTTAAGTTGGGCGTGCAATAACGTTAAGAGTCCATATCTTTGTAACTACTTGATGCATTGCATTAAAACTATATACAACCCTTCCCAACCATCACGCCTATGTAAATAATCAAGTTAGATAACTCTATCCTGCATATAATGCAAATAATCACCCAATAAGAAAGTTTGGTTAATGTTTTGCATGAAACTACATTAGCGTCCATATCTCAGTAACTAATAAGCTGTGTTATAGTCGAGCGCGCTGTCTTACGGACAGTTCTTGTTTAAGTACTACTGGAGTTAACTATTACCCTTTAAAGACAAAATTCACAAAGACCTATTTTCACAAATGCTTCATACATATGAAAATATGAAATGAGTAACCTGAGGTATTTTTAACCCTTTCCCCCATACGACAATACTGCAGCAGACGGCTTTGAACATGTTTTGTCAATAAAAAGAAAATCTCTATACATGTATCCTAAAATGCTTTCAAAAGTTGTCTGATTTAGGAAATGACCAGCAAAAGATAGGGGAATATATAAACTTTTACCTCAATCGAGAAAGTTTGAAAACGTACAAAAACTTATCAAAACCAAGTTGTTTAACCCTTTACCTCATACGACATTCTGCAGCAGACGACTTTGAACGTATTTTGTCAAAACAGAAAATCTCCATAATTGAATGGATAACCTATAACTAAACGTGGAAAGCATTGTGTCAAAAAGAGAAATTGCTCGGTTTGAGCAATTTCTTCTTTTATCACTATGTTTTCAAAAAGCCGTGTGCTGCAGAGGCGTCAAAGAGCGTCTATATGAGGGAAGGAGTCAATATACATCTGCTTACATTGAAGACTCTGGAGCTTGTATGTGTCACCATGGCCTTTACTTTTCGTCTACATGTAATTTATTCCTTTATTCTTTTGGCAAAAAAAAATAGAACTGTAGATTTCAGCAAGTACACCTTCATGTGATTCCATATGTATTGACATTTCCGTTTATAAATTATCCTTTCTTAGTGAAAGCTTCATGATTAGATATGTTCCTGATTCGTTAGATACAACTATGATATGTACGTTGTGTAGCCATGCCTATGCATATTAAGGGTTGTGCCGGGAAGGCAGATTTTGATCTAGATGACCAATTTCTCCCTTCCCTGCTTAAATGTGACCTCTGTGTTTTCTAAGTGCATCTAATCTTTTAATAAGTGCGCATCGTCGTTCAGGATGTGGATGTCGTGCCCTGACACGATGAGTGGCAGATATATTTAGTTTATATGATTGTTGCTCACCTTTATGTCGGAAAGATTAAATATATACCTTTAATCAAATTTAAAGAACAATGGACTCGAGAATCGGCGTATTCGAGAGATCGCTTGATTCATCGTAAATTGATTTATGTTTTGTCAGCTTCGTGATTCTTTTTTATATAAGTAAGTGTTGTAAAAATTAAGTCAGAAATAAAATCATATCAATAAAACTGTCTAGCCTAGTACTGGTGTGTTTACCCATGGATCATGAATAAGTGAACTGTCGCCGTGATATAACTGAAATAATGTTGAGAGCGGCGTAAAGCCCCAATAAATAAATCAATCAATCAATCAATAAAAAAATTGTTGTGGTTATGAGTCATAAGAACTAATGCTACTCTAATTCAAAAGATTTACATGCTGAATATCACATAGATGGGGCATATAAAGTGTATAATCCTTACGTCAAAATGGACTCTTTTTGCTCTTGATAACATTTTACTATAGACTATGGTATCCAGGTGAGCAATAAAGGAACATCTTGGACTTCTTGTTTAAGATAAAGGTACATTTGGCCTTCCTGTTCAAAATATTTACATCCTGTCCGCTTGCACAGGTTATTTAAATGTATTGAACTGCATCTGCTTCCCTTTAAGTCATGCTTTAAAATCATGCGCAGCGTCTTTGATGCTTAGCATCAAAATTCGTCTTTTAATCATATTATATATAAATAATATCATTGATGTAATAAACATGATTGATTTCCTGTTCGATGAACACAACATGATATGTATAGATCATTGGGGAGTACTGAAGTGTAGTATTGAATCATTGAGTATTTTCAGGGGCGTAGCTCTCTTTAGGCACTGTAGGCACGTGCCTACACATTTTTTCTCAAAATGCCCCAAAATGCATCTGCGGCGATAGACATCTGCGTAATGTATCGACCAGATGAGCCTGCGCTGTCTGCGCAGACTGATCCGGCCGACACATTCCGTCTTAGGGGGATAGATGTATAGAGAAGTTATTCCTGAAACAGAAAATCCACAGGAGGCGAAAAGTGTCTATCCGGGTAGGCCTGTGTGGCATGCTTAGGCTGATCCGGGTCGATACTTTACGCAGAGTCTACAATGTTGATTTTCTCACGAGACGACCTACACATTGATTATTGCAAAGCTACGCCCCTGATTTTATTGTTATATGCATGTATATTAAATTATCATGGAATAGAACAAGCATTCAAATCTCATTTATTTTTGTATACAGCGAATTTTTAGAGTGGTTGGTGGAGAACATTAAGGGGTCAGGATTTGGATCCACGTGGAAGACACTTGTAGCCTATCAGAAGATCACCCGTTGTAAGGAAAGCATAGGCGTGGAGCGGGCTTACGGAGCAATGTTTTACGCTTATGGGGGTAAGAGATACTTTAAGTCCGGTGTTACATGTACTAACATGTCGACAGCGTTTCATTTCTGGTGTGCATGCGCATTGTAAGAAATCTTCCACATTTCATGGAATTTCAAAATACCACAACACACCGGATAACTGAGCGTTTTTAACCCTCTAACGATCGAGTAGAGATGATCATAAATGAACGAACAATAACATGTACGTGTTTAGCTCGCCTGGGTACAAAGTGCTCAATGCGAGCTGTTGAGATCACACTGTGTTCCGCGACCGGCGTCGGTTGTGCGTCGTGTGCTATGCGTCGTCATTTTTTGAAAAATAAATATCCTATTAAACCACTAGGTTCAATGCAGCAAAACTTCACTTAGTTGTTCCTTGGGCATTTTTTTTTCAAACGTGTTCAAATAATTTAATTTTATAGAGAACTTTGGTCGCAGTGGCATCGGAAAAAAGAAATGGTGCCCAAACATAAAAAAGAATTCTTGTCCGATTTTGCAATACTGTGGCACTAATGCGACCCTCTACCAAGTTTTTTTAAATTATTCTGATCCATCTAAAAATCTTGCCGCCAGGGGTCGAGCCGTGTTTATATGGATTAAAATTGAAAACAAATGAACATTTTCTTGTCCGAAAGTACTTACCCGATTTCAAAATAATTGTGTACAAATGTTCCTTTGGTGCCCCTCAACCAAGAATGTTCGTTTTGTACCATCCTTTCAAAAACCTGGCCACCAGGGAGCGGGGCTTCTTTTCCTAACATGTGTATATTATGAACCTTAAGATATTTTCTTGTCCAAAGGATAGGCCCAATTTGTAAATAATTTGGAACAAACGTTCCAAGATTGAATCTTTAACAAGAGTGTTCAAGTGATTCCGATACGTTGTAAAACGTCGTCACCAGGGGGGTGGGTTTGTTTTCCTTACATATAAATTAGGGATGGCAGCGATTAATCGGTTACCCGGTTAACCGTATGTTTTTCGATTAATAGGTTAGTAATTCAAGTAATCAAGTACTCGGAAAAATAGATCAAATATATACACAGTTGTATTTCACCTTTTGTTCTTTACAATTTGTCACACGTATCTGACCAGAGGTTAATTATTCACACCTCGATCGGGAATGTTTACATAACTGTGAAAACGGCTGCACTCGATTGTATTGATGACCGTTTGTTGTCGACTAATTGTGGCTGATCTAACGATGAATTACAGTACAGTTTGTTTCTTTTAAAAAAATTGATGTATACAAGGCTAGAAGTATATGATAAGGACTTATTAATGTTATTGGAATGAAATTGATAAATTCTAATTGTTGTATTTGTAAATTATCTACCAACCGGATTAGAAGATGTAAAGACTAGTTTTCCCCCTGAGTTGGTATTTAAAAGCATGTAGCTATGCATATCTTTCATTCAACATATAAATCGTATAACGGTCACTTCGTTAAAAAACGATTATTTGCTCAACTATAAATTAAAAAAATAAAATTAAAAAAGTTGGTTGGCACGAACGATAACGTTCCGATAACACCGTTCTAGTCTGATTTATACATGACCAGGAAATGCGAGTAAAAAGAACAACAACAATAAAAAAAACTCGGATTTATTGTCTATGAATCTTTACGGTTAACCGAGTAACCGGTTACTAAATTATACGAGTAACCGGTTAGTAAGATCGGTAAAAGTTGCCATCCCTAATATAAATAGAGCAAAAGCTTTACAAATTGTATTGCCCAAGTACTGCATCGATTTGAAAATAATTTGGCATATAAATTCCTTTTTGTACTTAGTGCAGGAGATATAGCCCAGACTGGATTTTATTCTAAATGGGATCAATGTCACCTAGATCAAAGAGGCTTCACGGATACTGGATTGCCAGATCGGAATCCGTGAAGGAGCAGGCTGATCTGGGATCTTCGTTAAACAATGCCGTAATGTCCGGAAAGTCGGAGTTTCGTGTGCGTATTATAATTCCCTGCTTCACCTATTGCAGCATTCCCCAGCTGGAGCGACTTCGAGTTTTATAACGAAAAAATCCACGACTTTAAATATAACTACAAAACGGCCGTCTTCTACTCGGATATTGTCGTACCACTCCATAAGGAGGAAGTAGAGGGAATCAAGTTTTCAGGACTTAACATCACGGCTATCATTTCCTCATACAGGTAAGTAGTCTGGAGTTACCTGCCCCTGTCATGTCATTATCGGGTCAGGTATACACCAATACTAGCGGCTTTAACACGCTTTAAATACAACTTGTGTTTGGACCAAACTTGTCTACGAAAATAATTGTATATCTACTAATATAATGTTTTTATATGTTCAATATAAATACAAGATATATAAAGAGAGGTGATCAATCAAGTCGCCAGTGTTATTCCATGCCATACATATATGTACCAATTTATAATAGCCAGGTACCAGCCTAACAGGTATGCATACCTATATGTACCAATTTATTATAGCCGGGTACCAGCCTAACAGGTATGCAGACCTATATGTACCAATTTATTATAGCTGGGTACCAGAATAACAAGTAGGCAGATATATATGCATCAATATATTATAGCTGGGTCCCAGACTAACAGATAGGCAGACCTATATGCACCAATCTATTATAGCTGGGTCCCAGACTAACAGGTAGGCAGACATATATGCACCAATCTATTATAGCTGGGTCCCAGACTAACAGGTAGGCAGACCTATATGCACCAATCTATTATAGCTGGGTCCCAGACTAACAGGTAGGCAGACCTATATGCACCAATTTATTATAGCTGGGTCCCAGACTAACAGATAGGCATATCTATATGTACCAATCTATTATAGCCGGGTACCAGAATAACAAGTAGGCAGATCTATATGCACCAATCTATTATAGCTGGGTCCCAGACTAACAGGTATGCAGACCTATATGCACCAATGTATTATAGCCGGGTTCCAGACTAACAAGTAGGCAGATCTATATACTAATGTATTATAGCCGGGTACCAGACTAACAGGTAGTCATGCCTATTTATACTCATTTATTCTAGCCGGGTACCAGAGTAACAGGTAAACAGACCTACATGTACCAATATATTCTAGCCGGGTACCAGAGTAACAGGTAGACAGACCTATACGTACCAATCTATTATAGCCGGGTACCAGACTAACAGATAGGAATACATATATGTACCAATTTATTATAGCCGGGTACCAGAGGAACAGGTAGGCAGTCCTATATGAACCAGCATTATAGCCGGGTACCAGAGTAACAGGTAGGCATACATAAATGTACCAATTTATTATAGCCGGGTACCAGACTAACAGATAGGCATACATATATGTACCAATTTATTATAGCCGGGTACCAGACTATCAGATAGGCAGACATATATGTACCAATATATTATAACCGGGTACCAGAGTATGAGATAGGCAGACATATATGTACCAATTTATTCTAGATGGGTACCAGAGTATCAGGTAGGCAGACCTATATGTACCAATGTATTATAGCCGGGTACCAGACTAACAGATAGGCAGACATATATGTACCAATCTATTATAACCGGGTACCAGACTAACAGGTGGACATACCTATATGTACCAATTTATTTCAGCCGGGTACCAGACTGAAAGGTAGGCAGACCTAGATAAGAGACATATTTCAATGTTATATCAAAATCTTACAATCTTTATTCGATCTCCAAGACCAATGTTGCGGGTACGTTAAATAATAGTCTAAGTGCGACATGGAACTGATAACAGAGAAACCTTGCACCTATTATGCGGTGGCGCCGAATCAAATATACGTACAGCGAAGTATTTAAGTATGATTTTAATGAGAGTTGTCGTTATAAAGTCTATATATTGTTTGTATTTTGCTGTGTGGTCTGTTTGAATATGGTTGTAAATAAAACAAAATTTGAAATACTTTTGAAATTTGCGGAAAATCCCAAAATAAACCATGTCATTACGTTTCTACAGAGACGAGATACAATACCACGACCGCTATAAGAACTACACGTCCATAGAAAAGGCTAAGTGGTTTTTCGACAACATGACGGAGTATCTCGATTCGCTACTCGGGATACAAGAGGAGGTGGCACATCGTATTTCTGAAGAGGTGGACGAAGTGCTGTCACAGGTTGTGTTCAAGGTAAATAGTTATCACTGTTATAACTTAACGTAATGTGTGATATCTAAATGAAAGCAGAACATTTATGCCAGGTAATGATATATGAATAATTATATTCAAGGTTATTTTAGATTACAAATCAGATAACTTTTCTCTATTATGTTTTAAAATACATATCACATATCAGATAATGATTTATAACTTTTCTCTAATCAAATATGAATTTTGTTTTTCATGGCACTGACTCGTTCCATACATTATTCAACTATACATTAGCTTTCGCTTTAAGCTTTGAGCTTTTAGCCATGGAACCTATTATATGTAAATAATATACATTTCTGACAGTTATCTGCCATGTGTGAGGTTGATGTTTGAAAATGTATGATTGCATGTTTTATTCTCATAACCACTGAATTGTGAATTTCATGTATGTGTTTTTGTAAATTCTTCAATTTATGGAGGAAATAAAGAAATATATCTAGAATGTTTTATATAACGTATCAGAAAATGAGATATGACTTTTATCTAGAATGTTTTATATAACATATCAGATAATGAGATATGACTTTTCTCTAGAATGTTTTATATAACATATCAGACAATGATTTATAACTTTTCTCTATGATGTTTTAAAATACATATCATTTAATGATTTAGTAAAACCCTAGGATGTTCTATATTTCATACCAGATGGTAATTTAGCAATTTTTCTAGGCTGTTTTAATTAACATATCAGATTTATTTATGAAACATCTCTATACTTTTTTAAATAACATATCATGTAATAATGTATTGTATATCTCTAGGCTGTTAAAATTACATATCAGATAATGAGTTATTCCTTTACTATAGGCTGTTTAAATTACACATCAGATGTATAGGATCAGACATAAGTTGTCATTTCATATAAAGTTGTATTAAACGAGTACAAGACATGTGGTATTAAGCGAGACTTTTGCAAGCTTAATAACACATTTTTTGGATGACTTTAATAAACCTTTATGAAATGACAACGAATGTCAGATTCGTTGTATCACATGACGAAACACAAAAAGAACTATTCACAAAATAATAAGATTTTTATGACCGATAATGGTCCCTGTACCTCGTCCAACTATTGCGGCGTTTGTGTTTACCGGATACACTTTCTCAGCCAATGTGTAAACATTCGCGGATGAATACAAAAATAGTGATTCGGTCATGTTATATTACACATGTTATTAAGAAATACGTACTTGGTATATAAGATCGGATACAATCATTGTCATGTGATAAAATGATTTATTACTTTTACCTAGGCTGTTTAAAACTAAATATCAGACAATTATTCATTACTTTTCTCTGGTTTATTTTTAATTACATTTCACACAACGAGTTATTACAGTTTACATTTACATACCAGATAATGATTTATTACCTTTCTCTATGTTTTATTTGTTACCCTCTGCTTCTTTTTCTAGGTTGTTGTTTATGCAGTCCTTGTAGTTGTGGTGATCGGAATGTGCCCTATTATCATGTTCTCGTCGGAGGCTTTAGCCAGCGACATCCAGCGGTACACGCAGACACTCGTCCGAAAAACTACCGAGCTGAATATAGAGAAACATAAAGCTGACACCCTGTTATTTCAGGTAGCTTTTATAGATGAGCCGAAACACTCGAACACCGATCATTTTGATCAACGTCCAATTGTTAATACCATTCTTATTCGAATGTTAGGAATATACTATGGCAAGCTCGATCTTGCGTTACTTTGAAATTTAGAACGTTCTTCGAATTTTAAATGAGAATAAAACTAAAATCGTTCATAAAAACGAGCCAAGAACAGCCCGTTTCTTTGCATATTCTGATCATCCCTGCTCAGCATCTATTCAGAAAAGCATTTGACAAGCCGTTTTGTATAGGAATCGCCAAACCAAAACACCGTTCCCATTGGGGGTGTTATATTTAAATGGAAAACACGCTCACATTGACGACAGTTCAGAAAACGAAGGCAACTGTAAACGTTGTGCATGTGATTGCAACTGCTTTCAATGTAAAACACCCCTAACGGGCTCGGGGTATAGACTCGGCGATTTCCGTATGAAATTGTTAGAGATCGGAAAGGTTCGTTGCCGTGTCGGTTATTTTCAATGGAAATGAGTGGTGAGTATGTCTTAAATATCCTGCGACGTCGGAGCCCTTTAGAGGTGGTCTGCTTCAATTTCAAAATACCCAGCTGATGGTTTCTGTGTGAATTGCCGCAAATTTGTGATAACATATAACATGTTCTTAAGGAAACCAAACCAAAGAGTATTTGTTACAAGTTCAGTTTACAAATTATTGTCGTATATCAGAACATGTTGATTCCCGTGATGAGCGGGTTCTGTCTTAATGATTTTACACACAACGGCGTAAATACTGGCTATACTACGGAGAACAGACATATATACGGTATATATATATATATATATATGAATCGGAGCAGATAACTAAAATAAAAATGCATTGCATGACTTTCCGTACGACTTAGTTTGCTTTGAATAGCCTGCTGCTCCTCTTCCTAGACAGCTAGGAAACATGTCAACTTGAAGTGAACGTGATATAACTTCTTCCCAGTCTTTATACTTAAAACTAGTTTTACTTTCTTTCACTTTAGATGGTTCCCAAATCGATTGCAGTGAAACTGCGAGGAGCGTCGTCGTACATGGAGTGCGATTTCTACAAGAAGGTCACGATCATGTTCACGGATATGTTCGGCTTTAACCGTATGGCAATGAACATGTCGCCCAGCCAGATCGTGACGTTTCTGAACAGTTTGTATCAGTCAGTGGATGAACGGATCGATAATTATGATGTCTATAAAGTGGAAATGATCAATGACTGCTACATGATCGCATCAGGTATATATATAAGTTGAGAGAACTTGTGGCCAGACCCTTTTGCCTATATATTCTGTTACGTTTGTACTAGTGTATATTTGTAATTTGTTCATGTATATTGGCAATAAAAAGGTTTACATATTTGCAATGTAGAGTGTTTGTGCTTGTGTGGTGCATTACGTTGCTTTCAATAATTATTTAGCTATATCACGACGTGTCCTTGGTAAATAACCAGTTAGTATGGTGTATTTATTCTGACACAAGCGATTCAGTCGTAATGCCGACCCCAGAGAGCACCAAGGACTTTTAGGCGTTACTAACATATGTTAAGTATTTGTATGGCGTGGCAGGGTATCGAACCCGTGACCTCCTGCACCCAAACTTGACGCTTTCCCATTACACCACCGAGGTGGGTTTACAATACAGTGAGTTGGGTACAACATTAACTTGATCATTGACGTTAAATGAACATTTTTAGGATGACGAATACAGTTGACACTCGATAATTCCAGTATAAATCGAACATATCGATTAACTCGAAAGCGGTTAACAGACATTCAATTGAATAAATGATGTATGTAGGTGCAGTACAATTCCGGTGCTGATATCAGACATCAGAACTGGTGCTGCTGTGCTATTTTCATGATAGGATGTTGTCATTGGCTTGATTTTCTATATCTCTACCTAGATGTTTTCGAGGTCATCTGCTGCTGGTTTATGAAGGATGGTTTATCTTGTGTCCCAATAATCCAAATGGCGTACAGAGACCGGTAATATACAATGTAACTGTAACTGTTATGTTAATTATATGAATATTTGTATATTATATTTTGGACCAGAGGTCTCATGTTTAATAAAACAAACTCATTAAGTAACTTAATGATGTTATGCTATACTCGCAGGTGTTCCGAACCGAAATGAAGAGCTCCATGCCTCGGTGATAGCAACACTCGCCCTTGACCTTCTACACATGATGACGAAAGCACCTTTTCCGGGACAAGCGCAGTGTAGCTGGAATATTAGAATTGGTATTCATACAGGTAAACAAGTGTTGCTGCAAGATGCAGCAATTCGATGTTAGCGTGGGAATCAGCGTTGTATGGCTTAAAAAAAATACTGTTTGATTCGAAAAACACGAAACCCGATTTTAAATAAATGATATAAATATATGATAACAATAGTTTTTTAGTTGAATACGTAAAACGAAAACAAAAATACCTTTTCCCAACGTGTTGATCTCGATCTCCCAATATTATTGAAAACATTTGTCACAATAACTTTGCATTTATGAAAATATTCCCATTTGCCTGTTATTTAAACCCCGCTGGTTCCCAGTGATGTTACACAGACTCCGCTCTGGTATACTGCTTGTGTTCAGTTGTGTGACTTAGGGTCGACGTCAAGAAAAAAGAGGGATAAATGTAACAGGAACGGGGTTTAGGTATAAATATCACTTCTACACCCTTGCTGTGGAAGCCGGCTTTTATAGCGACGCTGGTAGAGTGGTTGACCTTTTCGTAAAGTTAAGCAACGTTCATCGCGGTAAGTGCCTGGATGGGTGACCCGCGATGGCTTAACGACGGTACACGTTACACTATGGTTTTAATTTACATTTTAATTGTAAAAAAACATACTAGCATATAAATAGACTGGTTCACTAATCTTAATCTTCTATTGCAAACTCGAACGAGAACCAGTCTAGTGACGAACTGCTACGGAAATATCCGAGAGCTGACGGTAAAATACGGCGCATGCACGATAAATACGATTAACAGGACGCATGCGCAAGCCCATTGCCCATTGCACCTAACATAACCAATATATGCACTGGTGCTGATGCATCAGCACCAGTGCATATATTGGTTGTGTTAGGTGCAATGGGCAATGGGCTTGCGCATGCGTCCTGGAAGCGTTGGTGCAACTGTCCGAGCTATTCACTGTTCTCCAAGACCGCCGAAACGTCTGACGGACATAGAGGGCTCAGGTGAGACGTGTGTGTTCACAGCCATACAAAGGACTTCACTATTCGCAAAAACCACACTAACCCAAAGTTGCAATTCGTTTTTTGCTACACTACAATCAAATCGTCTTTGCATATGCCAGGACCTTCAATTTGGTTTTCGCATATGATACAAGACCCTCAAATCGCGTGTGCATATATATATATACACATACTTGTAATAAGTTATTCGTATATGCTACGAGACCCTCAGATATCCTGTGAATATAAACACAGTCTTGCAATTTGTTTTTCGCATATGCCACAAGACCATCAAATCGCCTTTGCATATGCACAGACTTGCAATTCGTCATTTGCATATACTACAAGACCATCAAATCGCCCGCCTTTGCCAATGTACAGACGTGCAATTCGTTATTCGCATATACTACAAGACCATCAAATCGCATTTGCATATACACATACTTGCTATTCGTTATTCGCATATGCTACAAGAACATCAAATCGCCTTTGCATATACACATACTTGCTATTCGTTATTCGCATATGCTACAAGAACATCAAAACGCCTTTGCATATGCATAGACTTGCTATTCGTTTTCGCATATGCTACAAGACCATAAAATCACCTTTGCATATACACAGACTTGCAATAATATTTACGCTATTTGCATCTCGTTTTTGTTTCAGGGCCGGTATTGGCGGGAATCGTCGGAACTGTAATGCTCAAGTATTGTTTATTTGGAGAAACAGTATATGTCGCAACCCGAATGCGTGCCACAGGACTCCGTATGTATTCGAGTGTTAACCTTTTGTCAGTTCTGTTCTTTTTTAAATCAAATGTAGTGCATTTAATCTTATGCGTATTACTAATTGCATAAGTATGTACAAACTTATACATTTTAGACCTGCTTTAGACAATTTATAATCAAATGTGGTGGAATCAATGTTTAATCATATCTAAGATATTCTATTTTGAATTGAATGCAATGTCCTCGATCTTCAAACAAATGGACTGTACTTAATTTTGGATCCTATGCAGTGAATGTAATATTGAATCATATGTAGTGACCTCAGTCTTGAATAACGTGTACAACTGTTGCGTATGTATACCGCCTCGGTGGTTTAGTGATAGAGCGTCCGCATCGAGTGCGGGAGGTCGCGCAGGTCCGTCCCCGGCCGGGTCATACGAAATACTTTAAAACCCTGGAAACGCCGTGATATAACTGAAAAGGTGTTAAAAATGGCGAAGAACACATAACAAACAATCAATTTACGCATATGTTACTTAAAATCGTGTACAATTTGATAAGGTTTGGTTTATGCTCTGTTTATAGCCAACAAGATACACGCCAGTGAAATAACTGCAAAAAGTCTAAGCAAGAGTGGAAAATTCAAGATGAAATGCCGAGGAACAGTGGACATTCCAGTAATCTTTTATTTTATTATTGATTAGTTGTCATTTTGTTGTAATTTTATCTTAAATATTAATATTGTATTTCAAACAATCGTTTCTTACCCGATTTTAAATTAACTTCCAAAAGGCTGAGCATGAGGGGGACATTAAAAAATGAAATGTCGAAGAACCGTTAAAATCCTTTTGATCTGTTTCATTTCATTAATATATATGAGCGACCATTTGGCTGTAATATTCATTTTTGAATCTAAATGGTGTCTATTCAAAACAATCGTATCTTGTCCTATATTAAAATTGGTAAAAAATGTTAGACATTTAATAAATGACTTCTGCATATATACGTGACATTAGTCACATTAATAATTTGTAATGCATGCTTTTCTGTGGTATATTAATAACAAAAACAGTGGGATATTTCCTGGTAATCTCAGTAATTTTTATAAAAAAAAAATCTACAATATTGTTTAGTTCTGGTCAGGGAAGCATTTTTTTTCCGTTAGTGAAATTTAAAAAAAAATAAAAATATTTTAGTTCTTTTACAATTAATTTATATTTGTAAAAGTAACATCAAAGAATGATTTTTTTTTTTTAACTTAATTTGTTTCAAACGACAAGAATATTACAGCCGTTATCCGTATTGGCGATAACGCATTTTAAAGAATTGTATGATGGAACAAAATAAAATGTTACGTTCGATAAATTACTATGTCAATTTTAACATGTTCTTAACTCTTTTACTGCCGAATTTCACAAAGTCGAGTCTAACATGTAAAACATTGGACCACTCCATTTAATCGTCTAACCGGGAATTTTGTGAAATCTTATGTATAAGTGCCAATCAATGCAGATTTCAGGTGAGACAGCTCGTCACGAGCTGTCTCACCTGAATCTGCATTGTTTGCAAAAGCCTTTAATTGCCTTTGCCATCGAAACGGTTAATGTGGTGAAAATGCATACACAATACATCTGAAAGAAGATTTCATTTATATATATATATATATACATGTCATTTCGATATGCGACCAAAGCATATTGATTTTACAACGCTGTGTGACTAACCTAACACGTATTCGGTCATCCTCGGTACCCAGGCTATTCATAAAATATATGATACCCTGGGCAAATTGGCTAGCGAAATTTCGTAAAGCATGCGCCACGATTTCCTCCGTAACAACACTGTAATTTTAGTATCGCAAAAGGTTTGTGTCATGCGGCCAATCAAAAGGCTGCATTTCACCTCATAAATTATTCATGAGTACGAGATTTGTACAGCCAATTTGCCCAGGGTATCATATATTTTATGAATAGCCTGGGTACCGAGGATGGTATTCGGTACCCAACGTCACAAGGGTTCAAACCAGGTCGGGTTTGCCGAGCAATACAAGGGGTGTTATACGACGTTTACAGGGCCGAGGTAACTTGACGACATATTGGATTCTGGACAAGAATGAATTCGACAGTGGAAACGTCAATCCACATTCCAGTGACGAGGCTACCACCCAAGAGCAAAGCGAGGGATACGACCAGAGTAAAGACGGCGCATTTCGAAGCAATGTGTAAGGTAACCCTTTTTTTTTCGAATTGAAATCCTGTCCGTGCACAATACTATTATGGTATAATGGGCATGGAGTTTTATCAGAAGTCAATCTCATTAAACCAGACAAAAATACTGCTTGATTCGGTTTGAACACAAACATTTAGGCCTAAATAATTATTTAATCGGTACACTCGACAAGCAACGCATCTCTATCTCATTTATCTATGTGGGTCATCTCCCCTGTTGATAATTATCGATTATATAGACGGTAATTTGATTGGCTAACACAAGTGTAAATCTAAGACGATCAGTATCAAGCAGTCATCATATCTAGACGAGCGATTGCTACCGTAGCAGAGCTTAGGTGTAGTTTTTATGAGATTGATTACAAGGATACATTAAACCAATTTGAAAACCAGTTTATGAAATGTGATTATACATGTACAATGTAGCACCCGCTATCCCGTTATTTTTGTTCATCTTTTTTTTTTCACTTTTTCTTTTGGATATGCGACAATTTGCCGAAAGAAAAACGTGAAAATCCATGTATACGTCGCGCCAAACATTGAGTTTTAATGCCAAATGTTGTCACCATTTTCACTTGTGCAAGCATCGTATGGGTTGTGGCAATTTTGATTGTACTAACCACATTAAACATACAATACGGCGAATAAACTCAGAAATGGCAATAGCTGTTGGAATATTTGATGCTTGAGCATCTCTTGGTAGGTAATACGTTGACGTTCTTGTATGTACGGTTAGACACCGACACACACTGCTAAATACCAACATATACTGCTTAATACCAACACGTACTGCTAGATATTGACACATACTGTTAAATACGTAAACGTTCTTCTAGACACATACACGTACTGCTAGATACCTACACGTACTATAAGATACCGACACGTACTGCTAGATACCGACATGTACTTCTAGATACCGAAACGTACTGCTAGATACCGAGACGTACTGCTAGATACCGACATATCTACTAGATACAGACACGTACTTCTATATACCGACACGTAATTCTAGATACCGACACGTACTTCTAGATACCGACAAGTACTACTAGATACCGACACGTACTTCTAGATACCGACACGTGCTTCTAAATACCGACACGTACTTCTAGAAGCATAAACGCACTGCTTGATAACGACAAGTACTTCTGGATACCGACACGTACTGCTAGATACCGACACGTCCCTCTATATACCTACCTTAAACCAGACACGTACTGCTAGATACCGACAAGTACTACTAGAAACCAATAGGTACTTCTAGATACCGACACGTACGTATATATACCGACACGTACTTCTTAATACCGACACGTACTTCTAGATACCGACACGTACTACTAGAAACCGGTACGTACAGCTAGATACCGACACGTACTTCTAGATACCGACACGTATTACTAGATACCGACATGTGCTTCTAGCTACTGACACGTACTTCTAGATATCGACACGTACTACTAAATACCAAACTGCTAGACTATAATACGAACTGCTAGTTACCTATACGTACTATATATATATACATATACGGACAACTAGATACCGATACGTACTGCTAGATATCGATACCTACTGCTAGATATTGATATATATATAGATGCGTACTGCTAGATATCGATACGTACTGATACGTACTACTCTATACCTTTGCGTACTGCTAGATACTGATACATACTACACTATACCGATACGTACTGCTAGATAACGACACGTACTGATAGACAATAATACGTATTGATATATACCGATACGTACTGATACCTACTACTATGTACCTATGTATACTGCTAGCAACTGATTCGTACTACTAGATACCGATACGTACTGCTAGATACCGACGCGTACTGCTAGACAATAATACGTACTGCTAGATAATGATACGTACTGCTATATACTAATACGTACCGATAAATACGGATACGTACTGTTAGATACTGACACGTACTACTAAATACGGATATGTACTGCTATATACGGATACGTACTGCAGAATACTGATACGTACTACTAAATACATATGCGTATTGCTAGAAACTGATACGTACTACTAATTACCGACACGTACTGCTATTTACTGATCCGTACTACTAAATACCGACACGTTCTGCTAGATACTGACACGTAATGCTAAAAAGACACGAATTGCTAAGAACCGACACGTACTGTTTGACACGGACATGTACTGCTAAAAACCGACACGTAATGCTAAACACCGACACGTACTGTTAGATAACAAGTCAATGGCATTTTCGATTCAGAAGAATGGGTTGGGTAATTGTCTGGTAAATGCACATCAGATCAGTGCTGGTGTAGTTTTCTGTCCGCCTCGGAAACGGGAGGTAGCGGATTCGATCCCCGGTCCGGTCATACTCAAGACATTTCATGTTGTAAACACCGTACAAACAAACACACACAATAAAAGTTTTACAAATGGAGTCAGAAAAAGATAGATTCACCTAATCACTCTTTGTTGGAACATGCCATTGATCTGCATACGGTTCTCGGATCTTGAACTTTTATATGTACGGGATTCTACTTAAGATTTAAGCTGACCCATAATCATAAGCAACGCTCTGCAAAAATTAGTCGTAAGATTTTGCGATCAGTGTAGAACTAGATCAGCCAGCCCATCCGCGTTGTCTAATATGGCTCGGCTCTGTTTCCATACGTGTTACAATGTCGTTCAGGTTAATTGTTTGTTTTTCTTTTCGAAAGTATTTTTTTACTTCCAGAAGTCCAGGGCCTGGGAAGCAGCGGCAAGTCTATAAGGTAAGTTACCTTAACTAACCCGTTCCCTCATTCTGACGCCTCTGAAACAGTCGACGTTAGAAAACATGATCTTTTTACGGAGGATCATTTAGACCCCCAAATCGTTAGATCTGCGTCTCAATTATCTAATTATTAAGTACATCTATGTACTCCACCGTGGCAATAGTTGTAATCGTCGGGGATTTTAAACCAGGCGTCTTGGGTTTGATTCCAAGTGGCGGAGTGGCGGAGTGGCGGAGTGGCGGAGTGGTGGTCATGGTGGTGTGTCCTTTTGGCAGGGCACATTTCCTGGTTTGTTTGCCCAGGGATCATGATTAAGTAGTGACGTGTCGCCTCGATATAACTTAAATAATGTTGAAAACGGCGTAAAGCCACAATAAAACAAAATTCATCAAATCTAACTGTGCGACAACTATCCCACTATGTGTATTGCCATTATAAAGGACCATCTTGTAGATGTAAGAATGTCCGCCTTTGGGAGCGGGAGACCAGAGTTCGATCCCCGGTCGGGTAATACCAAAGACATTTCAAAGAGTGTAGTAATGGCTTCCCCTCCTTTTGGGCTCATGTACAGACAACATGTTAAACTACCATTGCGACCAATTAGGAACAAAATAAGCCTTCCATAAACAGGAGACCATGGTTCGATCCCCGATCGGGTCATACAACAGACTTTCATCATGGAAGTAATTGATACCCTCCTTCGAGAACAGGGTTGCGGGTATAGCCTAACTGCTGATACATCGGTTTGGGGATAAATGATTACCGTACTGCTAGTTTAGCCAGAAAACGCCGTGGATTAACTGAACTACTACTTAGGCGTAAAATACCATTCGAACAAGCAAACACATAATACAGAAATTCTATTATAAATGATTGTATCATAATGATCTATACTTGAGCTTCAATATTAGGACCAGGTAAATTGTGTTTGGTGGTATGGACTAGGGATCGGACTGAGTATCGATATTAGTACGCGGGGGTTACTTCCATACTCTTCCGATCGAGTACTCAGGTACTCGCAAGAAATCAAAATGTATTCAATTGTTCATCAAAACGTCTTGTCTCTCGGAATATTCTGGCTCTCGTTCACTTGCTTTGAATTGTCTTTTATACGTGCGTTTGTTTTCATCGTAACAGTATGTGTCTGAATTTGACGAAAACGAGTTGTTTTACTTTTGAATTGAAATAATTAGTCAAACACATCCAGAAATTTGTATTGGCGTAAACATCCCAACGTTTGGTGTAGACTTTCATGCGCTTTTAACACTTTCAATGCCAAAGGCAATTAAAGGACTTTACAAATAATGTAGATTCAGGCGAGACAGCTCATAATGAGCTGTATCTCCTGAAAGCTGAATTGTTGCCACTTAGACATTAAATTTTACTAAATTTCCTACTGGAAGAAAAATGGAGTAGTCCAATTTTCTACATGGAATAGTCGACTTTGTGAAAATTCGGCAGCGAAAGGTTGAAAACATAGTGACAAAAGAAGAAATTGCACAAAACGTGCAATTTCTCCTTTTGCCACAATGTTTTTAACCCTTTCAGCGCCGAATTGTTTAAAGAAGTCTCTTCCATGTTCAAACTCGGACGAAACTATTTTCATGTTATGGGATTTTTGGAATATCTTTATAACTTACAGCCAAACAATGCAGATTGCAGGCTCGTCACGAGCTGCTGTCTCACCTGAATATGTATTGTTGGCATAAAGCTCAATATTGCCTTTGGCGCTGAAAGAGTTAAAGTCGTAAAAATAAAGAAAATTCACAATGTACATATTCATTTATTTCAGCGTCATCCAACGAACCCAAACCTCTGCCAAAGTGTCTCTGACATGCCCCCGAAGAAGAAATGTTCGATAACTACTAAGTGCTGATTGAAGCTGCTCACTGACCTTCATAATTGTTGCATATTCGATATCCCGTCCTTCTGTAAATAGCCACGTGTCTGAACTATATATCAATATATATTTGAAAGTTCTATCCCGTAGTGAAATACAATTTGTAATATATATTGTTTAATATAATGTAAATAGTTTTAAATGTACATGTTTTATTGGTATATAAGATACAGTGGTGTTATATCCTCATAAACTCACTGTTCTATTGAGTGATGTCATCATTTAAAGGTGCCCAACTCCAGATGGAGATCAACATTTTGAAATGTTGAAACTTCTGCAAATATTGCTAATAGTGACAACGGAGTAAGTAATAACTAGTTCAATACTAGTTTGGCTGTAAACTTTGAAAAACAGTATATTGAGACAGTCGTGAAAATGTACACAATTTTGGCTTACTGGATATGTCTACCCACAGGGACCTGTTCTTCTAAAAATAGATATTACCCTATATATCTATGCATATATAGGGTAATATCTATTTTTAGAGGAGCAAGTCCCTGTGGTATACCCATTAAATATGAAGCATACACGATCAATAGTTAGATGGTTATTGTACTGGGAAGTGACATTATTACTCTAGAATTATGATTCTAATAGTTTAAGACAACGTTTGAATAGTTTTAAAACTTTGACTAAACTATCTATAATCTGGAGTTGAGCACCTTTAATAATGACACGGTGAATTAACCCTTTCCCTCATCGCTTTCTGACGACTCTGCAGCAGACGGCTTTTTGAAAAAATAGTGACAAAAGAAGAAATTGCTCAAAACGAGCAATTTCTCCTTTCGACACAATGTTTTCCACTTATAGTCATAGGTTATCCATTCAATTATAGAGATTTTCTATTTTTTTGACAAAATATGTTCAAAGTCGTCTGCTGCAGAATTGTCGTATGAGGGAAAGGGTTAAACAAATTCGTGTTCAAATAAACAACCACATAACATAAACTTTATTAGACAAGTACATAGTACGAGGAGGTCGAGAGTAACAATACAGATTTTCCAGAACTACAATATTTACTTCGGACCTCTTCGATGGAGTAGTTTTAGAGCGTCCGACTCGGGTGCGGGAAGCCTTGGGTTCGATCCTCGGCCGGGTCATACCAAATGTTTTATTGGCTGCCCTCCTTCGCGATCAGGGTTGCGGGATTAGCATTACGACTGACTAGCTGATGTCAGGATAAATGGACCAGTTCGAGGGCTGGGCGTGAAACAGTTGTAACTAAAAACCTATTTTGAAAACCCTGGTTTAGGGGCAATTTTGACCCTTTTGTAAACAATGCAAATTTAGGTGCCATTGCTCAGAACGAGCAATGGCACCTAAATTTCCATTGTTTACCAAGAAAAAATGATTTAACGCTTATAAAGACTTTATGGCAAAGTGATTAACCTTGGTTAAAAAATTACAAATTTTAGTTACAACCGTTCTGATATAACTGAAAAGTTGTTGAAGGCGCGTAAAACTGGTTAAGGGTGTACATGCTGATACGGCTGCTCTAAAGGGACACACACGAATATTTTTTTTATCTCGTGCGCACGAGATACTAAGTCGTTGTAACGAGATAAGTATCTCTTGCGCACGAGATACTAAGTCGTGCGAACGAGATAAAAAAAAAATCGTATGTAATTTATAAAAATGTGTGTGTCCCTTTAGAGCTGCCGTATGATGAACATGTGGTCACAAGCAATATAATATGAAAGTTTGATGAAGAAATATTAAGACAAGAGGGCCAGGATGGCCCTAAATCGATCACCTGAATGATAGTAAATTAGAAGCAAATATTTAACTGCAAATATCTGTGAAAATGTGATTAAGAGTTCAAAAGAAACTGCAAGGAGTGGACACTCAGTTAAAGAAAAAGGTTATCAGTAAAAGCCATTAGTATCTTAAAATCTAACAAGAAATTTAATAATGAATGGAATTATAAAGTTTTGTCATTTTGCACCTTTCCTGATGCCACTTTGCTGCCTTGTTTGTCAACGAAATCAATATGGCTTGAACAGTTTTTGTAGAGTCACTCAAATAATATTTCTGCCAAATTATCTAGGAATCTGACAAATGGATTATGGAGATGGAGGTTTTTAAGTCTTTGAACAATTTTGAAAGAGGACCATCAAAGGAACATTCCTGTGAAGTAACGTTGAAATTGGTCAAGTGGAATGGTAGGGGTTGTCATTTGTAGCTAAAAGTTCAATTTACCCCTTTTGTGATGACGCGAGGTTGCTATGATTGTGTAACCAATCAATACGGTTTCAACAAATTAAGTAGATGATCACTGAAGTAAGATTCCTATTCAATTTTCTTAATATCAGACAAAGACTTAAAAAAAATGGAATTTCCCAATTTTGTCATTTTGCCCCTTTTCTGATGCCTCCTGACTGCCATGTTTTTCAACCAAACAGTATGCCTTGAACAATCTTTGTAGAGGGTCACCTAAGGAACATTTCTACTAAACTATCTTGGAATCTGACATGCGGAGTCAGAGGAGAAGATTATTAAAGTTTGGACATTTTGTCCCCTTTTTGATGACGCAGCAACCAAAGTTCTCCATGGAATTTAAATCTTTGAACAATTTTGAAAGAGGGCCACCAAAGGAACATTCCTGTGAAGGTTGGATGAAATTGGTCTTTTGGTTTAGGAGGAGATGATGTTTACAGCTAAAAGTTAACAACGGATGATTTTGCCCCTTTTCTGATGCCTCCTGACTGCCATGTTTTCAACCAAACAGTATGCCTTGAACAACCTTTGTAGAGGGTCACCCAAGGAACATTTCAACCAAACTATATTGGAATATGACATGCAGATTCAGAGGAGAAGATTTTTAAAGTTCGGACATTTTGCCCCCTTTTTGATGCCGCAGCAACCAAAGTTCTCAATGGAATTTAAATCTTTGAACAATTTTGAAAGAGGGCCACCAGAGGAACATTCCTGTGAAGTTTTGATGTAATTGGTCTTGTGGTTCAGGAGGAGATGATGTTTAAAGCTAAAAGTTAACGACGGACGACGGACGACGACGGACGGACGGACGACGGACGGCGACGGACGGCGACGGACGACGGACGACGGACACAAAGTGATCAGAATAGCTCACCTTGAGCCTTTGGCTCTAGGTGATCTAAAAAAGAGGCATACAAATATGGTTGATAGAGTTATATGACTTGCTGCAGTTGTCTATATTGTCATTAGAAACAAGTATGCCAAGTTTGAAGTAAATATGTTGGATGGTATAGAAGATATATAAGTATTTGTAAACAAAAATAACCAACGCAGACGCCAATGCCGGGGCGAGTGCAATAGCCTCCTTATTCTTCGAATAGGCGAGCTAAAAATTGAATAAAGTTGAAAATATTGAGGCAAAAGAAGAAACTGCTCATCAAGGTTACGTTTTTGTGACAAAATCTAAGTACAACAAGAGCACCGCGTAAGGCACAGACGCTCGACTGATAGAAAACAGAAAAAAAGCTGAGCTAAACAAAAAACCTTAACCGGACGACCACGCTGCCGCAGACGCCGCCGCCGACGCCGACGTCAGGGTCATGACAATAGCTCTCGTTTTTTTCAAAAGTCGAGCTAAAAAGGGGCATAACTCTACACATATGGTAAATAGAGTTATGTGACTTGCTGCAGTTGTCTGTATTGTCATTCGAAACAAGTATGCCAAGTTTGAAGTAAATATGTTTGATTTTATATTAGATATTAGTATTTGTATAAAACGTTTACCAACGCAGAAGCCGACGTTGACACTGACGCCGGGGCGAGTGCAATAGCCTCCTTATTCTTCGAATAGTCGAGCTAAAAAGTGAATAGAGTTGAAAATATTGAGGCAAAAGAAGAAACTTCTCATCAATGGTTTCAAAAGTCGTCTGCTGTGTCCACGTTGACATGCGTCTGCATATGGGAAGCGGTTAAATAGAAAAAATTAACACCACTTTTAAAAACATTGTAACAAAATGTGAAATTGCTCCTTATGAGTCATTTAACATTTTGTCACAATATTTTCATTCCAGTTTAATACGTTTACTTTCATTTATGGAAAATATCCATATAATTGTGTAGCTGTTTTCAAAGACGCCTTCTGCATATATGTGTTGCATGTGGGAAATGGTTAAAGAGACTTTTCTCATTCCAAAATACTTGATGCAGAATGGCCCCAAGTAACATAAATATGATTAAGTGTATTTCGTTTCTTATAAATTTGAAAGTTAATAGTTCTATGAACTTGTTTTGTATTATATCAGCGTTTTTTGTTGTAGAGATTTCGTGTTTGTACCAAGTTTAAATAAATTATCAATTTATTCTGCTTACTTATGTTTGTACGATTTCGAATAAGCGTATTATGTGAACCCCTGGATTGACAGCGGACAACTTAACTCTTTTAGCGCCACAGGCAATATTGAGGTTTTTGAAAACAATGCTGATTCAGGTGAGTCGGCTCGTAACGAGCTGTCTCACCTGAAATCAGCATTGTTTGCCTTTTAGTTACCAAAATAGTCCAACACTTTCAAAAATTGAGAAATGGACACACCCGATTTTGAACATGGAAAAGTCTACCTTATAGCTGACGTCCACTAGGCCTCCGAAAGGTCCCCGAAAAAGGAATATGCAAAATCGGGATGTTTCGGCATGTCTTCGCGATGTTCTGGGACCCTTCGTGTCCTTCCTTGACACTTCTGAAAACCTTCTCGGCACTTCGGAGCCAAATCGGGATCGAAAAAACTTTGGCATCCACATTTTAAAAGTTGAAAAATTTGGACGCCGAATGTTTATTCGGGACAATTCGGGATCTTCGACAAACCATCGGCAACCATTCGTGACCCCTTCGCCATTAACTCGGCATTCGTAATCTTTAAGCCATCCCGAGCGGTCCCTGAAGGAAGCTGAATCGATGCCGAAAGCTCCCCGAAGACAACGAGTGGAAGAGTTCTGTTTCGCGTATACACGGAAGCTATGCCGATCATATAATGAAAAGATGCCGAATCGTCGCTGATTGTCAGCAGAAGGGATGTCGAGCAGGAGCCGTATTTCCCGAACTATAAAAGAGCGACAGCAGAAGCGATGCCGTCAGTTTGCCAATGGTTTTCGAATTGACAACATCGACATTTTTTGTTGTGAATTGAACACTATATAGTCATGGTGCGAAGTAAGGGCAAGCTACCCAAAAAGAGATTGGGTGTGAAAAAACCCATTCAGCCAGCCCCTGAACACTCAAGTTCGGATGAAGGCGTAAATCTGCAATCCCAAGCTGAGAAGAAAAAAACTATGAAAAGTCTCGAAGGGATGCCCCCACCTCATCCCACTCTTCTTAGGCTATTAAAGGCAGCAATGACAAGAGCAAACCGAATCAGAACCTGAAAAAGACTACCAAAGATAGTAAGTCTATTTGTTTTCTTGAATGGCCAGAACTTCGTCCTTATACTCCTGAAGCAGGGCAGTACAAACTTCTGGGACGAAATGGCATACACTTTCCGCAGCAACACGGAAGTAATGCGCCAAGGAGGTGTACGTGTCTCTAGATGCCATGTACCTCAGCGTCATCGCAACCTTTAGGCCAGCCGGAAGGGCGATGCGGAACCTGATGTCCTTTTTCTGAATGTGAGGCGTTAGACGTTGGAGTATGTTGTCAAACATTGTTGGCGTGATCCTCAATTTCTTTTTAAAGAAGGTGACATCTTCATCTCGGAGTTCCTGCATCAATGTATTGTACTGTCCATACTGAAGCCTACAGTCGTCTGTGAGCCAGTGGCGGACCCACCATCGTTGACGTCTTCTTCTTCTCTGTCTCAATACGATGCCAAGGCAAGCATGGCATCCGTTTCAGCTTGGATTTGAAACTGAAAGTGCAAGGTGAATGCCTGTAACATCCATGGTGTCCCACTAGCAACTGATAACAAAACAGTAATTCGGCATCGTTTATATACCCCGACTCTCAAATCGGCATTCTATCGCCAACAATTCGGCAACTCTTCAGCATGTTCTGCAATGTTACCGCAACCTTTCTGCACGATCAGGAACCATTCGCGAGCCAATTCTGAAACTTTCGGCATTCTTCCGCGTCGCATTCAGCTTCTTCGGATAGGTTTCGGTGTTTATACCGCAACCTTCCGTATGCCACTCCGCGAATACATGGCAAACGAGCCCGATGGCAAAGCTCCGCCCATTTTATTGATTAATGATCCCGAAAGGTTCCCGAAACTAGCAACATTTTATCGGCAACCCTTCCGCAGAGCATCAGGACTGTAGTGGACGGCAGCTATTAAACAATTCGGCGCTGAAAGAGTTAACGGGGTTCGGCGCTCCACGAGGAACAACTCGAGACTACTCTCGTGTCGATGAGAGAATAAGCCTAGAGTTCCTTACCTTCCACTTGCCGAGGTTTTAGTATCGGGTGTTCGATCCCCACTCGCGTTGGAGTACCATTTAGGGCAATACCCATATAGTGACCTAGTTAATGATTATTTAGTGTAACTGAAATACCGTTGACAACGGCGTTCACTCCCGGAGAAAATCTATATTGAATACAATGTAACAACATATGGCGGCAATTGCTCCTAATGCGTCTTTCATTGGAGTACAATGTAAGATACCAGAAGACGTCTTCGAAAGCATTTGGACTATATGCGAAAGTTCTACAACAAGTCAAGTTAATATTGAAAGGATTAAAATAATTTTGGCGTATGGAGAAACTTCCCTTTTTGCAACCATGCTTTCAAAAGCACAATTCTACTGTAACAATGAGGCGTTTTTTTCTGCCGTTTTCAACGACTGCTTAACATTTCCCCATATAAAACAAATCTGCAGCAGATGAATTGAAATCTGTATAATTTACAAGTTTATTCACAGAACAGAGTTGAAAACATTACAGGCAAAATGAGAAATTGCTAATCACGAGCAATTTCTTCTTTTGCCATAATGCTTTCAAAAGTCGGCTGGTATTCATGCAACTTCATGAGGAAAGGGTTTAAATCTTTCAAACAGCGACACATGCGCTAATCAGTTTCTTTAATCTTATACTGGTCTATGCATGCACTGAAATTCTTCCCATTGTGGATTGGCAAATATTAGGCGATTGGCTAAAAAAGATACAACATAATCATGAATCCGAGTTTATAGTTTTTATATTTTATTATCATGTCATTAAAATAATTCTAGCATTAAAACAAAAGACAAAACTAGACAAAGATGACGATCACCTCGTTGATAAACAAACATACAGATAACCCTATCCTGTTACATAACAAGCGATGCTCGAGTGTAACAAGGGCAACATTTAGGCATTAAACCTTTCCCACAAAAAGACGCTTTCTGTCGCCTCTGCAGAAGATAACTTTTGAAATCATCGTGACACAGGGGAAATTTCTCACACTGAGAAATTTCTCCATTTGCCACAATATTTCTAACTGTATTAAATAATTATACTTTTATTTACATTTATTGAGAAAATTCATAAATATTCAAAGACTATCAAAGACATCTGCTTCCGATATGTTGAATGTGGGAAAAACCATAACCTTGCATACAAAGCCTTAATCTTAACATTTTGTGAAACAGTCTCACAACTTTCAAGAAACTACCGACAACCATCATGCATTTAGTTCAAAGATGCTGAACTCCAGATTAAAGATAGTAAAGTCAGTTTTAAAACTATTCAAAAGTTGTCACTTGTCTTGAAATATTAGAAGTATAATTCTGGGATAAAATTAATAATAATTTCACCTTCCAGTACAATAAACATCCTAATATTGATCGTTTATGCCTAATTTTAACTGGGTAGATATTTATATGTCTCTGGGTAGACATATCCAGTAAGCCAAATTTTGAACATTTCCATCGACTTCAATTGACTGCCAAATTAGTTTTGAACTATTTATTACTATTAGCAATATTTGCAGAAGTTTCAACATTTTAAAATTTTAATCTCAATCTGGGGTTTAGCACCTTTAAACTTATTTATATTACATCGATTGCTAAACAAGCTTTCAGCTTATATTAATCCCGCTCGATGTCTGCTTCCTGGAGACTTTTAAAACCAGTATATCATGCATTTGAATCATACTAATTCATGGAAGTTGCTGGCAGAAGTGTATCTACATTTAGTCACAAATACACTATAGCTTGTTGATCGTAGTAATAATAATCATATTACCCTTACATCATCTTAGGGAATCCAAAATAAATCAATAATTGCACATTTATAACAGGTAAATATGCCAAGAATGCCCAATGTTTTACTTAGACTAACAGTGAAGACACTCATACATCAAAATAAATATTTATGTTGCCAATTTTAAGTTGCAATTTATTAGTGTTGGATAAATAAACCCTTTACCACATTCAGACACAGTTAAGACATTTGCAGTCAACATCTTCTGAAAAGGTTTTTACGAAAGGACAAATTGCCCACAATTCTCCCTTTCTCCCCAAAATGTTTTGAACTCTTTTAAAATAATTACTTATAATTCTGATCTGTTTTCATTGCTGCAGACGTTGTATGTGGGGAAGGGTTAAACAGAAAGAAAGGCACCATTACCAGTCTGATAGCAAATATTCTGTTTAACAGTACCTTAGGGTTCGAGTCAAATAATGGTTTTAGAATATGAAATATGCATCTCGTCAATATAAAATATAGTTGTTTTTAAATTAAATTATCCCTAACCCTTTCCCACATACAACAAATCTGCAGCAGTCGACTATGCAAAACATGTGGAGAAAATATGGAAATAGAAACAAACTGTTACAAGTGTAAATACTGAAGAGTTGAAAATACTCATCATGAGCAATTTCTTCTTTTGCTTCTATGTGTTCATAAGTTGTCTGCTGCATCAGAAAGTATCTACATGTGGGAAAGGTCTAAATGTATTCTAAAATGCAATTAAACAAGGTTTGATGAATATCCTTAAAAATAAATGAGCATGTACATATTTACATTAATGCTTTTTAATAATTACAGTAAATGAACAGCCATTGCTCTCTTTCATTGTGAATGACAACTGCTTCTCAATGAATGAATTTGTTCTTTCCCCAACCACATTTGCATCTAATATCAATAAGATAAAATTGAAGAGAATAGCATTCAGATCATTTTGTAAAGAAGAGAAAATCTCTTATTACTTAACCCTTTAAAACAAACATATGCTTAATGACGCCTCTACAGCAGACTTTTAATAAAAAAAAATTGCTGTAATGTTTTGGTAATATTCATTTAAAGAGATTTTTCATATTTATGAAAATCACATATTCAGTTTTTCAAGTGAAAAAATCTTGTCTGATCACGTCAAACTCTCTGTGAATAGACTGAATACATAAAAACATAATTCTGTAGAACTAACATCATCACATACGGTTTACTTTAAACTTTTCCCTGATAGAACCTTGATCTGTCACGCTTGCAGCTTATCCTTTTTCTTTTACCACAGTGGATAGTCAATATTATGCTTCAAAGTTGTCTCGATATAAAGCTAGTTTTTGTTCAAAACGTTTTCAATTGCAAAATTGTCCAAACATAGTATTATCATGTTAAGAACACAGGATCTATCACTATCAGCATTGAAATTTCGATATATCCCCTTTCTATATGAGCTTAACTAAACACCATTCAGCATGGTGACTATATCACATATCTGCATTTGACATGTAGTCATCGAGATCTGCATTCAAATGTGCCTTTGTTTTACTCATATACTCCTCTAGCTGATTGTCCAATTGTTCTCTAGTAAAATTCTTGTTTGGACCTCCCCTCCCAGCACCACGACCCCCACGTCCTCTAGGGCTACCACGCCCCCTCTGTCCTCCGCCTCTTTGACCCCTAAATCCCCCGGGATTGCCTCGGCCTCTTCCACCTCCTCTTCCACTGAAATGAAAATTAAAGTTCTTATGCCACATTCACATTTATAATTTAAAAGAATTTTCCTCATTTCACTGCCCAAAAAGGAGGCTACAATTGAAGAACAATATTGACATGACTCTAGTTTCAAGCCATGTACTTTTTCAGTAAATAAATAATATTAGTTAATTTTCAATTTATACAATTTATACTAAACACTCTAGACAAGATAAGTCATCATATCTCATAATAGATGAGTTTAATTGTGTATTCACTATTGTGTAAACAGTCAGGATATATATATGAAATCATTTGGCAGAATGAAAGCAAAAGCAATCTGTAAATCATTAATATAATAATAACATACAAAACATTCAAATATAACATTAAGATCAAGTTTGATTTTGCCTAAAATTCCTTGCAAAGTTAACAAAAAGATGCATGTTTTGTTTTTAAAATAACAACAAATATGACAAAGCTTTATCACATATGAGCCAAACATTATAGACTGCGTAATGTATCAACCAAGATCAGGCGGACAGGGGGATAGAGGTTTAGAGTATTGATTCCTGAAACAGAAAATCCACAGGAGGCGAAAAGTGTTTGTCCATGTTAGCCCGACGGCATTGATAGGCCGTTCCGAGTTGATACTTTACAGTCCACACTGTTGGTTTTCTTTCTCGTAATTCGGTTCTTATATACATTATTACAGTCAGACGGATGAACAGACGGCGAGTTTTGTTTACCCCTACATCCCTCCAAAGAATCAGGCGAGGAACTTATATATTAAAGAGCTGAAACAATATGACAAAAGGAGAAACTTCTCATGATGAATAATTTCTCATGTTGCCATATTGTTTTCAAAAGTCGTCTGTTGCAGGGGTGCAAATTGTGTCTTCATTTGAGAAAAGTTTAATCAAAGCAAAAGATTGATTGTTTGGTGTTTCACGTTGATTCAAACATTTTTTCAGTTATATCACAGTATTTTCCTGGGTTAGTTACCAGTATTGCTGGTTCATATATCCTGACACCAGCCAGTCAGTTGTCAACCCCATAACCCTTCGCAAGGAAGGCAGCCATTACTACCATTTTTAAGTATTTGGTCCTGTGACCTCCCTTGCCCAAGGCGGATGCTTTACCACAACACCACCGAGACGGTACCAAAGCAAGAGATGTTTACATTTCTGACATTGTTGTGTAGCTTGGTGGTAAGTAATTTTTGTTTGCATGGTGTTCTGTAACTTTCAAAATATTTTCAGTTTTGTCAAGGTGTCTCCTGGGTAAGAAACCAATGTTTATTAGTCTATTTATCCTGACACCGTCAATGAATCATAATGCTATCTTCACAATTCTGAGCATCAAGGAAGAAAAGCCATTACTACGGTACTACCATTTATAAAGTTTATGGTATGACCTGGATGGGAATCAAACCTGCAACTACCTGCTCTGAGGCAGACGATCTGCCACTACACCAACTAGACTGTGCTCAAGTAATTAAAAAGATAATTTTTTATATCTATACTGTGTACATTAATTTTTTAGAATTAACATCTAAATGTAAATTATATTCTAAAATTGAACTTTACATGAACATATAGTTCTTAAAATTTAACTCTTTTCACATGCAGATGCATTTTGACACGTCTGCAGCAGAAACCTTTTGAAAACTTTTAATACAAAAAAATAGAAATTGATAACAATGTGAGTAATGGTGCTTGTCACAATATGCAACTCTAGCTAGAAAATATACATGTATTTATTACAAGTCTTTTGCTGCAGACTTGTTGTTTGTGGGAAAGGATTTCTACTATACTAAGCGATTTGTGTCCATATACTATAAGTTATGACCAATGGTAAGACTAAATGAACCTGTCAGCTGGAAAAGGTACAAGTTGGTTTTCGTGTAAAGTTTAGCAGTATGCAAAATTAACAGGGATCCTATGGTTCCAGGCCAGTAAGTTTTGGGGCCAGTGAATTTCAAAAGTAAATTTCAATCACTGGTTTAGAACTAGAACAGCATCATCAGTCTGATTAAGATTGACACTGTTCAAATATTACTTAAACATTCTTTGTTAGAAGCATTCATCAACTTGTTAGGATTCTGATCCCACAGAGGAAAAGCATGATAGAAGTGATCCTTTTGTGACTTAAAGACTCCCTCAACAAGCAGTCAGCACAAAAAAGGGAGACAAACAAAATATGAATATATATTATTAACCCTTTCCCTCATATAGACGCCTCTGCAGCAGAAGACTTTTTGAAAACAAAGTGACAAAAGAAGAAATTGTACAAAACATGCAATTTCTCCTTTTGCCACAATGTTTTCCACTTTTTGTCATAGGTTATCCATTCAACTATGGAGATTTTCTATTTTTTGACAAAATACGTTCAGTCATCTGCTGCAGAATTGCTGCATGAGGGAAAGGTTTAAGTATCAAAAACATGCAAATAACTTGAAATGTCCCAGTAATATACTTGACTTTTCTATATGCTTGGACCATCCTCCTAGTATTAACCCTTTCCCTCATACGACAATTCTGCAGCAGACGACTTAAAACATATTTTGTCAGAAAAAGCAATTTCTTCTTTTTTTTCAAAAAGCCGTCTGCTGCAAAGGCGTCAGAAAGCGTCTATATCAGGGAAAGGGTTAGAACTGTGTGCTTTTTTTTGCTATGTTTTAATTCCAGGTACACATTTCACCAAGTGGTGAACATTTCCATTTAGTAAGCTATATAAAATTTAAAGCTTTAACTTTTTCCCACTTTAAGATGCATTTTAATGGATTTGCAGCAGATGACTTGAAAACATTGTGGCAACAGGAGAAACTGAGCATACTGTCACTGGTTTTAAAAACTATATTAACTGATAGGACAGGAACTTGGGCTCAATATCTAATTGATAGCATTGCAAATAGCTTTCATAGCTATCTGTGAAGACTTAACTTCGTACATTTACAAATACTAATTACTATTAGCTAACAAAGATGCACTCTTAACCATTTCATATATAAAATACTATTTCTGATGCCTCTGCAACAGACAACATTTGAAAACATTGTGACAAAAGAGCTAGTTCATAATTATAGTTTCAATATATTAAAAGTATTGTCTTTAAAGTCATTTACTGCAGGTTTGTGTGTGTGTGTAACTCAAAAATACAAGTAAATAAGTAAATAACTACCTATATTTAGTTTAAGAAAATTAGAAACTACTACTTGTATTTAATCTACAAGGAAATTCGAAATTACTACCTGTATTCTACCTTAAGAAAGCTAGCAATGAAGTAATTATTACTGTTTGTGTGTGATGATTGTAAAAGATGAAAGCAAAACATGCCTTAACCCTTTCTCTGACACAATCAGTTTTGAAACGTACCATGTGAAATAGCAAAATAATGGTAGGAAAATGATAAATTTCTTAACCCTTTCCCTCATATAAACGCTTTCGGACGCCTCTGCAGCAGACAGCTTTTTGAAAACATAGAAGAAGAAAAGAAGAAATTGCACGTTTTGCCACAATTTTTCCACTTTTAGTCATAGGTTATCCATTTAATTATGGAGATTTTCTATGTTTTGACATAATACGTTCAAAGTTGTCTGCTGTAGAATTGTCGTATGAGTGAAAGGGTTAAGTTAATACAATATTTTTTTTATTATCTAACATTGTGTTTTCAAATAAAAAAATACTTCTAAAAATGTTTCAACCAATCCAGACATACATGTATTTACAAAATAGGAGAGTGCATGTATACAATTTTCATATATCACAGGAAAGGTATAAACAGGATTGATGCTTGGGAATCAAAAATTCTTCTTCTTCAAGGAATTGCAACACGAGTGCCATGATGTTCTTGATCGCTCACATGAGAATGTACTTTCAACCCTTTCCCACATACAGCAAATCTGTAGCTTTCGACTTTTAAAACATTTAGGCAAAACTACAAAAATCTATTAACGGAGATATTATTGCCTAAAAAAGTTGAAACCATTGTGGCAGATCGAGAAATCACTCATTATGAGAAATTTCACCTTTTGCCACAATGTTTTCAAAAGTTGTCTGCTGCCGAGGTGTCAGAAAGCATCTTTATATATATGGGAAAGGGTTAAAGACAAAACTAATATTTCATTTTACAGGACATTAAATAATTCTGGTCAATGCAACTAATCACTTTTCCATTTAAAGTGAATCTGCAATATGTTCTCATCCCTTTGGGGCCCCATGTTCTTAAAAATAATTGGATAAAACTTTGTAGCATTTCTCCAAATTATTTTGAAATTAGACCAGCTCTATGAAATTGTTGTCACTTTGCTCCTTTTCTGATGCAGCCACTGCTATGTATTTCTAAAAAATCTTAATGGCTTTAATGCCTTTAATAGTAGAAACATGTATTTTTGCTAAAAACCTTGAAATCAGGAAAAGCACCATTAGGGCAGAAGAATGCTTAAATTTTTGCCATTTTATCCCATTTCTGACACGTCTAGTTGCCATGTTTCCTAATAAGTTGGAAAGCGTTTTTCAACCGATCAATGTGGCTGTATTTTTTGTAGAATGACAGGTTAGGAATAATGCCACATTATAATCTTGTTGAAATTATCAAATTAGATAAGCAATTTCAGGGAGATTTCTTTTAAAAATTTTGTACCCCTTTCTATGCTGCAGCAACTAAAACTAGAATTGTTTTTGAAAAAACAGATGTCTCCCCCTCAAATATCTGTCAAACCGCCTTCGTGAGGTGAACATCTGACACAAGTTTCATGAAAATTCTTCAAGCCGTTTTGGAGATATGGAGCGGACACGAAATTAAGGCTCAAACCTTTGACCTTCAAGTCTGACCTTGACATTGAACCTGTATGGTCGGGACATGGGTTCTGCACATCGCCTTCATGAGGTGAACATCTGACACAAGTTTCATGAAAATCCTTCAAGCCGTCTTGGAGATATGGAGCGGACACGATTTCGGACAGACGGACAGACAGACAGAAGGACAGACAGACAGACGCCCAGGACAAAAACAATATATCTCCCCTGTATACAGGGGGAGACATAATTATGAATTTAATTGAATTCTTTGAACAATTTTTAAAGAAAAGCACCAAAAAGGACATGAATTAGGCTTAAATGAACCCAGTTGATTAAGAGATGTTGTTGTAAGTAAGTGTTGACGACAACAGATGGCTGACGTTGACACAGATTGATCACAATAGCTCACCATGAGCTCTTTGTGCTTAGGCGAGTTAAAAATAAAAGATCAGGTGCAAAATATCTGAATGAAGCATAGCCACATAAAACTGCACAAAATTACAGGTTCATGCGCTTACAAGTATTGGTTTCCAGGACGACCGAACCCACCACGACCTCGTGGATAGAAATCGTCATGCTCTCTCCATCTAAAAATAGTAATTTTATTTCTGTTTGATGGGATTGAAACAAAAATTCAAATGTGTATATGTTACAGAAATATGGTTGCTCTTTTTTTTATAAGAAGTACTTTGTACCATCATTAGCTTTTTAGATGACCTCTACAAAAGGTTTAAACTCACCCATTACCCATTACCAAGACATCAATTTCTTCTTTTATTCAAACTTTTATCGACTCTGTTCATAAATTATGCTTGAGACTTTTCATATGTTTGCCATGAGGCATACTTAGTTGTGTGCCTCAAATGTATTGAAAGGGTCAATATTCTTAAATCATTAACTACCCGGATCTCGGTGAATTCTGTGACCGGTGTAATTCTTATCAACATCTTTGAATTTAACATGTTTTTGTACATAAATCCTTGCACACACATACAACAAATCTGCAACTGAAGACTTCATAAGTTTTTAAAAAGCTTTGTAAATGAAACTAACAAGTAATTTAAGAATTGAAAACTTTATTGCAAAAGGAGAAAATGCTCATGTAGAGAAATTTCTCCTTTTGCCTCAATGTTTTCCAATGTCTTCTGCTGCGTCTGAATGACTATGTGAGAAAGGGTTGATGGGAAGGCTATTCGAAAAGATTTTATCAATTAGTAGCAAACAGTGTCAACAAAGATTAGTCTAAGACTGCATGATGTATGTTCAATAATTAATCATTTTGTAAGGGAATCTTATAACAGCCCCTCCCCCGAATGTATGTTTAGACGAGACCTCACCTTTGTACACCCCTACCGCCACCTCTGTTAAATGTCCCTCTACCACCTCGTCCTCCCCGTACAGGACCTCCTAAAACACACAGAAATACGATATTTTGAATATGAAATGAGTTTAAATTTAACAAGTTTCTCTGATACAGACAACATTTCAAGCCTTGACAAATTACAGCCAGTAACTTCCAGAAATAACTGGAAATGAACATGGCAAAGACGTATGACCAAAATCATACTTTTACCGCTTCACGGACACAGATTAGTTGGCAAGCATTTCAAGAAGGTTACATTTTGAGACATTGAAGCAAAAGGAGAAATTACGTGAAATGTACATGACAAAGATTTTTGGTCTACATCAGACTATAAACCCTCAACCCTTTCCCTCATACGACAATTCTGCTGCAGACGACTTTGAACGTGTTTTGTCAAAAAAGTAGAAAATCTCTATAATTGAATGGATAACCTATGACTAAAAGCGGAAAACATTGTGGCAAAAGGAGAAATTGCTCGTTTTGAGCAATTTCTTCTATTGTTACTATATTTCCAAACAAGAGCTGTCGGAGGACAGCGTGCTCGACTATTCCACCGCTTATTTAAGTTACTGAGATAATAGACTCTAATGTAGTTGCATGCAAAACATTAACCACAATTTCTTAGTGGGTGATAATTTGCATTATATGCAGGATAGTGTTATTTAACATGATTATTTTCATAGGTGTGATGGTTAGAAAGGGTTGTATAACCTTTCAATGGAATGCATCAAGTAGTTACTCAGATATGGACTCTTAATGTAGTTTCACGCAAACCTTTAACCATAATTTCTAAGTTAAAAAAAGGGCAACAATTTGTACCATATACAGGATAGAGTTATCATAATTGGTTGTGTTTATAGTTGTGCAATTGGGAAAGGTTGTATAAAGTTTCAATACAATTTTTCAAGTTGTAACTGAGATTACACTCTAAATGTAGTTGCAAAACTTTAAGTCCAAAAAGGTCCATAACTTGCATAAAATGCTGGATAGAGTAATCATACTTGATTGTTTACATAGATGATTAGATGTGATGGTTGGTAAGTGCTGTATAAAGTTTCAATGCAATGCATCAAGTAGTTACTAAGAGATGGTCTCTTTATGTAGTTGCATGCAAAACTTTAACCAGAATTTCTAAGTCCAAAAAGGCCATAACTTGCATAAAATGCAGGATAGAGTTATCATACTTGATAATCTACACAGGTGTGATAGTTGGGTAGGGTTGTAGAAAGTTTCAATGCAATGCATCAAGTATTTACTGAGACGTGAACTCTTAATTTAGTTGCACGCAAAACTTTAACCAGAATTTCTAAGTAAAAAAAGGGCCATAACTTGCATAAAATGCAGAATAGAGTTATCATACTTGATAATCTACACAGGTGTAATAGTTGGGTAAGGTTGTAGAAAGTTGCAATGCAATGCATCAAGTAAATACTGAGATATGGACTCTTAATTTAGTTGCATGCAAAACTTTAACCAGAATTTCTAAGTAAAAAAAGTACCATAACTTGCATAAAATGCAGGATAGAGTTATCTTACTTGATAATCTACATAGGTGTGATAGTTGGGTAGGGTTGTAGAAAGGTTCAATGCAATGCATCAAGTATATACTGAGATATGGACTCTTAATTTAGTTGCACGCAAAACTTTAACCAGAATTTCTAAGTAAATAAAGGGCCATAACTTGCATGATAGAGTTATCTTACTTGATAATCTACACAGGTGGGATAGTTGGGTAGGGTTGTAGAAAGTTTCAATGCAATGCATCAAGTAAATACTGAGATATGGACTCTTACTTTAGTTGCACGCAAAACTTTAACCAGAATTTCTAAGTAAAAAAGGGCCATAACTTGCATAAAATGCAGGACAGAGTTCTAACTTGATAATCTACATTGGTGTGATAGTTTGGTAGGGTTGTAGAAAGTTTCAATGCAATACATGTAGTATTTTAGAACTTGCATGCAAAACCTTAACCAAAGTGCGACGTGGACGCCGACGCCAGGGTGAGTAGTAAAGCTCTCATATTCTTCGAATAGTCGAGCTAAAAACTGTCTGCTGCAGAGGCGTCGGAAAGCGTCTATATGAGGGAAAGGGTTAAAAACGGATGCCTTGATATTTTTTTAAAGATGTTTCCTGCAAATATATCTGTTCTATGTGAGAAACTTTTAAATTTTGTTGTAGAACCTCTCAAAATCCTCATTAGAATAGAACAGCACTTCAAATTATTTCACAAGAAAAGCTTATATTTTGAACCTTTTTGGAAATTTTTCTTTGTTTTCACGCAGAGATCTTCCGAGGATGCGTTTTTGCGACATTGGTGCAGTGTAATTGAGAATAGCGCGGCAAAATTCCCAGAATTGCGCATGAAATTGACAATAAATCCGATAAATCTCCCTCTGAACGATACACAAATCGCAACAATTTATATTCATTCAGGTGTCGCTTGTTTACCGAATACAACATTTAACGAAATAATTAGATATCTTATTCACAAAAAAAGTATAGGGAATCTTTTTTACCTAATTCGTCTAGTCAATTTAACCAAGCGTTGGAAGGAAATAAAATTGCGGACGATTCAACTTTTTCGCTGATGTGTATTTGATTTTCATGTATTAAAGTGATAAATAGATGAGCTTTAATTTTTTTTAAAGACATTATGATATAAATAACAGATGATAAAACAAGCAAGTACTTGTCTAAATAATTTGGACTAGTTAAACACAGACTTCGTTTTGGTTTAGCTGGGAGAGTTTTCCGGAAATTGACTTTCACTTAATTATATGCAGACTGTGTAACCGTTTAGTTACACTCTAATTTTAAATAAATACTAACCAGTCCAAAATTAAACCGTTTCACTCTTGCTACTTTTACGCAGGCAAGTGACGCCATGCACACCATCAAGAAATAGAATGTACACTGGATTCACTTTTTTGGTTCAAAACAATATGTAAAAATAAAATCATTAAGTACCTCTATTGAAACCATTCATTACACCACCACCACGACCTCCTCTTCCCCTCCCGCGCTGTTGGCCCATACCTCTGTTGGTATTATTTACTAAAGACAGCCTAGCTTTCACATTGGTTGGACCTAATCTCTGTTTTAAAGATTTATTCTGAAATGCAAACAAGTATTAGAGTATCCATTGTATCATTATTTAAATATTAGACTTAATCTCTGTTTAAAAGATTTATTTTGAATCACAAACAAGGAGGAGAATAAATAAGTTGTTTACACAAAATATCTGTTTATGGATAAGGGTGAACAGTTTACCATTTCCCTCATATAGACGCTTTTTGACGCAGCGTTTTGAAATCAGTGACAAAAGAAATTACTCCTTTTGCCACAATTTTTTCCACTTTTAGTCATAGGTTATCCATTCATTTATAGAAATTTTCTATTTTTTGACAAAATATGTTCAGTCGTCTGCTGCAGAATTGTTGTATGGGGGAAAAGGTTAAGGATCCGCATTTTTAGAATAAATGAAAAACCTCCCTTTTCTAGAGCCTTATTATTATACTTATATCTTCAGCATATTGAGGCGGGCAATATATTTTAGGTCCGTTTTACAATTTACACACCACTTTCAACATTTTTTAGGTTATAATTATAACTTAAATATCATAGCTTTGAATGGGCAAGTTATTAGTAGTACTGTTCCATTTATCCTGACACCAGGAAGTGATTCATAATGCTAATCTTACAATTATGTGCACCAAGGAAAGCCATGAATACCATTTATAAGTCTTGACACTGTAAAGTTTCCAGTTAACTGTTATGACTTGACCTACCTTCTTTAACTGTGGCACTTGTTGAACATGTTGAACCTGTTGTCTATTTCCTCCAAGGGCAGCTTGGACTGCAGGTCTGTTAGCCATCTGCTGGGCCAGACGTCGGTTCTGTTGCGAAGCATGGGCATGACTTGCCATCTGAACTCTCACCTCCTGGGCAGAGGGTGGGGGCGGCCTCATTTTCTGTATTTGTGTGAATCTTCGCAGAAAAGGTACACATGGAATTTTATAGGCTCAATAAAACATGGTAGAATGGCATACATTATATCATATGAGATGGAAACATTTTGCCATGCACTCGATCTATCCTCCTTAACTCACTGTGACAGGCTTTGATTTTCATCATCTGCATGGTTGTTTTAACTGTACAATTTATTTTTTCAATATTCCTCAGGAGCAATCACTTGTTTCAAGAACTCATATCCTTTGTCTCAGTTTAAGCATGCAAAAGTCATTGTTAGTAACAAATAGGGATTTATAGATGAATGAATGGCTTGATATGATATTGCTTCAGGAAATGGGATTTGTAAAGTTTTCAGATCAATGTGTTTGTTCAATTGTCTAAACCTTAACAGTATATCGGAAACAGCGATAAATGGTCTGGGAATGATGTGTTATGTAGCATCAGTAGGTTAATGAATGCTAGCCTGCTTTTTTTTTAAGTCGAAAAAGGGGACATTTCTGAATAATTATCAAAGGTATGTGACTTGATAGACGTGTATATTGTTCCTAGGAACCGTGTAAAAGGGTTTTTTAGTTATGAGGTAAGGTTAAATGTTTGCACAGACAAGCTAAAAATGAGGTGTATTCCATCCATCTTATCGCGTTTAGCAATAGCATTCCGTATTTTTCGGTTATTTAAATCATGGGCTTACTGCAACTGATTGACAAAGCTTTACATTGGAAGTTTTGATGATGGACGCCTTTGCAGCAAGTATCTTTCAGAAACCTTGTGGCAAAAGTAGAAATTGATCATAAAGAGTAAAATCTTAATTTCCAACATTGAATGTTTTCAATGTGCATTAATTTTTCATTAACATTAACCCTTTCCCTCATACGACAATTCTGCCGCAGACGACTTTGAACATATGTTGTCAAAGAATAAAACATTGTGGCGTCATCTGATGCAGATTTGTTGAATGTTGGAAAGGTTAACGCAGACAACAAACAGCATAACAGCTGAATGGTTAAAACCCTGGTATGTATGTATAGTAGTTTAACATTTGTTGTATGTGATATGTTTTGTTTGAATGCTGTTTTACACTGTCCTTAACCCTTTCCCTCATAAATACGACAATTCTGCAGCAGACGACTTTGAACGTATTTTGTCAAAACATAGAAAATATCCATAATTGAATGGATAACCTATGACAAAAAGTGGAAAACGTTTTCAAAAAGCAATGTCGTCTGCTGCAGATTTGATGCAAGTCGAAAATGGTTACAGTACACTCAAATTAAATGGCATCATGGTGAATCATTACCGATATCTCATGTTGTTTAAGGTGGTCACAGGCGAGATTACATTTTTAAGTGTCTTGTTAATGTTTGATACATCAGGTGTGTATTATATATAAAGAAAGAAGATAGGAGATAAATCATGACTAATACCACATTGTCCTGGTGAGGTGATCTTGCATTTTTCAAGTGTCTTGTTTAATTCATTGGAAAGAAAGAAAGAAGATACGAGGTCAAAAGAAAAAAGAAACAGGCCAGACACCATGCCTGTGACTCTTACCACCTTACTCCACCCGAAAGTCAAAGTTTGGCAGGTCACAAGAGATCATGGATAGCCCAATGAAAGTCATCTGTGTTGATGTATAGATGTACATAAAACATGCCAAAGCTAGAAAGTACATGCAAGATTTTTTTAATGGCAGATTTTTTATGTTAGAATAATTGCCGATATTTTTTATATTAATATTATTACTTTCTTAGGATGTGGGTACGTTTAGATATTATGTTTAACTATTTTGACAGAATATTTCTGTTCATTATGTCTTTGGATCAGGAACAACTAGAGCAGTGTGCATGGATTGATCACTAATGCAGAGGAAAAAGTATTCATTTTGTATTAATGAAGCTAATACAAACTTTCAAACAGTAACCAAGACAAGACAACATGCATATTCTTAATCAGATCAGAGGCACAAGGATCAAGATATATTTGGATTGCTCCTTCGGTATCTTATACTGTAGTATCACAGTTCTTGAAGACTTCCATTATATATATACAAACCATATACCTTACAATATTGACAGTTCAAGAAAAACTGTCTTTCTATATGCTCATGCATTATATTTCTAAATCTATTACTCATTTGTATACATATTTTTTTTATTTATGGGAAGAACACATCAGACAAATTGCCTGATGCTGTTCTTGCCATTGCTTTGGCTCATGCCAATATGTATTGTACAGTTATCAATTTGAACCCTTGTGGGCTATCTTGTCCGCAAGACCTGCTCATCAATGTGGTTTTGGGTAATTCCATCTAAAAGTGTGACTTCACACATTAGACAGATGTTCTGATTCTTCTTCCAAGATTTAATTTTATAACTTTTAGCTGACAAGTTATTTTCATCTTTCAACCTGGCATTAATTCAAAGCCATTGATAAGTTTATGCACCTTTCTACTAAAAACTGTCCCAATTTTTGTGTATGTCCAGATTTTCATTGAAATGCAATCTGAATCCTAGTTTGTCATAACAAACTAGGATCACCATTGAAAAGCATGGTAAATGTCCAGTTGAACTGACGACACAAAATTCTTGTTGTTTGTTGGGGATTGTTTACCCTCGTGCTTGGCATTTATGCCATTTGGCGAGCAGCTATCCTCGACTCCCATGATATATCCAAGTGAGGAGTAGTTTCCTTCACCCAACAAGCCCATTGCTCACCTTTCACTCAGAGTGACCTTTGTTGTACTTTTCAGTACAATCTTTGCTGGTACTGTTGTCGACATCTGGAATAAAAGAAAATATTATATTTATAACTCTTAGTTGAAATATTAGACTATCCCTTTCCAACTTGCAACAGATAACTATTTAAAAGTAACTGATCAGGCTTGGGACCCGGGTGATTTTAACAGATGATCTTGATAAGCAGTCAGTTTATTTTGAAAATCCTGAGTATGGCGAGTTTTTTAATTTTGATTAGCTACATTGTAACAACAGTTTAAATAGTGTTAATTGTCGCTTTCATCAGTTTTTCAGTAATATCACTTTATTTCCTTGGTAAGCTACCAGTTCTTCTGGTCCATTTATCCAAACACCAGTGACTGTGAGACAGTCATATATGTAATGCTAAGCCTACAAACCTCAGTGCCAAAGTCTTTCTTTTTAAGACTTTGGGTAGTTGTTCATAGAAAGACATAGCATATGCAAAATAAGCAAATGCAATGTATGTTACGCCAATGTTCTCATTATGGTGTGTGTGACAATATTCGCATATATATGGTGTACGTAGTGAATACTAGTATCATTTAACCTAGTCCTTCAAAAAAGACATCGCGTATGCTCATTTTTTCATTTTGTTATTATCCTGCATATTCGGTTGACCAATAATGACAGATGATAAAATGAGAAACCGAAAGTCTAAATTATTTTGACTACATTTAACCATGATTTATATAGTGAAAAATATCAAAACAAATGATCTTACTCATGTTTTAGTGTTTTAATTCATTTTAAATCCAGCTACTATTGACTTAAACTTAAATTCTCAAGTTGGTCGATTAAAACAAAGAGGTTTTAATAATATGATACTGTATTTAACAAAATAATTATAGATCTTATTCATTCCAAACCTATCGGGATTTGGGGCGACATTTCGTGGATGTTTCTTCACAGATTTCGTCTTGTCAATTTAACCGAGTGTAGCAAGGAGATAACATGATGGACAATTGAGATTGGGGTTGTGAATTCGATTTTCAAAGAATAAAGTGGTTTAATATTAAAGAGATAAGCTGCATATTTGTATGACTCAATTCAACGTTAATAGAATGTATTTAATCGTTTCAATAGCTGTCAATGATGTAAACAGCGAATGCGAAGGGAATTTATAACTGCGGTTTGAGACGCCGATTGCCAAATAAATAACAAGCAAGCAAATCTAAATTATTCGGACTAGTCTTTGTGATGACCCGGTCGGGGATCAAACCCGCATCCGAGGCGGTCCCATACACTCAAAATTGAGTAGACGTATAAGGACTGAGCTATACATGAGAGTACTAAAATGAAATCATTTAAGAATGAAACGTTTTAAACGGTTTGTCTTTGACAATGACATTTCGTCCAGTCCAAGGACAATTTCACCAGATACGACTCCAACTCCAACAAAATAAGAGTATAGTCTTCCTACGAATGAATTTGAGCTGATTTCAAAGTTATTAGTAAAAGAAAATATCTCATTGTTGCATATGCATGGATATACGGTTATCGATACCTTTCCTTTCGTCGATGATCAAGGATTTTTATCGTTAATCAATTCGTTTGTTTACTTTCGTCTTGGATTTTTCACAACCGGAAGTGACGCGAACCTGTGAAAAATACAAGTAGCGTGAAAAACAATCGACTACGGGAATTAAACCATTTGAACAAGTAGAACAGTTTTACATTGGTTATTTCCCTTGAATTGCTCCCTAAAACTAAGAAACGATTGATCATAATAATAAAACAATAACGTTTGTCGTAGTTCTTGACACTTGCTAACATTGCAGCCACAGCTCAGTTTGCACATTCGTTTTTCGTTCCTCATCCACCAATATGTTGCAAAACTACTCTATACGTTAGTAAGAACTTAGTTATAACAGGGTCTTTAAAATAGTACTGTTTGAAAGACCCTGGTTATAATTACTATTTGAAATAATTGTGGCAAAAACAGTAATTGCTTAGTTTGATCAGGGACGTCTTATATAAGTCCCTGGTTTGATTAATTTCTCCTTATAACACGTTGATTTCAACAGACCTCTGCGTCAGGATGCTTATAAATGTCGAAAAGTGGTGTACTTTCATTCGTCGAGGGAGAGAATTAAACCCTCCATTATACCATTAACCCTTTCCCTCATACGACAATTCTGCAGCAGACGACTTTGAACTTATTTTGTATATAAAACATAGACAATCTCCATAGTTGAATGGATAACCTATGACAAAAAGTGGAAAACATTGTGGCAAAAGGAGAAATTGCACGTTTTGTGCAGTTTCTTCTTTTGTCAATATGTTTTTAAAAAGCCATCTGCTGCAGAGGCATCAGAAAGCGTCTATATGAGGGAAAGGGTTAACCCATTCTAACCATATCCTCACATACCGTAGTAACCATTTCCACCATTTTACAAAACCGCATCTAGATGATGAGGTGATGCGGCGGTAGAGCGTCCGTGCGCGAGAGGTCGCTGGTCCGATCCACGGATTGATTATGAAAATGACAGTGATGGGTTTCCGTTACTTGACGCTCAGGATTGTGGGATTATCATTACGACAAACTCAATGGGACTGGTAATTTACCCAGGAAACGCAGTGATATAACTGATAAGTTAAACAAAAGACAAAACAAACAAAACCTTTACATTATACTAAAAATCTGGACAAGACGACTTTGAACACATTTACATTACACTATAAGCCTATGTTTTTTTATTAATATAAGTAAATTTATTGAATATAATTGAAAACATTGTGGAAAAATGGGAAACTGCTCATCATGAGCAATTTCTCCTTTTTGCCATTAGGCTTTTTAATGTCCATTTGCTGCAGAGGCATCACCATTCGTATATATGAGCCGTCCCGCGAGAAAACCAACATTATGGCATCTGTGTAATGTATCGACCCAGATTAGCCTTCGTAGTACGCGCTCCACGCAAACTGATCCGGGCCGACACATTCCGTCTAAGTGGAATAAAGGTATAGAGTAATGATTCCTGAAACAGAAAATCCACAGGAGGCGAAAAGTGTCTATCCGGGTAAGCCTGCGCGGCATGCTTAGGCTGATCCGGTCGATACTTTACGCAGAGTCCACAATGTTGATTTTCTCGCGGGACGGCTCAATTGTGTGGTAAAGGGTTAATCGCGCACTTGTTTACAGAAAAGTGTGTACTGAGACTGTTCATTCTGCCATAAACCAACGAAGACTAATGTTTAAAATAGTCGAAAGATGCAAAAGATAAACAACACCATATTTAACAGGATAATGATTTATTATTCAAAAATAGAAATTCGTTGTAAATACATTTGACCACTACATTTAATAGAAACACAAACAAGTTTGAAAATTAACAGAACTATTTGGCACAATACATGGCTATAAATACCCATAACTAACATGCTACATGCATTAGCTTCAGATCATCCGAATTAGATAAACCATTGAAGTAAGATACATGTATGTAAGTAATTAATTGACAGTATGAATATAGTATAATATACATCTTTTAATAATTGGTAAAATCTCTTTCGTCGAAGATTTGTTTCCTTGATGAATTTGTGATTTACGTTCAACTTGCGTTGTCTACTAACTTGCAGAGTTACCGGTTTTAATTTATTGATCGATTAAGGTTTAATGTCGTTTTCAACAGTCTTTCAATTATACCACGGTAGCCAGTTCACAGAACATGTGTTTCCTAGCTTTCTCACACAATTCCACATAGGCCTATGGATACCTCCCCACATAGACTATTTAGCTCATTGGTGAAAGACGAATGACACTACCTTGTTATTAATCATCTGAAGGAATGAATGACCGAGACGGACTTCAAACTAACGACACAGTCATGTCGGGCTCCAAAACTATGAACGAATAGTTTGTGCTCAGAATTAAAGCTCAAGTATCTAATTGTTCAGCAGCAAATCCATTCTCAAAACGGACCAATCAGAAGCCTTAATCGGAGTGCTCAGAAATTAACTATATGTCCGCATTAACCCTTTCCCTCATACAACAATTCTGCAGCAGACGACTTTGAACATATTTTGTCAAAAATGGAATATCTCCATAATTGAATGGATAACCTATGACTAAAAAGGGAAAACATTGTGGCAAAAGGAGAAATTCCTCGTTTTGAGCAGTTTCTTCTTTTGTCACTATGTTTTCAAAAAGCCGTCTGCTGCATGGAAAGTGTTACTTTCGGGGCTAAGAATGAAAGCCGCCGTCGTTACCACGTATCGACAACCCGTAAGTAACAATCGTTATTGCTACATGTACCTCTGAGATCCTGAACGATTTATTTATTTATTGGGGTTTTACGCCGCTTTCAACATTATTTCAGTTATATCACGGCGACAGTTCACTTATTCACGATCCCTGGGTAAACAAACCAGTAACAGGCTAGAAAATGTGCCTTGCCCAAAGGCACTCCACAATGACTGAGGTGCGGCGACTGGGGATCGAACCCGGGACACCCAGTTTCGAAAGCCCCGACGCTAACCACTCGACCACAGCGGATTCCGCCTGAACGACTAGAAGAATCCATGTATTTAGCCTTTCCCGCATGCAGATGAAATCTTTACACAAACGACAGCAGAACAGTTTTTTGAAAACATCGTTACAAATGTTTCAAACTCGTTTCAATAATGACATATGAGCCGTCCCACGAGAAAACCAATAGTGAGGACTCTGCGTAAAGTATCGACCCGGATCAGCTTATGCATACCACGCAGGCTAACCCGGACAGACACTTTCCGCCCTGAGATGGAATGTGTCGGTCCGGTTTAGCCTGCGCTGGCTGATCTGGATGGATACATTACGTAGAGTACATAATGTTGATTTTCTCGTGAAAAGGCTCATATATTTTTTTCATTTATTTATTCTCTCTCACCTGCAGGAAACGATTTTCGAAAACAATCTGGCAAAAGGAGAACTTGCTAGTGATGAGCAATTTCTGTTTTTTCCACACGGTTTATTCAATAACTATACTGCCATGTAGAGATATACGTTATAATATGGAAACATTATGAATGGGAAAAAAAAGAGTTATTGAATAGAGTGGAAATATGACGTAAGGGAAAAGTTAAATTTTCCCTTATGCCATGATTTTTTTTAAAAGTAGTCTGTTGCAAAGTCGTCATAATGCGTATGCAGTTGGGAAAGGGCTAAATCGGGTGCTCTATTTACGGAAAAGTGTGACTGAGAAGGGACAAGTTTGGGATAAAATGTATAAATAAAATTCGATAATGTTTACATTAGCAAACGCATTAACCCTCAGTATTAAACACTTATGAATTGTATATAAAGTGTTGAAATTGTAGTATTGAGATATAGTATACAGATAACATTCACGTTTCATGCGTTTACTCGCATTATCCAACATGAATATAAAACTTGGAGCTCAGTCGGGCGTGAAATGTCACCTAACGCAATGCAGGGGAGGAGCACGAGCTCATTTAACCCTTTCCCTTATACAACAATTCTGCAGCAGACGACTTTGAACATATTTTGTCAAAGAATAGAAAATCTCTATAATTGAATGGATAACCTATGACTAAAAGTGGAAAACATTGTGTCAAAAGGAGAATTTGCTCGTTTTGAGCAATTTCTTCTTTTGTCACTATGTTTTCAAAAAGCCGTCTGCTGCAGAGGCGTCAGAAAGCGTTTTTATGAGGGAAAGGGTTGAAACATCGTAGTATAAGTAGGCATTGATTTATGCTTTTGATAATGACACCTTTACCGAATTGTATTTATACTCACGTTTCCCTTCCAAAGTTTTTATGATAAACGTAACATTTCACACTGATAATGTAAGAAAAGACGATTTTTTTTCCTTAACAGTCAAATGACAAATAAAGATAAACAACACCAGCTTTAACAGGATAATAAATTTTATTCAAAATAAGAAACAAGCTTGTAAATTTGATTGATGATTACACTCAACAGAAAAACAAAAACAGTTTAAAAATTAACAAAAAATATTTGGCACAATACATGACTATAAATACGTATTACTCACATACTATAAGTTTCAGATCATCTGAATGATGTGACATTTGAAGTAATATATGTAAGTGATAGACATTATAAATAAAGATACATATTTCAACAATTGTTAAATCCTCACTCCCTAAAACTGCTTACAGTTTTAGCATTTATGGTTAAATCCAATAACTTCATTTAGTATCATCTATTAAGTTTTGTTAAAATCACAAAACTTCAACTTATATCAAATGTGTATTTGGTGTTCACGTATTTATGTAAATGCATGTATGTATGAAAATGACGAGATACATGTATAAGTAAAGGTCAAGTAAAATATTTATGTAAAAAACGATTTCGAAGGCACATATAAATGTTTCGTCTGTCATTATGTAAGCAAGTGAAATCAGTACGGACAGACCTATATATACCGAGGATAGACCAGGGGCGTAGCTTTGCAATACTCAATGTGTAGGCCGTCTCGTGAGAAAATCAACAGTGTGGGCTCTGCGTAAAGTATCGACCCGGATCAGCCTAAGCATGCCACCCAGGCGTACCCGGATATACACTTTTCGCCTCCTGTGGATTTTCTGTTTCAGGAATCACTACTCTATCTATCCCCCCCTTAGACGGAATGTGTCGGCCGGATCAGTCTGCGCGTACAGCGCAGGCTGATCTGGTCGATACATTACGCAGATGTGTTTCGCCGCAGCTGCATTTATGGGGCATTTTTAGAAATAATGTGTAGGCACGTGCATACAGTTCCTAAAGGAAGGGAAAGAAACAAAATAAACACTCTGAGCAAATATAAGACCTGCTGCCGCAGAAGACTAGATAAGGGGTCCTTTCGTCACAACGCTCTCTTTCTACTCAACCAAACCCTATGCTGTGGGTACTCAAAGTAATCGTCTAATTAAGAATTTTCTTTTGAGTATCCACAACATAGGTTTTGAGTGTCAAATAAGGATTTTAGAGCATGAAAAACACCCCTTTTCTAGAACTCTGTGTAATCCGAAATGTGATAGCTGACATACTGACTCAGCCTAAACAAGTCATTGCATATCAACAGGAACTACATGTATATCTTATCTTCTAAAGTCTGATTAATATATATGTAACAAAGCAACATTCTGAGACGATTCTTTTGAGTACCCACAACATAGGATTTGAGTGACAAACAAGAACATGAAAAATGCCCCATATCTAGAGCTCTGATTCGCATAAGGACTTATGGGAATGTAATCGACGAATCACTATTGACCTGCAAAGAAGGACCAGCATGCGTTTTCGCGCAATCTAAACTGGACAATCGCTGTTTGCAATCCCGTCGGACAAACCTTAAATTATAACAAGAGGGCCGCGGAGCGAACGCCAACGCTCATCTGTCTTTTTCTAAGTCGACAAAGGGACATTTCTGAATAATTATACATGCCATAGTTATGAGACTTGGTATAGACATGCGTATTGTTCCGAGGAATATGTGTACCAAGTTTTATTCAAAAATATTTAACGATGTTTGAGTTAAGAGGTAAGGTTTAAATGTGTGTGACGACGCAAACGACGTCAACGCCAAGGGTATCACAATAACCAGACAATTTCTTTCTCCGAAAAACAGACGAGGTAAAAAACAACCCCGAATGTAGGTTTGCGTGTGACGCGTCCGTTCCACGAGAAAACCAACAGTATGGACTCTGCGTAATGTATCGATCTAGATCAGCCTGCGCAGTCCGCGCAGGCTAATCCGGACCGACACATTCCGTCTCAGGGCAATAGAGGTATAGCATAATGATTCGTGAAACAGAAAATCCACAGGAGGAGAAAAGTGCCTTCACGGGTTAATCTGCGCGGCATGCTTTATCCGGGTCAATACTCTACGCCGAGTCCACAATGTTGGTTTTCTCGTGTAACGGCTCATATATGGCAATTCGGTTTGAAAATGTATAGCCCCCTGAGTGGTACTAAATAGAAACGTGGTCCCTCTGTGTTTGACGTTGTCCATATGTGCAATGGTTAGATTAATCTTTGACTTGCTATCTTATTTTTAAAAATCATTTGCATTTAAAGTTTATGTCGTAAACAGTTGAGAAACTGTAAGTAACATTTTGATGCAAAAATGACAACCACGATGTGAAAACGTTAATGGCAATATCGCCTGCTTGCCCAAGTTTTTCAGACGTCATTTGTATCAAGAAATAAGTAAAAAAAAATAATACATTTAAAAAAAAAAAAGAATGTAAATATGAAAACAAAATTGAGGCAAATATCCTATTTTCCCCCATGTAAATGTAGGCTTACAGTGTATTAACTTTGTATAAGATGCTCTATTCATGTCATGGCGCTATCATTTACTGCCGATTATTCATATGAAGCAATAAAACCAGAATGATTTACCCTTTGTTGATTGTTAACACATACACATGCCACTGGAGTCTCTCGTATTATTCCTTTATAAAAGTATTCACCGGTTATTACGTTGCATTTTTTCATGACAATCGGTATATATGAATACACTTTGCGACACCTTCCTCTACGGCATTTGTCACACTGACAAGCAGCTTCCGTTATGTATTTTGGTATCCGGTTTTCGTCGAATGTCACATGGTAATTCCAACGACATCCGGTGCGCTCGAAATCTCCAAGGTCAACAGAGACAAACTGATCAACATTTGGTAAAATATCAAAAGAGTTGGCTGTTGTTCCTAAGTTGTTGCAGTAATACCGATTGCCCGACCCGACGTCATTGTGACCTTCGAACTGTAAATGGTCATCGAGGGATTCTCTGACACTCGGTATTTTGAAGAATGTAAAATTACCAAAGAATGGGTTAGAATATATTTCGTAAAACGCCTTGCCAATAGCTCGTCTTGTGTTTGATGGTTCTCTGCACCGTCCTTCACACCGCGACCATACAAGACACGACACAAGAAACAGATATACCTGAAAATACATGGAAAAGATTGAACACCTCTAATGAACTCGACACTTTCCGTACGAGGGCGACTTCCATTACCAGTATATTTCTAATGAACTCGGTAATTTCTGTACGATATAGTTTTTTTATTAACGGTATTCGATCTTGAGGATTTCTGTCTGAAGACTATTTGGGATGTTCTACCCTAAATGACATTTGAGCAATGGTGTCGGAAAGCCAACCGTAGCGTTTTCATGACAATTCAGGGTAAAACGATATGACTATGTATACATTTTAAGAAGAACGAAGAAGTTACATCCGAAAGAAAGTCTCCGCTCATCAATGGATTTGAACCAGGAACCTTTTGAATTACATGCCGACGATATGCGCACGCGCTAATGGCTTCCATGTTAGGGATAGACGCCCTTGCAGACTTCAACCGTTTCGCGGTGAGCAGTCGACATACACATACTTTAAATCATTTGATACTAACAGGGATATGCCAAAAGGAAATGCAATATCATAACACACTGTTGAAGACATCAGAAACATATCCAGGTAGTAATCGAATAGTCTGAGCTGCTTAAACAATACCAAATACTTCGCCAACAACACTATACAATGGGACCCCAATAGCTATATTATTGACATGTTTATTAGATCAAATTAAATGCCACTATCATATATGTTATACATTTAGAGTGCGTGCATACAAAAGAAGAAGAAGAGGTCTGTATAAATGTAAGAGGTCAAGATGAGGCGGCGTATACAATACCATTTTATTACTTAAGTAATTAGGCCTCTGGCCCATAATACAACATATAAATGTATACAATTCAAATAATGTTATGTGATGTGTTCGCCATATATTGAACATATTGACATATCGGTATATAATTTTTAACAATCATGATATGCACAGTTTTACCAATTTGCTTTACCAATTAAACTTGATATACACATGTATTTATTTAATGGATTTCAGATAAGTTATTTAGTTACCTTTCTTGCTAATTTACCTGGTTACTTATTTTCTTAATTGTGTTTTTATTGACTTATATGTTCAAGTAGTTTTGAAACGAAAACGGCTGTTTTTCTTATAACAGCATGATTCTCGGTATTGAGGAGAGAGCTAAGGTTTTCTATGCTAGGTGTAGCATTGTACAAACTGTATAGATATTTTCGTTTAGTATCAGCAAATTTGTCACATATAAAAAAAGCATGATATTCATCTTCTAGCACTAGAGCGTCTTTTTGAATTAGACAATATATACAAATTATATCATCTCTGACAACATTAAAATGGCGCCCAATTTCAACAATTAGTTTATGATTAGAACATCTAAATCTTGCTTATCAGCCAACCAAACCCTATAAAGTGGGTACTCAAAAGCATCGTCTCATTGAGGGTTATAAGATAAAATAAGGATATGAGAACAAACAAAACGTCCCTTATATAGAGCTCTGTATATACGATAATAATAAATAAAATAGAACTACAATAATAATAATAATACATTATCATTATTTCATAATTATTATTATTATTATTATTATTATAATTTTTATTATTAACTTGAACATACCTTATAGTTACCCATTTGACCTAAGCAAAGATGTCTTTACGTTCTGTGTGTATAATATAGTATCGTTATAATCTAATAAGCTAGTAGAGCTAGTTGCTAATCAGTCAATGTATAATACCAAAAACTCACTAACACAATGAGCGCTGAAACAAATATATATATTAACTTACCGGAAGGCAATTGCTTCTGCTGCAAGTGACATTTCCAAAGTGGGAGAATGTTAATGTCACTGGGTTTCACGGGGTCAGTGATGCATGAAACCGTAACGCAATGATATCATTCATGGTTAACTGGCTACCACAAGTGATTTGCAGATAATTCGTGATTCGATTGGTTAAACCAGTGACAGGATATTTACCTACATGTACATATAAGCCTGGATGAACATGGCAAAAAGGGGCTCTACATTTGCATGAATGTACTATTAGAATTTGAGTCCAACACCTGTTTGCATTTACATTTCAATTCGATTAGACGAAGGACGTCCTTTAGACTTATTTCATTTCATACAAGCGACTTACACGTTTACATTACAGATTTTGCCAGAACGCATTTAAATAACAGATGTGCACGCGACTGACCTTTTAAGATGCTACATACGTGATGGATCCTATTGAATCTGTCATTGTTAATTCGTTTAGGTCGCGTAAGTCAAAATAGGGTCATTTTACGTCTATGCCATTGTTTTACTAACAATGCGTGTTCGTAATACATGTAGAATTAGACCCGTAAAAGTTTGCCAAAAGAGACGTGCGAGTACACAGTGAATGCCATGGCGGGACTCATGCAACAAGATCTCCAAATTAGTAGACACGAGTCGTTTCTGTTTCGTTTTGCCGTTTGATGAAGCATTTGGTATATTCTCTTAATTACTAAGAAGGAAAGTTGCATCATCCTATACGGAGGTTTCGACTGAGAAAATTATTTTAGTCTTATCTTATGACGTCATTCAGGCAACATGCGACAACCGAAAAGCACGAAAAGCACATAAAATATCCGAGGTTGAGGGTTTTGCTATCAGCGACCAAAAGGATCAGCGCTCGTCGAGTCCAAAGTGGAGTACCTTTGGTCAAGGTAGATGTTCATGTTTTCTTGTAATGGTTTGATTACCTAGACTTTATGACTAAGTTAATTGAAGCTGTCGTTACATAATTGAAATAATGTGCAAAACGGCGTAAATGTACAAATAAAACAGGACATCACAAAATGAGCCGTCCCGCGAGAAAACGAACACAATGGCCTCTGCGTACTGTATCAGACATTTCTGGAGTTTTATTGGCACATCGGCATCTCGCCTTGGCCATTTACGAATGGTATGCATGCTGACACCATTATTTGACAATTCTTACCTTAGTTCCTAGACTATTGATTTAACCATATCCTTCATACAACAAATATGCAGCAGATGAATTAAAACACCTGTTATTTTGATACAATGTTTTTAAACGTTTTCTACTGCAAAGGTGTCAGAAAGCGTCTGTATGTTGGAAAGGGGTAAGAATATAAAGACCGGATGAGGCGCGTCGGTGATTTGTTTCTGCATAATGGGATCCTAACAAGGGATATGGTGTTACACCTTAGGGGCTACTGTAATTCAAATATTTCGTCAGAATGTTACATCTATATCAGGGGCGTAGCTCCCTTTAGGCACTGTAGGCATGTGCATACACATTCTTTTCTAAAGATGCCCCAAAATGCAGCTGCGTCGATACACATCTGCGTAATGTATCGACCAGATCAGCCTTCGCTGTCCGCGCAGACTGATCCGGCCGGCACATTCCGTCTAAGGGAGGATAGATAGAGTAGTGATTCCTGAAACAGAAAATACACAGGAGGCGAAAAGTGTCTATCCGGGTACACCTGTGTGGCATGATTAGGCTGATCCGGGTCGATAAATTACGCAGAGACCACGCCCCTGTATACCATATGCACGTTGACAGTTCAGGGATTGGTGAGTGGTGAGACCGCGGCGCTAACACAGACTTAATCCCTGTATTCCCTGTTCGCAGGACCAACAAGACCCCAAATCGTCTGACGCAGCTCCTGTTAATCCTTTCCCACATACAGCAAATCTGCAGCAGACAACTTTGAAAACAGATTGACAAAAAACTTCATAAAAGATAGCTAAATTGTTTAATAAAGATGAAAACATTGTGGTCAAAGGAGAAATTGCTCATCATGAGCAATTTCACCTTTGGCAACAATGTTTCCAAAAGTCGTCTGCTGCAGATGCGTTCAGAAGGGTCTATATGTGGGAAAAGGTTAAAAGCCATCTGCTGATAAAGTACCAAAATCGTCTTTACCCACATACATTAGGAAAATCTCGATAAAAGTACGTTTAATTATTAAATGAAGTTGAAAATGTTGTTGCACATGGAGAAATTGCTCATCATATGCAATTCATCCATTTGCCACAATGTTTTCAAAAGCGTCCATATGGGGGAAATGGTTAACATGACGTATGTCTAGAAAAAACCTTCCGACCCAGTTTATAAATATGTCTGGTCAACGGACAAGCGTACCGCACTCTCTTGTGAAGAAATTGTACTTGCAAGCGTGAGTGCATTTCGTACAATTCAAGATTTTTGGATGTCCGAGATTTGTACATAGAGAAGTTTTAAATTGACAGGTATGCATGATATACTCCACATCTGTCAACTGACTATACAAGGAACTGCAACACCATTTGGGAAGGCAATCTAGTATTTTTTGGACCGATTCTGTCTTCAATTATTTTCCCCAATTGAATAAATAGTCTATGTGGGTAGGTGGCCAGTTATCTTGGATGAATGTTGTGTGAAGTACAGGTGCGAGCAATCATTGAAACACACGATAGAAGTACTGGTCGACCTTATATAACTGAAATACCGTTGAAAACGGCGTTTAACTCCAATCGTTATAATTTTTCGATGTCATCTATACGTTGTTTCGACATATTACTTCACAGGAGTATGGTATAATGATTTTGTTTAGTTAAGCCGCGCTCTTTGAAAACCAGCCGGATCTGAATATGCATTGTTCGCTACATAGTCAAGACCGAATTTGATGCTCATTTGGATGTACAAAACAATATTTTACGACATTTGTTACGCTAGAAAACACCTTTTAAGTTGGTTGTCATACAGTCACACCCATTTAAACGTAAGTCAGGATCATTATCACTAAGTAATAACAAAGACAGAATACCTTCATTTCATCACGAGAGTGAAACGTCTGCGGATGCGGGAAAGCCTTTGACCAAGCACGGCGATTTAGGGTAGCACTGCATAGTTTCGACGGGCGCAAAGCGCTCCCTTCGTATTTGCCACGGGAGTGGAAAGCCATTAAATCTCATTTTTTTTCAATTGTATCCAAATGTATTCATTCATTAATGACGCAGAACGGTTTAACCCTTTCCCAAATACCGACGCTTTCTCAAGCCTCAGCATCAGACGTCTTTTGAAAACATTGTGGCCAAGGATAAATTGCTAGTAATGTTTTCATCTTAATTGAATTTTTTTCCTTTCATTAATAGAGAATTTCCTACTTTTGTCTCAATGTTTTCAGCTCCAGGTTTTTCTGTCTGTTGGAGAGGGCGAAATAATTTATCGGCGGTACATACTATACTAGACGGTTAAGAGTATTTTCGATTTTCAGAATTTTTTTTAACTGAACAATGGACGTACTAGTAAATTAATCGGTTGCGCCATGATATAAGCCGTCCCGAAAGAAAACCTCATGTGGATAGATGTATGGAGTAATTATTCCTGAAAGAAACAGAAAATCCACAGGAGGCGAAAAGTGTCTGTCCGGGCTCGCCTGCGCAGCATGCTGAGGCTGATCCGTACTTAACGCTGAGTCCACAATGTTTGTTTTCTCGCGGGACGGCTCATATAACAAATTCTCTTGAAGACGGCATATAGCACCATATGAACAACCAATATAGATACTGGAAAAAGGTCTGCGGAATTCAAGTTCGTTTTTCCGAAATTAAGCGGTGAAATGTTTTAAGCTTCCTTGCGTTCAGTGAAGCAGATTGTTTGACTATTACTCTGATTGGTTGATTGATTACCGTTGTCTTCCTTAACGATATGACACGTGGCAAGGAATTATTGTTTATTGCATCATAAAACCGGAAAAAAATCATAACCCATGACGTTGTTATATATTCCTTGACGACATCCGAGTCCAAACGGGAGATTTAGAGTTAACCATTACTTCGCTAAATTTAAAAATAGATCCGCTATTCAAGTTAATGCAAGTCCTGTACACTCGATTTCCGAACACAGTTTCTGGATCACAAACAAAAGCTATGTGATGCATGAGAACCGGGTAGTTTTTAAATATTAATTGTTGGTTTGTTTGTGATGCATGACGTTTTGCGTTGCTTAAAATACGATCTCGGATCATCACCACCGGCTGTTGGCACGATCATACATGTTGATAGACCAGTCTATACTAAATATCACCAAAAATGAGTAGTGAACAAAGTAGACCAAGTTTAACCTGCATTTTGGTCAAAATTATACTTTGAAACCATGTATGCAAATGTTGGTAAAAGTCGCATACAAAGGTCCAAGAGTTAATACGATAGAAATATTATACTTACGGGATACGATGTCAGTGAATACTCACCAAAATTGATATGAAATTAAACAGACCATTTACCATTTATTATAAAGGAACATTGGAAATAAAAAGAATCAAGCTTTTGGGGAAACTCCGCCCCTAAAATGCTTATTATCCCTTCGGCTAACGAAGTTTGCGAGGGGATATAGTAACGGGACTGTCCGTTTGTTCGTTTGTTTGTTCGTTCGTTCGTTCGTCCGTGCCTCCGTCCGTAACAACCTTGTGACCACTCTATACTCAAGGTCATAGGTTAAAGGTCAAGGTCAAAATTAGACTTTGACTATTTTCCCATATCGACAACCTTGTGACCACTCTACACTGAAAATCCTTGAAACCGATCTTAACAAAACTTGGTATACACTTATAGCCTATTGCTTGTAAATGTTAACGGGCAAATGCCAAAGGCAGAGACAAGGACAAATTACACTAACTTCTCTGGAACATAACATTAATAACAATTTAATAAAGGCAAGGATAAATAACATTAGTTTTCTGGTACATAACATTAATATCTAGGTCATTGGCCATATTTTTAAATTGAATACCGAGGGGATGCATCCGCTTTGCGATGCCCTTGTTATACTGGTGCCGTATCAAAGGTTTTACGAGCCAAACGTTCCAAATGCCGCTAAGTTAAAGTACGACACTTTCAAATTACAGACATTTTCCGAGAGTTGAAATATGGGCAATCTGGAATCTGTGTGATAATAACAACATTGAATTCCAATTCATATAGTTTATTTATCAAAGGCCACCAGCCCTAGAAAAGAATATAGTTTTACATAATAACTATTTTGACAGAAATCAGAGTGAAGAAATACATACTAACAATATATATAAAATGCACTTAAATCTACACATGATATACACCTGTGCAAGAAAAAACCCACAAGTTGTCGTTTATGAACAGTATCGATCCTGATCAGCCTGTGCTTATACACAGTATAAGCAAGGTCTACGTGGTTCACATAATTACTTATACCAGCTTGTTTGGACGATTCTGCCAGCTTCTGTGGATTGATTGTGACAAGACTGAGCAGGTGGACATGATGATTTGACCCTACATTGCTCACATTAGCTTATATACCTGTTGTCATACACTGACTCATTTGATGTTTTCGGAGTCTCCTAGTTGAGTGTTAACAGGAGTTAGTGAATCGAGTCGATCGAGTTGGACGAGCGAAACCGTTGACTTATCTTCATTGGTGAAATGAGTGATTCTAAACTTCCGCTTCAAGCAGACGACTTTGAACATATTTAGTCAAAAAATAGAAAATCTCTACAATTGAATGAATAACCTATGACTAAAAGGGGAAAACATTGTGGCAAAAGTAGAAATTGCTCGTTTTGAGCAATTTCTTCTTTTGTCACTATGTTTTCAAAAAGCCGTCTGATGCAGAGGCGTCAGAAAGCGTCTATATGAGGGAAAGGGTTAAAGGAGTGATTCTAAACTTCCGCTATAAGAAGATGTCACTAATTGTTTGATTGGTACAGAACCAATCAGCTAACAATACGAACACTCTGAGTGTAATTAATGTGTGGACTCGATGGATTAGTCTTTTTCCACGATGTTTTTAAAAGTCGTTTGTTGCAGACTGTCAGACATACCGACAGAATCTTCACTTAATTCAAATAATTACGAGGAGTGATCTAAAAGTGAAATGTCTTTTGTTATTATTTCCACACTAATCAAGCTTTTACAGTCCGCGCAGGCTAATCCGGGCCGACACATTCCGTCTCAGAGGGTTACAGGTATAGAGAAATGATGCCTGAAAAAGAACATACACATGAGACGAAAATTGTCTGTCCGGGTTAGCCTGTGCCGCCTGGGCAGGCTGATATGGGTCCATACTGTTGGTTTTCTCGTGGAACGGCTCAAACATATCAATTTGTAATATGCTTTGGTGAAGGCACGATGGTATGGTTGCAGATAATAATAATGCAGATACGTCAGGTATGTGGGAAAAGGGTTTAGGAAATTATCTGTTATGTACTATATTTCTCAAGGATTTAACAAAAATAGTCAGATATAAGATTTAAAAAAACCCGGCAAAAACAACATAGACATTTGCTGAACAATTTCTGGTACAAAAGACTTCTGACGCTTTATGAACCAGACTACTTGAACGTATATAAGCCACGATGTATAACTCAAAATTAAATGATTTTTCATTTAACTTCATTGTTTTCAACTCTATACCAAACAGTGTATGTCAATCTGTCAGATTTTTTTTTTTAAATATATTTTCACAGCAGATGACACTCTTTAAAACGATAATAAGTAAGTTTGTCTAACGATATCATCGATAATTATAACATAACCAATCAACGCTTATGGAAGGTGATAAGCGCGTTTACATGTGCATCCCACAGAAATATATTCGAATGCACCATCGTACTTATAGTATGAACTATCAGCAGTGCATTTTCGGCGAACAACCGGAAATGGTTCTAGAATGGGTGAGCAAGTTCCGGTGAACTTTTTACATCCGGTTCCATCCTCCTCGCATCTCCCATGTGTGTTTTCAATGCATTGTTGACAGTTACATGTTACCTGGTATATCATTTCGGGTGAGCGATTGTCGTCAATGTTCGCTTCGACGTACCAGGGGCACGTATATTGGGTGGCGAAAGAAGTATCATTGTTTGGAATGCTCGAATTAAAAACTGCCCAATCCCGAATATTTTTAAACGGGCAATTCTTTGTCCCTATAATTATGGTGGTAAAACTGTCATATTGCTGCGGGTTTTTTCTGCCTTCCTGATTTTTCTGTGCTCGAACCATTTCAGGAAGGAACCGTTGGTATAAACGTTGGAGAGCCCTAGCTTCAAGATCTAAGCTGTTTTCAGGAGTCAAACACGTACTTTTGGTATCAACATCAACTAACGGCATAGTGTTCGTTGGAATTATTAAGGTGCTGGTAACTAACTCCGTAACCTGCAAAAAAATAAAAAAAATCATTTACCTGTTACCTGATAAAGACGAATTTGGTACCTTAACAGCAGATGGCTTTTAACCTTTTCCCCCATATAGACGCTTTATGACGCATCTGCAGCAGACGACTTTTGAAAACATTGTGGCAAAAGGTGAAAATGCTCATGATGAGCAATTTCTCCTTTGGCCACACAATGTTTTCAACATGTAGTCGAATATTGAATATCGTAACAAGAAAACACATTATTTGAGATAAATTGACAGTTCGTTTAAACTTTCAATCTTTCAAATGGTTTATTCTTTATGCACTTTGCAACAAACACAACACATTTGTTATGATAAATTTAATGATATTGATTACATGTCACAAACTATAACGGATACATTAACCATCATTTATGAATAAAATATGATGGATAAAGATCGTGTTAATCATTATATTACTCCTCATAATTAACATGCTTAGAAACAATGAGTATAAAGAAAAATAATAAAACAGAGATAATATTAGATATTAGATATATATTAATGCAATAATATAAAATACTATTTGCCTGATTTTAGTTTGATTACTTACCAGAAGAAATAAATGCCTATTTACTAGAGACGTCATTGTAATGCAGTAATCTATAAACTATTAAATGTTATTAAAGTGGATCTGGTTTTATAGACGAGAATTCTATACAACTGACGATTAACGTGAGGCCAATTTGGTTCAAACCAATTACTATATTAATTATTGTACTGATTCGCTATTTTAGTGCTGTAAGGGGTAATGCCGGTTTCTTTTTTACGTCACGCCAAACGAAAATAAACCTTTAGGGGGTTGCGACCAGTGAACAGCTTTCTGTCTCTAAATTGTTTGACAAAATAAATAATGTACTGTTTGTACAATAAATAATTGACAATGCAGCAGAGAAGACACACATTTGCTTTGCAAACTATAATATCTTCATCCATAGATAAGATGACCAATACACACATGGGAGGCTATGAAAACTGTGTTTGGGAAGTTATGAAGAGAAGTTAGAAATTTAAATTACCGGAAATGTTCGTGATTTTTTTATGGAAGGCCTCTTTAAGTTGTTCCTCTTTGCTTTTGTCAATTATTTTCGTCATATGTTTAATATTTATAGTGTAATAGCGTATTATGTAATGCGTTGCATTAAAGTTTACTGCACCCTGAATTTACATATCGTTACTGTTAGAGTAAAATGATATGCTGATTGTTTGTAGTTTTACGCCGCTTTCAACAATGATTCAGTTATGCCAAGGCGTTTCCTGGGTAAGTTACTACTTCTACTGGTTCATTTATCCCGACACCAGCAAGTTAGGCGTATTGCTCATCCCGGAACCCTGAGCGCGGAGGAGGGCTACCATTACTACCATTTGGTATGACCCTGCCAGGGATTGAACTCGCAACCTCTCGCGCACGAGGAGGCCGCTCTACCACTACACCACCGAGGCGGTCTAGAGGGTATGACAGCAGTCTATGTGGTCATTCAAAATGCATGAAGATGGTTACTTCTAAATGAAATACACCTTTAAAAGAATTGTATTTTTTAAAGACATTACATTCCTTAACAATGCAGACCCTACACATTGATAACAAGAGAAAGTTGATACAAGGCATCAATGTCGCCAGAAATCCATACTGCAATAATGCATAGAACTTACATTATTGAAGTTGAAGAAACAGTAAACAACTGCGATGCATATTGGAACATCAGGGGTGGTGACAATTACATATTGATCATACATTTCTTTTTTTCTTTCAATGAAGTGAATATCCTTCATTGAAATAGAATCGAAGCATTTCATTGTTTATGACCAATCTCCAATCTAAGCCAGGTTGACCACCACATACAAAAGCTGTGCGTCAATCATTGATCATAACAAGGTTAGGGTATTGAATTGAACAAACCTGATAATAAATAGAAATGGAATTGAGTAATCGTGCCATTCATTAGTCAAAATATATATACATATATAGTGCTTCCATTAAGGACTTATTCCAGGATTTGAGAAATTCCACATAAAACAATTTCAGGAAGTTTTGTACTTGTCAATAAAACCACAAAATACACAATTTGATATTAACTTGCAATAACAAGAAATCTTACCCTTTACCTGTTAATGGCAACATTGTACAACTTTGCAGCAATCTACTTTTAATACATTGAGAAAAGGGTCAAAATGCTGAAGACAGATTTTCTCCTTTTCTCAAATAGTATTTACTTTGCAGCATAAATATAATTTTAATTTGACAGATGTTAAAATGTATCACAATATGTTTACAAAGTAGACAACCTTTGAAAATCGTCTCAGCTAAATAGTTAATTTTCATTGAAATTGTGTATCATTTTAAACTTTATTTCGAACATAAACCGTACCATAACACATGACTATACATATGTCAATTCGTTATTATTCTTTCTTATTTAACTGTTTTAAAATGAAAACAGCAAAGTGTTCAGGTTTAATATTATATTAGGAAGAGCAACCGTGTGTGTCGATGATGCATACACAATATGCATGCAGAGCGCAAGTACAATGCATGTAACCAATCCAATAACACATATAAAAAGAGTCAAGCATGAAATTGGGTACGAAGAAACGATTCATAATTCTCGTTCGCAGAGTTGTCGTTCCTAACACCCACTTTCGTAATAACCGATTGGTAGAGTTCACATAAATAGTTGAATTTCTATATATATTAAAAAAGAGTTTTGTCTCAGTTTATTCTTTATTTGTATCGAGCCAAATAAACAATTTAAATCACCTATAATGTATAAGTAGGTTTTTGAGCATCTTTGGAATTTTTCCTCATCGTGCCATTTCTTACGTTTCGAAAAGATAAGGCAAAGTACTCTGTTTTCCAAATAGTATTACATTTTGGAGAACGATGTATGAGAAGTATGTTATTTCATATTTATAACAGAGTTTATGTATAATTGAATAATTTACGTCGCCGGTGTGAATCAAATGTCTTGTTTTAAGTTTATAGATAAAAGGATTTCTTTGTAAATAATTAACCAATCAAAGAGTCGACTGATATCACAGGTCATCGTTTCGATTCTAGAGTAGACACAGTGTACACTTTTACTATTTTAGACATATACATGCAGTAACATTTTATGAAATCTACACATATCAAGACATCCATTTGAACCTAAAAAGAACGTTAAATAATGTGGAATTACTATTAAAATGATTAAGCTGATAGTGTTAAGCTACTTGAATATTAGCGTTTGTTGCAGGTCTAATCGGGGACGATTATATTATCGTAAATACTATTAAATAAACCAAAATACTAGGGTTAACCAATACAAACTTATAACATTGGAAATATGAATTTCTTTTCAAATGTATAATAACTGTTTTTAAAAAATCGGAACCGTAGTATTTTCTAGATATTTACATTTAGTGTATCCTAATAACAACTCGTCCTCCTATGTTAAATCTGAAAAACGAATACAAATATAGTCGCCGGCTACTTATAAGAACACCACAACATGTAGGTCACTCAGTATGATTAAGAGAATATTGCTTAACATTTCAAAATTATGAATAATAATAATAATGCTATCAAAATAAGTAATTCTCTTATCTCAGAATATACACACCGTCATCGACTTTTGTGTTATTCAATTACTTATCATCAAAGATTCCACATACATGTGTTTCCTAGCTTTTTCACACCAGTTCTCTTAACAACATACTTCCAAGGCAGCTGACTGCTTTTTCACATTGACTGGTAGCCCATTGGTAAAATATGAATGACATTGAAACACATTGAATTTTGTCAAGCGTCGAAAATGTTGGCCGAGCTGGGATTCGAACCCACAACCATTGGATTGACAGCCCGTGGCGTTACCGACTGACGTTCAGGGGCTCAATTATTAAGTTTCTATTTGTTTAGATATCCAGAAGTTTTGCGTAGATGTGCTATGTGTCGTCTGCTGCATACGTGAATATCTAGTATATGGGAGGTGGTCTTCATATTCATTGCGCGGTGCGATTACGTACCGGTTAATGATGTTACTTGGATCTGTTTACCATAGTCGACATACCAGATGGCAATTTTAAGATACGCCAGCTTTTTCCATAATGCTTTAGTTAACAGTATGCATATCTAAACGAAGTCCAATATGCACAAGTACAACATATAACCTATAAATCAGTCATGTTATGTGATGTTGATGTTGATGCCACTTCGAACAGTGAAGTGAATGTTCAGCAACCTGTTATACAATCATAGATGGCAAAACCACAACAGTAGTATAAAAGTCGACTCCTCATTCAATACAACAATAACTTTGATGCCAAATTAACAATACCCAAAGTCACCAGACACTGCTAAAAGATAGATTGTTTGTGTTAACAAAATGTATTTGAGTTTGGGTATTCTGACAACTCTTTCCCATGGACAGAATTCATCTGCATGCCCCAACTTTGAAAGGTTTTGGCAAAACATAAGAATTATTTCGAATATTGTTAAATAAGAAGAACTATTTCATTATTAACCCTTTCCGACACGAAGACAAATCTACAAAATAGGTTTTTTGAAAACACTGAGAAATTCTCTTTTTGCTACAATGGCTTGTATTTATTTTCAAAATAGTACTATCATTAAAGAGATTTCGTCGTTTCTATTATGAGCCTGTGCATGGCAAGCAAATGTGACAAGTTGATTTTTGTGAACAGTATAGATCCAGTACACAGATGCACACTGCTCATATATAACTTACAAGATTGTTAGACGAATCTGACATCTTGTGTAGATTATGATAACACTGACCAGGTGGACAAGACAATCTGAACCTACACTTAAAACAACTTGATCCTTTTTAATGCACTTGCTCTGAACTTTCCTGGTCCGATCAATGCCAAACTCGTGTATATGTATTTAGAAAGAGGTTATGGCATGAAGTAAAACTTATAAGTAAGTACAGTGGTTGTTTTGTGCATGTTTCAATCGCAGTACATTTAGATGAGCCTAACGCCGTTTTCAACATTTTTCAGTCATATTACGGCGGCCGGTTTACATACTCATGTGTTTCCTAGTTTTCTCACACCAGTACTCCACATAACATATTTAAAAAAGCAACTGGCTGCTTTCCACATAGACTGTTTGGTTATTGGTGAAAGACGCTTGTCACAGTGTCTTTTGTCTCACGTCGGAAAGAATGTTGGCCGAGCTTGGATTCTAACTTAACCCTGGAATAACAGCCCGCGTCGCTACCGTCTGAGCTACTGGGTCTTGACTTAGATGACTTTCGTTGAACGAAACAATGAGCATGATAATGTGATATAAGTAGCGTGATTTTTCTGCATGATATACCAATTGTTTTATTTTACTGTACCTCTGTGCTCTTAAAAAGTCCCCGACTGCGCACCTGAAAATCGCAGTCTTCGTGGTACTGTACATGAAAGTGCTGGTCACCATTTTTCCGTTGCCTCTGCGACATTGTCACTATTTGTTCTTTCATATTCACTACACTTGTATACACTGACCGCAAGCACGTATATATTATTTATCTTAAACTAACCAAACACAGAATATGTTTGAAGTATTGATTTTAATTAACGCCAAAGAAACTATATAGCTGAATGTCCATAGCAGCTCATATTTATACTTTGTTCGCAATTGAAGCCATGTGGCGAACAGCATAAATTTCTGTCGGGAGACATCAAAAAGTGTATGCCAAAATGCGGATATCATTCCCTGTTTCGCACTTTTCTAAATCAAAAATAAGGCTAATTAATTTGATTGGTACTGTCTTAAAAGATATACATGTACCAATTAATTATTTTAAACTGTTGAGTTATTTTAATATAAGCATCATATTCTAATACAAAATTACCAACAAATCCTTTATTCAGCGACGTAACAATCATGTTTAACATTTACATTTATATTGTCGTTATGCCATTTTCAACAGTATTATTATGATAAATTACCTCATAACATTATTTTTATAGGGTATCATCAAAGACACATCCGCACATTAGTACTTAAAACAATTCCGCTTGACTTTATTTGTAATCGATAGTTCTGTAGCCCTTTCCACATACAGGCACTTTCTGACACCTCCGCAGCAGACGACCTTTGAAAACATTATGGCAAAAGAAGAAATTTCTCAAAACGATCAAGTTCTCCTTTTGCCACAATGTTTTCAACCCGCTTCAGTAATTAAACCTATATTTATAGAGCTTTTCTGTCTGTTTGCCAAACTGTTTTCAAAGTCATATGCTGCAGAAATGTTGTATGTGGGAAATGGTTATAGCATATGTACCCGGGAAAAGTCCTTTGTTCGAGGCTTATGATACAGGCATTAGATGTATTGGTAACGCAAATAAATATAAACCAGTACAGGACCTATATTCCGCTCCGATACAATTATTTCAAAATTCAGACTATTGATATATATTTGAAATCCCTACTCTGAATGAATGTTTTGATACTTTCAAAATAAGCATTTTATCGTATGTTTTTAGCCATGCTCAATGCTGATTAATTGGGATAAAACGTCGTATTCAAGACTTGTTCAGTCATATTACGGCGGCCAATTCACATATCTCAACACAGCAGACAATCACGCATAAGGAAACCCAACGTTATGGCTACATGTATATATATATAGATCAGCATGCACATATTTGTTTTGGTCTTTGTTTCAGCATATAACGCATACATCATGAGTAAAATCTGTACATATATACGCGTACAAAACCCGGTATACAGTGTACTCAAACATACATGAAACTTTGGTAACCGTGATTTATCTGATCTGACTCAATTGTCATTTAAATTAAATCAGCCGATTGGTTTGTTATTATCCGAGGAAAAATGAAAAAAACTCAAAATTAACAGTATACATGTAGATTTGAGTAGGGGTCATATTTTAAGACGTGTAGAAGGCGCTCCCTTTTCAGTATTCTCTCTTCCCTCCATAATTACGTCATGAATCGACTCCTGTAGATGTGTTGAAAGACTTCTGATTCGGATTAATGGAAATGGGTTCTAATATGTAATATTATAACACAAATTAAAAGACAATGGGATGTAAAGAGCTTGAGAAAGAACGTAATCATTATTAAAATTCAACTACAATATGTTGAAATTCTTTATTAACCCTCACCATGCATAATAATCGATTTATTTATTTTGAAAAGTAAACAATAGCACTTGATGAATATGCGTGCAGAATTAACTTTTTAGCGAGCAGAGTAAACAATATATAGAATATTTTACATAATGTATAATCGGATCAAAATTAAAACACGCCCACTCGCATTTTACCGCGGAGGCTCCGAGGAAGAAATACAGTCCACTCCCATTTAACCTTTTTCCGCAGGGGGAACCCTGCAATCCCGTTGAAGCCGACAAATATCTGAAATGCCTGGAAAATTTCGCGTTAGGCCGAGGGCGCGACTTAACGCCGACGGCTTTATAATTTTATCGATAGCCCCTCAACCCCGGGGCGAGCGTTTTTAGGACAAAAACCTTGAGCTGTACTGTAAATCATATCAGAGACATACTTGTTTGTCAAATTACGCCAAATTCATCCACGGTTATGCTGATATAAATATAGTCCCTAAAATAATTTGTTTGCGTAGAAAGGAGTGCATACCATCAACAGAATGCATTGAATATATGACATGAGTTTAAAATGTTGAATTCATTGTAAATTTGTATAGGATGCACTGGAAATGATTGATTTGATCATGTTTAGTATTTTGACCTTGTTTGAAAGTGAAAGAAGTGCATGCTAAACATCGGTTTTGTCCGGGCCCGATTTGCCCCAAAATGACGGTAACCATTTTCGATCTAGTATATTTATCCTTATATCGATGAGTCGTTGTAGTAAGATACATAATTTGTTGTAAAAAAGTATTGATACTATTAGGGAATACAAAACCCAATTTTTTATTTGGCAAGTACCTTTTATGTGTATTTGAATAAAAATGAAATTTCAAATTTGATGAAATTGACTGTACATACGTCCTAATGATATAGATATATGTGCACAAAGGTCTGGATCAGGTCAATCTTGTCAAGTAAATAATACAATCAAACTGATAAATATATTGCATAAGATGTGATTGGACAAGAGCGAGTAACACACTAGGTGCGAGGGCATTATGGTAAATCCGACAACGTCAGATAGTACTGCGCAACATTTTTGTTGCGCATATCTAAAAGGTCGTCATTATGGTCACAAGACGACAAGATGGATTGCCAAGTTTGCTCGAAACATATCTCCATCGATCGGATTGGAAGTTTTCCATGTGAGCATTATCTTCAACGAACAGTTTTGTTTTTACATTAGAACTTGGTCACTCAAATAACTAATTTACGGGGATGTTGATATTAAGGTAGGACATAAGTGGCTCGGCGACTTCCGTATGAAGTCGTTAGATCAGGATTGTTCATGAACTTGCCGGTCATTTCCGCCGGAAATGGTGAACAAGTTGCCGAACGATGCCGATCGATTTCGTCTCCAGACGTAAATCGCCGTGTCAAAGGGGTGTTCTGCGTCATGCAAATGCTCGTAAAACTAGACGGGGAACGGGGAAGATCCTATTAGAGGGACGGACAGGCTTATCTGAATAATCGCATGCCGCAAAGACCTTAACAGTCGGTGTTCGCTTGACGTGTCCTTTATCATCATTCCTTTGGCCAGGTTCACGCGATCGTTCATTTGACGGATATACCCGAGGTCGAATAAAAATCAATCGGGCAACTCAATTTGAACACATCGGATGATAAAGCCCATTAGATGTACATTAAACTATGGGGGTATTATTCGGGATACCAATTTCCGTCACATGATTGATATTGTAGTAACGCTTCGACTAGCATCCGCCATTTCAGTTAACTGGTTTCGCGTTGTCTATAATTAGATTTATCTTATTCATTTAATTAACCCTTTCCATTATATAGGCGCTTTCTGACGCCTCTGCAGCAAACGGCTTTTTGAAAACATAGCCACAACAGAAGAAATTGCACAAAACGTGCAATTTCTCCTTTTGCCACAATGTTTGCCACTTTTTGTCATAGGTTATCCATTCAATTATGGAGGATTTCTATTTTTTGACAAAATACGTTCAAAGTCGTCTGCCGCAGAATTGCTGTATGAGGGAAAGGGTTAACATCGATTACGAAACCAGCGTTCAGCTTATGTTAATCTCGCTCGAGTACTGTTTGAAACCTTTTCTAGTTCTCACGACGTTTTAACCCTTTCCCGCATATAGACGCTTTCTGACGTCTCTGCAGCAGACGGCTTTTTGAAATCATAGTGACAAAAGAAGAAATTGCACAAAACGTGCAATTTCTCCTTTTGCCACAATGTTTTCCACTTTTTGTCATAGGTTATCCATTCAATTATGGAGATTTTCTATTTTTTGACAAAATACCTTCAAAGTCGTCTGCTGCAGATTTGCCGTATGAGGGAAAGGGTTAATAGGTAAGTTTCTAGAGGCAGAATCCGCTTACCACGGGGTTCGAACCCGGGACCTTTGGTTGTGTATAATTGAGCAATATAAAGAGACCCGACCCTTCGTTGGTTTGTGCAGGACCATCTGTCAGCACCAATTATCTCATCCTCGGTACCCAGGCTATTCAGCCCGGCCGGGTAGCTCAATTGGTAGCGTATCTGACTCGTGATCTGGAGGTCACGGGTTCGATACCCGGTTGCGGCGACACTCTTTCGGGCGATGTTTTCCATTGCCTCTCACCTCTGATCTATGTGAGAAAGTAGTCAGTAGCTTCGAAAGAATGTTGTGTAAGTACTGGTGTGGGAAAGCCAGGAAAACATGGGTAGGTGCACTGACCGCCGTGATATGACCAAAGCTGTTGAAAGCGGCGTTAAACTCCAAACAAACAAAACCCATGCTATTCATACAATATATGATACCCTGGGAAAATTGGCTGTAAAAATATCGTACTCGTGAGTAATTCATCAGGTGAAATGCAGCCGCTTGATTGACCGCATTACACAAACCTCATGCGATACGAAAATTACGGAAGAAATCGTGGCGCATGCTTTAAGAAGTTTCGCTAGCCAATTTGCCCAGGGTATCATATATTTTATGAACAGCCTGGGTACCGAGGATGCAATTATATTTAAAGTGATAGATATCGTTTGAAGTTTATTTTTAAGGGAGGTAACTACTCTTCATTTAATCTAATTGTTGGTCCAGTTTGACGTCATTTCCAGCTGGAAATGTTTCTTCCGGCTTACAAATTGTAGACATAGTGTGTTTCAAGCTGTGTGAAGTTAGCTAAACATACGACATTCGACATTCGACATTCAAAAGTTGGAAAAAAAACCGAATGTCGTGCTGGCACGACATTCGACATTCGACATTCAAAAGTTGAAAAAAAAAAAACGAATGTCGTGCTGGCACGACATTCGACATTCGACATTCAAAAGTTGAAAAAAAAAAAACCAATGTCGTGCTAGCACGACATTCGACATTCGACATTCAAAAAATAAAACTTCAAAAAATTGAATGTCGTGCTGGCATCCGCCTTAAGGCCGTTGTTCCACGCCCGTAAGAAAAAAATTAAAGTGTTCCACTCCATTGTGATCTTTTTTTTTTTGTTCGACTGCCGTGACAAGGGCTTGTAGGCCTAAGTGCTCCCCGTAATACACGCGGCAGACTCGGGTGAAATCCGCCTTAAGGCCGTTGTTCCACTCCCTTGAGATTTTTTTTCAACTTTTGAATGTCGAATGTCGAATGTCGTGCCAGCACGACATTCGGTTTTTTTTCCGACTTTTGAATGTCGAATGTCGAATGTCGTGCCAGCACGACATTCAATTTTTTTAAGTTTTATTTTTTGAATGTCGAATGTCGAATGTCGTGCCAGCACGACATTCGGTTTTTTTTTTTCAACTTTTGAATGTCGAATGTCGAATGTCGTGCCAGCACGACATTCGTTTTTTTTTCCAACTTTTGAATGTCGAATGTCGAATGTCGTGCCAGCACGACATTCAATTTTTTTTTCCAACTTTTGAATGTCGAATGTCGAATGTCGTGCCAGCACGACATTCAATTTTTTTTCCAACTTTTGAATGTCGAATGTCGAATGTCGTGCCAGCACGACATTCGGTTTTGTTTTCAACTTTTGAATGTCGAATGTCGTATGTCGTGCCAGCACGACATTCGTATTTTTTAAAGTTTTAATTTTTGAATGTCGTATGTCGAATGTCGTGCCAGCACGACATTCGTTTTTGAATTTCCAATGTCGAATGTAGACTGCAGGGCCTGCCTTATAGCGTATGCGACCCCGGCTCACATTTCCCCTACTAGCAGCTGATTGCTCGCCTAAATCAAGGCTCAGCACTTCGCCTTAATCGCGGCTAGACTGCGGGACCGGCCGTATATCATGTGCGGCACCGGCGCACATTTCCCCTACTAGCAGCGGAGTGCTAGCGTAAAACAAAGCTCAGCACTTCGCCGTAAGCGCGGGTAGACTGCGGGACCTGCCTTAAAGAGTATGCTTACATTTCCCCGACTAGCAGCAGAGTCCTCCCCGTAAAACACGCAGCAGACTCCGGTAGAAATCCGCCTTAAGGCTGTTGTTCCACGCCCGAAACAAAAACAAAAAAGTGTTCCACTCCATTGTGATTTTTTTTTTGTTCGACTGCCGTGACAAGGGCTTGTAGGCCCAAGTGCTCCCCGTAATACACGCAGCAGACTCGAGTAGGAATCCGCCTTAAGGCCGTTGTTCCACGCCCGTAAGAAAAAAAATAAAAGTGTTCCACTCCATTGTGATCTTTTTTTTTTGTTCGACTGTCGTGACAAGGGTTTGTAGGCCCAAGTGCTCCACGTAACACACGCAGCAGACTCGAGTAGAAATCCGCCTTAAGGCCGTTGTTCCACGCCCGTAAGAAAAAAAAAAGTGTTCCACTCCATTGTGATTTTTTTTTGTTCGACTCCCGTGACAAGGGCTTGTAGGCCTAAGTGCTCCCCGTAATACACGCGGCAGACTCGGGTGAAATCCGCCTTAAGGCCGTTGTTGCACTCCCTTGAGATCTTTTTTCAACTTTTGAATGTCGAATGTCGAATGTCGTGCCAGCACGACATTCAATTTTTTGAAGTTTTATTTTTTGAATGTCGAATGTCGAATGTCGTGCCAGCACGACATTCGTTTTTTTTTCCAACTTTTGAATGTCGAATGTCGAATGTCGTGCCAGCACGACATTCAATTTGTTGAGGTTTTATTTTTTGAATGTCGAATGTCGAATGTCGTGCCAGCACGACATTCGTTTTTTTTTTTTCAACTTTTGAATGTCGAATGTCGAATGTCGTGCCAGCACGACATTCAATTTTTTGAAGTTTTATTTTTTGAATGTCGAATGTCGAATGTCGTGCCAGCACGACATTCTTTTTTTTTTTTTCAACTTTTGAATGTCGAATGTCGAATGTCGTGCCAGCACGACATTCGTTTTTTTTTCCAACTTCTGAATGTCGAATGTCGAATGTCGTGCCAGCACGACATTCGTTTTTTTTTTTTCAACTTTTGAATGTCGAATGTCGAATGTCGTGCCAGCACGACATTCGTTTTTTTTTCCAACTTCTGAATGTCGAATGTCGAATGTCGTGCCAGCACGACATTCGTTTTTTTTTCCAACTTTTGAATGTCGAATGTCGAATGTCGTATGTTTAGCTAACTTCACACAGCTTGTGTTTCATCCCTTTATCATTATACAGCTTTTCTCTGCGTCAGAGATGTAAGTAAGAGCGGATGATCCAGTATTTTCATCAAGATAACCAGGAAACATATGTCTAGATGAATGCGTACATTGATACATTTATTGGGGTTTAAAGCCGTTTTCAACAATTTGTCAATCACATCGCTGCGGCCGGTTCACATTTTTATGTGTTTCCAGGCTTTCTTACACCAGAACTTCACACAGCATACTCTCCAAGCAATTGCCTGCTATCAACGTGTACTGTTAGCCGATTGGCTGAAGACTTATGTGGACTTATTATGCAAATGTAAATTTGTATAATGGGCCAGAGGCCTAAATTACTGAATAAACATAGTGTATTGTATTGTATTGTCACGGTGACTTTTATTGAACGTCAGAGAGCATGTTGGCCGAGCTGAGGTCCGATCTCACAACCACTGGACTGACAGCTGTGTTTGCTACCGACATATAGCTTCCGGTGATCGGCATATTTATACAACCGCCATACCGTTTAACTCTATACACCCAATAGTGCTCGTGTATGATTGTTTATCTATAATAGACACTACTTAGTTTTTTTACCACGATTGAGTGTAAGAGGTAAAGATTCTTTCAATAATATTGCTTTTCTGTATTGTGTTGCTTGTTTGTTGTCAAGGATTAGCCAATTATTCGATTTATTTTTCATCCATTAAGGATATTTTTGGACGAATACTTTTTTTCTGTGAATTACCCGTTTAAATTCAAAGCGGAAGTCAATGTTAAGTGGTATGTCTTCTTGATGAATACGTCTTCATTACCCGGTTTCAGTTGCCTAGCCCACAAAGTATAACATGCACTTATAGCATAGTATCTCTCAACCGATTAAGAGGTAAAGATACCGTGAAAAAATATATCAAATTTTGAATAATGAGACATTTCTCCTTTTGCCACATTGTCTGCTGCAAGGGCATTTAACTTGTCTATAACAGGAAGGGCGTTAACCAAATAAACACATCCTGGTTATTATGCTAATGGTTAAATGCTTGCCCAAAGAAATACATTCTGATGCCTCTGCAGCAGAGGACTTTTGAAAACAATGGGTCTAATGGAGAATTTGATCATAATGAGCAATATCTCATTTTGACACATTTTCTTTCATCTTTAATCAATAATTCTTCGTTCATTCATAGAATTTGAATATTTGTGATAAAATGTTTTCAAAGTCGACTTCTGGATATGTGTTGTCTGTGGGACAGAGTAAACAGTAGTATATCGAGGGCTTGGCGTGAAACGGTTGTAACTAAAAACCTATTTTGAAAACCCTGGTTTAGGGGCAATTTTGAACCCTTTGTAAACAATGCAAATTTTTGAAAACATAGCGACAAAAGTAGAAATTGCTCAAAACTGTGTTTATCAATTAGGTAGGTGTTGTTGTTGTTGAGCCACCATTACACCCTTCCTTCTGACGCCTCTGCAGCAGACGGCTTTTTGAAAACATGGCGACAAAAGTAGAAATTGCTCAAAACGAGCAATTTCTCCTTTTGTCACCATGTTTTTTTTTAACGCTATCCAACTAGTGTTGGGTGTGTTTTCAAAGTCGTCCGCTGCAGATGTATGTAGGAAAGAGTTAAAGCATAACCCGCACTGTGTTTATCAATTAGGTAGGTGTTGTTGTTGTTCAGTCACCAGACCGTGGTACAGGTATAGTATACATTGATATAATTGCCCTGATCCTATCCCGATCTATTTGTAAATAAATATGAGCCGCGTCGTTTTTGAAACGCCCCATCGACAAGATTTAACCCTTTCCCACCTGCAAGACGTATTTTGACGAAATAGCAGCAGGCGACATCACGAAATATGATAGACTTTGAAACTGATAGTAATGACTTTGCATTCCAGATTGCGGGGTTATCATTTGTGTTAGGATTAATGAACCAACAGTACTTTTAACTGACTCAGGGTACGTCGAGCTATAACTGAACAATTGCTGAACGCGAAGTAAAATAAACACTTGAAATATGATAGGAACATTCATGGCATGATAGAACGTATATTTGCATAAAAGTCAGCATCCAGATTGCTCTAACACATCGAAGGCTTGACGATCGAGTACTTGGCGAAAGCTGTCATTTGATTGGTTGATTCGCATGTAAGAATCACAGACGTTATAACAGTCTGGCACTCATCAACTTCTTTAAACCTCATCAGATGCATGTTTGTTTGACATTGTACATTTGTTTGTTTGATATTGTATATTTGTTTGTTTGTATCGTATATGTGTTTGTTTGTATTGTACTTTCTTTCATCGCCTTCAGCAATTGTATTGTTTTATCTCGGTAAGGTACCAGTCCCACTGGCCTATTTATCCTGACGCAAGCGAGTCAGTCTTTATATTCCTTGCAAAATTCCGAGCGTCAAGGATTGATTGATTGATTGGGGTTTAACGCCGTTATTAACAATTTCTCAGTTATTTCACGGCGGCCAGTTCACCTACTCATACATTGGCTGGTTTTCTCACACCAGTACTCCACACAACAATCTTCCCAAGCAACTGGCTGCTTTCCCACATAGACTTAGCCCATTGGCGGAAGTCGAATGACGCATGTCGCATTGACTTTTGTCAATCGTCGGAAAGAAAGTTGGCCGAGCTGGGATTCGAACTCACAACCCCTGGATTGACAGCCCGCGTCGCTACCGACTGAGCTACCGGGGCTCGGCCCGAGCGTCAAGGAAAGAAAGCGAGTAAAGTATTTGGTATGACCCGGTGTAAAAAATAAAAACCGCGAACTCACGCACCGAGGCAAGACGTTCAACCTTACCAGTACACCCCCGAGACTGATATTATAATACATTGTTTTAATATTCTCTGGAATTTATTCGATAACTTTCAAGCTGCATATAACTTGTTTTGGGTGCCTCCACTTACAATCAAGCGTACATGTCAAAACCGCGAACTCACGTACCGAGGCAGACGTTCAACCTTACCAGTACACCTCCGAGACTGATATTGTAATACATTGTTTTAACCCTTTCAGCGCCGAATTGTTTAAAGTAGACTCTTCCATGTTCAAACTCGGACGAAACTATTTTCATGTTATAGGATTTTTGGAATTTCTTTATAACTTACAGCCAAACAATGCAGATTTCAGGTGAGACCGCTCGTCACGAGCTGCCTCACCTGAATCTGTATTGTTTGCAAAAAGCTCAATATTGCCTTTGGCGCTGAAAGAGTTAATATTCGCTGGAATTTATTCGATAACTTTCAAGCTGCGTATAACTTTGTTTTGGCCTCCACTTACAATCAAGCGTACTTGTCAAGTTTATCTATGTTAAACCTTTACATAAGTTTTAAGCAGACGATGCGAACTAAAATCTCATTCAGGCGAACGATAAGCCATTTCCCACATACATACCCTTTCTGACGCCTCTGATGCAGATGACTATTGCGAACATTGTGACACAATGGGAAAATGCTATTTATGACGATTTCTCCCTTTGGTCGGCTGTTACAGAAACGTCAATCGGAAATTGGGAATGTTTGTAAGGGTTAACTCTTTCCCTCATATAGATGCTTTCTGGCTCTTATGCAGCAAACGGCTTTTTGAAAACATTGATACAAATTGCGAACTTTGTGACAAAATGGGAAAATGCTATTTATGACGATTTCTCCCTTTGGTCGGCTGTTACAGGTACTTCAAAATGCGTGGGAATGTTTGTAAGGGTTAACTCTTTCCCTCATATAGACGCTTTCTGACGACTATGCAGCTTTTTGAAAACATTGAGACAAAAGAAGAAATTGCTCAAAACGAGCAATTTCTTCTTTTGCCACAATGTTTTCATCTCTGTTCAGTAATTAAACGTACATTAACAGATTTTTCCAAGCTTTTCCGGAGACAGTTTTAAAGTCGTCTGCTGCAGATTTGTTGTATGTTTGAAAGGGTTGAGGTATATTTATGTGTCAATGTCTTCTTCCAGGATGTATAACGTGTACTGAAGCTAGGTTCTCAAAACATCTGATGTACTTGCGTCAACATGCGTTGGAAGGTGTCAGTACATTAATCACTGTCGATGTCCCATGGGGTACCAAGAATACACAAGCTAGGGGTGTGGGGAAAACATAAATTCCGATTACCCTATCCGACATACAGACGCTTTCTGACGCCTCTGCAGCAGACGACTTCTGAACACATTATAGCAAATGGAGAAAGATCAATTTTGCCAAATAGTTTTCAGCTCTATTCTATAATTTTATTTATAGATACATACATGTATCGAAATGAGTTCAAAGTCGTCTGCGTCAGAGGAGTTGTTGTATGTGTGAAAGGGTTATCGTTGCTTCCGCCCACACTCGGGATTCGAACCGGGGATTTCTCGAATGATAGGAATGATAGGATGTCCTCCATTGTAGGTCAGAGAATAGGTTTCACAAAGGCGCGGTACACATGCGTTGATGAGGATATTCTTTCTTAACGCGAAATAAACCACATTGTTCGGATTCCTTTTCGGGCTTAATGTTACCGGAAAGTTATCGTTTCCGTAACTCCCCCGACACACACACACACACATTCATATTTATAATCGACGGTAAATTTTTAAATTAATCGCCTTGGTCATTTTAAAAACATAAGGAAAAACGAACAAAAAGCTCGTCATGTATTTAACCCTTTCAGCGCCGAGTTGTTTAAAGTACACTCTTCCATGTTCAAAACCCCTCTTATTTAAATTTAAAAAATGCGTACACTTATTTGTAATGATTAAACGTGGTTTGTTTATAACTTATTAATGAATTGTAAAACGTTAAATGAATTATGCTATGTTAGCAATTAAATATTGCGTAAGACGTGCTAATGAAAGATCCTTATTTCATTTTCATCCAAAAAACTTAAGAAAACCTGAACGATGCGTACATTGTCAATAAAGCATAATCAATAATCAATACTTCAGCGAAGACTAAGTCGAGTCCTGAGCGTCCGTCTAAATGTATTGTAGTCCTATATGGTATTTTTAAAAACAATCTGTAGCTGTAGGTGTAGCCCCAGTAACATCTTGTCTGCCTATTTTAAACAACATGTGTGGGGGTGTCAATAAAGACCACGCATTGACAAAGCCGCGCCTCAGACCTTTGTTTTATTTCATCGGAAATGAACCTCAATATTGCCTTTGGCGCTGAAAGAGTTAATTGAAATCTACGTAGTATCTGTCTTCACATCCCATTTAATACGGAAGTCCATTGTAGCAAAGTATGCAGACCTTTGTTAGATTAAGCATTACACATAAGAAGATACGCATCTTGTGTGTCGGTTCTCTGATTGTATCTACATTCGACGACGGTGCACCTTATGAAACGTTGAAATAATTAGGAAAGGAAAGAAACAATGTATTCCAATCCTTTCCAAGTCAAACCGCGGTAGCTCAGTCGGTAGCGACGCGGGCTGGGACTCCAGGGGTTGTGAGTTCTAACCAAAGCTTGGCCAACAATCTTACTGACGTTTGACAAAAGTCACTAAGCATGCCGCTCAGACTAACCGGGACCGACACGTTTCGCCTCATGTGGATTTTCTGTTTCAGTAATCGTTACTCTATACCTCTATCCCCCGGAAGACGGAATGTGTCGGCCGGATCAGTCTGCGCGGACTGCGCAGGCTGATCTGCGCAGATGCCATAATGTTGTAGTTTTTTCGGCTTGATTTCAGAGGAGGGATTAGTCTGGTTCCCGACTTCCTATAATAATAATTATTTACATAGTAATAAGGGGAGGGAACTCCAGGCTAAGGAGGGATAAGGAATAATAGATAAAGTATTTATCCACTTGCATGCATTTTTGCTGCTGATGAATTTGAAGAAATTGTGGCATAATGAGCAATTTGTCTTTTTGTTAACCCTTTCCCTTGTACGACAATTCTGCAGCAGACGACTTTGAAAATATTTTGTCAATAAATGGAAAATCTCTTTAATTGAATGGATACCCTATGAATAAAAGTGGAAAACATTGTGTCAGAACGAGGAATTGTTATTTGTAGAAATTTCCCAATTGTTTGCCTAGATGTAATCACATGGGTCTGTTTCTCCTTGTTGGACGCTGGTAAAGGGCTTAATACTGAAACGCAGTTTTCGATTTTAACAATGTTTTTTTTTTTATGCACCAAACTATAGTCAAAGTCTGACTCAATGTGACGTAGTATCAAAACTGGGATTCCAATAGGAAAACCAACCAATTAGGTCATTTGTGACCAGCAATCAGACACTCATTAACCGTTTCCAACATACTTTAAGTAAAGAACAGTGTAATCTCTTCTTGATCTGTGGTGTTACTTCTCAAAACTGGACCAGTGTGGAGCGAAGACCTCTGTAGAGCGGCTTGCAAATAAGTAACTGAAGGGTTATATGACCTTCTGACAAACAATGTATACTTGGATCAGTCAAGGGTTATACGACCTTCTGACAAGCAATGTCTATGTGGATCAGTCAAGGGTTATATGACCTTATAATAAACACTTTCTACTTGGACCAGTCAAGGGTTATACGACCTTCTGACACACAATGTCTATTTGGATCAGTCAAGGGTTATATCACCTTATAACAAACAATTTCTACTTGGATCAGTCAAGGGTTTTACGACCTTCTGTCAAACAATGTCTATGTGGATCAGTCAAGGGTTATATAACCTTCTAACAAACAATTTCTGATTGGACCAGTCAAGGGTTATATGACCTTCTGACAAACAATGTCTATTTGGATCTGTCAAGGGTTATACGACCTTCTGACAAACAATGTCTACTTGGATCAGTCAAGGGTCATACGACCTTCTGACAAACAATGTCTACTTGGATCAGTCAAGGGTTTTACGACCATCTGACAAACAATGTCTATTTGGATCAGTCAAGGGTTATATGACCTTCTAACAAACAATTTCTACTTGGATCAGTCAAGGGTTTTACGACCATCTGACAAACAATGTCTATTTGGATCAGTCAAGGTTTATACAACCTTCTAACAAACAATTTCTACTTTGATCAGTCAAGGGTTATATAGCCTTCTGACAAACAATGTCTATTTGGATCAGTCAAGGGTTATGCAACCTTCTGAAAAATAATGTCTATTTGGATCAGTCAAGGGTAAATGACCTTCTGACAAACAATGTCTATTTGGATCTGTCAAGTGTTATACGACCTTCTGAAAAACAATGTCTATTTGGATCAGTCAAGGGTTATACCTTCCGACAAACAATGTCTACTTGGATCAGTCAAGAGTTATATGACCTTCTGACAAACAATGTCTATTTAGATCAATCAAAGGTTATACGACCTTCTGACAAACAATGTCTACTTTGATCAGTCAAGAGTTATATGACCTTCTGACAAACAATGTCTATTTGGATCAGTCAAGGGTTATACGACCTTCTGAAACACAATGCCTACTTTGATCAGTCTACAATTGACTCGCAATAACTCGAACTCGAAAAGAATCAATACATTACTTTCGAGTAATTGATGTGTTCCAGTGATCGCTAGATGGTTTTTCAATTAATTTATATGCTGCCAGCTTCTTAATTTAACTGTTTATAATGAGAAGCGAACTAGTTATAACATGCTATAACAAATCTACAAAGCGGAAAAATGATTGCTTATCTCGGAACTGCTGTATCACCGTTTTCAAAAGACAGATCCGCTCAAGGAAATCGAGTTAAACGATATAAATTCGAGTATTTGCATAACACATTCTTGTTTGGTTTCTTTTTTCCAAATGTTTCTCAAATGAAAATTCAGACGCCTCTGCGCATACGAAAACATGTAACCGTCCTCGAGGTGTAGTGGTTATAGCGTCCCCCTAGGGATGGGAGTTCAGGGTTCGATCTGCGGTCGTGTCATACAAAATATCTGAATAATGGTAGTAATAACATAGCCTTCTCGGGGATTCGGGGACGGTATAACGACTTATGAATTGGTGTCTGGATAAATGATACCGCAGAGGACTAGATAAGGCAGAGGTTACAGGTCTTGCTTCCACGAAATCTATGTTAGCACTCATATAAAACTTTGTTGTTGGTACTCAAAAGAATCGTCTCACTGAGACGAATCTTTTGAGTACCTACAACATATGTTTTAAATGTCGAATAAGGATTTTAGAACTCCAAAACGCCCCTTAGCTAGAGCTCCTTGCAGATTTGAAGTATGTTGAAAAGGTTTGATTTTTTTTCAAAATTAGAAGAAAACACGATTTCACATAGCGTGATGAAACTGTTGTACTTGTATTTTAAAACCAATTACTTTATACAGACTCGTCACGTTCAGTCTTTAAGAGACACTAAACACGACTTTCTTTTATTTGGTTGGGAGGGGGGTATTTATAGGTTATTTCTAAAATTATTTCCCACTTGCAGACGCATTTTGACGCACCTACGACATACGACTATTGGACACAGTGCGGAAAAATGGGAAATTGCTCATCGGACTGTATAACGTTTATAGAGAGATATAGACGGCTTTGGCTAAAACTGTAAAAAGGCCCCAAAAAAGGCCCCACTGTAAACATGCTTCCCTGAGTCCTCACTGTACACAGGCTTCCCTGAGTCCTCACTGTACACAGGCTTCCCTGAGTCCACACTGTACACAGGCTTTTCTTATTCCAAACTGTATACAGGCTTCCCTGAATCCTCACTGTACACAGGCTTCACTGACAACCCCCACCACCCCCCTGTACACATGCTTCTCTGAGTCTTCAATGTACACAGGCTTCCCTGATTCCCAACTGTATACAGGCTTCCCTGATTCCCAACTGTATACAGGCTTCCCCGAGTCCCTACTATACACATGCTTCTCTGAGTCCCAACTGTACACAGGATTCACTGAGTCCACAATGTACACATTCTTCTCTGAGTCCCACTGTAAACATGCTTCCCTGAGTCTCCACTGTACACAGACTACTCTGAATCCCCACTGTACAATGCTTCCCTGAGTCCCCACTGTACACAGGCTTCCCACAGTGTACACTATCCACAGGCTTCCCTGAGTGCCCGTTGTTCACAGATGCAACATGATCGATCTACGCCGGGCGCTGATAACAAATTCCCCTCATTAAAAAATAATCGTATTATTAACGACACTGGGGAATGGAGAGCGGCCACGTAGTTCAAACTACTCGAATTGGATTGTGTTCAATCCACGAGTCAATCAGTGGTAATATTAAATCAGAATTAACCTGAGAATTACCTTCCTATAAAATTACGCGACGCATTCGATTTTAATTATATTTAAGCCAGACATATTTTCCGCCATTAATCCTACCCGACCTGCAGATGTATTTTGACGCATCTGAAGCAGATGACTTTTGAAAACATTGTGGCAAAAGAGGATACACATCTCATAGTAATCAATTGCTCCTTACGTCAGTCATTGTGTTTTTTCTCTATATTCAGTTGTCAAATTTCTATGCTTTTGCTGGGACATTTTCAAAGTCGTCTGCTGCATAATTTTTGTATGTGGGAAAGAGGTGTTTTTTTTAAACAACTTGGTTTTGATCATGTTTTGTACGTTTTAAAACTTTCTCGATTGAGGTAAAAGTTTATATATTCCCCTATCTTTTGCTGGTCATTTCCTAATTCAGACAACTTTTGAAAGGATAGAAAAAAGCTTCTGCAATGTTTCCGTTTACCTCACTGCCTTTTATTTTGTATTCCATTCGTTTCTTGATATTAATTCACTTTCGAACATTTTTCTGAACAAATTGTTCGAACTTATGTGAGCCGTCCCACTATAAAACCAACCTTGTGGACTCTGCGTAAAGTATCGACCCAGATCAGCCTGCGAAGTCCGCGCAGACTGATCCGGGCCGACACATTCCGTCTCAGGGGGATAGAGGTATAGAGTAGTGATTCCTGAAACAGAAATTCCACAGTAGGCGAAAAGTGTCTGTCCGGGTTAGCCTGCGCGGCATGCTTATGCTGATCCCGGTCGGTACTTTACACAGGGTCCACAATGTTGGTTTTCTCGCGAGACGGCTCTTGTTAGGGTTACACTTATACAAAGTAGTATCCACCGAGCGGCCCGGCCGGGTAGCTCAATTGGTAGCGTATCTGACTCGTGATCTGGAGGTCACGGGTTCGATACCCGGTTGCGGCGACATTCTTTCGGGCGATGTTTTCCATTGCCTCTCACCTCTGATCTATGTGAGAAAGTAGTCAGTGGCTTCGAAAGAATGTTGTGTAAGTACTGGTGTGGGAAAGCCAGGAAAACATGGGTAGGTGCACTGACCGCCGTGATATGACCAAAGCTGTTGAAAGCGGCGTTAAACTCCAAACAAACAAACAAACAAATCCAGCGAGCGTGTCGTCAGGTTTGAAGACGGAATGTGTCGGTCGGATCAGTCTGCGCGGACAGCGCAGGCTGATCTGGTCGATACATTACGCAGATGTCTATCGCCGCAGCTGAAATCTTTAATGGTAGCACTTTCCCACTCTGCAGCAGACGACTTTTGAAAACATTGTTACAAAAGGAAATCCATTTAAAAGCAGTGATGTGCTTATCAGATCCAATACTGTAAGCTTATAACATGTCCCTAAGTTTGTATTTTTTCCTCAAAATATGTAAGAGAAAAAATATGTCAACCCTTTCCTTTTTTGCAGCAGACGACTTTTGAAAACATTGTTACAAGAGGAAATCCATTTAAAAGCAATGATGTGCTTATAAGATCCAATACTGTAAGCTTATAACATGTCCCTAAGTTTGTATTTTTTCCTCAAAATATGTAAGAGAAAAAATATGTCAACCCTTTCCATTTTTGCAGCAGACGACTTTTAAAACCATTGTTACAAAAGGAGATCCATCTAAAAGCAGATATGTGATTGTAAAATTCAATACTGTAACCGTTCAGTTTGTTGTTATGTTTCCTCAAAACCTGGACGGATATAATTTGTTTATCTACACTTTCCCACATACAGTAGTAGCCTTCTTACAACTCTCCAGCAGACAACATTTTGAAAATATTATGACAAAATGAGTAATTGCTCAAGCGAGCAGTTTCGACTTTTGCCAAAATGTTTGTCAACTGTTTTCCTATTTTTGCAGATTTGTTGTATATGATAAAGGGTTAAGGTGTTTTGTAAATCTGAATACGCACCTGATCTGTATATTATATATTCATGCTTGATTTGGGTCTAATGCCGTTTTTTTCCACAAGTTGTTTCAGTCATTTCATGGTGACCAGTTCATCAACCCATGTCAGTGTTTCCCGGTTTTGTCACACCAGTACTCCACACAACAGTCTTTCCTAGAAATTGGCTGCTTTTCCACGTACACTGTTAACCCATTAGTGAAAAAACGCTTGACTCTTTGACTTTTTGGAAAAGTCAGACATAAGATGGCCTAGCTTACAACCTCCGGATTGACAGCCCGCGTCGATACAGACTACTACCGGGACTCGGCATATTATATATCAAATCTGACTACAGAACACGGCGGTAGTAGTTCAGTCAGAACATAGCTGAACATTAATCTAATTGCAACATAATTGGTTTTTAGAGTATTGCGTTCGGTACGGTTTAATCAGATTGCAAATACGGTAATCTTGTCGATATCAAGAGAAATATATTATAAAGGATAAACCAGAAATTGGTCCGATATCCAAATGAGTAGGACGTGTCGCGTACTTCAAAAACAGATTATTTCGCAATACTCATTAAATCTGTAATTATGTATACAGTATATATATTTTTGTTATATTTGATGGGAGATATCGATCACTTTAATTCAGGTAGATTCTAATCATCAACGTGCTAAACACAAGCTGTCCTTCAATGTTTGTTAACCATGTCCCACATACGACATTTCTGAAGCAGACGACTTCGATTTGGTTTATATGTTGTTTTGAGCCGCTTTTAACATTTTACAGTTATATCACGGAGTTTTCTTGGTATTTACATTTGAGCCGTCCCGCGAGAAAACCAACATTATGGCCTCTGCGTAATGTATCGACCCAGATCAGCCTGCGCAGTCCGCACAGACTGATCCAGGCCGACACATTCCGTCTCAGGGGGATAGAGGTATAGCGTAATGATTCCTGAAACAGAAACTCCACAGGAGTCGACTGCATAGTATGCTTATGCTGATCCGGGTCGATACTTTACGCAGAAACCATAATGTTTGTTTTCTCGCGGGACGGCTCATATATTCTGACACAAGTGAGTCAGTCGTAATCCTGAGCGCCAATGAGGGAAAGACATTACTATATTGCCTTTTCCATCAACGAACCCGCGACCTCCCTAATCGAGGCGGACTCACTATTACAACACAAACGATGCGACTTTGTAAAAATCTAAGTGAAGTCTGGGCACTTTCTATAAATAACAGTACAAATCTCGAAAAGAGTTTAAAACATTGTGAACAAATTTAATTTTGCCACTACGTTTTCAAAAGTCGTCTGCATGTGTGAAAGCTACTTGCGAACAATGGTTTCGCGATAAATCGGAAGGGACCCATGTCGGTAGGGACCCGAGTATCGCAACACATGTACTTGTATCGTTAATATAAGGATAGATATCTTTATTTTCAGCTTGTACAAGATCAATACATCACAAGTACAGATACAAATATAATTTCATATCATATCATATACTAGTTTAACACATAAAAATGAATTATTCAAAGGGTAAACACTTCGATATATAGTTTTTTAATGAGTTCATTATTATGCAACACATTAAAATCTACCACCTGTCAGTAAAATAAAAACGGTTCATGCACACGGGCTAATCTTATAATGCACTTAATGAAAATACAATAATTTAAAATGAGACTTTTAAAAACTAACATAATATAAAATCTCACGACCAAAAATGATTCCCTTTTCTAGAATGGTTTTCTTTTTTGTTTGCCGAGCTCCAGTAGCCATGTCGGTAGCGAAACGGGCTGTCAATCCAGGGAGTCTTCGAAATCCAGCTCAGCCAACATTCTCTCCGACGTTTGACAAAATTCGCTGTGACAAGCGTTATTCGTCTTTCCGAACGGGCTTACAGTCTATGTGGATAAGCAGCCAGTTGCTATAAAGGAATGTTGTGTGGAGTTCTGGTGTGAGAGAGCCAAAAAATACATGAGTAGGTGATCTGGCCACCGTGATATGTCTGAAACTTTTGAAAACAAGTTAAGCCCCCAATCAATCAACTATCCCGCTTTTCGGTAACGTCTTACACTCTACAGATGAGATCCTTGATTTTGTTGACAGATTATCTGCAAACATGAAGTACATGGTCAAACTGCACAAGAATGCATGCTAGTTTTGATCTAAACTCTTCTCTGATTAAGAAAAAATTCATGCATTACGACAAAACGTAAATGTCGTTTAAAGTCGAGATTCACGACAAGCGTAAATATAGTTTAATGTCGTGCATTACGACAAACGTAAATGTAGTTTAATATCATGCATTACGACAAACGTAAATGTAGTTTAATATCATGCATTACGACAAACTTAAATGTAGTTTAATATCATGCATTACGACAAACACAAATGTAGATCAAAGTGTTGTACACTATGACAAACGTAAATGTAGTTTAAATTCGTGAATTACGACAAAAGTTAATGTAGTTTTAAGTCTGCTATATAAAGACAAGGGTTTAATTTCTCCCTTTGCAGAAAGTCTTATTTAGTACTTGTAGTACATTAACCAATTAATTAGTTAGTTTTTTTAATGGAGATTTAAGCCATTTTTCATCACTATTTAAGTTATAACTAGGCCACTGAACATTTACTTATGATCCCTGGGTGAACGACCCAGTACTACGCTAGATAATTAGCCTTGACCAAGGGCACTACATCGTGACCGCTGCCTGCTAGGATCGAACCTTGTACGCTCGGTTTAAAACCCCGTACGCTGACCAACCGCCCACGGCGGTATCCAATTCAAGGGTGGAATCACATTGATTTGAAGATTATGTAGGTCTGTGCAATAACAATACTATGACGAACTCATATCCTGTTTATTGTCAATCTGTTGAAACAAAATACCATTTTTTTTATTGTAATGACAATGGTGTATGGTCCATTTATTTACCAAACGTTTTATGTAGTAATCATCTTATTACAAAGCTCGATATATTTATGTCACTCCCACGTCTGTTATAATGTGTATTGTGTCAGGGTCGATGGTCCTATCATGTATACATGTTTGTTATAATTATGATGTGTATTGTGTCTGGGTCGATGGTCTTACCTATCATGTATACATGTTTGTTATAATTATGATGTGTAATGTGTCAGGGTCGATGGTCCTATCATGTATACATGTTTGTTATACTTATGATGTGTATTGTGTCTGGGTCGATGGTCCTATCATGTATACATGTTTGTTATAATTATGATGTGTATTGTGTCAGGGCCGATGGTCCTATCATGTATACATGTTTGTTATAATTATGATGTGTCAGGGTCGATGGTCTTATCATGTATACATGTTTGTTATCATTATGATGTGTATTGTGTCTATGTCGATGGTCCTATTATGTATACATGTTTGTTATAAGTATGATGTGTTATGTGTCAGGGTCGATGGTCCAATCATGTATACATGTTTGTTATAATTATGATGTGTATTGTGTCTGGGTCGATGGCTAACTGCCTGCTAGGATCGAACCTTGTACGCTCGGTTTAAAACCCCGTACGCTGACCAACCGCCCACGGCGGTATCCAATTCAAGGGTGGAATCACATTGATTTGAAGATTATGTAGGTCTGTGCAATAACAATACTATGACGAACTCATATCCTGTTTATTGTCAATCTGTTGAAACAGAATACCATTTTTTTTATTGTAATGACAATGGTTTATGGTCCATTTATTTACCAAACGTTTTATGTAGTAATCATCTTATTACAAAGCTCGATATATTTATGTCACTCCCACGTCTGTTATAATGTGTATTGTGTCAGGGTCGATGGTCCTATCATGTATACATGTTTGTTATATTTATGATGTGTATTGTGTCTGGGTCGATGGTCTTACCTATCATGTATACATGTTTGTTATAATTATGATGTGTAATGTGTCAGGGTCGATGGTCGTATCATGTATACATGTTTGTTATACTTATGATGTGTATTGTGTCTGGGTCGATGGTCCTATCATGTATACATGTTTGTTATAATTATGATGTGTATTGTGTCAGGGCCGATGGTCCTATCATGTATACATGTTTGTTATAATTATGATGTGTCAGGGTCGATGGTCTTATCATGTATACATGTTTGTTATCATTATGATGTGTATTGTGTCTATGTCGATGGTCCTATTATGTATACATGTTTGTTATAAGTATGATGTGTTATGTGTCAGGGTCGATGGTCCAATCATGTATACATGTTTGTTATAATTATGATGTGTATTGTGTCTGGGTCGATGATCCTATCATGTATACATGTTTGTTATAATTATGATGTGTATTGTGTCGGGGTCGATGGTCCTATCATGTATACATGTTTCTTATAATTATGATGTGTATTGTGTCTGGATCGATGGTCCTATCATGTATACATGTTTGTTATAATTATGATGTGTATTGTGTCGGGGTCGATGGTCCTATCATGTATACATGTTTGTTATAATTATGATGTGTATTGTGTCTGGGTCGATGGTCCTATCATGTATACATGTTTGTTATAATTATGATGTGTATTGTGACTATGTCGATGGACCTATCATGTTTACATGTTTGTTATCATTATGATGTGTATTGTGTCAGGGTCGATGGTCCTATCATGTATACATGTTTGTTATACTTATGATGTGTATTGTGTCTGGGTCGATGGTCCTATCATGTATACATGTTTCTTATAATTATGATCTGTATTGTGTCTGGATCGATGGTCCTATCATGTATACATGTTTGTTATAATTATGATGTGTATTGTGTCAGGGTCGATGGTCCTATCATGTATACATGTTTATTATAATTATGATGTGTATTGTGTCTGGGTCGATGGTCCTATCATGTATACATGTGTGTTATAATTATGATGTGTATCTAGGTCGATGGTCCTATCATGTATACAAGTTTGTTATAATTATGATGTGTATTGTGTCAAGGTCGATGGTCCTATCATGTATTCTTATAATTATGATGTGTATTGTGTCAGGGTCGATGGTCCCATCATGTTTACATGTTTGTTATAATTATGATGTGTGTCTGGGTCGGTGGACCTATCATGTATACATTTTTGTTATACTTTTGATGTGTATTGTTTCTATGTCGATGGTCCTATCATGTATACATGTTTGTTATAATTATGATGTGTATTGTGTCTCGCTCGATTGTCCTATCATGTATACATGTTTGTTATAATTATGATGTGTATTGTGTCTATGTCGATGGTCTTATCATGTATACATGTTTGTTATAATTATGATGTGTATTGTGTCTGGGTCGATGGTCCTATCATGTATACATGTTTGTTATAATTATGATGTGTATTGTGTCAGGGTCGATGGTCCTATCATGTATACATGTTTGTTATCATTATGATGTGTATTGTGTCAGGGTCGATGGTCCTACCATGTATACATGTTTGTTATAATTATGATGTGTATTGTGTCAGGGTCGATGGTCCTATCATGTATACATGTTTGTTATAATTATGATGTGTATTGTGTCAGGGTCGATGGTCCTATCATGTATACATGTTTGTTATAATTATGATGTGTATTGTGTCTGGGTGGATGGTCCTATCATGTATACATGTTTGTTATAATTATGATTGTGTATTGTGTCAGGGTCGATGGTCCTATCATGTATACATGTTTGTTATAATTATGATGTGTATTGTGTCTGGCTCGATGGTCCTATCATGTATACATGTTTGTTATCAGTATGATGTGTATCGTGTCAGGGTCGATGGTCCTACCATGTATACATGTTTGTTATAATTATGATGTGTATTGTGTCAGGGTCGATGGTCCTATCATGTATACATGTTTGTTATAATTATGATGTGTATTGTGTCAGGGTCGATGGTCCTATCATGTATACATGTTTGTTATAATTATGATGTGTATTGTGTCTGGGTCGATGGTCCTATCATGTATACATATTTGTTATAATTATGATTGTGTATTGTGTCAGGGTCGATGTTCCTATCCTGTATACATGTTTGTTATAATTATGATGTGTATTGTGTCTGAGTCGATGGTCCTATCATGTATACATGTTTGTTATAATTATGATGTGTATTGTGTCTGGCTCGATGGTCCTATCATGTATACATGTTTGTTATAATTATGATGTGTATTGTGTCAGGGTCGATGGTCTTATCATGTATACATGTTTGTTATAATTATGATTTGTATTGTGTCTGGGTCGATGCTTTTATCGTGTATACATGTTTGTTATAATTATGATTTGTATTGTGTCTGGCTCGATGGTCCTATCATGTATACATGTTTGTTATACTTATGATGTGTATTGTGTCAGGGTCGATGGTCCTATCATGTATACATGTTTGTTATAATTATGATGTGTATTGTGTCTATGTCGATGGTCCTATCATGTATACATGTTTGTTTTATTATGATGTGTATTGTGTCCGGGTCGATGGTCCTATCATGTATACATGTTTGTTATACTTATTATGTGTAATGTGTATGTGTCGATGGTCCTATCATGTATACATGTTTGTTATAATTATGATGTGTATTGTGTCTGGCTCGAAGGTCCTATCATGTATACATGTTTGTTATAATTATGATGTGTATTGTGTCAGGGTTGATGGTCCTATCATGTATACATGTTTGTTATAATTATGATGTGTATTGTGTCTGGGTGGATGGTCCTATCATGTATACATGTTTGTTATAATTATGATTGTGTATTGTGTCAGGGTCGATGGTCCTATCATGTATACATGTTTGTTATAATTATGATGTGTATTGTGTCTGGCTCGATGGTCCTATCATGTATACATGTTTGTTATCAGTATGATGTGTATTGTGTCAGGGTCGATGGTCCTACCATGTATACATGTTTGTTATAATTATGATGTGTATTGTGTCAGGGTCGATGGTCCTATCATGTATACATGTTTGTTATAATTATGATGTGTATTGTGTCAGGGTCGATGGTCCTATCATGTATACATGTTTGTTATAATTATGATGTGTATTGTGTCTGGGTCGATGGTCCTATCATGTATACATATTTGTTATAATTATGATTGTGTATTGTGTCAGGGTCGATGTTCCTATCCTGTATACATGTTTGTTATAATTATGATGTGTATTGTGTCTGAGTCGATGGTCCTATCATGTATACATGTTTGTTATAATTATGATGTGTATTGTGTCTGGCTCGATGGTCCTATCATGTATACATGTTTGTTATAATTATGATGTGTATTGTGTCAGGGTCGATGGTCTTATCATGTATACATGTTTGTTATAATTATGATTTGTATTGTGTCTGGGTCGATGCTTTTATCGTGTATACATGTTTGTTATAATTATGATTTGTATTGTGTCTGGCTCGATGGTCCTATCATGTATACATGTTTGTTATACTTATGATGTGTATTGTGTCAGGGTCGATGGTCCTATCATGTATACATGTTTGTTATAATTATGATGTGTATTGTGTCTATGTCGATGGTCCTATCATGTATACATGTTTGTTTTATTATGATGTGTATTGTGTCCGGGTCGATGGTCCTATCATGTATACATGTTTGTTATACTTATGATGTGTAATGTGTATGTGTCGATGGTCCTATCATGTATACATGTTTGTTATAATTATGATGTGTATTGTGTCTGGCTCGAAGGTCCTATCATGTATACATGTTTGTTATAATTATGATGTGTATTGTGTCAGGGTCGATGGTCCTATCATGTATACATGTTTGTTATAATTATGATGTGTATTGTGTCAGGGTCGATGGTCCTATCATGTATACATGTTTGTTATAATTAATTTATGATGTGTATTGTTTCTGGCTCGATGGTCCTATCATGTATACATGTTTGTTATAATTATGATGTGTATTGTGTCTTTGTCGATGGTCCTATCATGTTTACATGTTTGTTATAATTATGATGTGTATTGTGTCAGGGTCGATGGTCCTATCATGTATACATGTTTGTGTTCTCCAGAGACTACCAGGATGCTATTGCGACTAGATGTGCCGTCCCACGGGAAAACCAACTATGTGGACTCTGCCTAAAGTATCGACCGGATCAGCCTAAGCATACAGCGCAGGCTAGCTTGGATCGAGACTTTTCGCCTCCTGTGGATTTTCTGTTTCAGGAATCATTACTCTATACCTCTATCGCCCTGAAACGGAATGTGTCGGCCCGGATTAGCCCTCGCATAATCCGACGGAGAATCCATAATGTTGGTTTTCTCGTGGAACGACTCAGATGGCGAAAAGAGATGATCCTAATCAGACAGTGCCGATGTGCAATGCAGATCTTCATATTTCCTAGACAAGAGGAGGATGCGGTTGGTTTGTGTGTACTTACCAGAGTAATAAGAATATATTTGTTGAAAGGTCCATGAAGCGTCTACCAGCCAACCATATTTATTCGCAAGAACGAAGGTCATAATTATATTTCGGCTTTACATTTACCAGAATGTGTATATATACTTGGCCTGAATTATAAGTATAATCCTGATCATACATTCGTAAGATTAAGTTTCCTTGGCACTTGTTTAACCCTTTCCCTCATATAGACGCTTTCTGACGCCTCTGCAGCAGACGGCTTTTTGAAAACATAGTGATAAAAGAAGAAATTGCACAAAACGTGCAATTTCTCCTTTTGCCACAATGTTTTCCGCTTTTTGTCATAGGTTATCCATTAAATTATATTTTCGACTTTTTGACAAAATACGTTCAAAGTCGTCTGCTGCAGAATTGTCGTATGTGGGGAAAGGGTTAATGTTTCAGTAATGCTGGGACTATTAAGCTGGCAACCATTTATCGGACGTAAACCGTATGGTTTGGGTGTTTTTGGTCGTTGATTTCTACATTATTTCTTTTGTATATGGTCAGAACTTGGTTCAATAAATGATTCGTTTCCACATCTTGACATTTTTCTAGAAAAAATAATATGATATCAGATTATTTTCTATGTATGTACCCTGCGGACGTTTATTGCGGCTTTTGAATTAGCGGGTCTGCGACAAAGAAATGCACGGCGTTTCCAGTGTAATTTACCATTACTACTGGTTCATTTATCGTGACACCATCAAGTCAGTTTAAGTGCTTTCTCCACAATCCTAAGTTCTAAGGAGGGAAAGCCATAACTACAATTCGAGGGTTTGGCGTGAAACGGTTGTAACTCAAAACCTATTTTGAAAACCCTGACACAGGGGCAATGTTGACCCTTTTGTTAACAATGCAAATTTAGGTGCCATTGCTGAACGAGCAATGGCACCTAAATTTCCATTGTTTACCAAGAAAAATGATTTAACGCCTTTAAAGACTTTATGGCGAGGTAAATAACATTGGTAAACAAAATACCAATTTTAGTTACAACCGTTTTACGCCAAGCCCTCGAATTGCAAATATATAATGAGCAATTTCTCATTTTGTCACAATGTTTCAAGAATCAACTAGAATTGTTGTCCAGTGCGACAAGAGCAATACTCGCTAGACGCGGCTCATTTTAGGATTGACGTAACATCTAATGTCGCAATTATTCGTAGAGTTTTTCGTCTAAGTATGTACGCCCTACGGACGTGTATTACACATGGCACCGGCTTTTGCATTAACCCTTCACCCACCTGTAGACGCATTTTGACGCATCTACAGCAGACGACTTTTGAAAACATAGTGACAAAAGAAGAAATTGCACAAAACGTGCAATTTCTCCTTTTGCCACAATGTTTTCCACTTTTTGTCATATTATATTTTCGACTTTTTGACAAAATACGTTCAAAGTCGTCTGCTGCAGAATTGTCGTATGAGGTAAAGGGTTAATGTTTCAGTAATGCTGGGACTATTAAGCTGGCAACCATTTCCAGTAATTATACTTTCATTTACGGAGATTTTCGATTTGTTGTGTATAGGAAAGGGTTAGATAGTTTGCGACACAGAAATGCAATTTAAATAATACGGTGTTGTAGCTGGCAACCACGTGAGTACGTGATATGATGGGTAGATAGATTTTTAGGAAAAGGGGAAACTTTGCCCAACATTCCACATACATATAATTTTTACAAAGTCAAATAGCAGATTAATGGCATACGGACAAATAAAAGGAAAACAATAGATGTATGGAAACAATCTAGATCATTAATTTTGAGCGAAGAAAGAAGTATAAATATCAATCAAAACTCATTGGAGAAGGTGACGAAGTTACTCAATGTGGGCAATTTCGCAATTTCCTCATTGCTATTCAATGAGCAATGCAATTAAATAAAGACCTTTGTTTATTTGCAACACGCGGAAAATACGATTCGTGATCTTTTATAACCACATCCTAGTCATTGAGACATTCTAAAAATAAAGCAAATGAGCCGTCCCGAGAGAAAACTAACTTTGTGCTCTCTGCGTAATGTAACGACCCGGAACAGCCTGAGCAGTCCGCGCAGGCTTACCCGGTTAGACACTTTTCGCGTCCCGTGTTTTTTTTCTGTATCGGGAATTATTATTCTATACCTCGATCCCTCTGAGACGGAATGTGTCGGCCCGGATCAGTCTGCGCGGACTGCGCACGCTGATCTGGGTCGATACATTACGCAGAGGCCATAATAGTGATTTTCTCGCGGGGCGGCTCAAATGACTATTTCTAGGTGGTTTAACTCTTACATCGCCAATGGCAAGTGAGAGTTTTTTGCAAACAATAATAAATAATACAGATTCAGGTGAGTCAGCTCTTAGTGAGCTGTCTCATCTGAAATCAGCATTGTTTGCCTTGATGTTCAAAATGTTTGTCAAAATGTTCAAAGAGTCTTATAAAATGAGAAATGGAAACGCCTGATTCTGTACATGGACGAGTCTACTTTAAACGTTTCAGTGCGGGAAAAATGAAATACTTGTTTAGCCCTGTCGTCTTAATCGAACACAAGAATAGTCTATTTTTGAAATGGTGCTTACCCAAGATGCGTAACACTTGGTTATCCTCGGCGGCTTGATATGAGCCATTCCTTGAGAAAACCAACATTTTGAACTCTGCGTAAAGTATCGACCCGGATCAGCCTAAGCATGCCGCGCAGGATAAATATGACAGACACTTTCCGCCTCCCGTGGATTGTCTGTTTCATGAATCATTACTCTATACCTCTATCCCACTGAGCCGGCATGTGTCGGTCCGGATCAGTCTGCACGGACTGCACAGGCTGATATGGGTCGATACATTACGCAGAGGACGTTATGATGGTTTTCTCGTGGAAAGGCTCTATTGTGTCGCGTACAACTACGACGTCTTGGACATCCAGTTACCACACACACACACACGTAGAGGATTCATAAATTAAAACAACAACAACAAGACATGCTTACTAAATGGATGTTTATTTGTTCTATATCGGCAGTAAATTAGAAAGAAATATTCGAAGATCGGTTTTTGTGTGGCGCTGTTCAAATAAGTGCTTGTCTTTTTTCCTTTAAATAGAATCAATATTCCAGTTGATCGACTTAAATGATTATGAAATGGTTTAAATGTTTCGATCGTGACAGACGGATACGGGTTTAGAGGCCTCTCCCGGTATCTGTATCTATTGTCCATTATCCCTTGCCCACAATATGACGCAGTTCGACGCTTTTGAAGTAGATGTCTTTTACAAATAATAAGGCAAATGAAGAAATAGCTAATAAATAGCAATTTCTCATCTTTGTCAGTAATTTCGACTCTATTCCCTAATCATACTTGAGATTTTTAATACTTTTTCATAGATGTTTTAAAAGTCGTCGTCTGCATATTTGATGTATGTGAGAACAACTGTAATGTTCATGGAGCTAGTATAAATAAGGCTACATTTATAGAAACATAAAGGGTTATTTAAAGAGTGCGCAGACAGTGCAGACTATGTTTGCACAGACCCAACTTAGTTTTAACTGATTGTAGAGAAAAACAAGATCCCTTTTAATATGCTTCCTTAAATGTTCGTAGAGCTTGCACTAATAGAGCTACTCGTATACGAGCCAATCCACGAGAAAACCAACGTTATGGATTCTGCGTAATGTATCGACCCAGATCAACCTGCGCAATCCGCGCAGGTTAATCCGGGCCGAAACATTCCGTCTCAGTGGGGTAGAGGTATATAGTAATGATTACTGAAACAGAAACTCCACAGGTGGCGAAAAGTGTATGTCCGTATAAGCTTCGCAGTAACTCTTCGCCTAAGCCGATCGATACTTTACGCAGGTTGTCCCGAGGAACGGCTCATACATTTTTAAGAGAACGCCTATAGACCTGTATAACGTGTAGACGAACAGTGTAGACAATGGCGCGAGACTTCAATGAACGCAGAGAAAACATGATCCCTTTTTACATGCTGCCTAAAAGATGCATAGAGCTGTTCTTAATAGGGCTACACATATAGACTTTCGCAAAAAAGATTCATTCGTTATTGTTTTGCATTTAGACGGACGTTGAAGACTGTGGTGAGACTGTGCGGATGTGCAAGCTTATCCGAGTCTTTACTGCGCTCCGATGCAGGAAGACCATCAATTACCATAGGAGATTATATCTGAATAATTATTGCTACACCCGTTAATATTGCGATGCCTATATCAATACCTACTTCAATTATTTGTAAACATTACCCCAGTATATGGTCATACCAAAGACTTTGAAGCTGGTAGGAATGGCTTTCCGTCCATGGCGCTCAGGATTGCGGGTGGGTTAGCATTACGGCTGACTGGCTTCTTTCAGGATAACTGGGCCAGAAGTACTGGTCACTTGCCAGGATAACTGGGCCAGACGTACTGGTAACTTATCAAGGAAACGCTGTGATATAACTGACTGACTGGCTTTTGTCAGGATAACTGGGCCAGAAGTACTGATAACTTCCAAAGAAACGCTGTGATATAACTGACTGACTGGCTGGTGTCAGGATAACTGGGCCAAAACTACCGGTAATTTACCAGGATAACTTGGCCAGAAGTACTGGTAACTTACCAGGGTAACTGGGCCAGAACTACTGGTAACTTACCAGGATAACTGGGCCAGAAGTACTGGTCACTTACCAAGGAAACGTTGAGATTTAACCGAAACATTGAATTGTTGAAAGGGGCGTAAAACACAATAAAAACAAACAAAAACTGCAGTATACATAGTAAACAAATAATTAGTTAAATCATTATCCCATGTATAGACATATTTTCATAGATATCGTATTATCGTTTGACAGGATAACACATAGACTGATATTGACAAATATTTGTCCAAGGGCTGACGATTATTTTAAAACCTCTCACGGAGGTAAAACCCTTTTCTCCATGTATGTCCCTATCTTCGTGGACTTCTTTATGTATTTCGTGAAGCGAGTTTACATAAGGCAGATGCTGCTTTTGTACTCTGCAGTTGTCCCGAATTCTCCTACACCACACCTTGCTTCGAATGAAATATTGTTTTAAGATGTTCTGTTAGTACCCGATTCGCCATGTTATTGTATGCTAGTAATCAGTTTAACATTTAATATTCCACATGATGGAAAAGTAAAACCTTTTGTTGATAAGAGGCTATTTTTAGAAGTACTCAACAGGTAAAAGCCCCTGGTCTGACGTATCACTATAGCATACCATAGAGCGATATACGTGTTTTAACAGCAAGACGGAACTACTTCTTACACCAGGATTGGGTGGAAAAACTCACCACCCGTAAAACGGATCCTATGATCGGCATCGGTCACGGAAATTCCCGAATAATTCAGAGATTCTGTCATTGACCACTTAGGTAAGTTGTCCATTTTATGGAATGTTCATTATATAAACCGCGTGTAATTTGTATATGCTATCATTTTGCGTTTAAGAAAGTGTCAGAAAATCTGTGTGCATTTTACAAATATTAAATAACTCATTTTGAACAAGTTTACTCTATCAGATATTCTTTTTTCTGCTATTCATCAAAATATTTCACAAAGTCAAACAGAAAATTTAGTTTCTTCAAACACATGATGAAATGTTTAAACTTAGTAAGTGCTTTTAACAATATGATTATTCTAAACTGTGGACAATTGCTCTATCTATGTTATAACTTGATGTGATGCTTCTGATGTTTAAAAGTTGTTGATGACGATTATTATTATGATGATGATTATGATGATGATGATGATGATGATGATGATGATGATGATGATGATGATGATGATGATGATGATGATGATGATGTAAATTATGATTGATGATGATGATGATAATCAACTGCATCGTCATGGTGTTTCAGCAATGCTTACAAATGCCGTTTGCTGTAAAGGCCTTAAAACGTTATGTATGTTTGACGCTTTCTGACGCCTCTGCAGCAGACGGCTTTTTGAAAACATAGTGACAAAAGAAGAAATTGCACAAAACCTGCAATTTCTCCTTTTGCCACGATGTTTTCCACTTTTTGTCATAGGTTATCCATTTAATTATGGAGATTTTCTATTTGTTGACAAAATACGTTTAAAGTCGTCTGCTGCAGAATTGTCGTATGATGGAAAGGGTTAAAATGTTCTGTATTTTTGAAAGTTAGATCCATCTCCGGTGTTTTAACTTTCGTAAAATGCATACGTCGTAGACCGTAACAACATTTGAAACCACCAGTCGAATCAGAATATGTATATCAGTCATCTAAACCGTGCTTTTGCAGACTTTAAAATATAGTAGTTATGGCTTCATTTCATGGGGCTTGGAATAGCAGGAATATCATTTCACCAGATGCATCGATGTCAGACTAGCAAATATCGGTAGCACTGGTTATATACCCAAGAACGCCGTGATATAATGTAAATACTGTTGCAATCGGCGTTGAACTCAAAACGAACAAGTCGGTTATCGACGTAAAGGACCTATTTCATGTTCTGAATTATTCATCAGACCTTTAAACAGAACTAACCTTAGAAAGTATATAGTTTTTAAACTACCCGCAGCTTATGGTAATAACATAGATAGTGTGGGAAAACTAGCTCTTAGAGCTGTCAAGATATGGACGATCATAAATAGTGTGGGAAAACTAGCTCTTAGAGCTGTCAATATATGAACGATCATAGATAGTGTGGGAAAACTAGCTCTTAGAGCTGTCAAGATATGGACGATCATAGATAGTGTGGGAAAACTAGATTTTAGATCTGTCAATATGCGGACGATCATATATAGTGTGGGAAAACTAGATCTTAGATCTGTCAATATGCGGACGATCATAGATAGTGTGGGAAAACTAGATCTTAGAGCTGTCAATATATGCACGATCATATATAGTGTGGGAAAACTAGATCTTAGAACTGTCAATATATGCACGATCATATATAGTGTGGGAAAACTAGATCTTAGAGCTGTCAAGATATGGACGATCATATATAGTGTGGGAAAACTAGATCTTAGAACTGTCAATATATGCACGATCATAGATTGTGTGGGAAAACTAGCTCTTACAACTGTCAAGATATGGACGATCATATACAAAAGGAAAGGATCGCAATGTTATCTGAATCGCCGACAATTTTAAACCCATTTATAAGTTTTATCCCTTTTCCAATTGTAGACGCATTCTGACGCATCTGCAGCTGACGACTAGTGACACTATGGTGGCATACAAGAAATTATTCATATTGAGCACTTTCGCATTTTGCCACAATAATTGTATTATTTTCTTATTTAAAAATAAATATTTTTGCCTAAATGTTTTCAAAAGCGACTGCTGTAGATGTGTTGTATGTGAGGAAAGGAATTTATAAAGAGGATGATATATGACATGCTTGCTATTGAATCGCACGTGGTGTATAGGCCATGCCTCGCGAAAACCGACCGTAAAAGCTTTGCAATGAGTGTCAGCTAGGATGAAATGAACCGTTTCACGAGAAACCCAACATTATGGTCTCTGCGTAATATATCGACCCAGATTAGACTGAACAGTCCGCGCAGGCTAATCCGGGCCAACACATTCCGTCGCAGGGAGATAGATGTATAGAGTAATGAGTCCTGAAACAAAAAATCCACATGAGGCGAAAAGCATCTGTCCGGGTTATTCCGCGCGGCATGCTTAGGCTGATCTGGGTCGATACTTTACGCAGAGTCCACAATGTTAGTTTTTTCTTATGGAGCGGCTCAAATGGTATCATACTTGTTTACAGTGTAGTCTAACCCTCTTCAGAACATTAGTATAACTTTTTCCCTGTAGGATAATATCACAGTCCAAAAACAATGTAATAATGACTTTCCTTCCTTGGCTCTCAAGGTTAGCATTAAGACTGACTCTGTCATGGACAGAGTTGTACTGGCATAACTGACACATTGTTGAACATGGATTTAAACACAATAAAAGATAAACAAAATACGCTTATTTTTTTTTGTGAAATCAAGGGAAAAGAATATAATACGTGAATGTTAATTTTTTTAAAACTACTACTTGGCAATATATGCTGTAGCAATCAATATCCATCAAATCTAAATATCGCCAATATAAAACACCGTATAAATAACGTGGTATTTTCTATCCTTTATTAATTGTAAAAAATGATTTTCGACAATTTTAAGATATCACCAATTCATAACACTTTCAGAAAGACCGATATTTGAGACCGCAGATTTATATTTCATACCGTAGGTTATCACTAGAATATTATTCTTTGACTCTTGTTTTGATTTTATTTTCAGATCTTGCTCGTCGTGGTCATGATTGTATCCATTCTCAAACCTATGTCGTGTTCCTGCAAAGAACCGAACGAAGTGGAGAAAGTGAAAAATGAACTTTATAAAGAGATGCGTGAGGATAACTTGCTCGGAAAGGCCACGTATTCTGTGATACCAGGCCTGCGAGATTACATATTAAAAAGTAAAAATGGCGGGAAAAGGCCAGACCGAAATCATTTTAAAACGAGGCTATCGGGAAAACCTAGATGCAACCACGCAAGCCGGGGCACAAGCAGCAATAGGTTGAGTGACAGAGCTACCTGTAGGTGGTATTATTACATGGATGTCGACACTGAAAGGGAACCAAAAATTATGATTAAAACAAGGTGCGCGTGCGCCGAGTGCAGCCACGGAACCTGCCAACCAGTTTCAACGTTGGTTCCCGTCATTCGACGAAGGTGTGATAGACAACTGAACCGTGAAACGGACACAGAGGAAAGTGTTTTTGAGTATTTCACATATATGGAGGAAGTACCAAGGGGATGCACTTGCATGCGGGACAATTCGACTGGCTAAACAGAGCGAAGACGTGATAGATCATTGAACCGGAAAACGGACAACGAAGAAAGTGTTTTTGAGAATTTCACATATATGGAGGAAGTACCAAGGGGATGTACTTGCATGCGGGACAAGTCAACTGGGTAAAAAGAGTGATTAGGTTTAGGTTTTCATAATTTATTTATTTTCCAGGGCATAAGGTATTTCAGCTTGATCATAATGTGCTACGCAATGGCCTATATTTATTTCCCGGATATATTCCGTGTATTCATCCGCTGCACAAGTCTTTCCAAAGATTTTATGGGAAAAGGGAAACTTTGCCCGTGGAGCTCGGTTTGAGCGTCCATGCTTTTTTTTTTTAACAAAGGTACCCCTTTTACCAGAAGATTTTTTAAATCATATGCCACTGTTTTACGACCAGAGCATGTCCATATGAGACTACGTACGCTGATATGGGTCTACAACGATCACAAATGCCTTTCTGTTCGCTTCCTCTGGAGCTCAACTTAAATGTTTTATTTTAATAAGTAATAGTTTAATTTTATTAAATTATTATTCAATGTGCAGCTGTAAGTATGGGCAGAAGTCTAGCTAAAGGGGGCTATTTTTCATATTTTTCCATTAACCCTTTTCCTCATATAGACGTTTTCTGACGCTTCTGCAGCAGACGGTTTTTTGAAAACATAGTGACAAAAGAAGAAATTTCTCAAAATGAGCAATTTCTTCTTTTGCCACAATGTTTCCCACTTTTAGTCATAGGTTATCCATTCAATTATAGAGATTTTCTATCTTTTTACATAAAATGTTCAAAGTCGTCTGCTGCAGAATTGTCGTATGAGGGAAAGGGTTAATATTCCTCTTATGAAAACTGTTTATTATGGTACTGAATGAGAACATATTTTCAGTAACCACAACATGTAATATATTGAAATGGAAATTGATCTACCCCTTTAACTCTGATGTTATCTGTTGTTAATATATTTATTGTCCGTGTAATAATCGGCAATATTATTCATAAATAGTTCATTTAAAATGATCTCATATTTTGACATTTTTTTATAAATGTCAGGAAGTCCGTTTAATTGATTGCAGGAGATTGAATGTCGATTTAGTTCATTTTAAATCAACGACCGGTTTATTTTTGCATATATGGTTGTATTTTCTGTCATTACATCATCCTTTTTATCAGAGGGCTGCTTTTCCGTACGAAACGCGATTAGAACAAAATATGGGGCGCGCTATTAAAGCAACTGTGTTTAAGTTTGGCATTACTAAAATGATAAACCCTATAAACCCAATATTGAGACGCGTTCATTAATTTGAAAGTTTTTATTTATGTTATGTCTTTAACTTTTTTTTCCCCCTAAAACCATGACAATTTTATTTCGTGAAAATACAGTTTGCTAATTTCTCTATGGGGGAAGTGGTGTCTTTTTAAGTGCACTTTAAATTTTGTTATCGCAACTTCCTGATTTGTTAAAACGTCGATTACCCTATATCTTATACATGGGGACCTATTTAATTTGTGTGGCTAAGCTGTTTACCTTTCAAGATATTTTCAAAGTCGCATGTTAAATTATTTTAGAAGAAAAACAAAAAATACAATATCTTGGAAATTGAAAGTGTACTTTTTATAAAGAATTGGAAACATTTTAGGAAAATAGAAATTGTGACGCTTTCAAAAGTCGTATGCTGCATTTAGACGTTAAACATTTGGGGAAATGTTCAAATCGGAGGACAATGGAAACGTTATCTTATTTCCTGTTCTTAGATTTGTATCAAGTTCTATCGTTTTTATTATATTTCTCACAAAAGAATTTATTGTCGACTTCGTTTCAGAAAACCTTTAACCCTTTCCCAAATACAACAAATCTGCAGCAGACGTCTTCGAAGACATATTGGTAAAAATATTCATAAATAACGGTTAACCTGTTAAATAAAGATGAAAACATTGTGGCAAAAGGAGAAATTGCTCGTTTTGAGCAATTTCCCCTTTTGCCACAATGTTTTCAAAAGTAGTCTGCTGCTGTTTGTTGGAAAAGGTTAACACGTTTTATATTCATAAACACGTTGCGCTCCTTTTAAAAGTGAACATCTACATTCATAGTTTAACCCTTTCTCACAAACAACAGATCTGCAGCAGACTCTATTTAGACAAAATGAAATGAAAATCTTCTATGATTGAATGAACACTTGTTGTATTTAGTTTGAAAATATTGTGACAAAAGAAGAAAGTGCTCAATTTGAACACGTTTTCCTTTTGTCACAATGATATAAAAAATAATCGCATTCTGCAGAGGAGTCAGAAATCGTGTTGATGTGGGAAAGGATAAATATTTACAATTAATCAAATAATATTGCATACTAACAATTATATTACAATTACACAATTACATAACAATCGTAATACCATGTATAACATAAACATTACATTGCCATTACATTACCATGTATTACATAACCATTTCATAACCTTTACATGACCATTACAATTACATTACAATTACAATGCAATTACATTGCAATTTCATTATAATTATAATTTCAATACTTTTTGAATTACATTTACATTACAATTATATTACAATTACAATTATACTAACTTTTAAATTACAATTATAGTACATACTGAATGTGTGAATGTTCGGAGTAAATGAGATGTCTGCAGGTCAGAATCAAATATTAATTGTCAATACTAACCTGTTCATGGCCTTTGTGTAATCATACCAATGTTAATTGAAGCTTATCTAGTGGGGCTACGTACAGTGCTTTTTTCGTTTTTTTGTCAAAGGAAGCATCTATGACTACATAGTATGTAAACACACACGGTGGCGGCGCTGGTGAGACTGTGTGGACGCACAGGCTCGTCCGAGTCTTCACTGTACGCAAATACATTAAGACAACCCGTATCACTAGATATTTTATATCAATTTAACTAAAATACATTCAGATGTGGGTCATGATGATAAACAGTTTTGCACAAAGGCCATTATCAGTAAAAAAAATCACAACACTTTATACTAGTTATTAATGGTTTTTAAATATGTTTAAACCCAACGTGCTTTCATTAAAAAAAATGTTTTATGTATATTTTTTTAATTATAAGTTTTATAAATGTTTGATTGTATCTATGCCGAGTATTGCGATATTGGGGTTGTTATTGAATCTCCATGAATGGATTATACATTGGGATATTGTGGTAACAAAACGTCGTCATTAAATGATATGTGTTTGTAAGAAGTTACATTTTGGTCTGCACTATATGCAAGAGTGAAGTCTCTGGTGAGATGGTTCGTTTGCACAGACTGACCTGGGTCAACACTATACGCAGGTGCATCAAGTGCATATAACTTATATGTGTGTTATTAAATCATATTTAAGGACAACCAGCATTGCGGTTCGGTACAAGTGGCTCGTGTTGGTTCTTACATTTTTGAGGAAGTAGCTGTAATGTCATTGGTAGGTTGGCTGACGTTAGATTAACATTAAATTGCACTGAACGCGTGACAGCCTTATCGAAATTACGACAAGCGGAGGAGTGTACATCCATACCATGTCTTCATACACATTTGTGGCGCTTTGTGATCCTTACTAATACATACTTCAAAGAACTACAATAATTACATCACGTCTCGGTCATTTTAATAGGCAAATTTCTTTTATGTTGAAAAGAGGACGATCAATTCATATATAAATAAACAACTGAATGTGCAATACTAATAAAGTAAAGAAGCTTATAGCATAACATTATCACAATCTTCAAAGACATGCTATTGTCAAACGTCAATTACCTTTGTGTTTCATAAGTGTTACATCTTTTGTATTATACTCTATCAACGCTTTTCAATTTATTTTGCCTATAAAAATGGCTGACAACGGAGATCATTATTTTAGTTCTTGGAATTATGCATTGGCGAACAGCGTATGTTTATCTTAATCTACACTGGATGTATATGGCGGATAGTCGGGTTTAGCTGGACAAGACTCGTATAGTTTAGATCTGCCGTATTATTTATTTTTTTCAAATGTTGATGTATTTGTTTGTTTGTATGGTGTTTTTTTTTTAAAAATGTTGATGTATTTGTTTGTTTGTTTGTATGTATGGTGTTTTACACTGCTTTCAACTCAATTTGAGTTATATCAGGGCGTTTCCTACAATATCTGCACAGTTTATTTATTACTTACACCACTGTGTTAGAGTTACGTAAACAGACTCTTTCAACGTGTGTAGATTATGATTAAGTAAGAGGAGACGTACGTACTGATCTACGTACGTACTGATCTAAACATACACTGTTCATAAATGCCAATACGCACCTTTTCCCATATACGGGCTCATATCGAGGGCTTGGCGTGAAACGGTTGTAACTAAAAACCTATTTTGAAAACCCTGGTTTAGGGGCAATTTTGACCCCCTTTGTAAACAATGCAAATTTAGGTGCCATTGCTCAGAACGAGCAATGGCACCTAAATTTCCATTGTTTACCAAGAAAAATGATTTAACGCTTATAAAGATTTCATGGCGAGGTGATTAACCTTGGTAAAAGAATACCTATTTTAGTTACAACTGTTTCACGCCAAGCCCTCGATATGTTCTTGTGAAATAATTTTAGAAGTTTGAGGCATGTTTAGTGTAAAACACACCTTACTTTATAAATTGGATATGTATGTAAATAAGCCTCGAATGGGGATTCTGGTGTCTCGTTTAACCTACGTACAGTGAAGACTCGAGTGAGCCTGTGTATAAGTAAAGTCTCGTCAGAGTCTTCACTGTCCGGTTGAATGTTGTTTAGACCCAATTGTTACCTCTTACAAAAAAAAACCTAGAATTATAGTACCAAGGTAGTTACGAGAATATCCCTTTCTGTGATTATGTTATGGAGATCCCCGTTACGGAGAACATGAAAGATCCCGAATACCCCATCACGAGGCTTAGTTCTGTATTTCTGTATTTGTGTATTGCATGTATTGTTATTTGTGTATTGCATGTATTGTTATTTGTGAGACTGGTATTTATACTCATACAAGTAACAACGATTTTCTATGTCGATACGTTAATACTAGTCATCCGTTTTGTGTTTTACAATAAAACCTTTTTATTTGACATGTGCTTGGGTTTTCTTCTTTTGTAAACCGAATAGTGTATGAGTACCTATTTAACAATTATACTTACAGTGTGTATTTGTTGTCACGTGATATCTCGAGTATATGGGTTTAATTCGACCCAACTCAAAGCACCGAGGAGGGAATGCCATTATTTCCATTTTTAAAGTTGTTGGTATGTCCCGAACGGGTATCAAACAAACGACCGGCTGTACCAAAGGCTGACGCTATACCACCGAACCACTGAGGCGGTTTGCTGTCGATGTCAAGGCTTCATTTTTTGAGCTGCGTCACGCGATTCGGGGCCTTAATGCCTCAAAGGTTTCGGATCATTTGTAGCAGCAATGGCATACAAATAGAAAGGATATACTTGTTGTTTTTTGTCAGAAGATGTTGCCGGAGATTAACCCTTTCCCACATACAGACGCTTTCTAACGCCTCTGAAGCAGACGACTTTTTAAAACATTATGACAAAAGGAGAAAATTATTGCTCATTATGAGCGATTTCTCCTTTTGCCATAGTGTTTTCAATTGTATTCAATAACGGTTCTTTGTTGGTGTTGTTGTTTGGCGTTGTTTACCCTCGCGCTCGGCATTAATGCCATTTGGCGAGCAAATTCGGTTCGCGAGGTTCTTTTCCGTTCTTTTCATTTATAGAGAGTGTCCATATTTGTGTGAAGATGTTGTTTCAGTTGAATGCTGCATAGTTGATATATGTGGGAAATGGTTAACGATTATGTTGAGAGTATTCACTGTACTCAAATAAACACACTCACTATTCAGACCCGACCTTATAAATGCTATTGAAAAAAAACACTGCCTCACGACAAATTCCAGTTCGTGAAGGTCAATAACCAACAACATCGCCTTGGTGGTGTAGTGATGGTATAATGTGCGCAAAGGGTTCGGGGGGACGTGTGTTCGATCACCGAACGGGTCATACCAAAGACTTTGAACAATGTAGTTATGGATTTTCATCCTTGACGCTCATGATTGCGGGGTTATCATTACGATTGCCTTTATGGTGTCAGTATAGGTTAAGTTTTGGTTAATTACCAAGGAAACGCCGTGATATAACTGAAAGAGTCTTGATTTCTGCGTTAACTCTTTCAGCGCCAAAGGCAATATTGAGGCTTTTGCAAACAATACTGATTCAGGCGAGTCAGCTCGTAACGAGCTGCCTCACCTGAAATCAGCATTGTTTGCTTTTTACTCATCAAAATAATCCAAAACTTTTATTACATGAGAAATTGGAGACACTCGATTCTGAACATGGGGAGTCTACTTTAAACAACTCGGCGCTGAATGAGTTAAACACCATATACGAAAAAGGAAGTTACAAATCAAGACTTTGAATAATGATTCTGTTATCGCTAACTTACGGTAAATTGATATTCAATATTGTGCATTTACGTCACAAACATGTTGTTTACATATTGTTATATAAGCTGACGGAACCTTTACTCCTATCTGTTTTGTTTCAATGACAATGACGTAACGAATGTAGACTAATTTAGACGGAATCCGGATCCACTACGATTGCGTTCTGGCGATAAACCATCGATGGAGTATCCACGCAAACAACATTCTTCCTCTTTATCAGTCTAGCCCCGATACCTCAGTCGGTAATCACGAGAGCTATCAATGCAGGGGTCGTGAGATCAATTCCTGACTCGTTCATCCATTCATTCCGAAGATTGACAACACTCATTTTGGCAAGCGTCATTGGTTTTACGTCAATACGCTAATGAGTCCACGTGGGAAGGTGCCAGTCTCGTTTAAAATCTAAAAATAGCATTTTACTATAAATGCTATTTTTAGATTTTAAACGAGACGGGCACCTGTGCTAAGAACAGGTGCGAGAAAGTCACGAAAAATACGTACATGTAACTGGCTGTCGCGATATAACAGAAATACCGTTGAAACCAGCGTTTAAGAAAAAACAATCAATTTGAAAAATGAGCCGTCCCATGAGAAAACCAACATTGTGGAATTTGCGTAAAGGATCGACCCGGATCAGCCTAAGCATGCCGCGCAGGCTAACCCGGATGGACACTTTTCGCCTCCTGTGGATTTTCTGTTTCAGAAATCATTACTCTATACATCTATCCCCCTGAGACAGAATGTGTCGGCCCGGATTATAAATTGTCAGAAGAATAATTAACGTCTACAGAACATATCGAGGGCTTAGCGTGAAAGGGTTGTAATTAAAATTGGTATTTTGTTACCAAGGTTAATCACCTCGCAATACAATCTTGAAAAGCGTTAAATCATTTTTCTTGGTAAATGTTCTGAGCAATGGCAACTAAATTTGCATTGTTTACAAAGGGGTCAAAATTGCCCCTAAACCAGGGTTTTCAAAATAGGTTTTTAGTTACAACCGTTTCACGCTAATGCCTCGATATACGTGGGAAGTGAGTGCTCCAGTGAACAGTTCGTATACGCAGACTCATCTCGGTCTTTATTGAACTGGACGGAGATGCGACATGACCCCTACCCAATAGCAGATGCAACGTGACCCCTGCCCAATAGCAGATGCAACGTGACCCCTACCCAATAGCAGATGCAACATGACCCCTACCCAATATCAGATGCAACATGACCCCTACCCAATAGCAGATGCAACGTGACCCCGCCCCCATTCAGAATCGTCGGACATGGCTCATTTATATTCAGAGGTTAGCAAATTAAAGAATAATGTTAACACTTAATGATTGATTGATTGATTGATTGGGGTTTAACGCCGTTTTAACCATTTCTCAGTTATATCACGGCGGCCAGTTCACCTACTCATGCATTTCCTGGTTTTCTCACACCAGAACTCCACACAAGAAACTGCCCAAGCAACTGGCTGCTTTTCCACATAGACTTAGCCGCTTGGTGGAAGACGAATGACGCATGTCGCATTGACTTTTAACACTTAATGAGATAGACCATGAGGACAAGGTACACATTGGTATTTCTGAACATTGTTGAATCTGCAGACGTTGGTAAGACTATTCTAACACGCTTAAGTACATGTTAGAAATATCCACCATCCCGCGAGAAAACCAACATTATGGACTCTGCGTAAAGTATAGACCCGGATCAGCCTAAGCATGCCGCGCAGGCTCACCCGGACAGACACCTTTCGCCTCCTGTGGAATTTCTGTTTCTGAATTTACTCTACACCTCTATCCACCTTAGACGGAATGTGTCGGTCCGGATTCTGATCTGTGTCGATACATTACGCAGAGTCCACATTGTTAGTTTTCTCACGGAACGGCTCATCTGTGAACAATACAAGTGATGATCAGAGTGGATAGATACACAGGCTGACATGAATCTGTACTATTCACTTGTACCTTTTCCCATGGACAGGATGATATCGAATTCAGTCAAGAAAAAGCACATGATATATATAGAGTGAATTGAGATTTATCCACAACGATGTAGTAGAGATTGGTGGGATTCACCCGGCGATTACACGTCTTATCGCGATTACACGTCTTATCGCTTCATTACCCTTTCCAATATATCGATGGCTTGGCGTGAAACGGTTGTAACTAAAAACCTATTTTAAAACCCCTGGTTTAGGGGCAATTTTGACCCCTTTGTAAACAATGCAAATTTAGATGCCATTACTCAGAACGAGCAATGGCACCTAAATTTTCATTGTTTACAAAGAAAAATGATTTAACGCTTATAAAGACTTTATTGCGAAGTGATTAACATCGTAAAAAAAAAGACCAATTTTAGTTACAACCGTTTCACGCCAAGCCCTCGATAGACAACAAATCTGCATCAGAGGACTTTGAAACTTTTTCTAAATAAAGGAATAATTATTGAATAAAGCTGAAGCCATTGTGGCAAAAGAAGGATATAAATAAATCGTATGGTGCGAACTGGTTTATTTTTGGAAAATATTAACCTTGTGTTTTACACGACACGGGGAAAGATTGCGTTCACTTTACACGCGACTATTGTATGCAGATAAAAGGGGAAAAGTATGGAAATTTATTACAAAATAAACATCAATTTGTGGAATACGACATCTTTGCGACCCGACCCGGAAGATCGGTTGAAATTTAAATTCCTATTAAGCTTTCAGTTATCAATGAGCCTATAGTATTTCTATCACCTGTGAACGAAAAACCCGGCTTCTACTTCCTATATACATGTAGAATGGCCTGGCCACGTCATATGAAACACACCCTTCGGTCTCTGCAAATCACTTACCGCCTTGGTGGTGTAGTGGTAGAACATCCACCTCGGAAGCGGGTGGTCACGGTTTCGATCCCCGGCCAGGTCATACTAATTATCAAAAATCTTACTAATGCACGTGGCTAATAAAGTTATATATTAAAAGAAAATAAAGAGTATTATATGTGGTAGCAATGGCTTTCCCTTCCTTGTGCTCAAGAATGTAGGGGTATAATTAGGACTTGCCAGCCGGTATCAGACTAAATGAACCAGATATCCTCGTAACTTTCATCCTGGAAGCTCCGAGACCGAGTCCCCGTAGCTCTGTCGGTAGAGACGCGAGCTGTCAATCCAGAATTTGTAAGGTCGAACCCCCAATTCGACCGAGATTCCTTCTGCCGTTTTACAAAAGTCAATGCGACAAACGTAATTCGTCTTCTATCAATAGACTAACAGTTTATGTCTAAAGCAACTAGTCGATTGGAAAGAAGGTTGTATGGAGCGGTTGTGAAGGTAAGCCAGGAAACACATGGGTAATTGAACTAGCTGCCTCGATATGAAATGAAATGATCCGCTCGACGGGAAAACCAACAATATGGCCTCTACGTAATGTATCGATCCAGATCAACCAGCGCAGTCCGCGCAGGATGATCCGGGCCGACACATTCCCTCTCAGGGGAATAGATGTATAGAGTAATGATTCCTGAAACAGACAATCTACAGGAGGCGAAAATTGTTTGTCCGGGTTAGCCTGCGCGGCATGCTTAGTCTGCTCTGGGTCGATACTTTACGCAGAGTCCACAATGTTGTTTTTCTAGGCTTAAATATTGTTGAAATGGCGTTAAACCCCAATCCAATCAACATATTGGAGGCCTTTGGAAAACAGTTATAACCATTATATTATACACATCTGCAATAGGCAGTACTCTAAACTGGATATGAATGTTTTAACCCTTTCACACATACTACAAAATCTGCATCAGATGACTTTGAAAGCATCTTTGCAAAAACATGTAAAATCTTTACAAATAAGGGTATACTCACTGAAAAACAGGTGGAAAACATTATGGCATTTTGCCCGTTTTAAGCAATTCCACATTTTGTCACAATGTTTTCAAAAGTCGTCGACTGCAGATACGCCAGAAATTTTCTGTATACATGAAGGGGTAAATGATTTGAACAAAGGCAGGGAGGAGTTACTATAATTCATTAGTATTTTACCTGTAACAATTATCAGCTCGTCTCGGATTGTATTTGATTAAGACGTAACATTGTTCACGTAATGAACAACCCAACGCTTCCGACTTTGTGTATACACTTTCTTTTTTATTTGTCATGATTTTCTATTTGTGTATTCGAGGAATGTCGTGTTCGCTGGGACATGCGAGAAACGCCTTTAGGAGAAAAAAACATTTTCCCAGATAGTGACGACCTTTTACGCCGCTTTTAACAGTCTTTCACTAATACCACTGCGTTTCCTGGGTACATTTACCAGTACTACTGGTCCATATATCCTGACACCAGTCAGTCAGACGTTATGCCTAACGCCGCAGACTGATCCGGGCAGACACATTCCGTCTCAGTGGGATTGAGGTATAGAGTAATGATTCACATATGCGTAATGTATCGACCAGATCAACCTGCGCTGTCCGCGCAGACTGATCCGGCCGACACATTCCGTCTAAGAAGGAACAGATAGAGTAATGATTCCTGAAACAGAAAATCCTCATGAGGCGAAAATTGTCTAACCTGGTAAGCCTGCGCGGCATGCTTAGGTTGATTCGGGTCAATACTTTAATCAGAGTCCACCCTGAGCGACAAGGAGGGCAGTCATGACTGCCCGCTTTAAAGTATTTGGTATGACCCGGCCAGGACTCGAACCTGCGACATCCCGAGGCGGAAGTCCTACAACTACACCACCGTGGCGTTATGAAACAGATGTCAACCAATCAGGGTTTAATGTCGAACAAACATGAGCCGGTCTCTGAAAAAAGGTAAAAGTTGGCTTTTGTAACAGCCTTTGAATCAGCACAGTCTGACCAGGATCTGCACTGTTCAGATATTACTTACACACACTTGTCAGATATTACTTACACACACTTGTCAGATATTACTTACACACACTTGTCAGATATTACTTACACACACTTGTCAGATATTTACTTACACACACTTGTCAGATATTACTAACATACACTTGTCAGATATTACTAACATACACTTGTCAGATATTACTTACACACACTTGTCAGATATCACTTACACAAACTTGTCAGATATTACTTACACACACTTGTCAGATATCACTTACACACACTTGTCAGATATTACTAACATACACTTGTCAGATATTTACTTACACACACTTGTCAGATATTACTTACACACACTTGTCAGGTATTACTTACACTAACTTGTCAGATATCACTTACACACACTTGTCAGATATTACTTACATACACTTGTCAGATATTACTTACACACACTTGTCAGATATTACTTACACACACTTGTCAGGTATAACTTACACACACTTGTCAGATATCACTTACACACTACTGTCAGATATCACTTATACACACTTGTCAGATATTACTTACACACACTTGTCAGATATTACTTACACACACTGTTCAGATATTACTTACAGACACTTGTCAGATATTACTTACACACACTTGTCAGATATTACTTACAAACACTTGTCAGATATTTACTTACACACACTTGTCAGATATTACTAACATACACTTGTCAGATATTACTAACATACACTTGTCAAATATTACTTACACGCACTTGTCAGATATTACTTACACACACTTGTCAGATATTACTTACACACACTTGTCAGATATCACTTACACACACTTGACAGATATCACTTACACACACTTGTCAGATATTACTAACATACACTTGTCAGATATTACTTACACACACTTGTCAGGTATTACTTACACTAACTTATCAGATATCACTTACACACACTTGTCAGATATTACTTACACACACTTGTCAGATATTACTAACATACACTTGTCAGATATTTACTTACACACACTTGTCAGGTATTACTTACACTAACTTGTCAGATATCACTTACACACACTTGTCAGATATTACTTACAGACACTTGTCAGATATTACTTACACACACTTGTAAGATATTACTTACACACACTTGTCAGATATTACTTACACACACTTGTCAGATATTACTTACACACACTGTTCAGATATTACTTTCAGACACTTGTCAGATATTACTTACACACACTTGTCAGATATTACTTACACACACTTGTCAGATATTTACTTACACACACTTGTCAGATATTACTAACATACACTTGTCAGATATTACTAACATACACTTGTCATATATCACTTACACACACTTGTCAGATATTACTTACACACACTTGTCAGATATTACTAACATACATTTGTCAGATATCACTTACACACACTTGTCAGATATAACTTACATACACTTATCAGATATTACTTACACACACTTGTCAGATATTACTTACACACACTTGTCAGGTATAACTTACACACACTTGTCAGATATCACTTACACACTACTGTCAGATATCACTTACACACACTACTGTCAGATATCACTTACACACACTTGTCAGATATTACTTACACACACTGTTCAGATATTACTTACAGACACTTGTCAGATATTACTTAAACACACTTGTCAGATATAATTTACACACACTTGTCAGATATTTACTTACACACACTTGTCAGATATTACTAACATACACTTGTCAGATATTACTAACATACACTTGTCATATATCACTTACACACACTTGTCAGATATTACTTACACACACTTGTCAGATATTACTTACACACACTTGTCAGATATTACTTACACACACTTGTCAGATATTTACTTACACACACTTGTCAGATATTACTAACATACACTTGTCAGATATTACTAACATACACTTGTCATATATTACTTACACACACTTGTCAGATATTACTTACACACACTTGTCAGATATCACTTACACACACTTGACAGATATCACTTACACACACTTGTCAGATATTACTTACACACACTTGTCAGATATTACTTACACACACTTGTCAGATATTACTTGCACACACTTGTCAGGTATAACTTACACACACTTGTCAGATATTACTTACACACACTTGTCAGATATTACTTACACACACTTGTCAGGTATAACTTACACACACTTGTCAGATATTACTTACACACACTTGTCAGATATTACTTACACACACTTGTCAGATATTACTTACACACACTTGTCAGATATTACTTACACACACTTGTCAGATATTACTTACACACACTTGTCAGGTATAACTTACACACACTTGTCAGATATAACTTACACACACTTGTCAGATATTACTTACACACACTTGTCAGATATTGCTTACACACACTTGTCAGGTATAACTTACACACACTTGTCAGATATTACTTACACACACTTGTCAGATATTACTTACACACACTTGTCAGATATTACTTACACACACTTGTCAGATATTACTTACACACACTTGTTTGTCAGATATCACTTACACACACTACTGTCAGATATCACGTACACACACTTGTCAGATATTACTCACACACACTTGTCAGCTATTACTTACACAAACTTGTCAGATATCACTTACACACACTTGTCAGATATTACTTACACACACTTGTCAGATATTACTTACACACACTTGTCAGATGTTACTTACACACACTTGTCAGGTATAACTTACACACACTTGTCAGATATTACTTACACACACTTGTCAGATATTACTTACACACACTTGTCAGATATTTACTTACACACACTTGTCAGATATTACTAACATACACTTGTCAGATATTACTTACACACACTTGTCAGATATCACTTACACACACTTGTCAGATATTACTTACACACACTTGTCATATATTACTAACATACACTTGTCAGATATTACTTACACACACTTGTCAGATATCACTTACACACACTTGTCAGATATTACTTACACACACTTGTCATATATTACTTACACACACTTGTCAGATATTACTTACACACACTTGTCAGATATCACTTACACACACTTGTCAGATATTACTAACATACACTTGTCAGATATTACTTACACACACTTGTCAGATATTACTTACACACACTTGTCAGATATTTACTAACACACACTTGTCAGATATTACTTACATACACTTGTCAGATATTACTTACATACACTTGTCAGATATTTACTTACACACACTTGTCAGATATTACTAACATACACTTGTCAGATATTTACTTACACACACTTGTCAGATATTACTTACACACACTTGTCAGGTATTACTTACACACACTTGTCAGATATTACTTACACACACTTGTCAGATATTACTTACACACACTTGTCAGGTATAACTTACACACACTTGTTTGTCAGATATCACTTACACACTACTGTCAGTTATCACTTACACACACTTGTCAGATATTACTTACACACACTTGTCAGATATTACTAACATACACCTGTCAGATATTACTTACACACACTGTCAGATATCACTAACACACACTTGTCAGATATTACTCGCACACACTTGTCAGATATTACTTACACAAACTTGTCAGATATTACTTACACACACTTGTCAGATATTACTTACACACACTTGTGAGATATCACTTACACACTACTGTCAGATATCACTTTCACACACTTGTCAGATATTACTTACACACACTTGTCAGATATTACTTACACACACTTGTCAGATATTACTTACACACACTTGTCAGATATTACTTACACACACTTGTCAGATATTACTTACACACACTTGTCAGATATTACTTACACACACTTGTCAGGTATAACTTACACACACTTGTCAGATATTACTTACACACACTTGTCAGATATTACTTACACAAACTTGTCAGATATTACTTACACAAACTTGTCAGATATCACTTACACACACTTGTCAGATATTACTTACACACACTTGTCAGGTATTACTTACACACTCTTGTCAGGTATAACTTACACACACTTGTCAGATATCACTTGCACACACTTGTCAGATGGACCAATACAACTTAGGCTGATCAGGGTCGATACATTACGCAGAGGCCATACTGTTGGTTTTCTCGCGGGACATCAAGTTGTATTGGTCCATACATTCCGTCTCAGGGATATAGAGGTATAGAGTAATGAATCCTGAAACAGAAAATCGACAGGAGGCGAAACATGTCTATCCGTGTAAGCCTGCGCGGCATGCTTAGGCTGATTCGGGTCGATATCTTACGCAGAGTTCACAATGTTGGTTTTCTCGCGGGATGGCTCACATTAGTAATGAACCAATCTACGTTTGGCGTTTCAAAGATTTATTAGCCGGTTGGTTCACAAACATGTTCGACCTTCCGGACTTTTTGATTGCTACACTATTTCCAAAGGGCACCGCCATTATTTGTATGTACCTGATAGGTAGCTCCAGACGAATTATTCTTTATCTAGGTATTTATTTCCCGTCATTTGATATTAACCATTTCATTCATTCATATAGACGCTTTCAGACGCCTCTGCAGCAGACGGTTTTTTGAAAACATAGTGACAAAAAGAAGAAATTGCTAAAAACGAGCAATTTCTCCTTTTGCCACAATATTTTCCACTTTTAGTCATAATATGACAAAATCTGTTCAAAGTCGTCTGCTGCAGAATTGTCGTTTGAGGGTTAACCCTTTCCCTCCTCGAACCACGAAGGCCTAGTCAGTAACGACGAAAACACCGCTTTCAACAATTGTGTTCAATTATCAATTATTCAGAGAACTAGCTATTTGGGAGTAGACCAGTCCTTTCCTCACATTATCTCTCTTACTACTCAACCGAATACTTATGCCGAGAGAACTCGAAAGAGCATTTCCTTTGAGTACCCAAAACATAGGGTTGAGTGTCAACGAAGGATTTTATAACCTTCTAGATCTCTGACAAAATAATATCACAGTGGTCGGTTCACTCATCCGTATATCGGCATCCTCGGTACCCAGGCTATTCATTAAATATATGATATATTTTATGAATAGCCTGGGTACCGAGAATGTATATCGAGGGCTTGGCGTGAAACGGTTGTAACTAAAAACCTATTTTGAAAACCCTGGTTTAGGGGCAATTTTGACCCCTTTCTAAACAATGCAAATTTAGGTGCCATTGCTCAGAACGAGCAATGGCACCTAAATTTTCATTGTTTACCAAGAAAAATGATTTAACGCTTATAAAGACTTTATGGCGAAGTGATTAACATCGTAAAAAAAGACCGATTTAAGTTACAACCGTTTCACGCCTAGCCCTCGTCGATATGTCCTGGCTTTCTCAGACTATTACAGAACAACACAGTCTTTCCACATAGAATCTAAGCCGATTGATGGACGACGACTGGCGCTTGTCGCATTGCCCTTTGTCAAACGTCGGCACGATTGTTGGCCGACCTGACAGGGCTTCGAACTCAAGCCTCTGGATTGATAGCCCGTGTTGCTTCCGATTTAATTACCGGAGCTCGGCCAGATAGAGTAGCATGGAACAGAAATCAGTGGAAGTTCAATTATACCATAGCCAGAAACTGTACATGAGACGGCGCTACCGACTGAGATATCGTGACTCGGCATTTGTTGTTTAAATTCTCGTATATTGAGATTAAACCGTCTCTGTGGTTGTAAGGGTAAGAGCATCTGTCTCAGTAGGGGGAAAACCAGGGTTCGATCCCCGGTCTGGTCATACCGATTTATTTTCTTTCAAACATTAGTTATTGCTTCATCCTTGGCACTGATGGCTGTGGGATGGTATTACTACTGATGCATCGTTACCAGGATGAATAATACCGGAATAACTCGTTATTTACCCAGAAAACACCGCGATATAACTGAATTACGTAAAACAGCGTACACACAAATAAACACCTTGTGATATGGGTTTAATACGGAAGCTTGGATGAAGAGAAAAAGCGTAAAAAGTAATTCGTGAATATTTCGTCTGGTTTCGTACTTATTGTAAGGTAGATTTATTGCTACGCTATGTTCATATCAGAGCTATATATAGATGAGTTAACGTTATTATTTAGGCCACTCCACATTAACAAGCGACATTGGACGTTTTTTCTTTAACTCTTTCGGCGCCGAATTGTTTAAAGTAGACTCTTCCATGTTCAAAATCGGGTATGTCCATTTCTCAATTTATGAAAGTTTTCGACTATTTTGGTAACTTAAAAGCAAACAATGCTGATTTATGCTCGTTATGAGCTGACTCACCTGAATCTGCATTGTTTGCAAAAAAATTGATATTGCCTGTGGCGCTGAAAGAGTTAAAACATATGTTTTACAATTAAAGTCTATTAGTTCGCATAACAGTTTTTCATAGGTACCTACAATATTTGTACGACAAGATGAGACACGGGGAAGAACCTGATCAGACTGGACAGAGGCGCAGTTTGGTCTGGTTCTTTACCTGTGACTAAGTCCCGAAGTGTAGGTTTTCGTGTGGCGTGACTATGTTAGTAATTGGTGATCGAACTATTGAAAATCGAGGGGGATTTCGGGAATTGATGATCGAAGTGTTGATCCTGTTTCTTTGTAATAGGGAGAGAAGGATATGCAACACAAATATTTTGATCTGTCGTTATGGAGTGTGGGGGTGGGTTTTAAAACAATAGCCTGATCTTTTATTATACTATAACCCCTGTGTCCGTGAACGCAGAGACATGTTGACGCATCTGTATATGAGTTTTAAAAAAGGAAAACATTGTGGATAAAGTAGAATTGTCTTATAATCAGCAAATTCTCCTTTTGCCATAAGGTTTCCAACTGTATTATATATGTTTTCTTGTATTCAATTGAAGTTTGCGCATATTTTCAAATTCGTCTGCACTCACACAGTCGCACCGGCCCATAATTTCCGCCTATATTTAAACATGTACATTAGAAATAAAAGGCATCTTCTAACAAACAACGAGTAGCTTACAGTGTATCCCCAGGAAGTATACGCCGATATTACTTTCACCCTATCCCACATACAGACGCTGCCCGACGCCTCTGCAGCAGACGGCTTTTTAAAAACATCGTGACAAAAGAAGAAATTGCTCAAAACGAGCAATTTCTTCTTTTACCACAATGTTTTCCTCTTTTAGTCATAGGTTATCCATTCAATTATAGAGATTTTCTATTTTTTTACACAATATGTTCAAACTCGTCTGCTGCAGAATTGTCGTATGAGGGAAAGGGTTAAGTCATATGGCGATGAACAGGAAGGATAATAACTATGTTTTCAAAATTGGTCTGCTGTACAGTTTCCTCTTTACCCACAATGTTTTCAACTACATTCAATAATTATACGTTCATTTACAAAACTGCCCCTATGTCTACCTAGGTATTTGCAAAGACGTCTACTGCAGTTTTGTTTAATGTTGGAAAGGGTTACATAATGCCAAATTGTTGTGTCAATAACGGCTCATATATAAACTTATTCCCAAACGTCGGTAGCGAAAGATTGATTGGGGTTTAACGCCGCTTTCAACAATATATCAGTCATATTACGGCGGCCAGTTCACCTACTCATATGTTTCCTGGCTTTCTGACACCAATACTCCACGCAACAGACTATCCATGCAACTGGCTGCTTTATCACTTACACTTTTAGCCCATTGATTGCGAAAGGACATAAAAGACATTCGTTGGACATTCGTTGGAGTATGGACCATTTATTTATGTTGAGTATTTACGGACTTTCCCATATTTTTTTCTTCCCTTTAACACATTATTTGAGGGTTCTAGACGTTTTGCAATGAGCCTGTATATTCGCACTAATTCAACATAGGCTTCAATGATGTCTGTAAATGACCAAATGAATACCTGACAAAACGTAAAACGCGTATCCCTAACGGTTTTTCATTTACACATGTTAAAACGTTTCAAACATACAACCAATCTGCTTAAACGACTTTGAAAGAAATCATGGTCAAATATGGAAAATCTCTATAAATGAAAGCGTGAATATTAAATAGAGTTGAAAACGTTGTGGTAAAATGAGAAATTAGAAAATAAGAGCAATTCTTCCTTTTGTTTTATTGTTTTTAAAAGTTAAATGTGTCTGTATGAGGAAAAGCGTGAACTAAATTCTTCACGGCGATGTATTTAAGACTCGTGGTCACGTGACGCGGTTATGTTGTATTTATCATAGAAACGAAACCGATTAGTTATGCACGGTCGTGTTTACCTTTTTTCCTTTGATTTTCCAACTGTCACTTGACAGCACGTTTATTAATTTTTTGTTATCATACATTATTTACATAGCTAACACAATTTACAGAAACTATAAACATCCTATAGAAAAAAACAGGATATTGTTACCAGCAATTCCAATTGGAAATAATAAGAAGAAAAGAATACTGCTGCTGCAGAGTTTAAAAGTGAAAGGTATAAAGATATACTATCATATTATCCTCACTGTATTGTCAATCTAGTACATAACGAAAACGAAAACATCGCTAGAATGATGTGATAGATTTCGCAATGTGTATGTGCATGCGTGCGTTTGAATGTTTATGTATATTAAACCCAACGTAATTTGAACTTGAAAGTTTATTGTTTAATATTATTGGAAATTATGGTAACAAATTGTAAGCGTCAACTGTACTTTTCCTGTTTGCTATCTTCGTGTTTACTTTTGCACACTAATTGTTCGCCGCGAAAACGTGACCGCGTCTATATTTACGCCTTTAATGCCACATAATAGCCACTTTCTTCTACTAATAAGATAGATCGTTCTTTGTAGGGGAGCTTGTCGCTTCCGCATTTATGGAAATGTACACAGTATATCGTTATTGTACAGTTTATTTTGAAACAACTAAGTTCTTATCGAGGAGCCCTGGCAGCTCAGTCGGTAAAAACGAGGGCTGTCAATCCAGGGGTTGTGAGTTCGAACCCCAACTCGGCCTACATACTTTTCGACGTTTGACAAAAGTCACTGTGACTTGCGTCATTCGTCTTCCACTAATGGGCTGTTTAACGGGCTATGTTGAAAAGCAGCCAGTAGCTCGGAAAGTATGTTGTGTGGTGTACTGGTGTGGGAAAACCAGGAAACGCATGAGTAAGTGAACTGGTCACCGTGATATGACTGAAAAGTTATGGAAAACGGCGTTAAGCCCTAATCAATCAATCAATCAATCAATCAATCAACTTATGGGGGATATTTCGCCATGCCATTGACTAGGTTTTAACGCCGTTTTTCAACACCTTTTCAGTCCTATTACGGCGGACAGTCCAACCTAGGCATGTTGACCATTCAAACCATCATAGGCAAGTTCTTGTCCGTTGAAGAATTGAGCATGATCGAATGAATAAAGTGAGGCGGGGAGTGGAGTAATGTTGACCATTCGAACCATAATAGACAAGTTCTTGTTCGTTGTCGAATTTACCATGCTCTAATGACTGGAGTGAGGCAGGAAGTTGAGTAAGACCGACCAGTTCGATCCCTGCTTTGGGGAGGCCATGGCGCAATGCCCTTGGACATGATACCGTAGCGTAGTACCCGTAAGTCGTACAGGTGTAATGTATGGCGCAATGCCCTTGGACATATTACCGTAGCATGGTACCCGTAAGTCATACAGGTGTAATGGATGACGCAATTTCCTTGACGATGATACAGTAGCATGGTACCCGTAAGTCATACAGGTTTAATGGATGACGCAATTACCTTGAAGATGATACCGTAGCATGGTACCCGTAAGTCATACAGGTTTAATGGATGACGCAATTCCCTTGAAGATGATACCGTAGCATGGTACCCGTAAGTCGTACAGGTTTAAATAATGACGCAATTCCATTGAAGATGATACCGTAGCATGGTACCCGTAAGTCATACAGGTTAAATGGATGAAGTAATTCCCTTGAAGATGATACCGTAGCATGGTACCCGTAAGTCATACAGGTTTAATGGATGACGCAATCCCCTTGAAGATGATACCGTAGCATGGTACCCGTAAGTCATACAGGTTTAACGGATAACACAATTCCCTTGAAGATGATACCGTAGCATGGTACCCGTAAGTCATACATGTTTAATAGATGACGCAATTCCCTTGAAGATGATACCGTAGCATGGTACCCGTAAGTCATACAGGTGTAATGGATGACGCAATTCCCTTGAAGATGATACCGTAACATGGTACCCGTAAGTCATACATGTTTAATGGATGACGCAATTCCCTTGAAGATGATACCGTAGCATGGTACCCGTAAGTCATACAGGTGTAATGGATGACGCAATTCCCTTGAAGATGAAACCGTAGCATGGTACCCGTAAGACATACAGGTTAGATGGATGAAGCAATTCCCTTGAAGATAATACCGCAGCATGGTACCCGTAAGTCATTCAGGTTTAATGGATGACGCAATTCCCTTGAAGATGATCCCGTAGCATGGTACCCGTAAGTCATACAGGTTTAAGGGATGATGCAATTCCCTTTAAGATGATACCGTAGCAAGGTACCCGTAAGTCATACAGGTGTAATGGATGAAGCAATTCCCTTGAAGATGATACCGTAGCATGGTACCCGTAAGTCATACAGGTGTAATGGATGAAGCAATTCCCTTGAAGATGAAACCGTAGCATGGTACCCGTAAGACATACAGGTTAAATGGACGAAGCAATTCCCTTGAAGATGATACCGTAGCATGGTACCCGTAAGTCATACAGGTTTAATGGATGACGCAATTCCCTTGAAGATGATACCGTAGCATGGTACCCGTAAGTCATACAGGTTTAATGGATGACGTAATTCCCTTGAGAATGATCCCGTAAGTCATACAGGTTTAATGGATGACGCAATTCCCTTGAAGATGATACCGTAGCATGGTACCCGTAAGACATACAGGTGTAATGGATGACGCTATCATATAACTGAAATACTGTTGACAATACCAAAACCATTTTACTTCTACCTTATGTTTAAACGTCGTTCGCTATTGGCATGATCATGTTAAATACGGATGAAATCGCGAGGAAATTGACACAATTGAAGGACTTGCATCATCGATGAACAGTGTTGACAACGGCGTAAAAACAAAATAAAACATTTCATTATCGCACTATTTTCATACGTCGTTCGCTATAAATTCATCAAAGTATCATCCCATCTGGGGGGGCATGTAAAGTACTGGTATGATTAAGAGGGTATTGACACAGTTGAAAGACTTGAATCTTCACGGAATACCATATATAATATATCTACTATACACTTCAATAAACCTGCGAGGCGACAAGTTATGTAGGTGTAGACTCCGGTGAACCTGTCAAACCGCGCGATCTATCCATAGTGTAACCTGATAGTCTACATGTAATCTAGTCAATGAAGCAACTTTTGTAACGACAATTAAAAACGTAACCGCATTACGTGTAGTTTGATTGCAATGTAACATTAAATTGACGTGAACGATTCAAGGTTGCAGAGGCCGTGGCGTTGTGCCCTTAGGCAAGGGACCATACTAATCATAGTACTCCTTAGTCACACGGATCACGGATCATGGAGGTGTTTACATTCGCCGTGTTATAAATGAATTACTGTTATAAACGGCGTTAAACAGTAACAAAACATATTATTTCTACAATATTTTCAAACGTCGTTTGTTGTACACGCTAACCGATATACGGTCCTACCCGAGAGCGTGTTTAATACTTGTATCATTAAAAGGGTATTGGCACAGTTGTAGGACGTACATACGTCAATGAATAGTATACAACTTAAATCTACTATACGCTTTATTTAACTCTTTCAGCGCCAAAGGCAATATTGAGCATTTTGCAAACAATGCAGATTCAGGTGAGTCAGCTCGTAACGAGCTGTCTCATCTGAAATCTGCATTGTTTGGCTGTGAGTTAGAAATATATTCAAAAAATCCTATAACATGAAAATAGAGTCGTCCGAGTTTGAACATGGAAGAGTCTACTTTAAACAATTCGGCGCTGAAAGGGTAAACATGCGACGCGTCACGAGATATAGGACCGTGCTGTGTGTATGAATAGTGAATCTGCAGGTAGGCCTGAGAAATCGCACCATAGCCTTCTCTGTCGACCGTGCAGCACTCGCTCCGGGTTCGTGTTCGATCCCTGGCCGGATCATACCAAATACTTTTTAAAATAGAAGCAATGGCTTTCCCTCCTTGGCGCCGAGGGTTGTTAAGGTGAGTATTACGACTGACTCTCCAAATCATAATAAATAGACGGGTAGTACTGGTAACTTACCCAGGAAACGACGTGATATAACTAAACAAACCGGAAGTGTTGTAAAACAAGCCTTCACTTTCCCTCTACCTACATGTAAGATAATCGAAGATGCAACTTTTCACAAAACAACTGGAAATGTACCACACAAGATTCATGATCATGTTATAGTAAACGGTGCCGCTATTTGTTTATGATTGTGCATACGTACGTACCTTCGATCAGAATGTGTAAATAGATTTGTTCATAAACACATCAAGTAAAATGAACTTCCTAAATCATAGTTTTCGGACCAATTATAAACCCTTTCCAACATATACCAATTCTGAAGAAGACGACTTTCAAATTCGTCTAGGCCAAAAAAAAAAAAAAAAAATTGAAATGTTTTACAAATGAAATTGTATTAATTGAAAAGAGTTTAAAACATTTTGGGAAAAAAGGAGAAAATGCCCAGTATGAATGCTTAAAGAGGAATGAAAGTGTTTCAATGTGTTTCATGAGCATAGTATACACATCGAAATAAGTGTCTTTGCTGTTTGTGAAGCGACCACGCATATTCACTTATTAACCCTTTCCCTCATCCCTAGTCCTGTTTATATTTAGTTAGGTACTGGTGGTATAGTAATAAAATGTGCCGGATGTAAGGATTACGTCATACAAATTAAGTCACCCTAATTAAGTTAATAGGAATCGATTTAAATGCATCCGGCTCATCCTACATTGTTGATGTCTGTTCATACTACCGTATGTCCTTGAAACATTTTCGATTAGTAATTTTAAATAGCATTTCAAGAGAGATCATGAATACGTGAACTGTCGCCGTGATATAAACTGATATAATGTTGAAAACGACGTTTAACCCAATAAGACAAAACAAATCAGTTATTCAATTTAAACAAATCATTTTCCCGCGATATCTGAAATGTTTTCCTGGCAGCGCTGGAGCAGTGTTGAATTATTTGCATGGTGTTTTACGCCGCCTTAAACAATGTTTCACTTATATCACGACATATCCTGGGTAAGTTACCAGTATTACTGGTTCATCAGGGGCGTAGCTCCCTTTAGGCACTGTAGGCATGTGCCTACACATCTTTTCTAAAAGTGCCCCAAAATGCAGCTGCGGCGATACACATCTGCGTAAAGTATCGACCAGACTGATCCGGCAGACACATTCCGTCTAAGGGGGGACAGATGGAGTAGTGATTCCTGAAACAGAAAATCCACAGGAGGCGAAAAGTGTCTATCCGGGTACGCCTGTTTGGCATGCTTAGGCTGATCCGGGTCGATACTTATCCACACTGTTGATTTTCTCACGAGACGGCCTACACATTGATTATTGCAAAGCAACGCCCCTGGTCAGACCCGAACATCAGCGAGTCCGTTGCTATGCTAACCCCGAAATTTTTAGCACCAAAGAGGAAATGCCATTGCTAGCATGTTCTAACACTTTAGTGTGACGCTGCCGAGGATTGAATCAGTGAAGTCTCCGGTGACACTGAGGATGCACAGGCTCGCTAGAGACTCTTCCCTTGACGCAGAAGCATCAATAGTCCCATGTGCTAGACAAGGCTAACATATTAGCCGTTCCAAGAGAAAACAAACACTCTGCGTAAAGTATCGACCCGGATCAACCTGCGCAGTCCACTCAGGCTAATCCGGGTCGACACATTCCATCACAGGGGGATAGAGGTATAAGGTAATGATTCCTGAAACAGAAAATCCACAGAAGGCTAACATTGTCTGTTCGGGTAAGCCTGCGCGGCATGCATAGGCTGATCCGGGTCGATACTTGACGCACAGAGTCCACACTGTCGGTTTTCTCACGGGACGGCTCATATATAACTGACGTTCAAGTTTATGTTAAAAAGCGACTATTTCCGTGTTCGAGTCTCTTTGATCTCTCTTCCTTGTTACACCCATTAATGTAGGTATTTATGAAATATTGAAATAGGTTAGCTACGGCAGACTATTCGGGGTCCTGTTTCATTTCGGGTACATGCTCATGTAAAGTTACACTTTTGTGAATTGCGTGTGGATAGACTTCCAGTTTTCGGTCAGAGGATGCGTTTTGGTAATTGTAACATATGGGCGGGCAGTGAAGGTTCTGGTTGGACTGATAAGCACAAGCTCACCTTAGGTTACACTGTTCGCAAATTCAATAATACATGTTCCTCATTTCGTTAGTCGTGACTCAACCCTATTTTTATAATCACTTGATTTGCATTGACGTAATACAGAAATAAAAAAATATGTTCTGAAGTTTTCCCCAGTATCTTTCACACACTGAAATTTGTAATGAAAATTACAATAATGCAAATTAGAGGTAAAACGTTTTACTGTTTTTTATTAAGGCGTTAACATAGTTTCGGGGGAATTCCGTATATCGCCTTGAGCACCAGCTGTAAATCTTGTTCTGTACAAAAAACAATTTAAATCAATTTCTTTAAACATTGATTATAAATGAGATTAGTTATAATTACTTTTCGAACATGGATACTTTAAAGAAGTCATTCGTGTGTATTCTCGCTTGAATAATGTTTAACCCCTCTTCAACAAATGTTCAGTTATATCAAGGCGTTTCATACTTAAAGCTATCAAATCAAGAGTTATTTTGTCCTGACACGAACGAGTAAGGCGTCGTGCTAGGCGTGAGCGACCGGGAACGCTAACACAACAATGTTTAAAGTATTTCATATAAACCAGCCGAGGATCGAACTAGCGACCTCCAACATCCTAAGCGGACGATATATCATTATACGACAGAGGCGGTCGTATAATTGAATACGTGTATCTATGACGAATGCAATTTATTCAAATAACACGGCGATCAAATCGTCCTTGGCTGGTTTTCTATGTATAAGATGCTAATTAGTAAACACTTGCTTTAAGTCTTTTCCTTAACAACACAATTGTCGAGCCACGTCCTTTGATTTGATTCCAATTTCAACAACATGTCAGTTATCTCACGGCAGTCATGTCACATAATTGAGTCGTCTCGTGAGAAAACCAACATTGTGGAATCTGCGTAAAGTATCGACCCGGATCAGCCTAAGCATGCCGCGCAGACTTACCCGGCTAGACAATTTTCGCCTCCTGTGGTTTTTCTGTTTCAGAAATCATTACTCTATATCTCTATCCTCTTGTAACAGAATGTGTCGGCCCGGATCAGTCTGCGCGGACTGCGCAGGCTGATATGGGTCGATTCATTACACAGAGCCAATACTGTTGATTTTCTCGCGGGGCGGCTCAATTACTACGGCAGTCAGGTCACATATGTCCTGGTATTCTCCCACAAATACTCAGCACAACAACTTTTTTCCAAATTGACTGTCTGGTTTTCCATATCGACGTGTAGTCCGTTGCCGAAAGACGAAACAAGCTTGTCGGAATGATTCCTTCCAATTATCGGAAAGAAATAATGGCCGAGTCGGGATTCGAACACAAGACCCCTGGGATTTGGGATCTTATTGACCTTCCACCTTGGGCATCGTTTCGAGTTATATTGAGGTAAAACTAATGAGGTGACACGCCTTTTTTTGGTCAAGTCTGATGATATATGAGCCGTCCCGCGAGAAAACCAACCTCTGCGTAATGTATCGACCCAGATCAGCCTGCGCAGTCCGCGCAGACTGATCCGGTCCGACACATTCCGTCTCAGGGGGATAGAGGTATAGAGTAATGATTCCCGAAACAGAAAATCCACAGATGGCGAAAAGTGTCTATCCGGGTAAGCTTGCGCGGCATGCTTCGGCTGATTTGGTCGTTACATTACGCAGAGATCACAGTGTTGGTTTTCTAGCGGGACGGCTAATATGTCAAAAGGACTTTTGCCAATCATCGGAAAGAATAATTGTCCGAGTTAGGGTTCGAACAAAAGAACTATAAATTCATTTATTGTCTTTCCTGCTGTGGCGTCATTTAAAGATACATTGGTAAAACTGTTGGGGATTTATTTCTTGTTTTTTATCAATGGTTGCATCTAGAAACTCAGATCGTGTCTACGTAGGCCTACAGTGTAAAGTTTGATGTAATGTCAACATAACGTTTGTCAATCATCTATCTGAAAGAATGATTCGCCGAGTTGGGGTTCGAACAAAAGACCCCTGAGTTTGGTATTTTATTGACGTTTCGCTTTAAGCATCATTTCAAATCATATTGGCGTAACACTCATGAGGCGATACTTCTTGTTTTTGTCAAACGTTCAACGGGTTGCATCTAGAAACTCATAACGTGTCTACGTTGTCAAGTATGGTGAGATGTCAGAAAGTTACATTGGTAAAATTATTTGGGATACATTTTTCGTGGGCACTTTTGTCAAATGTTGTATATAAGAATAAATGATGTGATTCCATATACTGTAGGATCCGATAAAGTGTGCAGTTCCAAAACGTATGGCTCGAATACATTGATTGTATCAATATAACCTAGTGACGTAATTGCTACGATAGAAATGTTATACATACGGGATTTATGTTACAGCAGCTCCAATTAGAACCAATACTGAATGACGCGGCTACACTGAATATTAGCTTACGGTGATACGGTTTTCAAATCAGTGAGAGGAAGGTGTGCCGCCAGCATGCGTGGGAAGATGATTGTTACTCTTTCAAGAAAATAAAATAATCTTAGTAGTTGCTCATATATCCGGATCAGGGTAGCATGGTCGAGTACCTCCATTGGGCTTGTCTGATGTATTAACAGCATCCGGATCACCCTCTCCCATCACCCTCCTCCACAGTTTTATTCTTTTGATTTGTTGGAGGCAGTGGTAAGCACTCCCGGGTAAGGCTGTTCGATATAGATGTAAATTAAAGTAAAATCAGACCTGAACCATGTAAACCTTTTTAATGCAGAATTGTCTAAAGTAGACTAAACCATGTTCAAAATATGGCGATTCCATTGTTTATGTAATAAGAATATTGGAATATTTTATGAAACTAAAGAAAAATATAGCTGATTTCAGGTAAGGCATAATCTGTATTGTTTGCAAAACCCTCAATATTGCCATTGGCGCTAAAAGAGTTAAACGGGTATAGAATCAGACCAGCCTGTGTGTCGGTAAAGTCTGATCAGAATCAAAACTATTATTCGGAAACTTTGATAAATGCTTAGTTCCCATATCTACAATATTAACCTCCAGAGGTGGCCCTTTTGGAATTTTTCTTATATGTTGAAAAGAGGTAAATAAAATGTACACAAATACTTAAATCAAGAACATCAGAGTTTCACATTTATATGTTAAGTTGATTTAAATAAATTGTAGCAGATACATTGCCCAGTGCGTATTGTCATATGATTATATTATCCACATCGGAAAAAGGAGATCGAAGATTCCAACACGTTCATATATTATCGGTTGGTTAGCCACTAGCTGGTTAAACTATAGTACTGAAAAGCTGCCTACCTAGCAAAGAGGATAGCATTCGATGCGTAAATGTGCATTGTTGTAATATAACTTAACCCTTTCCAAAATATACCGTAGTAATCAATTTCAGATTTAATTTGACCGTCATACGTTGTTTAAAAGTTGTTGTGACTTTTTGATGAACACACCGGATTCAGACAAGACTGCAAGGATATTAAGTGTGATCTGAATCATCACAGCTTGCAAATAACTTGACGTTGACTTTCCTGAAACACAACTCTTTTGTTCCGGGATGGTATACATACTTGAATATCCAAATACTATACAAAAGAACGCATTTCTTGGATACTGAAGGTTGTGGGAATATACCAGTGGGCGATATGTAATCCTCTTGTTCAGCTATTTTTCCCAGGATACACCGGGAAATGTTCATAAAAGAGGCGTAAAACACCACAAATATCAATACAAAGAAGCGTTGTTTTGTACTACATGTAACATAACACGTTTTGTTAGATGATCGCTATTTTTGTCAGTTTGATTGTAATGTTGTTTATCGCCGTTTTCAACAATTATTCAGCTATATCACGTTTCCTAAATAAGTGACCTGTTATACTGGACAATTGTATACTAACACCAGTGTGTCAATCGTAATGTTTGCCCCACAATCCTGTGCCCAAAAGGAAATTCATTTCTACCTTTTATAAAGTCTTTAACATGATCCGATATATATATTTGTTTTTTCCCAAATTATGTTTGTTTCATATGTTTCAGCTCTGACTTTTGCATTTTCAACATTATTTCAGTTATAACACGGCGAAAGTATACATATCCATGGTCGTTTTATGGTAAACGAGTACTAGGCTAGGATTGATTGATTGATTGTTTGGTGTTTTACGCCGCTTTCAACAACTTTTCCAGTTATATCACGGCGTTTCCTGAGTTATTTACCAGTACTACTGGTCAAGTTATCCGGACATCAGCCAGTCAGTCGTAATGCTAACCCCCGCAACCCTAAGCGCCAAGGAGGGCAGCCATTACTTCCATTTTAACCCGCGACCTCCGGCACCGAGGCGGATTCTCTACCACTACACCACCGATGTGGTATTAGGCTAGGAAGGAAATCTACCTTGACAAACAGCAGTAAAATATTATAGCTTGATTTAGGATCAAACCCAGAACATCCACGCTAACAACTCTAACCAATTTCTGTATTCGTATCGCCCCGGGAAAACCCACTGGGTTATTTATGTCTCAGGTAATGTTCGCTTCCTATACAATCTATCGGATGAAGTTTACTGCGATCAACACGTTTAACAAGGACATAGGTTGGGGATGGTGAAATCAACGCGTCTGTCGTTATCATTATCCACGTAATTCCTTGGGTCATTACTACCATTGTAAATTACCTTATATTGCCTGACCGAGAATTGAATTATAATTATTAGAATGGTATTGTACGCCCCTTTCATCCATGTTTTAGTTATAATCACCTGGTGAGATTACCAGTACTCGCAGTGTTACCTATACTGACACCGATACATCCCCCGCAACCATTCTCAATGCTTTCTCGGTATGACCCGCCCGGGATCGGACCATGGTCTCCTGCTCCTGAGGCGGACGCTCTAACCACTAGACCACGGATACAGTTTGTGCTGTGAAAGGCGAAGAGTGTCACAACTTGGTTTGAAAAGTATAGTGACACAACTAAATGAATATTTCGGTAGTTGAAGCGGCGAAGGATATGTCTGTATGACAAGAGTTTTTACATAAAATGCAGAAATAAAGTTTATTGTGAATTTATTGAAACAAAAGCATAGAGTCTAACCAACTCACATAAAACAAATATGTATACACAAATAAACAGTATACGCAATATAAACAATATAAAATAATAAATTAATGAAACACAATATGGTAAACAGCATGACGACACACATGACTAATTCGCTCGTACACCAGCGTCGGTTTCACTCGTCCATTCGTTTCATCAAATCAACATGACTTATAATGAAGACGTGGAGCAGTGAGATCATGAGAAACAATCTGTCGATTTGGAGTCTTATTGACCCTCCAGTTTGTCATCATTTTAAGTTACATTGGAGTACAACTGGTTGGGTTTCAAGGGCGTTTTACGCCTTTTTCAACATTATTTCAGTTATATCATGTCAACGTTTCACTCATCCATGGTCCCTGCGTAAACAAACCATTGCTATACTTTGAAATGTGCCTTGTCCAATGGCACTCCATCATAACCGCCTTGACTGGGGGTTAAACCGGCCACGGAAGATTCCTACCGGTGGGACTACGAACATTTCCAATTGTTTACAGGAGGATGCATTTAGATCTCTATAGCGTGTATGAGGACAGTTAGCTCTGGCGAGGCTGTACGGATATTAAATAATACCGTAACCCTTTCCCACATACAACAACACTGCAACAGACGAGTTTGAAAACATACCCGAATAAAATTGGAATCTCCCTTTAAATGAAAGTACAATTATTGAATAGAATAAGGGAAATCATGGTGACAAAAGAAGAAATTGCTCGTTTTGAGCAATTTCTTCTTTTGTCGGCATGTTTTCAAAAAGCCGTCTGCTGCAGAGGCGTCAGAAAGCGTCTATATGCGGGAAAGGTTTAAATCACAAAACATGGCTCAAATACAACCAAGTTTTCTTTAGCATTCGTTACATGTTTGATACAATTTCAAAGAGAAGTGTATAGTTCACAGAACTACGATAGTTACCTACTTTGTCATCTATTTTGAAAGGGGAATATAATGAGCATTAAACTACAGCATATACAAATGTGACACTTAAGACACTCAACGAAATTTCAATTAAATGATATATTTGCTGATTATATCAGCTGTTTGATTTAATCATGATTTTACATTAGGTTGTTTAATGAATTCATATTTGATTTACTTCTTTTCAACATATACGTAATACATATAGCAAAATGGACGACAGGGGAGGTAAATATTGTCATGCTGAGAAATATGTAGTGAATCATGCCCAAAAAACGCGGAAAAATTGTTCCGTAATTAGGAGCAGATATTTTTTAAACATTAAACTAAAATCCACAATCAATATGGATTATTAACAAAGTAAGTTAAATGGTTCGAAATCGTCTGTCGCTTCTTGGCGACGAATGCAGAGCTATAACAAACTGCTGAAAGATCCTTTCCAACTAAAGACGGATCTATTGATTCAATAGAATAACGTTGTAAAGCGCTACAATTCAAGAACCCTTTGATGAGTTTAAAGACTATGCCATCGGCTGAATATAACAAACGTGAATGTTCAAACTGAAAAAGAGAAAAAAATATTTCATTATCGGTTCAGTTAAAACTTGTATATTGTAATTTACAAAAGACTAACAACTTCTCCTAAATCTAGTCTCTGTGTTCTGAGGCCGTATGCATGTACAGCCTATCGGCACTGACTCAATGTGTGTTGTATAGTTATATACACCGTTATAACATAACCTTCTGATAACCGGCATCCGATTTTTAACCTCCCGACATATATGGCCCGGACATCTTTTACCGAACCTCGAAGACCGACATTTTCGACAGGTGCACGCCGCCATTGAAATGGACTTTGGTACCCGGTTCTCATCAACGTCGAGAACGACATGCCAAGGGCAGGTGGAAGTTTGGTCTATACTTGATCCATTGTCGTTTGAATCTCCACTGATATGTGGTCTTATACTCCTACGGTCACATTTAGACTCTCCATATAGTGTAGTCCGATATCGCTGTATGCTGTGGTCAAGAAGATCCTGAAACTGGGTACCAAATTTTTCTTCGTTCTCCTCTCTGACCCGTTCGGCTATGTTATCACCATATTCCGGCATTACTAAATAGGACAGGTCATCCCGAAAGCGTTTATCTATATCCTGAGACATTTCGTTTATTATTTCCTTGGCGTTTTCTGGGTCCTTGCATGTGTAGGAGATAGCGGCTGCCATACTTATGACAATGATTAATGTAGTCGTGTACAAATTCTGGAAATGAAAGAGACGAGCTCTAGAAAAACATTGTGATAACAAATACGATTCTTGTTACAATTTTCTTTAACACTTTCCCACATACAACATATCTGTAACAGACGACTGTGAAGATATTTAGAAAAAAACACTGAATACCTCTATAAATGATGGTATTATCACCGAAAATGTTGAACACGTTGTGACAAAAGGAGAAATTACTCGTTCTGAGCAGTTTTTCCTTTTGTCAAAATGTTTTCAAAAGTCGTCTGCTGCAAAAGTGTCAGAATGCGTCTGTATGTGTAAAACGGTTAAACCTTCTGTGATATATTAGCAAACAGTGCAGATCGAGGCCAATCTGCACTGGTCGCTTATTGACTAAGGTTGGTTTTCCTGGAGCGTTGCTGAAACCTTTCCCAAATATAACAAATCCGCACCAGATGCACTTACAACATCCAGGACAAAATATTGAACATCTCTATAAAACGAATTGCATTTACGGAAAGGAGTTGCACAATGAGCAATTTTTCCTTTTTAGACAATGTTTTCATGAGGATATCGCGGGCTTGGCGTGAAACGGTTGTAACTAAATTGGTATTTTTCACCAAGGTTAATCACCTCGCCATTATGTCTTTATAAGCGTTAAATCATTTTACTTGGTAAACAATGGAAATTAAGGTGCCATTGCTCGTTCTGAGCAATGGCACCTAAATTCGCATTGTTTAACAAAGGGGTCAACATTGCCCGTAAACCAGGGTTTTCAAAATTGGTTTCTAGTTACAACCGTATTACACCAAGCCCTCGATATACGTCAGAATGCGTCTACTTGGAAATGATTTAATGAGTAAAGCTTGAATTGAATATCAGTTGTTAACATTCGTGTATCAAAGACATATCGGATTAGACAATTACAACAATATCAAATATCAAATAACCGTATGAATTTATAAACATGGCAATTTATTAATCTCTTGACGCTAAATGAATGATTGTATCAAACAAATTAAACATAAAATTTGCATTTCCTTTCCTTTATAAACGTCTCATCTATATACATGTGTAACTTCTTTTTTATTGTTATATTATTTCCAAAAGCTAAACAAAAACCAAACATTAATATGATATGTTTTAAACACGAATTGTGATACAAATAATGAATTATTCTTTTTCGTTTCTGTGTATATGTGTTTAACTTTATTTTCCAAATATAAATACAAATGCGATAATGGCTACAGAATCAAAAGCATTTATTTGAAGATAAAAAACACCTACATATCGTGCAAAAGAAGAACTGAGGCTCCCTTCCCAATCTGTTTTGATAATGCAAGCATTGACGAATTTTACCTATACATTAACATATGGTGAAAATCAATCTTAATATAAATATATGTAAGTACGAATAACTCACCTGAGTGTGCATTATACGGTCTCTTGAAATAATCTTTATTTTATGTATAGATGGTATTCTTAATGTAGTACTAGCCGAAATAGACTTCACTGTAAACTAACACTCCACCAAGCACTTGTGGTATAACTATCAATAAATCCGATTTGAAGGACATTTATATAACCGTTATAATTGTTCGATCTTTGACACTTCAATAGAAAGGTATTGGGGAAATTGTGAAATTAACCGCTATTCATGCTGTCACGTTGTATTTTTTCCAAAAACAGCCGGTGCATCTACAAAATACACATATCCGTAGAAATGGTATGAGATGCATCTGTTGATTCGGTTTATTGTCATTCCGATTTGACATTATTCAAAGTAATATTTGGCGTAAAACTTTTGGGGTTACACTTCTAGAGTTGAGTTAGAAGATGTGTTTAGATCCAATACACTCACGATTTTTGTTAGACTGTACATAGGCTAGTGTGAGAGTTGAGTTTAGTTGCGAGTGTTTTCATCTGTTTATAGTGTGGGGCGCGAACACGTTTTAATCAAATTTTATTTCTCAAGATTGTGTAGATCTGTTTAACGCCGCTTTCAACGATATTTAAGTTATATCACGGTGTTGTTTTGTCATTCGACTGCGTCACCTGTGATACTACCCATTCAACCCTGAGCACCACGGAGGGAAGCCGTTACTACCATAGTTGTAAATCTTTGATATTATCTGACAGGGACCAACTTCAAATTGTTAAGCGCTTTGACCATCAAGCATTTTAATATTTTGCCTGAATCCTTTGCCTCATTTGATACCACTTCCCTCAGCTTTCGATGACTTTCAATGCATATTGGTTTGATTAAATGATTGTGGTTTATTTCGATTTTCAACATTTTTCAGTCATATCACGGAGACCAGTTCACCTATCCCTCATATTCACGGCTTTCCCATACCAGTATCCACATAACATGCTTTCCGAATAAACGGCTGCGGGTCCATATAGAGTGTTAGTCCATTGGTGGTAGACGAATGACGCTTGTCACGATGAATTTTGTCAAACGTTGGAAATAATGTTGGTCGAGCTGGGGGATCGAACTCATAATCCATGGATTGACAGCCCGCGCGGCTACCGATTCGGTTACAGGGCCTTGAATGGTATCCACCCTGCGACTGTTCTTATCATTTAAAGCGTCTGCGGTTGTCTGCATTTCGGGTTTGTGAGATTAAAAACAATTGTATGTAGATAGAGTGGTATTAAACATGGTAACAATGACTGTATTGTGATTAAATACGAACATTGTTCAAATAAGTGCTTTCGGTTTTAGCAAACAGCAAGATACTTAGGTTTTTCATGTAATCTGACTTTCTAACGTGCAGACGCATGTTAACGCGTTTGCAGCAGACGACTTGAAAATACATTGAGAAAGTTCTCCTTTTCATTACAATGGTTCACATCTATTCTAAAAAACTTTTAATATAGAGATTTTCAGCATTCGGTGTTAAATGCACTATATGTTTTAATAGTCTTCTACACAAGTGTTGCATGTGAGAAAGGGTTAATAGTTCATCCATCAAATTTAAGAAGGTCTTTCGTGTTACCAATTTCCATTGGGCAATCGTGTATTCATTATAACGGAGGTTATTTCTACCTATTACAGACAGCGTTTAATACTTCTGTAGCAAGCAACCATTAACCATACACATTTAAGAAAATTACAACGGCTCATAATGAGAAGGTTAAGTATAATGTTCATTGCGGTATTTCCCGTCATACAAACGCTTTCCAAATTGCAGACGCATTTTCAGCAGACGACTTTTGAAAATAGTGTTGCATTAGTTAAGGATATATTGCTCATGACTTTCAACTATTGTTTCATTTATAGACAATTTTTATTAATAGTATCACATTTCCACTTAGCCAAGGCAGTCGACGCCTCCGAAGCAGACGACATTTGAAAACGTTGTTGCGAAAATAGAAATTTCGCAAAATAAATCAGTTTACACCTTTGTCATAGTGTTTTAAATTATATTCAAAATGTAATCGTTCATTGCAAGTTATTCTATTCTCGTGACGAGATATTTACCAAGTCGACTGATTTGTTCTCTAGCGTTAAATTCCCCAAAAAGGGAATATTAACAGACTGAAACAGCCACTGAAAAGCCATCTAGAAAAGCAGGGAGCGGTTTTTTTTATGCCAAATATGCAAATAAATGGCAATTAGAAACGGAACACGGAAGGAAATATGCCAAATAAAGTCAAGATTAATAAGCTCTTAATCATTTAACTCTTTCAGCGCCAAAAGCAATATTGAGGTTTTTGCAAACAATACTGATTCAGGTGAGACAGCTCGTAACGAGCTGTCTCACCGGAAATCAGCATTGTTTGCCTTTTAGTTATCAAAGTAGTCCCAACTTTTATTACATGAGAAATAGACACGCCCGATTTTGAACATGGAAGAGTCTACTTTAAATAATTCGGCGCTGAAAGAGTTAACCTAATTTAATTACATCCTTCACTTCCCCACGTTCACCTGAAATACATGTTGACAGATACGGAACTAGTTTTTTATGCCCCCGGAATCTCCGATTCGGTGGGCATCTAGTTTTTGGCCTGTCTGCACGTCTGCACGCACGTCTGCACGTCTGTCTGCACGTCTGTCTGTCTGCACGATAACAACTTTAACCTTGACGACTACTTTTGAACCATAACAGGTACGGCTACCATATTTCACATGTGTATTCCTTGTGACATGACCTTTCTGTCAGTACCAAAATGTTTGACCTTGCGACCTTGACCTTTGACCTAGATGTTGCCATTCTCGAAAAAAACTTTAACCTTGGCCATTACTTTTGAACCATAACAGGTACGGCTACCATATTTCACATGTGTATTCCTTGTGACATGACCTTTCTGTCAGTACCAACATTTTTGACCTTGCGACCTTGACATTTGACAAAGATGTTGCCATTCTCAAAAAAAACTTTAACCTTCACCACTACTTTTGAACCATAACAGGTACGGCTACCATATTTCACATGTGTATTCCTTGTGACATGACCTTTCTGTCAGTACCAACATTTTTGACCTTGCGACCTTGACCTTTGACCTAGATGTTGCCATTCTCGAAAAAAACTTTAACCTTGGCCATTACTTTTGAACCATAACAGGTACGGCTACCATATTTCACATGTGTATTCCTTGTGACATGACCTTTCTGTCAGTACCAACATTTTTGACCTTGCGACCTTGACCTTTGACAAAGATGTTGCCATTCTAAAAAAAACCTTTAACCTTCACCACTACTTTTGAACCATAACAGGTAAGGCTACCATATTTCACATGTGTATACCTTGTGACATGACCTTTCTGTCAGTACCAACATGTTTTACCTTGCGACCTTGACCTTTGACCTAGATGTTGCCATTCTCGATAAAAACTTTAACCTTGACGACTACTTTTGAACCATAACAGGTACGGCTACCATATTTCACATGTGTATTCCTTGTAACATGACCTTTCTGTCAGTACCAACATTTTTTACCTTGCGACCTTGACCTTTGACCTAGATGTTGCCATTCTCGAAAAAAACCTTTAACCTTGGCCATTACTTTTGAACCATAACAGGTACGGCTACCATATTTCACATGTGTATTCCTTTTGACATGACCTTTCTGTCAGTACCAACATTTTTGACCTGGCGACCTTGACCTTTGACCTAGATGTTGCCATTCTCGATAAAAACTTTAACCTTGACGACTACTTTTGAACCATAACAGGTACGGCTACCATATTTCACATGTGTATTCCTTGTGACATGACCTTTCTGTCAGTACCAACATTTTTGACCTTGCGACCTTGACCTTTGACCTAGATGTTGCCATTCTCGAAAAAAACTTTAACCTTGGCCATTACTTTTGAACCATAACAGGTACGGCTACCATATTTCACATGTGTATTCCTTGTGACATGACCTTTCTGTCAGTACCAACATTTTTGACCTTGCGACCTTGACCTTTGACAAAGATGTTGCCATTCTCAAAAAATACTTTAACCTTCACCACTACTTTTGAACCATAACAGGTAAGGCTACCATATTTCACATGTGTATACCTTGTGACATGACCTTTCTGTCAGTACCAACATGTTTTACCTTGCGACCTTGACCTTTGACCTAGATGTTGCCATTCTCGATAAAAACTTTAACCTTGACGACTACTTTTGAACCATAACAGGTACGGCTACCATATTTCACATGTGTATTCCTTTTGACATGACCTTTCTGTCAGTACCAACATTTTTGACCTGGCGACCTTGACCTTTGACCTAGATGTTGCCATTCTCGATAAAAACTTTAACCTTGACGACTACTTTTGAACCATAACAGGTACGGCTACCATATTTCACATGTGTATTCCTTGTGACATGACCTTTCTGTCAGTACCAACATTTTTGACCTTGCGACCTTGACCTTTGACCTAGATGTTGCCATTCTCGAAAAAAACTTTAACCTTGGCCATTACTTTTGAACCATAACAGGTACGGCTACCATATTTCACATGTGTATTCCTTGTGACATGACCTTTCTGTCAGTACCAACATTTTTGACCTTGCGACCTTGACCTTTGACAAAGATGTTGCCATTCTCAAAAAAAACTTTAACCTTCACCACTACTTTTGAACCATAACAGGTAAGGCTACCATATTTCACATGTGTATACCTTGTGACATGACCTTTCTGTCAGTACCAACATTTTTTACCTTGCGACCTTGACCTTTGACCTAGATGTTGCCATTCTCGATAAAAACTTTAACCTTGACGACTACTTTTGAACCATAATAGGTACGGCTACCATATTTCACATGTGTATTCCTTGTGACATGACCTTTCTGTCAGTACCAACATTTTTGACCTTGCGACCTTGACCTTTGACCTAGATGTTGCCATTCTCGAAAAAAACTTTAACCTTGGCCATTACTTTTGAACCATAACAGGTACGGCTACCATATTTCACATGTGTATTCCTTGTGACATGACCTTTCTGTCAGTAACAACATTTTTGACCTGGCGACCTTGACCTTTGACCTAGATGTTGCCATTCTCGAAAAAAACTTTAACCTTGGCCATTACTTTTGAACCATAACAGGTACGGCTACCATATTTCACATGTGTTTTCCTTGTGACATGACCTTTCTGTCAGTACCAACATTTTTGACCTTGCGACCTTGACCTTTGACCTAGATGTTGCCATTCTCGAAACAAATTTTAACCTTGGCCATTACTTTTGAACCATAACAGGTACGGCTACCATATTTCACATGTGTATTCCTTGTGACATGACCTTTCTGTCAGTACCAACATTTTTTACCTTGCGACCTTGACCTTTGACTTAGATGTTGCCATTCTCGAAAAAAACTTTAAGCTTGACCACTACTTTTGAACCATAACAGGCACGGCTACCATATTTCACATGTGTATTCCTTGTGACATGACCTTTCTGTCAGTACCAACATTTTTGACCTGGCGACCTTGACCTTTGACCTAGATGTTGCCATTCGGGGGCATCAGTGTTTCACAAACACATCTTGTTTTTTAAATATATTCAATCTGTTTTTATGATTCAACTCATTGGTGGTAGATGATTAATTTTAGGTGACTTTTATGATATGTTAATCGTCACTTTAACTCTTTTTTTTACTGCCGAATTTCACAAAGTCGACTCTTCCATGTTGAAAATTGGACAACCCCAATTTTCGTCCAACAGGAAATGTTATGTCCAAGTGGCAGAAAATGCAGATTTCAGGTACTAACAGCTCGTCAAGAGCTGTCTAAACTGAATCTGCATTGTTTGCAAAAGCCTTTAATTGTATTTGTCAGCGAAAGAGTTCAACACTAGTGGCACTTCAAGACGATCAGGCGATGCATCTGTGAACAGTGAGATCCCAGTCGGCAAATGAGCCGTCCCGCGAGAAAACCAACATTGTGGACATTGCGTAAAGTATCGACCCGGATCAGTCTAAGCATGCCGCGCAGGCTGACCCGGACAGACACTTTTCGCCTCCTGTGGATTTTCTGTTTCAGGAATCATTACTCTCTAGCTATATCCCCCTGAGACGGAATGTGTCGGCCCGGATTAGCCTGAGCGGACTGCGCAGGCTGATATGGGTCGATACATTACGCAGAGGCAATACTTTTGGTTTCCTCGTGAGACGGCTCAAATGCCTACGCTCAGTTTCATCGCTGCGGGGTTGTAATGGTTAAAGCATTCGCCTCGGGAGCGGCATACCAGCTTTCGATCACCGGTTTGGTCATACCAAAGACATTATAAATGGTAGTAGTGGCTTTCTACGATGACGCTAATGGATACGGGGATAACACTTCGGATGATGCGATTGTTGTGTAATGTACACAGGACTCGCTGTGATATAAGTGAAATACTGTTGAAAACGGCGTAAAGCAGCACACACATACAGTATATCGCACAGTTTCACCAAGCCTCAACTGTTCGCCTACATGTAGTATAGCCAAAGAAACCTCTTAATTAGAAGTGTCAAAACTTTCATGAAGGATAATGGATAGTTTGTTAAAAGTTTGGACTATTTTGATAACTAAAAGGCAAATAATGCTGATTTCAGGTGAGACAGCTCGTTACGAGCTGACTCACCTGAATCAGTATTGTTTGCAAAAACCTCAGTATTGCCTTTGGCGCTGAAAGAGTTAAAAGACCATAACAAATACATTTCACACATTAGCAGACGACGTATATGAGCCGAGTCTGGCTACGTTGGGTATGCCGCATCTGCGTACAGTGAATACTCGGGTCGGCCATCAGTGAAGACCCAGATGTAACTTCGGACGAAAACAATATAGAAGTACAGCCCCCGTTGCCCGTTTTGAGATTCAATAAGATCCCAAATCGCTGGACGTGGCTCATGGGTACTACATACATGTACATGTTATGGGGGAAACCCGAGCTGCGCCATCTTGGCAATGCGATCAATAGCATCGATCTCACCAAGGAGGCTTATGCCTTTACTGCTTCATCTGTCATTTGGCACATTTATTGCTACTTTAGACAGCGACTGTACGGGTCATGGGATTGATTAAGTTAATAATTTTAGCTCTGAACGAACCGACTCGGACATGATTAAAGGAGACAACGTGAAACAGCGGTAAACTGAAAGTTAATATGTCAAGCTTTTTTGTCAAAGCTAACCCGGACAGACACTTTTCGCCTCCTGTGGATGTTCTATTTCTAGAATCATTAATACAGTCTATAACTCTATCCCCCTAAGATGGAATGTGTCGGCCCGGATAAGCCTGCGTGGGCTGCTCATATGTGTACAATACAGTTAAATATCTTGATCAGACAGGCTGATCTGGGTCGATACATTACGCAGAGTCAACAATGTTGGTTTTCTCGTGAACGGCTCATATATATAGGCGGAGAGCTGGTGCTATTGTGTAATTGGAGACGAATTTGAAAATATGCAAACTTCAACTGCATGCATGTTCAATTATTTAAAACAGTTGGATACCTTTTGGCAAAAGGTAAATTTGCTGAATATAAGAAACTTCAACTTTAGCCACAATGTTTCCCTTTTTTTAAAAATCATCTTCTGCAGATGCGTCAAAATGACTTTGCATGTCGTACAACTTTATAAAGAGACACAGACGGGATACAATTACAATACTCACCTGATTTACAAACACAATAAAACTCCACCCGCACCACTCCATAACGACACATCATAATATTTGTGTTCATATCCTTCTCTCCCTATAACGAAAACAGGATCAACACTTCGATCATCATTCCCGAAACCCCCCTAGATGTTCAATAGTTCGATCACTAATCAATAACAGAGTCATGCCACACGAAAACCGAACTTCGGGACCTAGTCACAGGTAAAGAACCCAGACCAAAATGCGCCTCCGTCCAGTCTGATCAGGCTCTTCCCCGTGTATCATCTTGTCGGGCAAGTATTTTAGGGCTTATATATATTCGACACGGAGCTGCAAAGACGGTAGTAATTAAAAGCACTGCAGTGCTGACGGCCTGATGGCTGCTGGAAGGTTGGAATTTTCGACGCACGGGCCCTACGGCCCCGGTTAATCCGCTACTGTATATTTCACGTGACTTCTTTCGTGGGGTGGGGGGAGGGGGAGGCGGGCACGGGCCCTATGGGCCCCCTTCTAAATCCGCCACTACATTTGCCACGCTTTTTCTTTGTTAACCATTCATTTTTCGACGCACGGGCCCTACGGCCCCCCGGTTAATTCGCCACTGTATATTTCACGTGACTTTTTTCTTTTTTTCCGTTCCTATTCGCGAATCTTAATAATGTTAAGGATGTACTGAACCGAAAAGTGGATTTTTTTGAAAGTTTGATGTATGTTAAATAAAAAAAACACACAAAAAGTTAGGGTAGTGGGCTTTATTTTTTGCTAGATCAATTTATGAAAGCTTTATGATATGCATTTCTTTTACTATTATAGCACATGAAAAAATAAATTCTCACGCAAATTGCCAATATTTGAAAGATGATATGCTAATTGTTTGTCTTCTTGTGGTTTAAATCTCATTCTGAAGTTATTGTATCCATATCTTTGGAAGTCCATGTGATACGTTATAATTAAACCTAAAAAATAGACACTTTTTTTCCCTAATGAGAACCCATATTTGTCAGGTGTAGACAAATTTAAAACTTTGAAATAAGGGAAAAACATATTCATAATATTTAACTTTTTCTGAAACTTCTTCAGGTTATTGCAATAACTAACATTTATCAAAATTTAAAAAGAAAAGTATATATGTCATTGGCAAAATTTTCATTTTTTTGTGTCTGAATGGCTAAAAAATGTTAAAATATGAAAAAATATTTATTTATTTTTCAAACATATCTGCATACTAGATTAAAATTGATATATATCGACTTTAATGTACTTTTTATCCAGTTATATTTCTTAATCAAACATGGCTACTGGACAGCCGCTCACGAAAAATTGGAAGGCTCACGAAAAAATTAAGCCCTTTGTCTAAACCAAATTTAATCCACTTTGTTTTAAATGTTTAAGCATTATAAAAGGGTATAATGACTAAAAAGGTTTTAATGGTTAACAAAATCAGAAGATTTAATAACAATGTAACATTTCTTTATTTTTTTTTCAAATTTCAACTTCTCAGTTCAGAACATCCTTAACAAGCGTCCATATTTGACCTCTCGGCGCATTAATTTTTGAAGCATTTAAACTTATATTGGAGTACTCACGCCTTAAGTTTTTCACTGATGTTCAAACAACATTAAAATGATATTTATGGGGGGGGGGGGAAGGTCCTAACCTTTTAAATGCAGTTTTGTTGAATCCATGATGAACTATTTTTCTCATGCGTTGTTTGGTGCTAACATCAATTGGCAGGCTGCCAACTCCGAAACAAATGGTAATACTTCTATGACCAGGGGCTAAAGCCCCAGGCCAAAAAGAGCATGTGAAACGGGTTTGGCGTTCCAGCAACCAAACGAGCTTCAAGAAGGGTCATAACTATTATTTTGTCTGTCATATCACGGTGACCATTTCACCTAATCATGAGTTTCCTGATTGTCTCACACCAGGACTCACTCAACACAACAGACGTTTCAAGCAAATGGCTGCTTTTCCACACAGTCCAATAGTGAAAAACGTTTTACGCTTGTCCAATGCCTTTTGACAAACCTCGGAAAGAATGTTTGCCAAGTTGGGTTTCGAACTCAAAACCGCTGCATTGACCGATACCGATTGAGCCAACGTTGCCCGGCTATCATGCGTTACAGAACGTTCGTAAAACATGTAATGTACATACATAGAGGTCCAGATAAGGTGAGGTATACACCTCTTTTCCCAGCTCGTTCTAATATCTCTCTTATTATCCAACAAAAACCTATGACGACAGTACTCAGAATAATCGTCTCAATTAGAACCCACAACAAAGGGTAATCGGGTCAAATAAGGTTTAAAACATGCAAACCGCCCCTTATCTAGAGCCCTACATACATATATATTCATCGATATTTACATTATGAGCAATTTCAAATATTGTCACAATGCTATCAAACATCGTCTGCTGCAGATGCGTCAAAATTCGTCAGTACGTGGTAAAGTGTTAATCGAGCTTTATTAACCCTTACCCACATGCAAACGCATTTTGACGCAATAGCAGCAGACGACTTTTGAAATCATTGTGGCCAAAGATGAAACTGCTCATGATGAGCAATTTCTCCTTTGGCAACAATGTTTTCAACCTTAAGCTATCCTTTATGGAGATTTGTCAGGTTTTTGTCACCATGTTTTCAAAGTTGTCTGCTGCAAATTTGTTGTAACTGGGAAAGGGTAAATTTAAATAAGTTTAAAAAAAGTAATACAACTTTACTTCCGCGAGGAAGTTTAAACAGTGAAATTATTGATAGGTGCTTTATTTGATTTGGTTTTGAAATATTGACATTCCCCCATGTAGAAACGTAACAAATCAAATTGAATCGATTTTAATATGACATTTGGCAATAACAATCCGAGTCGTAAGAAAAGAAAGCGTTCGAACGATTTGAAGTACGATTTAATGAAACACGCATATAACCGTATCTGATACTATTTGAAAGGAGCCCCGTCTGGTGCTCTAGCAGGGGCGTAGCTTTGTAATAATCAATGTGTAGGCCGTCTCGTGAGAAAATCAACATTGTGGACTCTGCGTAAAGTATCGACCCGGATCAGCCTAAGTATGCCACACAGGCCTACCCGGATAGACATATTTCGCCTCCTGTGGATTTTCTATTTCAGGTATAACTACTCTATACATCTATCCCCCTACGACGGAATGTGTCGGCCGGATCAGTCTGCGCGGACAGCGCAAGCTAACCTGGTACATTACGCAGATGTCTATCGCCGCATCTGCATTTTGGGGCATTTTGAGAAAAAATGTGAAGGCACGTGCCTACAGTGCCTAAATGGAGCTACGCCCCTCTCTAGGCCCTTATTATTTGTGTTTAAATGGGAGTTTAACGCCGTTTTTCAACACGATCTGAGTTATATGACGGCAACAGAACACTCACGCATGGTCCCTGTAACACACCAGTACTAGGCTAGAAAATATACCTTGCCTAAGGTCATTCCTGCATGGAATTTCGAAGCTGGCAATCATTAAAAGCATATATCAAACGATCTTCCGGATATGACGAAAACTCAAGGTTATATTATGGATTCCTTTTTACCAGTAACCGCTATACATAAAACGTAATTACATTTCTTACCGAGATAAATGATTAACCCTGTTTGGCTTCTTATTACGTTTTATCCTTTTAAGATTCAGACAAGTCAACGTTGTCTCACGCTTTACTGTGTGTGTCCGTCCCTAAACTTGTTACTGTATGTGTCCGTCCCTAGACGTTTTACTGTGTGTGTCCGTCCCTCGACGTTTTACTGTGTGTGTCCGTCCCTAGACGTTTTACTGTGTGTGTCCGTCCCTAAACGTTTTACTGTGTGTGTCCGTCCCTGGACGTTTTACTGTGTGTGTCCGTCCCTATATGTTTTACTGTGTGTGTCCGTCCCTAGACGTTTTACCGTGTGTGTCCGTCCCTAGACGTTTTACTGTATGTGTCCGTCCCTAGATGTTTTACTGTGTGTGTCCGTCCCTAGACGTTTTACTGTGTGTGTCCGTCCCTAGACGTTTTACTGTGTGTGTCCGCGCCTAGATGTTTTACTGTGTGTGTCCTATGGTCCTTTTCTTTTGGGGAAGAAAAGTCAAAAGTAATATAAGATGTTATGTCGTAGTAAATATATGTGTAGCACACAGTACTTGTGTCACAAAATAAGAAAACGGACAACTACTTGTATGTAAAAGAATACATATATAGCCCTGATTCGGGTGTTTTTGTTGAGGTATTTTTTTTAATGTATTTCGTCAAGCATAACATTCCAGAAACTTGTACTATTGCAATTGCATTCTGGGATTTTCATGACTTTTGGATCTATATCCGTCACACATAAATCTCTTCAGTTCAGACAGAACGACCATAAAGAGTTCGGCAGTTTCTGTATAGAGGTCGGTATTTCTAAAGAGAATATTGGCTCGGCGATTTCCAGCTGAATTTGTCAGTGATCGCTACTGTTCGCTGACGTGTCGGCCATGTCCGTTGTTAACGACTGCGCTATCTGGGCTCGATGTACTTAACTGGTATAACTGGTATATCTAAGCAAGCTTGAGTTCACTGTATCATGTTTTTCTTGGTCATTAACATGTTATCTGATCTGTTTTCTAATCGGAAACTGAAGCATCAATGAAACATGTTACATTTGGATATGACAGACTAAATGCCTTGCCAGACATTATACTTATCACAAGAAGTTCAGCCTATGTGTATTAAGATTATCATAACACACCGAATAATAACACATGCAGCTAATCAAAGTACAGATGAGCCGTCCCACGAGAAACCCAACATTATGGTCTCTGCGTAATGTATAGACCCAGATCAGCCTGCGCAATCCGCACAGGCCAATCCGGGCCGACACATTCCGTCTTTAGTGATTCCTGAAGCAGAAAATCCACAGGAGACGAAAAGTGTCTGTCCGTGTTACTCTGCGCGGCATTCTTAGGCTGATCCGGGTCGATACTTTACGCAGAGACCACAATTTTGGTTTGCTCGCTGGACGGTTCAGCTGTTGACTAGCACTCGTCGAACACGGCTTTCCCTTGTCGTGACCTGAAAATGTGCATATCAATCGGGGAAGATAGCTATCTTATAGAATCAAGCGCAGGCTGAACTAAGTTCAGATTTAGGTTGACAGAAATTGAACCTCCAGAAGGTTGGCTTTTCTGTGTCGTGACGTGGCTTAAGAATCAAGGAAGATAGCGATTTGTCAGAGAGAAAGCCCAGGCTGAACCAGATTTAAGGTGGACGGGAATTTAATTTTCAGAATGCTGACCTTCCTTTGTTGTGACGTGGCAATTTACATATCAAGCAAGGAAGACAGCTATCTTATAGAATGGAACCGCTGGCTGAACTAAATCTAAGGTGGACGAAAATGAGCAGAGGGTTGGCTTTTCCTTGTCGTGGCGTGAGCTAGCAATCAAGGTAGATAGCGATCTCATAGGATGGAAGCGTAGGCTGAACTAGATCTAAGGTGGATGGAAGTTTTGACTTCCAGAAGGTTGGCTTTCCCTTGTGGTGATGTGGCTTTGCAATCAAGAAGATATCGATCTTGCATAGAAAAATCGCAGGCTGAACCAGATCTTAGGTGAACTGAAATTTATATTTCACAAAGTTGAGTTTCCTTTGTTGTAACCTGGCAATTTCATAGAAAACAGGGAAGATGCGATGTGGACTGTCCATCCAGGGGCTGTGAGTTCGAACCCTGGCTTGGCCAAAATTCTTTCCGACGTTTTGAGAGTGTCATTTTGACATGCGTCATTCGTCTTACATCAATGGGATAACAATTTATGTTGGAAAACAGCCAGTTGCGTTAAACCCCAATCAATCAATCAATCAATCAATCATGCAATCTGATAAATGTTCGTATCAGATGGCTCAAATCTGGGCTTCAGGATTATAGAAATGATGTAATGAATACTTGAGCGCTAAAACTAAAACGAAGACACCTTGGTTATCTGACGAGAAAAAGCAATACGCACGTGATATATTATTTCCGGTGACGGTAAAATAGAAAGAAGCTAGATGGAAGTCTAAAAACAGTAACTATAAGTATATGACGACAATATTACGCCTGTAGGGGTGTAAACAATTACAATAACTCAATGTGATATCTGCTAATTAGTTTGATACTTTTTACTTTTAAAAAGTTCTTCTCTGTGATAATATAACTGCCTTATTAATGTGACGACTATAACAGTATTCATGTGAGGAGTGATCCCCGAGGTGTCACCATTCAAAGGTAGGCGACACCGGACCTCCCGGAACTACACTAATTACTTCCCTTGTCGGCCATTATAATAGAAATATATGATACGCATTAAAACAAGACAAATATGTGTATTTAAGAAAACGCAAACGCGTTTGACAACCATATTGTGTTGAAGTTGTTGTATTGTCTTAAAATATCGGCATCTTGATTTAAATATTATATTTGATATACTTTTCAACTAATATGAAATGTGCCATTCAAAATGGCCGTAGGGGGAGTTAATTATAGTAGATCTGGTAACTATGTATTATGACCCACAAAGAGGTTAACAATCTGATCGCAATCGGCATCCATTAGGGACACTAACAGGTCTTTAGTCTGATTGTAAGTCTTTACATCAATCTATTTAATGTCAAGAGCCGCAAAATTTTGTTAAAAGAAACCCAGTTTGCGTCTGGGTAAATACAGAAGTTGTGTCCTTTTTTTTCTATTATTATTTTCCTGCTTCGCTGGGTTTCTATATATACTGTTTGATTATTTTTGAGAGAGAAAAAATGGTAAGACTTCAATTTAAAAATCTCCTGAATTTAAAGATATTGCTTGATTGGAGCTCAACGCCCATTTTTAACGGTATTTCAGTTATAACACAACCTCCAGCTTACCCTATGAGCCGTCTCGCGAGAAAACCAACATTGTGGACTCTGCGTAAAGTATCGACCCGGATAAGCCTAAGCATGCCTCGCAGGCTAACACGAACAGATCATTTTCGCCTCCTGTGGATTTTCTGTTTCAGGAATTATTACTCTATAGCTATATGCCCCTGAGACGGAATGTGTCGGCCCAGAATATCCTGCACGGACTGCACAGGCAGATCAGGGTCGATACATTACACAGAGGCCATTATGTTGGTTTTCTTACGGAACGGCTCATTCGTTTCTTTTTCTAGCTTTCCTGCACCAGTTCACAACACAACATTCTTACAGGGGAGCTGGTTACATTTCGTCTAGTTAGCTGTTCACGCTAGTGTCGTAGACTTTTGTTAATCAATGGAAAAAGCGAATACACAACCGGGGTTCAAACTCACGAGCCCTTCATTGTTAACCCTCGTCGTTACTGACTGAACTTACACGGCACGACACACTTAAGGAAAATACACAACGGTAGCTCCCTTTGAGTTATTGAATTTCTTGCAAAAGATTGAAGGATCCTTTTGTGTAAAAACATCTTCTATTTACTCTGTATATTAGGTCTTCCAAAGGAAAGATTGATTGATTGATTGGGGTTTAACGCCGCTTTTAACAATTTCTCAGTTATATCACGGCGGCCAGTTCACCTACTCATGCATTTCCTGGTTTTCTCACACCAGTACTCCACACAACAATATTCCCAAGCAACTGGCTGGTGGAAGCCAAAGGGAAGAGGTCAGTAAAACACTTTATATCATCAAATTTTCGACCACTTGGTCTTTATCAAGATTTAAAAACGATACAACGGAAATTTAAGTGCAGTCTATTCTTGTGTCTTATTGTAAGAGATCAAGACTGGGCGATTGAGTAGACTATACTGTGTAGTAAGAGTATTGGTGGTGTAAAGAAATTCAGTTCCTTAAATCGGTATTCTTTGTTAACGATGTTTTAAAACAACTTACGATGTACATTTAGTTTAAGGAACTGAATGTCTCTTCTATTTAATTTTACCATATTTAATAGTGCGCGTATTCCTCGTTAAAAAGTTTAAACTTATTTATTTTACATCGATTGCGAAACAAGCTTTAAGCTTATATTAATCACGCTCGATGTCTGCTTCCTGGAGACTTAACCAGTACTCGCTCCGTTTGTGTGAAAAAATCCCAAAATCCAAGTTTTCAAGTTTTATTAAATATAATCTCAGTTCATGTATACATGACAATATGAGAAATATAAACACAGAATAATTTTAAAAATATATAAACGAGGCGTACCAAACAAACACAACATGTAGCATATTTAGCAATACAATATAGACTGGAGAATCAAATAAAGTACCTGAAAAAGGGGGAATACTCAAAAGAAATCATTTTACGTCTTAAACTTATTTATGATTGCCGTTATGAATGTGCAAAATTTACGATATTTCACAACATTTCAGGACACACTCATCACGGGACTCGAACCAGGGACCTTTGATACGAGAGGCCGACGCTCTACCTCTGCACCACTGGAAAGAAAGACACTTATCTTGTAATGACCAGATTACCGAATATGTAAAGCCTGCTTGATAAGCTGAACCTTTACATATCCAATGTCCTTAGAATAGCAGTTATTTTTTTAAATGACTTGCGTGCCGGAACTACTTGTCTTAATATACATATATTGATATTAAAATTGTCAATATAAACAGATCGGGAAAACACAGCAATGATTTAATAAACTAACACAAATGAAATCAAACTTAAATTATTTTAATTAAAATATTTATAACAGATACCATAAAACAATTATAAAATAATAAGAAGATCAATTAAACTAACAACATAGAGTGCTAAAAACAGAACTATATATATATTAACTCTTTATTTATAGTATAGGTATGTCCTTTGGCTACATGTTTTAATACGCGCTCTGGTGGCGGACACTTGTACCATTTCACAACTGCGTGGGAAACAAAAATAGTTAGACACAGTATGTTCAAAGGGTCTACAACTGTATCAAAAGAGTCATGACCGTCATTAAGAAAGTAGTGAATGCCCTAATTGCGTTTCAAAATACTCATCAGATTTTGTCTTGTTGCTCCTTATTGTTAATGGTTCCTCTGTGCACTCCAGCTAGTTATCAGGGGCGTAACTCCCTTTAGGCACTGTAGGCACGTGCCTACACATTTTTTTCTAAAAATGCCCCAAATGCAGCTGCGGCGTTACACATCTGCGTAATGTATCGACCAGATCAGCCTGCGCTGTCCGCGCAGACTGATCCGGCCGACACATTCCGTCTAATGGGGGATAGATAGAGTAGTGATTCCTGAAACAGAAAATCCACAGGAGGCGAACATTGTATATCCGGGTACGCCTGTGTGGCATGATTAGGCTGATCCGGGTCGATACTTTACGCAGAGTCCACAATGTTGATTTTCTCACGAGACGGCCTACACATAGATTATTGCCAAGCTACGCCCCTGGTTATCATATAGACGTATAACTGTATCATTAACATCACGAGTAAACCGACCATCGGATCTGGGCGACCAGTGAACATCCAGATCAACCTGTTTCAGCGCTTCAGTAGTCTAATCAGTGTATTCTCTAGTCATAATATAGTTGTACAAAAGTCCATGAAGCCTACAAGTGAACGGTGTTATCCAAATATCGACTATGCAAAGCATGGCAGTGTGAAATTTGGTCATAATTGTCGTATTTTCCAAAAACTCGTAAGGTCAGTTTACGCCAGACCTATCTTTTTTGTATATTATGGTACGAACATTATCTGATCAAAAGACTTCATATTACAACAACAATATTTACACTATCCAAATCAAAGGTACATATATATATATTCAATGTCGCCTGCTGCAGTTTTGTTGTATGTTGGAAAGGATGAATTTAACCATTGTTGAAACGTTCCAGGTAACTGGACCATACCGATGACTGATTATGGGCGACCTCATTAGTGCAACAGCTGATCTTCTGAAGTAATCGTTGGCGGAACTGATTCGACAAGACAATGTAGATAAAGAAGTTGGACGAATGGTTGATCTGCTCGAACGTCTGTGCAACTGTAGTGAAGATAATCAAAGACTTGTCCCTGGATTGGAATATCGATTTGTTCGTCCAGAAGGTCAGAACGAGCACCAGCGTGATCGGGATTACACAGACTATATACCACAGTACTATGCCTGAAAGAAGATCAGATAAACGCTTGTATTTAGGACAGACACGGCTGCATTCAATAGCCCGTTATAGTTTGACGTGGAAACACGTTTCATTTCGACGAAACGAAATCGGTTTTCGCTGAACTTTATTACGTTTCCAGTGTCTATTGAACGCAGGGTAGATGAACAAGATAATCATATTGTTTTACAGAATAAGCTTTTCACGGGAGATTATAAATAGGATAATTTTTAACTACTTATACAATGCTTTTGTTGCCCTAGAATTTCATAACTTGATTCAACATGTGACACATAGATTATGGCCCGATTTCATCGACTTGATCACTTCTGGAACTGCTACGTTAACATCGCGAAACACAACCTTTTGTTATTCAACAGCCAATGTTAACGTGTATAAGATCGGCAATGATCATTAAAGTTTGTTTTCGTGGAGAAAGTACTTTGTGTTTCGAGTGGACGAGATAGGCAGTTAGTTCGTGAACCAAACACATTACTGCAGGGTACTATTTGAGATCGTTGTAACCTAAACCACTACCAAGAGTCAACGTAATATCGCGCGACCAGTAAACGGTTCTCGATGTATGAAGCCAGTTGACCTACAGTAAATGTTCGTATTCATGTATGTTAGAGACAACTATAGAAAACAAGCGTAAGGCATTTGCGATCAGTGAATATCCAGATCTGGCTTTGCGTCTACGCCGTCTGAGCTCGCATTGAACTGTTCGGCGATTAGTTAATAAAGAAAGGCTTCGATGAACTTATTTAAAGCAGCATCCATTTGTACCCTTAAGCATTGATTATTAAGACAGACCATTTTCCAATACGTTTACCAATTAGGTGTTTAACTCTTTCAGCGCCGAATTGTTTAAAGTAGACTCTTCCATGTTCAAAATTGGGCGTCTCCATTTCCCATGTTATAAAAGTTTGGACTATTTTGATAACCAAAAGGCAAACAATGATGATTTCAGGTGAGACAGCTCGTTACGAGCTGACTCACCTGAATCAGTATTGTTTGCAAATAGCTCAATATTGCCTTTGGCGCTGAAAGAGTTAAGGTTGATTTTCACGAAGCACCACTAAAATATAATTATATACAATTAGATGGGTCAAATCCATCCAACATTTTGCAATGCATGATAACAGACAGAAATTTACGTTTTATCGTTGATGAGTTAATTTAATCGGAGACTGAGTGAACTATTTGTTACTGCCTCCGAACCCTTTTCCATTAATGACTACGTTTGATTGGCATTGCTGCGGACTCACCGGAAAAAAGTAGTCGGTAATAGGGACAGATGTTTATCATCATACAATGTAACGTAATAGTAGTTACTGTGGCTAAAATATAAACATCCAAATATGTTAAGCTGTCAAGTGCATATTATCTGTTTTACGACGGGTGTTCGAAATGTCTTTATTTTAAAAATAAAATTTGATAATAAAAAGACATCAACATATATATCATTAAATTCATTGCTTTATTTTATATATATTACAAATAACGCACATTCTATTGTCGCTACGGAATCGCCAAGTCGACACCTAACACTTCATTATGCTTAAATCTTTCGAATAACTCCTGAATATTTATTACATTTTTCCCCGTCTTTGTAAACATAGGGTAACGGGTTTAGAGCAGCGCAATTAGCATGCGTCATTGTGTTCAAAGATAAAACGTTTCCCGATCTACAAGAGATTCACAGAGCAACCTTTTGTTATTATACGATGACAGGAGGTGAAGCAATGCTATTGACAAGCTGATTAGTAAGGATAATTGCGAGAAAGCAAATTAATGGGTATACAATAATGTACTTTGTAGACGAGGAAGATAAAAACCGTTTTGATCTAATTGATTCAAAGATGTGTTCGAACTTAACCCTTTTCCCACATTCAGACGCTTTCTGACGTCTCTGCAGCTGACGACGTTTTTAAAACGTTGTGAGCAATCTCTCCTTTACCCACAATGTATTCAACTTATTTCAATAATTGGTCTTTCATTTGTAGGGATATTCCATTCCTTTGACTAAACGTGTTCAAAGTTGTCTACAGACTACTTTTGAAAACATTGTGACAAAAGAAGAAATTGCTCAAAACGAGCAATTTCTCCTTTTGTCACAATGTTTTCAACTTTTTTTCAGTAATGATACGTTCATTTTTTTTCCAGAGATTTTTCGTATATGAAGTAAACTTGTTCAAAGTCGTCTGCTGCATATGTATGCGGGGCATATCGGCATCTTTGATCAGGCTCTGCATTGTATCCAAATAACTCACAGAAGGTTTCGAGAAAATCTCGTCTGTCCTCCAATAACCAGGTTAAATTCAATAACAATTTACGGGAAACTTCACATGTATTTTTGGCGAAGTCGGAGACACGTTGTGCCCTTTGAGATGAGCCCTGGATATCATTCAACGGGTTGTGAGTTTAATCCCCTGCTCAATAATCTTTCCGACGTGTTACAAAAGTCGATGCGACAACCGTCATTCGTTTTCCACCAATGGGCTAACAGTTTATATGAAATAGCAGCCAGATGCTTGGAAAGACTGCTATAAAGTACTGGTGTGAAAACCCAAGGAACGGCAAGGGTTGGTGAACTAGCTACCGTGATATGACTGACAATTGTTGAAATGGCGATAAACTCAATCAACCAATCAAGGACGTAACGACAGTTGCTGAGGCAATGCAATGCCGCTGTTACACATAGATGTTTCTCTATATAAGTTTATATTGTAACATCTGTGAGGAAGGTCATTACGGAAAACATGGTAGGAAAAGGAGGGAGGAAGTGCTAAATATCTCCTTTCTAACAAGGTTGTTCCAATCCATTCCGAATGTATGAATTATTATGTCCACATTTTCGATTTATTCTTTTATTTCTTCAACTTACTCATATATCTATGTAATTGTAGATTTGGGTTAATAAATAATCTGAATCTCATAGAGCGTCCAACTCGGGTGCGGGTTCGGTCAAACCGAAGGCTCTAAAATTGGAAGTATTTATTTATTTATTTATTGGGGTTTTACGCCGCTTTCAACATTACTTCAGTTATATCACGGCGACAGTTCACTTATTCATAAAATTGGAAGTAAAAAACTATCCCTTATTTTGTCCTCAGGAATGTGGGGTTTGCATTACGACTGTCCCGCTGGTGTCAGGTTTATAAGTCCAGGAGCACTGAAAACTTACCCAGGAAACGCCGCGATATGAGCCGTCCCGCGTGAAAACCAACATTATGGCATCTGCGTAATGTATCGACACAGATCAGCCTCCGCAGTCAGCGCAGACTGGTCCGGGCCGACACATTCCGTCTCAGGGGCGATAGAGGTATAGAGTAATGATTCCTGAAACAGAAAATCAACAGGAGGCGAAAAGTGTCTAACCTGCGCGGCATGCTAAGGCTGATCCGGGTCGATACTTTACGCAGAGTCTTAAAAACTTACCCAGGAGACGCCGTGATATAACTAAAATTGTTGTAAGCCGTGTACAACACCATCCAAACACAACATGACATCTAAAGAGGTGTTTGCTCGACTTTAATGCCGTTTTGGGGAGTCCATTGTAACTACAATTAAAATTGAAGTCCCTTCATTGCACCTCATTTCTATTAGCTGACACAACCATCGCAAAGCTCTTAAACAATTATCCAAATCCTAAAAGCCTATCTAGAATAATTAAATGCAGTTCCTTGACAATCATCGGACTATATGGCAAGGACAATGATAATATGTTACTGACATAAGGCCACCAGCCCATAACAATTATGTTGACATCATATTAAAATGTTCACACAGCACATGTTTGACAGTTTACATTATATGATATTTGAAGATCGGTCTGTATTGAAAGCATACAAGAATGAAACATTTTGGTATCTTAAATTTGGTTTATATAGAGCCTTGAAAATATTGATGCGAAATGAGAAATAGGTTATTTTGAGCAGTTTCTACTTTTCCCATCATGTTTTGAATTATTATCTACGATAGAAGCATGCTTTATTATGAAAAAGGTAAAGGTTTACACATAGACATTGACATAAACTATGTTATAACGTCCCATAACAGTTAATTCATGTACATATAACATATATGTTATTATATTCTATACTATATACATAGGCATACGTTTTGTTATAGCATTATATAATCACTGCTGCATATACAAATAACATATGGGAACATCGATCTGACTTCATAATATGTTGAAAACATTGCTGCAAAATGGAATTACATATCTAGTAAGCACTGACATAAAACTTAAATATGTGATAGAAAATCATACCAAACACCTCTTCCTTCAAAAGCATAATATGTATGTTGCAAGAGATTTGATTAATGACTCCTTTTTAGGCGACATAGGTACAATGAACCTGTTATACGAAATGGGATTACAGTACTCAGTTCTCAAACTCGCATAACATGTACATTGCATAATAAAATGATATTCGTCTGCTATTGCCTGAGCGTCACATTACGTGCTATTACCATATCGGGATATAAAACATTATTATGTCTATACTTGTCAATATGTAGAGAATGTGACCCGTTTCGTAAACAGGACATAGCACGCCTTAATTTTTTATAGTTATCATTTCTAGATAATATTGTCTATAGTGGCTTAATTTAGAACCATTATCAATTTTGCTACGCCAACTTTGTAAATACTGGTCTAGCCCTTGTTACAAAAGAGTTTATAAATACATATAATATCCTTTACAGTTCACGGGTTGTTTTTGCTATCGATGTATGAATACGGCTCGAAGTATAAGATGGACCAAATTAAGTCAGCTAAGACGATCAGACATGTATTGGTGTGTAGATGCCGTTTGATTGGTGTTTTACGCCGCTTCCAGCAGTACTTTAGTTATACAACGGTTTTTATTTTATTTTTTGTTGTTTACGCCGCTTTCAAATATTTGTCCAGTTATGTCACGGCGGTTCCTTATTACGTTACCAGTATAACTGGTCCATTTATATCACGGCGGTTCCTTATTACGTTACCAGTATAACTGGTCCATTTATATCACGGCGGTTCCTTATTACGTTACCAGTATAACTGTTCCATTTATATCACGGCGGTTCCTTATTACGTTACCAGTATAACTGGTCCACTTATATCACGGCGGTTCCTTATTACGTTACCAGTATAACTGGTCCACTTATATCACGGCGGTTCCTTTTTACGTTACCAGTATAACTGGTCCATTTATATCACGGCGGTTCCTTATTACGTTACCAGTATAACTGGTCCATTTATATCACGGCGGTTCCTTATTACGTTACCAGTATAACTGGTCCACTTATATCACGGCGGTTCCTTATTACGTTACCAGTATAACTGGTCCATTTATATCACGGCGGTTCCTTATTACATTACCAGTGTAACTGGTCCATTTATATCACGGCGGTTCCTTATTACGTTACCAGTATAACTGGTCCACTTATATCACGGCGGTTCCTTTTTACGTTACCAGTATAACTGGTCCATTTATATCACGGCGGTTCCTTATTACGTTACCAGTATAACTGGTCCATTTATATCACGGCGGTTCCTTATTACGTTACCAGTATAACTGGTCCACTTATATCACGGTGGTTCCTTATTACGTTACCAGTATAACTGGTCCATTTATATCACGGCGGTTCCTTATTACATTACCAGTGTAACTGGTCCATTTATATCACGGCGGTTCCTTATTACGTTACCAGTATAACTAGTCCACTTATATCAAGGCGGTTCCTTATTACGTTACCAGTATAACTGGTCCACTTATAACACGGCGGTTCCTTATTACGTTACCAGTATAACTGGTCCATTTATATCACGGCGGTTCCTTATTACGTTACCAGTATAACTGGTCCATTTATATCACGGCGGTTCCTTATTACGTTACCAGTATAACTGGTCCATTTATATCACGGCGGTTCCTTATTACGTTAACAGTATAACTGGTCCACTTATATCACGGCGGTTCCTTATTACGTTACCAGTATAACTGGTCCATTTATATCACGGCGGTTCCTTATTACGTTACCAGTATAACTGGTCCATTTATATCACGGCGGTTCCTTATTACGTTACCAGTATAACTGGTCCACTTATATCACGGCGGTTCCTTATTACGTTACCAGTATAACTGGTCCAGTTATATCATGGTGGTTCCTTATACAGTTACCAGTATAACTGTTCCATTTATATCACGGCGGTTCCTTATTACGTTACCAGTATAACTGTTCCATTTATATCATGGTGGTTCCTTATACAGTTACCAGTATAACTGGTCAACTTATATCACGGCGGTTCCTTATTACGTTACCAGTATAACTGGTCCATTTATATCACGGCGGTTCCTTATTACGTTACCAGTATAACTGGTCCATTTATATCACGGCGGTTCCTTATTACGTTACCAGTATAACTGGTCCACTTATATCACGGCGGTTCCTTATTACGTTACCAGTATAACTGGTCCACTTATATCACGGCGGTTCCTTATTACGTTACCAGTATAACTGGTCCATTTATATCACGGCGGTTCCTTATTACGTTACCAGTATAACTGGTCCATTTATATCACGGCGGTTCCTTATTACGTTACCAGTATAACTGGTCCATTTATATCACGGCGGTTCCTTATTACGTTACCAGTATAACTGGTCCACTTATATCACGGCGGTTCCTTATTACGTTACCAGTATAACTGGTCCACTTATATCACCGCGGTTCCTTATTACGTTACCAGTATAACTGGTACACTTATATCACGGCGGTTCCTTATTACGTTACCAGTATAACTGGTCCATTTATATCACGGCGGTTCCTTATTACGTTACCAGTATAACTGGTCCATTTATATCACGGCGGTTCCTTATACAGTTACCAGTACAACTGGTCCACTTATATCACGTATCACGGCGGTTCCTTATTACGTTACCAGTATAACTGGTCCACTTATATCACGGCGGTTCCTTATACAGTTACCAGTATAACTGGTCCACTTATATCACGGCGGTTCCTTATTAAGTTACAAGTATAACTGGTCCAGTTATATCACGGCGGTTCCTTATTCAGTTACAAGTATAACTAGTCCAGTTATATCACGGCGGTTCCTTATTAAGTTACAAGTATGACTAGTCCAGTTATATCACGGCGGTTCCTTATACAGTTACCAGTATAACTGGTCCACTTATATCACGGCGGTTCCTTATTAAGTTACAAGTATAACTAGTCCAGTTATATCACGGCGGTTCCTTATTAAGTTACCAGTATAACTGGTCCAGTTATATCACGGCGGTTCCTTATTAAGTTACAAGTTTAACTAGTCCAGTTATATCACGGCGGTTCCTTATTAAGTTACCAGTATAACTGGTCCAGTTATATCACGGCGGTTCCTTATTAAGTTACCAGTATAACTGGTCCAGTTATATCACGGCGGTTCCTTATTAAGTTACCAGTATAACTGGTCCAGTTATCCAACAATCAACCTGTAAGTCGTAATGCTCACTCCTTAACCCTGAGCGCCACCATTACTATCATTTTAGAATATTTGGTATGACCCGGCCGAGGATCGAACCAACGACCTTCAGCACCCGAGGCGGACGCTCTACCACCGATGCGGTTTCCTGGGTAAATTACAAGTTCTACCGGTATTATTCATCCTGATACCGAATCTATGCCCCGGTCACACATTCACGGATTGGACGCCGGATTAGCCACGGATACGATCCGGCATCATTCGTGGCAATCTGTAGTGGTCCGTTGCTGTCCGTATTGTATCCTGGGTCAATCGTAGTAGTACTTGTATATCCGTGACAATTTTTGAACATGTTCAAAAATTCCCGACGTATCAGACAACCGTAGTACATCCTTACTGATCCGTATTAGAACGTACTCATCCGTTGTAATCCGTAATAAACCGTACTTATTCGTAGCATACATCCCCGGACTCGAGTCGCCTAGGATCGGTACGGTTAGGTACGGTGAACTACGTACTTGTACGGTTACACCACGGGTTAGCCAAGGATACAATACGGTTTGTTACGGATTTGTCACGGATCAGCACGGTCGCACTACGTTCTATTAGGGATAGGTAGGGATTACCAAGGTTTCTCAAGGATTCCTACGGGTTACAACGTGATACTACGGTCCACTACAGTTTATTACGGATTATGTCATATAGGTATCACCACCGTTCTGTCACCAGACTTCTGTATACATATTTCCAGTTTATAGGGCTCTACTTCATATCTGTTTCATCCAAGAAGTCTACATCTAACAACAACCAACATGAACAACCAACAAATGAGGCTGGCACTTAACTGGCTGGACCTGGACATGTATATGGCACAAACTGCCAGGGCGATGGTTGACCAGGGACTGGCCCCTCCGACGACCCATCCACGGCCAGTAAAAATGCAGCTGCTTTCAAGAACTTTGTGAGAATAGACCTACAGATGTTCCAAGAACTTTTACAAGTAATGGGTCGCATGATTATGAAGAACATTAACTGATACAGACAGTTCATCGAACCTGGAGTGATGCTAGCAGTCACCCTGCGATACCTGGCTACGGGGGACAGTTACCGGACCTTGATGTATGGCTTCAGGGTGGCGCACAATACCATCTCTGGTATTGTTCGGTACGTATGCGAGACCATAATTGCAACAGATGCTGAGGATGTTATCGACTCTCCTACTGAGCATGAACAGTGGCAGGCAATAGCTGACCAGTTTTCTGCAAAATGGCAGTTCCCACATGCTCTCGGTACTCTAGATGGCAAACATGTTGCCATACGGTGTCCTAAGAACGGTGGTTCCCTAAACTACACCTATAAAGGATATCACTCAATAGTTCTGATGGCCCTTGTCGACGCTCAGAGTTGGAACCAGTGTGAGCTGAAAAACGCCTTTGAAAGGGGTGTAATCGGCATCCCACCAGCAGAGTTGTGGAAAACGCATTTGGTATCCTTGCAAACAGATTCCGGTGTTTGCTCTTCGTCATGTTGCAGGACCCTGATACAGTACATGCCATAGTCCTCGCCTGTGTGTGCCTTCACAACATCATGACAGTCAGATATCTTGGTGAACAGAACCCTCTCATGGATCAAGAGGATGTTAATCACAACGTCATCCCCGGCGCATCGATGTAAAATAAATAAAGTCTACACTTTAAGCACCCCTCCCACAACCGAAAAAGAATAAAACTGAATACATGTATATTTTTTTACTGACCGTCGCAGATGCCTAGCTCTTGTGTTTTTTCTCTCCAGAGGGCGGTCTTTCTCTCAGTCAGCTTGTAGTCAGCATGGCCCTTGTTTTTATAGGAATTCATGTTCCTGGAACCATTGAATGACATCATGCAGGGGCTGTTGCCGGTTTTTCTCTTTCTTTTTTCTCGTACAGAAGAAGGGTGGGGTAAAGTCAACTCCCCAACATTACTCGCTTCATCAGACCGTGAATGTGTGGTTGTCTGGGCCTTGGCCTCATTTGTTGGACGCTTGACTGCTGCTCCTCTCTTTCGTGGTGGTATTTTGAAGTTGTGGACTGAACTAGGGAGCGAGGGAGTTTATGTATACGGATTGCTTATCGTGGCAGGTCCGTGGCGCTCCGCGAGAGTCCGTACTTATCCGTGCCAGACCGTTCTAATTCGTGCTAACCCGTACTAAAATCGTAGCGAACCGTTGTTAATCCGCAGTGCATACGCCGTGACACGTGTCATTCCGTACTAAACCGTACCGAACCGTAGCAATCCGTATCACTCCTCGTTGTCATCTAGCCCATTTCTTGGTTGATCAGTCAAAACCCGTAGTCAAACCGTGGTGCATCCGTAGCGGACCACGGATATAGTCTTTTCCGGGGTCATCCGTGAGTTTCCATCCGTCGTGGATCCGGCAAGACGATCCGTGAATGAGAAAAAAGTATAGTTATTGTAATACCCTTAGCGGCGTCGTCGTCGGCATCTGCGCCTGCGTCGTCACACAATGTTAACTTTACTTCTTTAACTATTCAATATGGTCAAGCGAAACTTGGTACAAATGCCGCATGTCTATACAAAGTCACATAACTCTTTAACAGTTATTCAGTTATGCCCCTTTTTTTATTTAGAAAATAACAGACGAGCGTTGGCGTTCGCTCCGCCGCGCTCTTGAATTAGTCTATGGTATGACTCGACGGGGAGTCGAGCCTTGGTCTCCCCACTCCAAATAGGGACGCTCAAAGTACCGCACCACGGAGATGGTCTTGGTGTAAAGTGGTCACAGATGTTACAGAAAGTTAAACATCGTACACTAATTGAAACTGGCTCCAATTATATTATCCGTTTGCCACTTACGACAAATTTACAGCAGTCGATTTCTAAATTATCTATGCTAAGCTAAGAAAAATCTCAATAAAAAGAAAGTATATCTATTGAATAGAGTTGAAAACATTGTGGCAACTGGAGAAATTACTCATGATGAGCAATTTTTTTTTTTTTTCAACAGTATTTTCAAAAGTCGTCTGCTGCATATACCTCCAAATATCTTCTGATAGGTAAAACCTCTTATTACAACCGAAAACGCAAGTTGGAAAAAGTCAATGAATCATTTTTTAAAATGCAGCTTCATCAATCTATGTTAAAAGTCTTCCCGTACTAAGCGTACTATGTTTTGTTCTGAATACTGCTATAAGTAAAGACGTTTTTAATACGGAAGGAAAACGTTTATCCCGAAGTTAAATAAAACCGTGGGTATAAATGCTTTTTCATGATTTATGATAAAAGCTATTTTTTTATTTTATAGGAGTAACAAGAACTAGCTTGTGGAAAGAAATTGTGTCTTCTTATTCAATAATAACACTCATTTTGTTTTGACTTTCCTTAAGACATTCTCAGCAAGAAATATTGCAACAACTCTTATCTGAATCGAAGCTTTTCACTATATACATTATCTTGAATAAGGGTGTAACATGTCGAGCACTCGGGATTGTGCAAACATGTAGCCAGATTAACAAATCGAATTATAGCCATGACCAGAACTCACTGAGTACCCACACCGAGTGAAGTTGAATACGTTACAAATGTGTTACGTCCAGTTATGCGGCGAAAAGACGGAACTAAATGCTCGTTAACATTTCTGTCGGGCATTTTCAGTACGATGTGACATCTTCAGTACGTTTCAGTACGATGTGACATTTTCAGTACGTTTCAGTACGATGTGACATCTTCAGTACGTTTCAGTACGATGTGACATCTTCAGTACGTTTCAGTACGATGTGACATTTTCAGTACGATGGGACATCTTCAGGATTGAACTTGTACATGTAGCTCGATTTTTTTCATAATATGTATAATTTAATTAAAAGTACATTTTTAATTCATTCGTTACGGCAGCTCTAAAGGGACACACACGAATATTTTTTTTTGCGCACGAGATCAAAAAAATTCGTATGTAATTTATAAAAATGTGTGTGGTCCTTGAGGGACACACACGATTTTTTTGTTATCTCGTGCGTACGAGATACTATGTCGTGCGAACGAGATACTATCTCGTGCGCACGAGATACAAAAAAAAAGATCGTATGTAATTTATAAAAATGTGTGTGTCCCTTTAGAGCTGCCGTACTTCGTGAAGAAATGTCTGAGATTATTCTTTATTCAATGATTTGAATTAAATAACTTGATTAGCGGCATTTACAAGTGGGTCTGAAACCTCACTTAATATCACAATAAATGTGGTATAAATATCTTGTCCTAAAAGCGCTATCTTATATTCATTGATTGTGTTATCAATAACGCATTGTTTGAAATCACGCTTTGCCATAACATCATTGTGACATATCAGAGTTCGATCCTTAAGTCATTAAAATGAGGTAATGGATTCTTACCTTGACTCTCAAGATTGCAGGGAAACCATTAAGACTGATGCGCTGGTATCAGAATGAGCTTACCAGAAGTACTGGCAATTTATCGGGAATGCGTCATGATATGACATTAATAAAGTTGAAAGCGATGGAAAACACCATACACATAATTTGAAGATATATACATCTTTATTTTTTGTATCTAGGCCACCGGCCCATGATACAATATACAGTGACATATAACAAGTGAACAGAAAGTGACAATAATGTAAACAAGCACATACAAATCATGATACATGTATCACTCATTCTTAAGTAATGAACTTTTGGCACCTTTGCAGCTGTTAACCTTTGACAATATGGTGTTCTACTTTCACTTTCCTACTTTGTCCTCAACCATACATACAAATAAAGCATGTACAGCAGAAGTAGATATGGTTTTAAGCGTACAGTTATAGAAAATGGTCTGGCTTCCTTGTAGGACGAAAAAGACTTAGGAAAAGGTATTTTGCCCCAGTCATAGTCTCACGTTTTGCCCACCACAATTACGTGCAGCTACGTTGGGAATCATGACTAGAACGTGAGCAAACGTAGAATAACGTGGTTAAAACGTAATCAAACGTGACAAAACGTGAACTGGAAATTTTAATTTTGGACATAAAATTCGCTGCCGTTACTTCCCAACGTACTACACCGTAACAACGTTGCGAGAACGTGGTACAACGTAGTATAACGTAGCAAAAACGTAACAGAACGTGAACATAGCGCATCCCGCCGGTTGATACGTTCTGTTGCATTTGTTGACACGTTGTGCTGCGCAATGCTACGATGTCGCCTACTTGCTCCCACGTTCTTGTGACGCGTTATGCCACGCTGTGTCACGCTATGATAGGTTGTAACACGCTGCACTACGTTATGAGCTGCCTAATGCTACGGTGTTCTACGGTGTTCTACGTTGTACGACGTTGTGCTACGTTTCTGCTATGTTGTGGAACGTTTCTGATACGTTGTGGTACGCTATATATGATACGCTTTGCCGCGTCAAGGATAGCATATGCCATCTGCCAGAGAACCCACATATATACCCCTCCATCTAGGACCTAAAATCATTTTTGTTCTTGCTTAAGCCCAAGTGCTGAACCTCTACCATGGATCTCAAACTGGCCATTTCCACCAACTCATGGAAGACCTGAGGAGCTAGGATATGGCCGCTTTCAGGAACTTCCTCAGAGTTGACCCCCTCCTGGTGCTGGTGGACAGGCTGACCCTAAGAATAAAGAAGAAGGACAGCTGGTCTTAAAGTTGCGGTTACTTTCCGTCACCATGCACCTGGAGACATCCAGCCCACAACACTATTTCCTACATGGTCAAAGAAGTATGCGAGGACATCGTAGCGAAGTACTCTGAATACGTCCTCAACATCCCCACTGCCCGAGACGACTGGCGAGGTGCAACATAATTCTTCAACACCAGGTAGTAGTTTCCACATGTTGTCGACGCACTGGACGGGAAGCACGTGGCCATAAGAAAACAAAAGAAGCGCGAATCCATATATATACTTAACTACAAGGAATACCACCCCATCCTCCTTATGGCTCTGGTAGACAATGACTAAAAGTTCCAGTGGATCAGCGTCGGCTCCCCTGTCTCCTGTTCAGATGCACTGATCTGGAATGACTGTGACCTCAGAGACACCATCGTCACCGATCGCATCGGTTGGCCACAACCAGACCATCTACCACATAATGACAGGGACAGCCCCTACTAAATCATTGCTGACGAAGCATTCACAAACCTGGCAGATGAAACCTTTCTGAAGGCGGCGCATGGACGATGAAGAGATAATCTTCAACTATCGACTGGCTGTTTGGTGTACTGGCCAACCCCTTCGGCACACCATGTTGAAGCAGAATTCGAGCAAGATCGAGTCAATCGTCTTCGCCTGCCTTTGCCTGCACAATATCATGAGAGTCCGCTCTCCTAGACACTTTGGCGGCAATCTGTTTTCTACTTTGCATATTTATTTTAAAATGGAAATGTAACTCGCTCGGAAGTCAAATCCGTAATCATTTGGTTTATAACCAGGCCGGCCAGCCAGTGCGTGACGAGTTTTAACTTGAACGTGGCTGTAGCGTGGCATTAACGAAGCACAGCGTGGAGACGACGAGGCGACAGCGTGGCGGCAGTGAGGCATAACCCGACTTTGATTTTCGTTGTCATCTATCAATCGTGTCACAACGGGACTACATCGAGGCGACAGCGTGGCTAGAACGTGGCTAGCACGTGGCAACAACGTGGTGCATCGTGGCACCCGGCTGAAATTTCTAATTAGTGGGTATCAGAAACGGGGGACAACGGAACGGCCAAAAAGTGACACTATGACTGGGGCATAATAAGTTTCCTTGTGGTAACAGTTTAACTCAAGCTCTACGCTGTTTACATATAATTTGCATATATGCTTGTTAGACGACTATGCCAACTTGTGTAGTTTCTGACAAGACTAAACAGATGTACTGGATAATCCGAACTGAAATCCCAACATGTACCCTTTTACACGTCGACAGGAACATTCATGAACCGAGTTACGAGAAAACCAACATTATGGTCTCTACGTAAAGTATCGACCCTGATCAGCCTAAGCATGCAGCGCTTACTAACCCGGACAGAGACTTTTCGACTTCTGTGGATGTTTTGATCTAGGAATTATTACTCTATACCTTTATCCCCCTAAGACAGAATGTGTCGGCCCAGATTAGCCTGCGCTGACTGCGCAGGCTTATCAGGGTCGACACATTACGCAAAACCCATAATGTTGGTTTTCTCACGGAACGGCTCACATATGAAGGTTGTGATTCAAGCTACGTTAGCATAATATCCACATGCAATACGTTGACATACTGTAAATGGCGTTTTGTTTCTTCTAACAGGAAGCGAATAAATGTAGAAAAATTGGCCACAGCTGGTGGGGAAAGTGATCAGTATTTTTAGAAAACATTAAAGACCTGATATGAAATATTGTTTGAATGGTGTTTTACGCCGTGTTCAACAGTATTTTATTGATATCAATTAAGGCATTTCCTATGTAATCTACCAGTACCAGTAAGCAGTCGTATTTATCCTGACACTGTTGAATCAGTCGTATTTGTCCTGACACTGATAAATCAGTCGTATTTATCCTGACACTGATAAATCAGTCGCTTTTATCCTGACACTGATAAATCAATCGTATTTATTCTGACACTGATACATCAGTCGTATTTATCCTGACACTGATAAATCAGTCGTATTTATCCTGACACGGATAAATCAGTCGTATTTATCCTGATACTGATAAATCAGTCGTATTTAACCTGACACTGATAAATCAGTCGTAAAGAAGAAGAGGAAAAGGAAGAAGAAGACAAACACGATTTTCCACCTCCATTGTGAAAAACAAAAACGCCCAGAGAAGGGGTAGGCCGTTCGTTCGAACGGCCCACCCCTCTCTGGCCTTTTTTGGCCTACTGAAAACTTACCATGGAAACGCCTTGATATAAATTACCAATTGTTTCAATCGGTGAAAACACCATAAAAACAAACAAACAAACAAACTTTAAGGAGTCAACCTGGAACATCCTCCTAGATGTATATGGTTTTGATAAAAGATAACTTTATAAAACTTAAATCAACTTTGAACATTTTGGATAATCTACCGTATCTTTTATAATCTCCCAACCTATTTATTTTTAGCTTCAAATAACATCTTTTGAAGATTATTTGTTCGCATTCTAATTTGACGTTGTTATTTGATCTTTAATTTAAACTACGTGGGATGAAACAAGTGTACCTAAGATGTACAAAACATGGTATATAATTTCCAGAATATCCTATTAATGTCAGGAAATATTTCACGGCGGGTAAGCATTTACTTGTTTAACAAGTCAAGCTGAAACATCCTCCTAGATGTATATGGTTTTGATAAAAAATATATATGGAAAATTACTTGTAACGTTGTTATTTGATCTTTAATTTGAACTACGTGGGATGAAACAGGTCTACCTAAGATGTACAAACCTTGGTATATAATTTTACAGAATATCCTATTAATGTCAGGAAATATTTCACGGCGGGTAAGCATTGACTTGTTTAAACTACATATGGTGAAACAAATTGATTAAAGATGGGCACACCGTGATCTTTATTTTCACAAAATATGGAAAAAATGTCAGGAAATATTTCACCGCGGGCAAGTTTTTAGTAACTGTCATTAATACTGAGTTGCATATAAGGCTTATAAGGCTCATTCTCGAGGCTCTGTAAGATATATATATGGTTATTTCGGATTTTGGATGAAGGTTATTCAACGAATTAAATCACTAATGGCCTTTCATGTAGTTAATGGCCAAATTGGTTTGTTTAGTTTAATACACCTTTGATTAGCCAACGACTTTTAAAAGCTTTTCAGAATTCACGTGGGAGGACGAGTTGTTATTCAGTTATTAGGATACATTTAATGTAAATGCCTCGAACATATTACGGTTGCGATTGTTTAAAAACACTTAGTTGTGATACATTTGAAAAGAAATTCTTGTTGCCAATGTTTTAAGTTTGTATTTGATTAACCAAGCAAGTATTGCAGTTTATTTAATTCTGTTTTCGATTTCTTTTTACTCATTTCCTATAAGACTTGCAACAAACGCTAATGTCCAAGTATCATAACAATATCACCATGAAATAACGTCGATTTGTCTTTTTCATAGTTATTATTCATTACGGAACGTTCTTTTAATGTTCAAAGAAATGTCTTGATTTGTGTAGATTTCATATAATCTATCTGAATTTATGTCTTAAATAGTAAAATGTATAGACTGTTTCTACTCTGGAATCGCAATAATAAGGTATAATATCAGCCTACTCTCTGATTAGTCGCAATGTTTTTGATTCACCACAACGACGTACATCATTCAATTAAACATAAACTACATTATTTACATGTACATTTTTTTTGCACTGTTGTCACAAATGCTTTTCTTTTTGGAAAACATGCAGAGTACTTTGCTTAATTTCTTTTCGAAACCATCCTACGCTAACATTTCGCTACGAAGGAAAGAAATTGACACACGTGGGAAAACTTAGATGGTTATTTGGCTCGAAACAAATGAAGTAAAGAACAAACTGAAATAAAACTGATTTTTATAGAATTTTGACTTTGAATGAACACTCTCTAAAGCGAGTGTAATTTTGCATTTTGCTTCCGCTATACATATGTGTATGCATCATTGACACAAGGGTGCGCCTTCTTATACAATTTTAAACGTGTATAGTTTGCTATTTTCATTATAAAAAAGGAAGGAAAGATTAATAATAAATTAACATTTTGTAGGGTTCACGAATCGGTTCCTTCGTACTTGACACTTTTAAATGTGTCATTAAAATCCCTACAGGCGTTTTGCTTGCGCTCCGCATATTGCTATGCAACATTGACACAAGGGTGCTCCTCCTAATATAATTTTAAACACGAATAGTTTGCTATTTTCATTTTAAAAAAGAATGGAAAGATTAATAATAAATTAACATGTTGTAGGGTTCAGTTTATGTTCGAAATCAAGTTTGAAAATATAATGAAATTTAACTGTTTAGCTGATACTGTATTTCGAGGGTGGTCTACTTTGTTTACATATTAGACTACAATTTAACATTTGTGAACGTATGATTATAATTAGGATGCCAATTTATTATCATTTTGAGAAAAGAGAAAACTCATGCCTTCAGCAATTTAAGCCTTTTCTCATTGTTTTAAAAGTAGATTGCTGCAAAGGTGTCCAATGTTTACTTTAACAGGGGAAATGTAAAATGACTTGTTATTACATGCAAATCCCAAATTGTCTGTTTTGGCGTGTTATTGACAAATAATAAACTTCAAATATTCTGATATTTTTTTTTGAAAACTGTATGTGGAATTCACAAATCCTAAAATTAGTCCTTAATGAAAGCACTATACCTTTAAACATATTAAGACTAATGATTGGCAAGATTACTCATTTCCATTACTGTTTATGATCAATAATTGGTTGTCTGTGTGTATGGTTAACCTACCTTAGAATGCAGATTGGTCATAAACAATGAAATGCTTCAATTCTATTTCAATGAAGGGCATTCACTTCAATGATAAAACATGCAAGTAATGATACATTTTCACTTGACCTCACCCGTGGTGATCCAATATGACCCGCATGTGATAACAGTTTTTTCAACTTCTATAATGTAAGTGTAATGCATAACTGCAATATGGAATTCCGGCGATATTGATGCGTTGCATCAACTTTCTCTTGTATTTGTTTTTATTTAATCCGGTTTAAATTAACCAAGATATACTGGTGAAGTATAAAAACTCAAATATAGTTGCTATATTTCGATGCTATAATAAAACCTTAAGAGACAATAGAAATCCGGGCTTACAATGAAACCAGAGTTTCTCTGTAGGTACCTCCGAAAGGGTTAATTGTTTTTAACTCTTTCGCTGACAAAGGCATTTAAAGGCCTTTTCAAATAATTCAGATTCAGGTGAGACAGCTCGCAACGGGCTGTCTCTCCTAAAATCTGCATTGTTTGCCACTTAGATATTACATTTCACCAACTTTCTTTCTGGACGAAAAATGGGGTTGTCCAATTTTCAACATGGAAGAGGCGACCTTGTGCAATTCGGCAGTGAAAGAGTTCATTATGTAGGACTTTTTTTAACAAAAGTCGTGAATTTGCCCATTTAACATTTCTTAGTTTAAAAAAGCGGAAAGACAGCGCTACATTATAGTAGAAAATAATTATAGCTGTAATGACTACTTTTGAAATTAAAGCCATAAAGCGTTATCCCGTGTCATTCTTAGATTTGAATTTTCTAAATTATCTGTAGCCAATGGATGGTCACTTTTTTTAATTCTTCAACCTCGTTCGGTATATAGACGCATTCTATTTTTATTTTAAGGAATCTAGGAAAGATTGCACAAAATGAGCAATTTCTCTAATTGCCAGAATATTTTCAATTATTATACTGGCATTTAGAGAGATTTTGCATATGTTTGCCTAGATGTTTCCAGTCGTCGGCCTCAAATTTATATTGTGTTTACATGTTGCACCTTTAACATGTTAAACCTTTCCCACATGCAACACATATGCAGCAGACGACTTTGAAAACATAGTGACAAAAACCTGAAAAATCTCCATAACGATAGCTTAATTTTTAAATAAAGTATAAAAAACAGTGTGGCCAAAGGAGAAATTGCTCATCATGAGCAATTTCACCTTTGGCCACAATGTTTTCAAAAGTCGTCTGCTGTTATTGCGTCATAAAGCGTCTGTATGTGGGAAAGGGTTTACATTTTGGAAAGCAAATCAAAGTCTTATGTTCCCATACTAACGGCGGGAGAACTTGTTATCTCTAGAGGGAGCAGACATTACGTATGATTCATATCAGCTGAACGTTTGTTTATTCATCGATGCTTAAAAGATTAAACTAGATAAATTTCGCTACCAAAGGCAATTAAAGGAGCTGTGTCTCGTTTGCCAATTAGATGTTAAATTTGACAAAATATCCTGTTTGGAGAAGAATTGAGTGGTCCAAGAGTCGACATTGTGACATTCGGCAGTGAAATAGTTAAATATTAATATACAAGATTTACACATACCTAGTTAACACCTTTTGCTATTATTAAAGTTTCGATACAAATAAATTAGTTTAAACTAAACCCAAACTATAAATAAATGCCTAAAAAGTTTGCGTATTATCTAACAAACAATGTTACGACGGCATTGCCCAAATCCATGTTTGTTGTTTTGTCAATTGTATTACCATCATCACAGGAAACGGGCAAATCCGTTGAATGGATACCGAAACGAAAATTGGCCATTTACACGTACTTTAGTTTTTGATATAGCAACGCCCGTGGTGTAAAATTATAGTGCTGAACATTTCCATAAATTTAAAACCAAATCTCCATCAGTGCCATGGCTAAAAAGTAAATGTCGGAAGGTAATCAGTTGCCTCCGAAGAATGTTGTGAGGAAAACAGTAGCGACAAAGCAAGGACAAACATGCTGGGTGAACTTGTCGCCGTAGTAACTCCAAAAATATTGAAAACTGTACCATGCATTCAATATGACAGACTCACTAGGATAAGGAGGTACTATATCCCAGCTCTTAGTGCGGTGTTAAAACCCTAGTTAAGAAGAACAAAATTAGCTAATCCTTTCCCACAAAAAGGCGCTTACTGACGCGTCTGCTTGACTGCTGGAGACGACTTTTGAAAACATAATGACAAAAAAAGATTTTTTATTCAACTTTATTCAATAATTCTACGTTCACTTATAGAAGTTTTCCATATTTTTGACCAAAAGATTTCAAGGTCGTCGGCATTTGTCATCTATTGGAAAGGGTGGAGAAAAAGAAAATGACAGTAGGGATGGGTTTTTATGTCAAATATTTTTTCCACAAGCGATTTTTCCAATTATTTAATTATTAACTTTTTCGAGCAATGTTTTATGCTGCTTTTTGGGACTATATCCGCTTAGAAATCTGCGTTTCTAGGGTATATAGTCAGTACTATTGGTGAGTTTTGATACCGACCCTGTGGCGTCAATCCTAATACTACCCCCTAAAGACGTCGTGCTAATGCAAGGCTATTGAATCACCTGACTGGAGATCGAACCCTGACATCCCACTCTCGTGGAAGCCGCTCTAATCACTTATAAGCGTTCAGATTTTTAAAATTCAAAATAGAGATAATGTATCAAATAAACGATTTTTTGTATATGAAAACTGTTTAAAAAGTTCTTGCTAATTTATTCCCGTCACTAATTCTACTGTTTAGACTAGAAAGTTACGTTTCAAGTTTACTTCTCTATATCATTGTAAATAACATCGCACATTCACGGCTTATAATTGCTCAAACTGTACCCATTGGTTCTTTCCGTCTACTTCAACGATCGTCCCTTGGCCGGAACTGGTTGAATGAAGGTACGTGCCTTTCGATCATTATTTATGTTAGATCGAGAAATATCCCAAATTGTAACTTTTCGGTTAATGGCATCGACCTGAGTATTATCTGTTTATTACCTGATCAACGGCTTGACAAACATCTTTTCCCAGTGTGTGTATACCACGTGACTTTTGACGTCATTTTTGCATGATCAGACAGCAAAAATTGCTCTTGATAAGAATGTAAAAACAATGGTAACTTTTTTGTTCTTCACCCTTATTAATGAAACATGGCGCAGTCTACGCCGCCTACTATGTCCTGTCTCCGTTTTTTACAGGAGTTTGATTGGTGGTCTAGTTTTTTTCAAACACTTCGACGAACCTGTTCTCAAAATCCAGTTTTGATAATGCTCCGGCTGTTGGCGATATCAATACATTTTGAGAACAGGTTCATCGAAGTGTTTAAAGAAACTAAACCACTAATCAAACTCCGTTGAAAACCCGGAGATAGGGCTCTGTAAGCAGCGTAGACTGCGCCATGCTTCATTAAAAATGATGAAGAGATAGAAGAGTTACCTTTGTTTTTACTTCTAAACTGAAGTAAAATATTTCTGTCCGCCGTAGCATTTGTGACGTCAAAGTCACGAGGTATACACACACTGTTTTCCGATAAGTGACAAAAATAAATGCGACGCGCGTAATTCGTCTTCCCCAAAATGGGACAAACAGTCTATATGATATGGATGCAAATTGTCTGGGTTAAATGTCGTGGTGAGAACTGGCGCGGCAAAGACAACACATACATGTGAACCGTTCCACGAGAAAACCAACATTATGGCCTCTGCGTAATGTATCGACCCAGATCCGCCTGCGCGGCATGCAAAGGCTGATCCGGCTCGATGCTTTACGAAGAGTCCACATCCTTGGTTTTCTCACGGGACGACTCAATGGTAGATTAATAAAGCTTTGATAATGCTGAAATACTGTTAAAAACGACATCAAACCCTAATTAATCCACGAGAAATCATTGGTAGGATCACCGTTCTAATTCAATCATACGACGATTTAAGTCACCAACTATATATTAGTTCGCTAAAAAGGTGGTGCGTTCAGATTGCTCAGATCTGAGTCATTACAGAACAGAAAATAATTGTATTCATGAATAAAGACTTGAACAAATATGGTTCATCGTCAACATACACCATATTTAAACATACATGAATATGGACAAAATAAAGGTAAATAAATATTAGGTTATTAAAACTCTCTGTGTGTTAGATGAAAATGTAAATATACACATATATTTAGTTGAATAACATAAATAGAATAATACACATATACATATATTTAAATAATTAACATTATTAGGATAATACATAGATGCATATTTAGCTAAATATCATATATTGGATAGTATACATATACATCCATTTAAATAAATAATAATACGCAGATACAGAAAATACATTTAGCGGGCATGATGCTATACAATCTTACCAATTAGCATGGCGGTGATTCGGGAAAGGTTCTGGTCGGAGGTAGAGCGCTGTGTTACATTGTGGGTCATTTCTTGACGCCTTCTTCTCTGCATTAACAACTTGTACACGATCGGTGGTGTTATGACTAACAGTATCATAATTGGCACCAGAGAGTAACTAAGTCCCCCAATTATTAAAAATATCTTGTGCATTGCAGCATTATCTAGCGTTACAGCGTCGGGTAAGCATAATCCATCTACAATGGTAGTAGATACAGTCCAAACACCGGATATGCCGATGTTGTAAACATACACACACACAATGGCAAGTATGGTGTTCCGCTTTGTTGTGATGTTTCGCACCTGAAACGGGAATAACACGGCGACAAAACGCTCAATGGCCACGAGCACGATGAACCACGATGCGGACATCTTGCCAACACGGTATGCCACGAAGAACAGCTTACAGGAAAATGCATTCAGTGCCCGTACGTCAATGCCAAAAACACCTCTTATGAAATGTTGATTAAAAACATTCGTCAGCAAGAGGATCGAGTCCGAGATGGCTAACGCCGTGAGTGTGTACTTGGTGGAAGTCTGACCAAATTGGGCGCCCGCTACCGTGATGACGATGAGGAAATTCCCGGTGATTCCAAGAATCATGAGAGTAGGCGTGATGACGTACTGAATCTGGTTGATAGTCTTGAACAGCTGGACCGTCTCAAAATCAACACTCGTGTTTTCTGTTGTAAGATTCTCCATTCTAGATAATTCATCTGAAATTATTTATGAAATGTTTCTGTTGACACCGTCCACGAACATTACAATTCCGTTATAATTAATTGTATAAGTCTGTTTTGGTCTGTCGTCAATGACAATGTCGTCAATGACAATCGGTTTCAGCTACTTTAAAATGTGAATGCATAGTTAATTCATAAAAGAGGCTCTCGTTCATGGATAATTTATATGGATTAAATCCTAACGAAATCATTTAAATTATAAACTAATCGTATTCGCTTAACCTCTGAAACAACATTTCGGTAGAAAAGGAAAAACAGTGTAATTATTGGTAATGAAGATTAGGAGTGAATTGATTAAGTTATAACCATCGATGTATAAATCATCTTTTATATCGCCAGTCTCTTCACGGCATCGGTAATGAAATAATGAAATAAACATATGTATGTGTTCGTTATGTCGTAATATTAAGACATAGTTCCATTCGTGACAGTAATGAAATAATGAAATAAAACAAATTTACTGCTTGTAGAGATGACAGATCGAAACATATTTCCTTCAATTCGTCAATCCAGGGATTGTTAGTTCGAATCCCAGCTCGGCCATCATTCTTTCCAACGTTTGACAAAAGTCACTGTGACATGCGTCATTCGTCTTTCACCAAGGGCTGTTTAACAGCCTATGTGGAAAAGCAGCCAGTTGCTTAGAAAGTATGTTGTGTGGTGCACTGGTGTTGGGAAAACCAGGAAACGCATGAGTAGATGAACTGGTCGCCGTGATATGAATGAAAAATTGTTTTAAAACGGCGTAAAACCCTTATCAATCAATTAATTCAATTCGCCAAAAAGGAAATCTTAACTTGTAGAATAGCCACGCGTACACTAACACCTTTATAATACACTGAACATATATCTCTATCACACAGTGAAACAAATAATTATCGTGTATGTAATCATCATAATTGCTTTAAAAATGTTACTTAATAGAAGGAAGTTACCTGTTTTATGATGCTTTCCAAAAAATATCCAATGCATTCCAATAAACTCTATTGTAATCTATAAACTATTTAGACCACGAATATCTAATAACTGAGGAATTTCCATTGGTCAATTTGATTTGGATCGTCTTTTCTACGAGTAGCGATGTTTTTTTCCAATGATAATACCTTTCGGGTTAACTTAATATCCGATATTGCATGTAAAGCCCTTTGTCTTCTGAGGAATCAAAATTGTATTTCTCTTAAGGGGACGGTCTCGGATCTTATTTTGTAACTGCCGAACACCGGTAGATCAGTCGCTAGCGATACTGGCTGTTAATCTAGGGGTTGTGAATTCGAACCCCAGCTCGGTCAATGTTTTTTTCCGACGCTTGATAAAAGTCAATGTAACAAGCTTCAGTCGTCTTCAACAACGGGATGTGGAAAAGAAGCCAGTTACTTGAAAAATACTGCTGTGTGATGTACAAGTGTGAGCAAACCAGGAAACACATGGTTAGTTGAACTGCCTGCCATGATATGTGTTAACTTGTTGAAAACGGCGTTAAACCCCACTCAATTACATTGCACTTGGTAGTAACTGTGTTCTGTATACTCTAAGCGGCGACGTATGCGTCCCTTAACTCTTTCAGCGCCAACTTGTTTAAAGTAGACTCTTCGATGTTCAAAATTAGACGACCCTATATTCATCTTTTAGTAGTTCTGGAATTATTCTGGAACTAAAAGCTAAAACAATGCTGATTTCAGGTGAGACAGCTCGTTACGAACTGACTTACAAGAATCTGACATTAATTTATCACTGGCTTGGTTTTCATAATATTATACAATATAAATTAATTACGAAAGAGAAAATTCGTAACGGCATTAACCAGCCTTCGAGAACTCGATGTAATCTGTGGATCCCTTTTGACTTCGAGTTATCGCAAGGCCATTGTATAAGCGTCTTTAACATCTATTTCAAAGTGACTGTGCAAAGCGTCATTCGCCAATGGGCTTACAGTCTATGTGGAAAAGAAGCCAGTTGCTTGGAAGTATGTTATGTGGAGTACTGGTGTGAGAAAGCTAGGAAACACATGAGTAGGTGATGTGACTGAACAATTGTTGAAAACGGCGTTCAGCCTCAATCAATCAAACAATCAATCAATTAACCAATCAATCAACCAATCAATCAACCAATCAATCAATCAATTTACACCCACTTCATCCCTAATGACGACAGCGTTTGCATGGGACGTTTCCCAACAAAATGAAACGATTCTGAGAAGATTCATATGGATGGATGTATGCACTTTAGGTTTAATTTTCAACTTTTTAGTTCTTGTTTTTCTTTTCTTTTCATCAGAATTTCGGATCGTAAATAAGACGTAAGCTGATCTGTATCCTTTTTAAATACACATACATCAATGTTTGTTTTATTGGGATTTAACACCATTTTAAACATTAGTTCAGATATACCACGGCGACAGTCCGCGGATTCGGGATCCTTGTGTAAACAACCCAGTACTAGGCTAGGATATGTGCCTTGCCTATGGCCACTGCACCATAATCGCCGAGACTCGAGATCGAGCCCAGGACGCCCGATTCCAAATCCCCGACGCTAACCACACAGCCACGGTGATTCCCATAAATGAATGAACAGGGTTGTAAATCTTTTGGATGAACAGGAGTTTTGACCCATATGGTAACATACAGAGTTGAAAGTGTCAACGGCAAGGAGTCTGGTAGCATAAGCATCAAGGGAAATCTTAGTCTGCAATGTGCATATTGATATAGTTCTACGACTGATGCGCTGGTGTCAGGAAAAGCTTACCAGCAGGACTGATAATTAACACAGGAACGCCGTGATATGACTGCAATACCGTTTAAAGCGGCGTAAAACACCATAGAAACAGGCAATACATGTCCACAGGTTCTTATTGACGCCTTCCAATATGTACTACGTGGTTCAAGACAACCAGCAATGATTATGGGGTAAAGCTGAAAATCAATAAATATGTTTACGTTTGGATAATCTTATCCATGTCCGTATGTTATTCTCGACAATTACAGGCACATGTTACCAGACTTATCCCCCAATCACACATGTATGCGATATGAGAAGGATGCAACATAGCCAATGCTCGTTCGACGCTTCTGAATCATGATTCGAAATGAGCCGTTCTACGAGAAAACCAATATTGTGGACTCTGCGTAAAGTATCGACTCGGATCACACTAAGCATGCCATGCAGACTAACCCGGACACTTTTCGCGGACTGCGCAGGCTGATCTGGACCGATATATTACTCCGATACCATACTGTTGATTTTCTAGTGGCACGGCTCAAATGGAATATATGTTCGTAACATGCTGTTTCTGTTTTCTTTAACGTTTTTAAATTACCCTATCCCTCCTTTAATAAAAAGGAAATTGTTATATTTCAAATGCACGTTCAGTTACTGTCTTTTTATAACACATTCACTCGTTCAGAGTGATCGCCCTTTAAACAACGTTACAGTGGTTTAAAAGTCAGCTTCTAATCGGAGTGAAAGTTCAAAGATTTACACCGAATCGGCATTTACAGGCACTAACGATAACATAAGTGCATGTTAATGCCACAATGAAAAAAAGCGTTTGCAGTTCAAGGTATTTGCGGCAAATCTGAAATAGCAAAATACAGTAGGTGGCTTTTTGCCTTCTTGCAATCTTCTGTATAGTGTAAGCGGCGACGTATGAGTCCCTTAACATATCAAATACCACTTTTCAACTGACGCATTTTGCACAAATGCCAAGGAATCTTAACCAAACCCTTGGGCAAAACAGCGTAGCAGCAGCACGGATTGCTCAGTCAAGCAATTACAACTGCTGCTGTTCTGAGCTGTTTTCTTGATATCACTTGATACGTCCTGCAAGCAAACCAACGTTGTGGCGTCTGCATAATGTATCAATCCAGATCAGCCTGCGTAGTCCGCGCAGACTGATACGGGCCGACACAATCCGTCTCAGGGGGATATAGGTATAGAGTAATGATTTCCGAAACATAAAATCGACAGAAGGCGAGAATTATCTATCCAGGTTAGCCTGCGCGGCATGCTAAGGCTGATCTAGGTCGATGCATTACGCAGAGGCCACAATGTTGGTTTTCTCGCGGGACGGCTCACTTTATCACTGGCTTGCTTTTCATAAATATTCAATATACATGTAAATGAATTACGAAAGAGAACAATTTATAAGATTATCAAGTACCCGTCGCTTACTTGAAGTAATTGGTGGGTCCCTTTCGACTTTGAGTTATCGCAAGTCCACTGTATGCTTTTCTATAACCCCGATTTCAAAATCACTGTGATATGAGTCATTCGTCTTTCGCCAATGGGCTTACAGTATATGTGAAAAAGCAGCCAGTTGCTTGGAAAGCATGCTATATAGAGCACCAGTGTAAGAAAGCTAGGACACAACATGAGTAGGTAAACTCGCAGCCGTGATATGACTGAACACTTATTGAAAACGGCATTGAATCCGATCAATCAATCAATGGATACACCAATTTCATGGGGACGTTTCCTAACAAAATGAAACGATTCTGAGAAGAAATAATCATATGGATGGATGTATGCACTTTTCGGTTTAATTTTTATTTTTCAGTTCTTGTTTGTCTTTTCTTTGTGGGGGGGGGGGGGGGGGGGGGGGGGGGGTGTTTCATCAGAAT
>JASEVX010000003.1:34828679-35023238 GCA_031761405.1 Serripes groenlandicus | reverse complement strand
GTCCATTTACATCACGGCGGTTCCTTATTTCGTTACCAGTATAACTGGTCCACTTATATCACGGCGGTTCCTTATTAAGTTACCAGTATAACTGGTCCACTTATATAACGGCGGTTCCTTATTACGTTACCAGTATAACTGGTCCATTTATATCACGGCGGTTCCTTATTACGTTACCAGTATAACTGGTCCACTTATATCAGGACGGTTCCTTATTACGTTACCAGTATAACTGGTCCACTTATATCACGACGGTTCCTTATTACGTTACCAGTATAACTGGTTCAGTTATATCACGGACGGTTCATTATTAAGTTACCAGTATAATTGGTCACTTATATCACGTCGGTTCCTTATTACCGTTACCAGTATAACTGGTCCAGTTATATCACGACGGTTCCTTATTACGTTACCAGTATAACTGGTCCACTTATATCACGGCGGTTCCTTATTAAGTTACCAGTATAACTGGTCCAGTTATAGCACGGTGGTTCCTTATACAGTTACCAGTATAACTGGTCCACTTATATCACGGCGGTTCCTTATTAAGTTACAAGTATAACTGGTCCAGTTATATCACGGCGGCTCCTTATTAAGTTACCAGTATAACTGGTCCAGTTATATCACGGCGGTTCCTTATACAGTTACCAGTATAACTGGTCCACTTATATCACGGCGGTTCCTTATTAAGTTACAAGTATAACTAGTCCAGTTATATCACGGCGGTTCCTTATTAAGTTACCAGTATAACTGGTCCAGTTATATCACGGCGGTTCCTTATTAAGTTACCAGTATAACTGGTCCAGTTATATCACGGCGGTTCCTTATTAAGTTACCAGTATAACTGGTCCAGTTATCCAACAATCAACCTGTAAGTCGTAATGCTCACTCCTTAACCCAGAGCGCCACCATTACTATCATTTTACTATCCATTTATATCACGACGGTTCCTTATTAAGTTACCAGTATAACTGGTCCACTTATATCACGGCGGTTCCTTATTACGTTACCAGTATAACTGGTCCATTTATATCACGACGGTTCCTTATTACGTTACCAGTATAACTGGTCCATTTATATCACGACGGTTCCTTATTACGTTACCAGTATAACTGGTCCATTTATATCACGACGGTTCCTTATTAAGTTACCAGTACAACTGGTCCACTTATATCACGGCGGTTCCTTATTAAGTTACAAGTATAACTAGTCCAGTTATATCACGGCGGTTCCTTATTAAGTTACCAGTATAACTGGTCCAGTTATATCACGGCGGTTCCTTATTAAGTTACCAGTATAACTGGTCCAGTTATATCACGGCGGTTCCTTATTAAGTTACCAGTATAACTGGTCCAGTTATCCAACAATCAACCTGTAAGTCGTAATGCTCACTCCTTAACCCAGAGCGCCACCATTACTATCATTTTAGAATATTTGGTATGACTCGACCGAGGATCGAACCAACGACCTTCAGCACCCGAGGCGGGACCCTCTACCATCGATGCGGTTTCCTGGGTAAATTACAAGTTCTACCGGTATTATTCATCCTGATACCGAATCTATCCCCCGTAAGCGCCAAGGAGGGCACTATTTTACTACCCATAGTCAGTTAGTCTCTTTTACGAAGAAAAAAGTCTAGTTATTGTAATACCCTTAGCGGCGTCGTCGTCGGCATCTGCGCCTGCGTCGTCACACAATGTTAACTTTACTTCTTTAACTATTCAATATGGTCAAACGAAACTTGGTACAAATGCCGCATGTCTATACAAAGTCACATAACTCTTTAACAGTTATTCAGTTATGCCCCTTTTTTTATTTAGAAAATAACAGACGAGCGTTGGCGGTTCGCTCCGCCGCGCTCTTGAATTAGTCTATGGTATGACTCGACGGGGAGTCGAGCCTTGGTCTCCCCCACTCCAAATAGGGACGCTCAAAGTACCGCACCACGGAGATGTCTTGGTGTAAAGTGGTCACAGATGTTACAGAAAGTTAAACATCGTACACTAATTGAAACTGGCTCCAATTATATTATCCGTTTGCCACTTACGACAAATTTACAGCAGGTCGATTTCTAAATTATCTATGCTAAGCTAAGAAAAATCTCAATAAAAAGAAAGTATATCTATTGAATAGAGTTGAAAACATTGTGGCAACTGAGAAATTACTCATGATGAGCAATTTCCTTTTTTTTCCCCACAGTATTTTCAAAAGTCGTCTGCTGCATATACCTCCAAATATCTTCTGATAGGTAAAACCTCTTATTACAACCGAAAACGCAAGTTGGAAAAAGTCAATGAATCATTTTAAAAATGCAGCTTCATCAATCTATGTTAAAAGTCTTCCCGTACTAAGCGTACTATGTTTTGTTCTGAATACAGGTGTGTGAAGTTAGCGCGTAGATTCGTAGATCGTAGCTCAACCAAAAAATGTAATTGGCTGACCTGGGTCGTAGATCGTAGCTCAACCACTTTAAAAACATTGCGAATTGGTTGTGCTGGGTCGTAGATCGTAGCTCAACCACTAGAAAAACATTCTGAATTGGCTGACCTGGGTCGTAGATCGTAGCTCAACCACTTTAAAAAACATTCTGAATTGGCTGACCTGGGTAGTAGATCGTAGCTCAACCACTTTAAAAACATTGCGAATTGGTTGTGCTGGGTCGTAGATCGTAGCTCAACCACTAGAAAAACATTCTGAATTGGCTGACCTGGGTCATAGATCGTAGCTCAACCACTTTAAAAATATTCTGAATTGGCTGACCTGGGTCGTAGATCGTAGCTCAACCACTTTAAAAACAATCTGAATTGGCTGACCTGGGTCGTAGATCGTAGCTCAACCACTTTAAAAACATTCTGAATTGGCTGACCTGGGTCGAAGATCGTAGCTCAACCACTTAAAAACATTCTGAATTGGCTGACCTGGGTCGTAGATCGTAGCTCAACCACTTTAAAAACATTCTGAATTGGCTGACCTGGGTCGTAGATCGTAGCTCAACCACTAGAAAAACATTCTGAATTGGCTGACATGGGTCGTAGATCGTAGCTCAACCACTTTAAAACATTCTGAATTGGCTGACCTGGGTCGTAGATCGTAGCTCAACCACTTTAAAAACATTGCGAATTGGTTGTGCTGGGTCGTAGATCGTAGCTCAACCACTAGAAAAACATTCTGAATTGCTGACCTGGGTCGTAGATCGTAGCTCAACCACTTTAAAAACATTCTGAATTGGCTGACCTGGGTTCGTAGATCGTAGCTCAACAACTTAAAAACATTGCAAATTGGTTGTGCTGGGTTGTAGGATCGTAGCTCAACCACTAGAAAAACATTCTGAATTGGCTGACCTGGGTCGTAGATCGTAGCTCAACCACTTCAAAAACATTGCGAATTGGTTGATCTGGGTCGTAGATCGTAGCTCAACCACTTAAAAACATTGCGAATTGGCTGACCTGGGTCGTAGATCGAAGCTCAACCACTCAAAAACATTGCGAATTGGTTGATCTGGGTCGTAGATCGTAGCTCAACCACTACAAAAACATTGCGGATTGGTTGAGCTGGGTCGTAGATCGTAGCTCAACCACTTAAAAACATTGCGAATTGGTTGTGCTGGGTCGTAGATCGTACCTCAACCACTAGAAAAACATTCTGAATTGGCTGACCTGGGTCGTAGATCGTAGCTCAACGGCTTTAAAAAACATTCTGAATTGGCTGACCTGGGTCGTAGATCGTAGCTCAACCACTTAAAAACATTGCGAATTGGCTGACCTGGGTCGTAGATCGTAGCTCAACCAATTGAAAAACATTGCAAACTGGCTGATCTGGGTCGTAGATCGTAGCTCAACCACTTCAAAATCATTGCGAATTGGTTGATCTGGGTCGTAGGACGTAGCTCAACCACTAGAAAAACTTTGCGAATTGGTTTAGCTGGGTCGTAGATCGTAGCTCAACCACTTTAAAAACATTGCGATCATTACACCGAAATCTTCATTACTGTGTCATGTTATTTTATATGGGCAACATATATTGATTGGTACGACGGATTGAGGGGTTAACTTGAGGATGTTCCAGACGACATTGGCTCCTGGTTTCCATCCCATGCCGTTCTTTGTCAGCAATAGACACGATTCAAAATCAACGTCTACATAATACAAAAACAGTTTGCCATAGATAACACTTTGACGTTTTAATCGGCGTAGTCGACCTCTAGAAGACATGTGATTTTATTTCTTCAAAATGTTGATAAGTCTATTAGTTATCCCAAAATAGTTCCTTGACATTAGTGCTTTGGTTGTGACTGTTTACATTTTATGTTTTTCTGTAAGCTTATGTTATATGTGTATGCAATATTAATCACGCAGCTTACAGTATCTTGATATGATAATATTAATATTTATTTATCTTGGTTTCATATGATTGAGGAAAATAACATATTTTAGCGTTTCTAATTGGCTGATGATAACAACAAAATAAGAAAATGATTCAATTCCACCTTACGTAGCGCTCAGTAATACTGAAAGTATTTATCATCTTTTCCCTAATGCTGATGACAACTGATTCATCTCTTAACAAGTATTGTCATTCAAAGCGGTAACTATTTATGTCAACCTAGTCATTTACTTAACTAATTTCCACAATTTATGTTTTACATAATAGTATTGGGGAACTAATGAAGAAATATGCTTTTAAGTCTTGAGATCTATTTATATCAAAAGATATTACTATACATAGTAAACTTAAACAAACACTTAGAAATCTGATTACATCATCTTCAGTAGTCGTTTTATATGATTATATGATTTTTATATGTTTTACATACATTTATCATTTTACAAAAATTAGTCGACATACAGTCACTTTAACACTCATACATTTAGTCATGCATATACATGTACTATATTTGATCCGTCCCTGGTAAAAGAGCATGTGACATTTTTTAATATATCTTTATAACAATTTGAGAAAAGGATATTTTCTCTCCAAGAGTGACTCTTACTGTTCCCAGATTGTTTTCATGGATATCACAGCACTTATATGGGTATACAATTTTTTATATATACATGTATATGTGTCCATATGCAGACGTATGCTTTGCATAGCATGTCCGTGTCAACTACGAAGGACATCCTTACTGACATGTTTTGTTCTGTGTTTGCGTGTGTATGGTATGTATATATGTTTTATATGCATGCGTATACTCTGCATTACGTGTCAATGGGAATGTCCGTGTCAACTACGAAGAACATCCTTACTGACATGTTTCGTTCTGTGTTTGCGTGTGTAAGGTATGTTTATATGTTTTATATGCATGCGTATACTCTGCATTACGTGTCAGTGGGAATGTCCGGGTCAACTACGAAGAACATCCTTACTGACATGTTTTGTTCTGTGTTTGCGTGTGTAAGGTATGTTTATATGTTTTATATGCATGCGTATACTCTGCATTACGTGTCAGTGGGAATGTCTGTGTCAACTACGAAGGACATCTTTACTGACATGTTTTGTTCTGTGTTTGCGTGTGTAAGGTATGTTTATATGTTTTATATGCATGCGTATACTCTGCATTACGTGTCAGTGGGAATGTCCGTGTCAACTACGAAGAACATCCTTACTGACATGTTTTGTTCTGTGTTTGCGTGTGTAAGGTATGTTTATATGTTTTATATGCATGCGTATACTCTGCATTACGTGTCAGTGGGAATGTCCGGGTCAACTACGAAGGACATCCTTACTGACATGTTTTGTTCTGTGTTTGCGTGTGTAAGGTATGTTTATATGTGTTATAGGCATGCGTATACTCTGCATTACGTGTCAGTGGGAATGTCCGGGTCAACTACGAAGGACATCCTTACTGACATGTTTTGTTCTGTGTTTGCGTGTGTAAGGTATGTTTATATGTTTTATATGCATGCGTATACTCTGCATTACGTGTCAGTGGGAATGTCCGGGTGAACTACGAAGGACATCCTTACTGACATGTTTTGTTCTGTGTTTGCGTGTGTATGGTATGTTTCTATGTTTTATATGCATGCCTATACTCTGCATTACGTGTCAGTGGGAATGTCCGGGTCAACTACGAAGAACATCCTTACTGACATGTTTTGTTCTGTGTTTGCGTGTGTAAGGTATGTTTATATGTTTTATATGCATGCGTATACTCTGCATTACGTGTCAGTGGGAATGTTCGTGTCAACTACGAAGGACATCCTTACAGACATGTTTTGTTCTGTGTTTGCGTGTGTATGGTATGTTTATATGTTTTATATGCATGCGTATACTCTGCATTACGTGTCAGTGGGAATGTCCGGGTCAACTACGAAGGACATCCTTACTGACATGTTTTGTTCTGTGTTTGCGTGTGTAAGGTATGTTTATATGTTTTATATGCATGCGTATACTATGCATTACATGTCAGTGGGAATGTCAGGGTCAACTACGAAGGACATCCTTACTGACATGTTTTGTTCTGTGTTTGCGTGTGTATGGTATGTATATATGTGTTATATGCATGCGTATACTCTGCATTACGTGTCAGTAGGACTGTCCGTGTCAACTACGAAGGACATCCTTACTGACATGTTTTGTTCTGTGTTTGCGTGTGTATTGTATGTATATATGTTTTATAAGCATGCCTATACTCTGCATTACGTGTCAGTGGGAATGTCCGGGTGCGTAGGACATCCTGACATGTTCTGTTCTGTGTTTGCGTGTGTAAGGTATGTATATATGTTTTATACGCATTAAAACATTATGTTCTATGACGTTCTACGATAAAGCTGAGGTATGTAAAACATGGAAGGCTTGCGATTAAATGTGGGGCCGGTCATGTTATGCATCATTCAGGCTTAACAAAAGGGATAACAATTGAATGCACAACTGACTTGAATAGTTGAACCGAAAACTGCTAATTCGAAATGATTACGTCAAAAGATTTAATAATAATGTATTTTCCCAACTGAAAAAACTATTACGTGAAATAAACATAATCATAGTTTTTTAATTTTTATTTCATTTACTCATGGCTCTATTTAATTGAACTTCAGTTTTAACTGTTAGTACTTTGATTTTCTGATGAAACAAGAGTTTTGGTGCTGATAATTATCTGTCATAGTATCACCATTATTGAAAGAAACGCACTAACGCACTTACGCACTTACGTACTTACGCACTTACGCACGCACGCACGCACATACAATCACACACACTCTCACACACACACACACACACACACACACACACACAACAACAAAAGCTGCCCTTATTTGCTCTCAGGGTTGCGGTGTCATTACTAGCTGTGTCATGATAAATGGACCATAAACGGTAACTTGCCAATGAAAGGCCGTGATGCGAGGAGTGTTCAAAAAGTTCGCTTAACCCTTTCCAACACACAACAAATCTGCAGCAGACACCTTTAAAAAAAACGTACATATGAGGAAAAGGGTTCAGTGCTCCCATTAATGTATCTTTTAAATCATTACAGTAGAATTGCGCTACATATAATGTAGATTGCGATATTTCCTATTCAATCAGTAATTTTCGGTTCTATGTTCAGCGTTGATATAACTGAAAAGGCGATCGACAGGGAGGAATAATGTCGAGCTGGAGTTACCTCCTCTTCATAAAAGAAGTCTTAAATCAACTAGAAACTATTCACAGTTTAACTGTTGGAACTATCAAGTGTGGCAACACAACACTAGCAGACGATTTAGTTCTTCTTTGTCCAAATCTTAATGCACTTGAAAATCAGCTACAAATTGTATGTACTTACGCAAACACTTGGAGATGCTGCTTTAATACAGCATAGTGTAAATTTATAGTTTTTGGTAAACAAAACACAACAGTTAACTCCGCCAAACTTGGAAATTATAGTATAGAGAAATGCGAAGAAATGGACACATATGGAACGCCTTTACTGTATTAGTATGTTGTATTGTATCATACGCAGTACATTTTCTTGTACACGAGGTATATATTTAAATTGACATAGTATAGTACAGACCCAGATCAACCAATTCGCAATGATTTTAAAGTGGTTGAGCTACGACCTACGACCCAGATCAACCAATTCGCAATGTTTTTCCATTGGTTGAGCTACGATCTATGACCCAGGTCAGCCAATTCAGAATGTTTTTAAAGTGGTTGAGCTACGATCTACGACCCAGCTCAACCAATTCGCAAAGTTTTTCTAGTGGTTGAGCTACGATCTACGACCCAGCACAACCAATTCGCAATGTTTTAAAGTGGTTGAGCTACGATCTACGACCCAGGTCAGCCAATTCAGAATGTTTTTAAAGTGGTTGAGCTACGATCTACGACCCAGGTCAGCCAATTCAGAATGTTTTTCTAGTGGTTGAGCTACGATCTACGACCCAGGTCAGCCAATTCAGAATGTTTTTAAAGTGGTTGTGCTACGATCTATGACCCAGGTCAGCCAATTCAGAATGTTTTTCTAGTGGTTGAGCTACGATCTACGACCCAGCACAACCAATTCGCAATGTTTTTAAGTGGTTGAGCTACGATCTACGACCCAGGTCAGCCAATTCAGAATGTTTTTAAAGTGGTTGAGCTACGATCTACGACCAAGGTCAGCCAATTCAGAATGTTTTTCTAGTGGTTGAGCTACGATCTACGACCCAGGTCAACCAATTCGCAAAGTTTTACTAGTGGTTGAGCTACGACCTACGACCCGGATCAACCAATTCGCAATGTTTTTGAAGTGGTTGAGCTACGATCTACGACCCAGATCAGCCAGTTTGCAATGTTTTTCAATTGGTTGAGCTACGATCTACGACCCAGCACAACCAATTTGCAATGTTTTTAAGTGGTTAAGCTACGATCTACGACCCAGGTCAGCCAATTCAGAATGATTTGAAAGTGGTTGAGTTATGATCTACGACCCAGGTCAGCCAATTCAGAATTTTTTTCTAGTGGTTGAGCTACGATCTACGACCCAGCACAACCAATTCTCAATGTTTTTAAGTGGTTGAGCTACAATCTACGACCCATGTCAGCCAATTCAGAATGTTTTTCAAGTGGTTGAGCTACGATCTACGATCCAGCACAACCAATTCGCAATGTTTTTAAGTGGTTGAGCTACAATTTACGACCCAGCTCAACCAATTCGCAAAGTATTTCTAGTGGTTGAGCTACGACCTACGACCCAGATCAACCAATTCGCAATGTTTTTGAAGTGGTTGAGCTACGATCTACGACCCAGATCAGCCAGTTTGCAATGTATTTCAATTGGTTGAGCTACGATCTACGACCCAGCACAACCAATTCGCAATGTTTTTATGTGGTTGAGCTACGATCTACGACCCAGCTCAACCAATTCGCAAAGTTTCTAGTGGTTGAGCTACGACCTACGACTCAGATCAACCAATTCGCAATGTTTTTGAAGTGGTTGAGCTACGATCTACGACCCAGATCAGCCAGTTTGCAATGTATTTCAATTGGTTGAGCTACGATCTACGACCCAGGTCAGCCAATTCAGAATGTTTTGAAAGTGGTTGAGCTACGATCTACGACCCAGGTCAGCCAATTCAAAAATAATTCTAGTGGTTGATTAACGATCTACGACCCAGCACAACCAATTCGCAATGTTTCTAAAGTGGTTGAGCTACGATCTACGACCCGGGTCAGCCAATTCAGAATGTTTTTCTAGTGGTTGAGCTACGATCTACGACCCAGCACAACCAATGCGCAATGTTTTTAAGTGGTTAAGCTACGATCTACAACCCAGGTCAGCCAATTCAGAATGGTTTTAAAGCGGTTTAGCTACGATCTACCACCCAGGTCAGCCAATTCAGAATGTTTTTCTAGTGGTTGAGCTACGATGTACGACCCAGCACAACCAATTCGCAATGTTTTTAAGTGGTTGAGCTACGATCTACGACCCAGCTCAACCAATTCGCAATGTTTTTGTAGTGGTTGAGCTACGATCTACGACCCAGATCAACCAATTCGCAATGTTTTTGAAGTGGTTGAGCTACGATCTACGACCCAGGTCAGCCAATTCGCAATGTTTTTCAAGTGGTTGAGCTACGATCTACGACCCAGCACAACCAATTCGCAAAGTTTTTCTATTGGTTGAGCTACGACCTACGACCCAGATCAACCAATTCGCAATGTTTATGAAGTGGTTGAGCTACGATCTACGACCCAGATCAGCCAGTTTGCAATGTATTTCAATTGGTTGAGCTACGATCTACGACCCAGCACAACCAAGTCGCAATGTTTTTAAGTGGTTGAGCTACGATCTACGACCCAGGTCAGCCAATTCAGAATGTTTTGAAAGTGGTTGAGCTACGATCTACGACCCAGGTCAGCCAATTCAAAAAAAATTCTAGTGGTTGATTTACGATCTACGACTCATCACAACCAATTCGCAAAGTTTCTAAAGTGGTTGAGCTACGATCTACGACCCAGGTCAGCCAATTCAGAATGTTTTTCGAGTGGTTGAGCTACGATCTACGACCCAGCACAACCAATTCGCAATGTTTTTAAGTGGTTGAGCTACGATCTACAACCCAGGTCAGCCAATTCAGAATGTTTTTAAAGCGGTTGAGCTACGATCTACGACCCAGGTCAGCCAATTCAGAATGTTTTTCTAGTGGTTGAGCTACGATCTACGACCCAGCACAACCAATTCGCAATGTTTTTAAGTGGTTGAGCTACGATCTACGACCCAGCTCAACCAATTCGCAATGTTTTTGTAGTGGTTGAGCTACGATCTACGACCCAGATCAACCAATTCGCAATGTTTTTGAAGTGGTTGAGCTACGATCTACGACCCAGGTCAGCCAATTCGCAATGTTTTTAAGTGGTTGAGCTACGATCTACGACCCAGCTCAACCAATTCGCTATGTTTTAAGTGGTTGAGCTACGATCTACGACCCAGATCAACCAATTCGCAATGTTTTTAAGTGGTTGAGCTACAATCTACGACCCATGTCAGCCAATTCAGAATGTTTTTCAAGTGGTTGAGCTACGATCTACGATCCAGCACAACCAATTCGCAATGTTTTTAAGTGGTTGAGCTACAATTTACGACCCAGCTCAACCAATTCGCAAAGTATTTCTAGTGGTTGAGCTACGACCTACGACCCAGATCAACCAATTCGCAATGTTTTTGAAGTGGTTGAGCTACGATCTACGACCCAGATCAGCCAGTTTGCAATGTATTTCAATTGGTTGAGCTACGATCTACGACCCAGCACAACCAATTCGCAATGTTTTTATGTGGTTGAGCTACGATCTACGACCCAGCTCAACCAATTCGCAAAGTTTCTAGTGGTTGAGCTACGACCTACGACCCAGATCAACCAATTCGCAATGTTTTTGAAGTGGTTGAGCTACGATCTACGACCCAGATCAGCCAGTTTGCAATGTATTTCAATTGGTTGAGCTACGATCTACGACCCAGGTCAGCCAATTCAGAATGTTTTGAAAGTGGTTGAGCTACGATCTACGACCCAGGTCAGCCAATTCAAAAATAATTCTAGTGGTTGATTAACGATCTACGACCCAGCACAACCAATTCGCAATGTTTCTAAAGTGGTTGAGCTACGATCTACGACCCGGGTCAGCCAATTCAGAATGTTTTTCTAGTGGTTGAGCTACGATCTACGACCCAGCACAACCAATGCGCAATGTTTTTAAGTGGTTAAGCTACGATCTACAACCCAGGTCAGCCAATTCAGAATGGTTTTAAAGCGGTTTAGCTACGATCTACCACCCAGGTCAGCCAATTCAGAATGTTTTTCTAGTGGTTGAGCTACGATGTACGACCCAGCACAACCAATTCGCAATGTTTTTAAGTGGTTGAGCTACGATCTACGACCCAGCTCAACCAATTCGCAATGTTTTTGTAGTGGTTGAGCTACGATCTACGACCCAGATCAACCAATTCGCAATGTTTTTGAAGTGGTTGAGCTACGATCTACGACCCAGGTCAGCCAATTCGCAATGTTTTTCAAGTGGTTGAGCTACGATCTACGACCCAGCACAACCAATTCGCAAAGTTTTTCTATTGGTTGAGCTACGACCTACGACCCAGATCAACCAATTCGCAATGTTTATGAAGTGGTTGAGCTACGATCTACGACCCAGATCAGCCAGTTTGCAATGTATTTCAATTGGTTGAGCTACGATCTACGACCCAGCACAACCAAGTCGCAATGTTTTTAAGTGGTTGAGCTACGATCTACGACCCAGGTCAGCCAATTCAGAATGTTTTGAAAGTGGTTGAGCTACGATCTACGACCCAGGTCAGCCAATTCAAAAAAAATTCTAGTGGTTGATTTACGATCTACGACTCATCACAACCAATTCGCAAAGTTTCTAAAGTGGTTGAGCTACGATCTACGACCCAGGTCAGCCAATTCAGAATGTTTTTCGAGTGGTTGAGCTACGATCTACGACCCAGCACAACCAATTCGCAATGTTTTTAAGTGGTTGAGCTACGATCTACAACCCAGGTCAGCCAATTCAGAATGTTTTTAAAGCGGTTGAGCTACGATCTACGACCCAGGTCAGCCAATTCAGAATGTTTTTCTAGTGGTTGAGCTACGATCTACGACCCAGCACAACCAATTCGCAATGTTTTTAAGTGGTTGAGCTACGATCTACGACCCAGCTCAACCAATTCGCAATGTTTTTGTAGTGGTTGAGCTACGATCTACGACCCAGATCAACCAATTCGCAATGTTTTTGAAGTGGTTGAGCTACGATCTACGACCCAGGTCAGCCAATTCGCAATGTTTTTAAGTGGTTGAGCTACGATCTACGACCCAGCTCAACCAATTCGCTATGTTTTAAGTGGTTGAGCTACGATCTACGACCCAGATCAACCAATTCGCAATGTTTTTAAAGTGGTTGAGCTACGATCTACGACCAAGGTCAGCCAATTCAGAATGTTTTTCTAGTGGTTGAGCTACGATCTACGACCCAGCACAACCAATTCGCAATGTTTTTAAGTGGTTGAGCTACGATCTACGACCCAGGTCAGCCAATTCAGAATGTTTTGAAAGTGGTTGAGCTACGATCTACGATCCAGGTCAGCCAATTCAGAATTTTTTTCTAATGGTTGAGCTACGATTTACGACCCAGCACAACCAATTCGCAATGTTTTTAAAGTGGTTGAGCTACGATCTACGACCCAGCACAACCAATTTGCAATGTTTTTAAGTGGTTGAGCTACGATCTACGACCCAGGTCAGCCAATTCAGAATGTTTTTAAAGTGGTTGAGCTACGATCTACGACCCAGGTCAGTCAATTATATTTTTTGGTTGAGCTACGATCTACGATCTACGCGCTAACTTCACACACCTAACCAACTGCTATACATAAAGACGTTTTTAATACGGAAGGAAAACGTTTATCCCGAAGTTAAATAAAACCGTGGGTATAAATGCTTTTTCATGATTTATGATAAAAGCTATTTTTTTTTAGGAGTAACAAGAACTAGCTTGTGGAAAGAAATTGTGTCTTCTTATTCAATAATAACACTCATTTTGTTTGGACTTTCCTTAAGACTTAATCAGCAAGAAATATTGCAACAACTCTTATCTGAATCGAAGCTTTTCACTATATACATTATCTTGAATAAGGGTGTAACATGTCGAGCACTCGGGAATGTGCAAACATGTAGCCAGATTAACAAATCGAATTATAGCCATGACCAGGACTCACTGAGTACCCACACCGAGTGAAGTTGAATACGTTACAAATGTGTTACGTCCAGTTATGCGGCGAAAAGACGGAACTAAATGCTCGTTAACATTTCTGTCGGGCATTTTCAGTACGATGTGACATCTTCAGTACGTTTCAGTACGATGTGACATTTTCAGTACGTTTCAGTACGATGTGACATCTTCAGTACGTTTCAGTACGATGTGACATCTTCAGTACGTTTCAGTACGATGTGACATTTTCAGTACGATGGGACATCTTCAGGATTGAACTTGTACATGTAGCTCGATTTTTTTCATAATATGTATAATTTAATTAAAAGTACATTTTTAATTCATTCGTTACGGCAGCTCTAAAGGGACACACACGAATAAATTTTTTTGCGCACGAGATCAAAAAGATTCGTATGTAATTTATAAAAATGTGTGTATTCCTTGAGGGACACACACGATTTTTTTGTTATCTCGTGCGTACGAGATACTATGTCGTGCGAACGAGATACTATCTCGTGTGCACGAGATACAAAAAAAAAATTGTATGTAATTTATAAAAATGTGTGTGTCCCTTTAGAGCTGCCGTACTTCGTGAAGAAATGTCTGAGATTATTCTTTATTCAATGATTTGAATTAAATAACTTGATTAGCGGCATTTACAAGTGGGTCTGAAACCTCACTTAATATCACAATAAATGTGGTATAAATATCTTGTCCTAAAAGCGCTATCTTATATTCATTGATTGTGTTATCAATAACGCATTGTTTGAAATCACGCTTTGCCATAACATCATTGTGACATATCAGAGTTCGATCCTTAGGTCATTAAAATGAAGTAATGGATTCTTACCTTGACTCTCAAGATTGCAGGGAAACCATTAAGACTGATGCGCTGGTATCAGAATGAGCTTACCAGAAGTACTGGCAATTTATCGGGAATGCGTCATGATATGACATTAATAAAGTTGAAAGCGATGGAAAACACCATACACATACTTTGAAGATATATACATCTTTATTTGTTGTATCTAGGCCACCGGCCCATGATACAATATACAGTGACATATAACAAGTGAACAGAAAGTGACAATAATATAAACAAGCACATACAAATCATGATACATGTATCACTCATTCTTAAGGAATGAACTTTTGGCACCTTTGCAGCTGTTAACCTTTGACAATATGGTGTTCTACTTTCACTTTCCTACTTTGTCCTCAACCATACATACAAATAAAGCATGTACAGCAGAAATAGATATGGTTTTAAGCGTACAGTTATAGAAAATGTTCTGGCTTCCTTGTAGGACGAAAAAGACTTAGGAAAAGGTATTTTGCCCCAGTCATAGTCTCACGTTTTGCCCACCACAATTACGTGCAGCTACGTTGGGAATCATGACTAGAACGTGAGCAAACGTAGCATAACGTGGTTAAAACGTAATCAAACGTGACAAAACGTGAACTGGAAATTTTAATTTTGGACATAAAATTCGCTGCCGTTACTTCCCAACGTACTACACCGTAACAACGTTGCGAGAACGTGGTACAACGTAGTATAACGTAGCAAAAACGTAACAGAACGTGAACATAGCGCATCCCGCCGGTTGATACGTTCTGTTGCATTTGTTGACACGTTGTGCTGCGCAATGCTACGATGTCGCCTACTTGCTCCCACGTTCTTGTGACGCGTTATGCCACGCTGTGTCACGCTATGACAGGTTGTAACACGCTGCACTACGTTATGAGCTGCCTAATGCTACGGTGTTCTACGGTGTTCTACGTTGTACGACGTTGTGCTACGTTTCTGCTATGTTGTGGAACGTTTCTGATACGTTGTGGTACGCTATATATGATACGCTTTGCCGCGTCAAGGATAGCATATGCCATCTGCCAGAGAACCCACATATATACCCCTCCATCTAGGACCTAAAATCATTTGTGTTCTTGCTTAAGCCCAAGTGCTGAACCTCTACCATGGATCTCAAACTGGCCATTTCCACCAACTCATGGAAGACCTGAGGAGCTAGGATATGGCCGCTTTCAGGAACTTCCTCAGAGTTGACCCCCTCCTGGTGCTGGTGGACAGGCTGACCCTAAGAATAAAGAAGAAGGACAGCTGGTCTTAAAGTTGCGGTTACTTTCCGTCACCATGCACCTGGAGACATCCAGCACACAACACTATTTCCTACATGGTCAAAGAAGTATGCGAGGACATCGTAGCGAAGTACTCTGAATACGTCCTCAACATCCCCACTGCCCGAGACGACTGGCGAGGTGCAACATAATTCTTCAACACCAGGTAGTAGTTTCCACATGTTGTCGACGCACTGGACGGGAAGCACGTGGCCATAAGAAAACAAAAGAAGGGCGAATCCATATATATACTTAACTACAAGGAATACCACCCCATCCTCCTTATGGCTCTGGTAGACAATGACTAAAAGTTCCAGTGGATCAGCGTCGGCTCCCCTGTCTCCTGTTCAGATGCACTGATCTGGAATGACTGTGACCTCAGAGACACCATCGTCACCGATCGCATCGGTTGGCCACAACCAGACCATCTACCACATAATGACAGGGACAGCCCCTACTAAATCATTGCTGACGAAGCATTCACAAACCTGGCAGATGAAACCTTTCTGAAGGCGGCGCATGGACGATGAAGAGATAATCTTCAACTATCGACTGGCGCGAGCCAGGAGAGTGGTGGAGAATGCGTTTGGTGTACTGGCCAACCCCTTCGGCACACCATGTTGAAGCAGAATTCGAGCAAGATCGAGTCAATCGTCTTCGCCTGCCTTTGCCTGCACAATATCATGAGAGTCCGCTCTCCTAGACACTTTGGCGGCAATCTGTTTTCTACTTTGCATATTTATTTTAAAATGGAAATGTAACTCGCTCGGAAGTCAAATCCGTAATCATTTGGTTTATAACCAGGCCGGCCAGCCAGTGCGTGACGAGTTTTAACTTGAACGTGGCTGTAGCGTGGCATTAACGAAGCACAGCGTGGAGACGACGAGGCGACAGCGTGGCGGCAGTGAGGCATAACCCGACTTTGATTTTCGTTGTCATCTATCAATCGTGTCACAACGGGACTACATCGAGGCGACAGCGTGGCTAGAACGTGGCTAGCACGTGGCAACAACGTGGTGCATCGTGGCACCCGGCTGAAATTTCTAATTAGTGGGTATCAGAAACGGGGGACAACGGAACGGCCAAAAAGTGACACTATGACTGGGGCATAATAAGTTTCCTTGTGGTAACAGTTTAACTCAAGCTCTACGCTGTTTACATATAATTTGCATATATGCTTGTTAGACGACTATGCCAACTTGTGTAGTTTCTGACAAGACTAAACAGATGTACTGGATAATCCGAACTGAAATCCCAACATGTACCCTTTTACACGTCGACAGGAACATTTATGAACCGAGTTACGAGAAAACCAACATTATGGTCTCTGCGTAAAGTATCGACCCTGATCAGCCTAAGCATGCAGCGCTTACTAACCCGGACAGAGACTTTTCGACTTCTGTGGATGTTTTGATCTAGGAATTATTACTCTATACCTTTATCCCCCTAAGACAGAATGTGTCGGCCCATATTAGCCTGCGCTGACTGCGCAGGCTTATCAGGGTCGATACATTACGCAAAACCCATAATGTTGGTTTTCTCACGGAACGGCTCACATATGAAGGTTGTGATTCAAGCTACGTTAGCATAATATCCACATGCAATACGTTGACATACTGTAAATGGCGTTTTGTTTCTTCTAACAGGAAGCGAATAAATGTAGAAAAATTGGCCACAGCTGGTGGGGAAAGTGATCAGTATTTTTAGAAAACATTAAAGACCTGATATGAAATATTGTTTGAATGGTGTTTTACGCCGTGTTCAACAGTATTTTATTGATATCAATTAAGGCATTTCCTATGTAATCTACCAGTACCAGTAAGCAGTCGTATTTATCCTGACACTGTTGAATCAGTCGTATTTGTCCTGACACTGATAAATCAGTCGTATTTATCCTGACACTGATAAATCAGTCGCTTTTATCCTGACACTGATAAATCAATCGTATTTATTCTGACACTGATACATCAGTCGTATTTATCCTGACACTGATAAATCAGTCGTATTTATCCTGACACTGATAAATCAGTCGTATTTATCCTGATACTGATAAATCAGTCGTATTTAACCTGACACGGATAAATCAGTCGTAAAGAAGAAGAGGAAAAGGAAGAAGAAGACAAACACGATTTTCCACCTCCATTGTGAAAAACAAAAACGCCCAGAGAAGGGGTAGGCCGTTCGTTCGAACGGCCCACCCCTCTCTGGCCTTTTTTGGCCTACTGAAAACTTACCATGGAAACGCCTTGATATAAATTACCAATTGTTTCAATCGGTGAAAACACCATAAAAACAAACAAACAAACAAACTTTAAGGAGTCAACCTGGAACATCCTCCTAGATGTATATGGCTTTGATAAAAGATAACTTTATAAAACTTAAATCAACTTTGAACATTTTGGATAATCTACCGTATCTTTTATAATCTCCCAACCTATTTATTTTTAGCTTCAAATAACATCTTTTGAAGATTATTTGTTCGCATTCTAATTTGACGTTGTTATTTGATCTTTAATTTAAACTACGTGGGATGAAACAAGTGTACCTAAGATGTACAAAACATGGTATATAATTTCCAGAATATCCTATTAATGTCAGGAAATATTTCACGGCGGGTAAGCATTTACTTGTTTAACAAGTCAAGCTGAAACATCCTCCTAGATGTATATGGTTTTGATAAAAAAGATATATGGAAAATTACTTGTAACGTTGTTATTTGATCTTTAATTTGAACTACGTGGGATGAAACAGGTCTACCTAAGATGTACAAACCTTGGTATATAATTTTACAGAATATCCTATTAATGTCAGGAAATATTTCACGGCGGGTAAGCATTGACTTGTTTAAACTACATATGGTGAAACAAATTGATTAAAGATGGGCACACCATGATCTTTATTTTCACAAAATATGGAAAAAATGTCAGGATATATTTCACCGCGGGCAAGTTTTTAGTAACTGTCATTAATACTGAGTTGCATATAAGGCTTATAAGGCTCATTCTCGAGGCTCTGTAAGATATATATATGGTTATTTCGGATTTTGGATGAAGGTTATTCAACGAATTAAATCACTAATGGCCTTTCATGTAGTTAATGGCCAAATTGGTTTGTTTAGTTTAATACACCTTTGATTAGCCAACGACTTTTAAAAGCTTTTCAGAATTCACGTGGGAGGACGAGTTGTTATTCAGTTATTAGGATACATTTAATGTAAATGCCTCGAACATATTACGGTTGCGATTGTTTAAAAACACTTAGTTGTGATACATTTGAAAAGAAATTCTTGTTGCCAATGTTTTAAGTTTGTATTTGATTAACCAAGCAAGTATTGCAGTTTATTTAATTCTGTTTTCGATTTCTTTTTACTCATTTCCTATAAGACTTGCAACAAACGCTAATGTCCAAGTATCATAACAATATCACCATGAAATAACGTCGATTTGTCTTTTTCATAGTTATTATTCATTACGGAACGTTCTTTTAATGTTCAAAGAAATGTCTTGATTTGTGTAGATTTCATATAATCTATCTGAATTTATGTCTTAAATAGTAAAATGTATAGACTGTTTCTACTCTGGAATCGCAATAATAAGGTATAATATCAGCCTACTCTCTGATTAGTCGCAATGTTTTTGATTCACCACAACGACGTACATCATTCAATTAAACATAAACTACATTATTTACATGTACATTTCTTTTGCACTGTTGTCACAAATGCTTTTCTTTTTGGAAAACATGCAGAGTACTTTGCTTAATTTCTTTTCGAAACCATCCTACGCTAACATTTCGCTACGAAGGAAAGAAATTGACACACGTGGGAAAACTTAGATGGTTATTTGGCTCGAAACAAATGAAGTAAAGAACATACTGAAATAAAACTGATTTTTATAGAATTTTGACTTTGAATGAACACTCTCTAAAGCGAGTGTAATTTTGCATTTTGCTTCCGCTATACATATGTGTATGCATCATTGACACAAGGGTGCTCCTTCTTATACAATTTTAAACGTGTATAGTTTGCTATTTTCATTATAAAAAAGGAAGGAAAGATTAATAATAAATTAACATTTTGTAGGGTTCACGAATCGGTTCCTTCGTACTTGACACTTTTAAATGTGTCATTAAAATCCCTACAGGCATTTTGCTTGCGCTCCGCATATTGCTATGCAACATTGACACAAGGGTGCTCCTCCTAATATAATTTTAAACACGAATAGTTTGCTATTTTCATTTTAAAAAAGAATGGAAAGATTAATAATAAATTAACATGTTGTAGGGTTCAGTTTATGTTCGAAATCAAGTTTGAAAATATAATGAAATTTAACTGTTTAGCTGATACTGTATTTCGAGGGTGGTCTACTTTGTTTACATATTAGACTACAATTTAACATTTGTGAACGTATGATTATAATTAGGATGCCAATTTATTATCATTTTGAGAAAAGAGAAAACTCATGCCTTCAGCAATTTAAGCCTTTTCTCATTGTTTTAAAAGTAGATTGCTGCAAAGGTGTCCAATGTTTACTTTAACAGGGGAAATGTAAAATGACTTGTTATTACATGCAAATCCCAAATTGTCTGTTTTGGCGTGTTATTGACAAATAATAAACTTCAAATATTCTGATATTTTTTTTTGAAAACTGTATGTGGAATTCACAAATCCTAAAATTAGTCCTTAATGAAAGCACTATACCTTTAAACATATTAAGACTAATGATTGGCAAGATTACTCATTTCCATTACTGTTTATGATCAATAATTGGTTGTCTGTGTGTATGGTTAACCTACCTTAGAATGCAGATTGGTCATAAACAATGAAATGCTTCAATTCTATTTCAATGAAGGGCATTCACTTCAATGATAAAACATGCAAGTAATGATACATTTTCACTTGACCTCACCCGTGGTGATCCAATATGACCCGCATGTGATAACAGTTTTTTCAACTTCTATAATGTAAGTGTAATGCATAACTGCAATATGGAATTCCGGCGATATTGATGCGTTGCATCAACTTTCTCTTGTATTTGTTTTTATTTAATCTGGTTTAAATTAACCAAGATTTACTGGTGAAGTATAAAAACTCAAATATAGTTGCTATATTTCGATGCTATGATAAAACCTGAAGAAACAATAGAAATCCGGGCTTACAATGAAACCATATACAGGTACCTCCGAAAGGGTTAATTGTTTTTAACTCTTTCGCCGACAAAGGCATTTAAAGGCCTTTTCAAATAATTCAGATTCAGGTGAGACAGCTCGTAACGGGCTGTCTCTCCTAAAATATGCATTGTTTGCCACTTAAATATTACATTTCACCAACTTTCTTTCTGGACGAAAAATGGGGTTGTCCAATTTTCAACATGGAAGAGGCGACCTTGTGCAATTCGGCAGTGAAAGAGTTCATTATGTAGGACTTTTTTTAACAAAAGTCGTGAATTTGCCCATTTAACATTTCTTAGTTTAAAAAAGCGGAAAGACAGCGCTACATTATAGTAGAAAATAATTATAGCTGTAATGACTACTTTTGAAATTAAAGCCATAAAGCGTTATCCCGTGTCATTCTTAGATTTGAATTTTCTAAATTATCTGTAGCCAATAGATGGTCACTTTTTTTAATTCTTCAACCTCGTTCGGTATATAGACGCATTCTATTTTTATTTTAAGGAATCTAGGAAAGATTGCACAAAATGAGCAATTTCTCTAATTGCCAGAATATTTTCAATTATTATACTGGCATTTACAGAGATTTTGCATATATTTGCCTAGATGTTTCCAGTCGTCGGCCTCAAATTTATATTGTGTTTACATGTTGCACCTTTAACATGTTAAACCTTTCCCACATGCAACACATATGCAGCAGACGACTTTGAAAACATAGTGACAAAAACCTGAAAAATCTCCATAACGATAGCTTAATTTTTAAATAAAGTATAAAAAACAGTGTGGCCAAAGGAGAAATTGCTCATCATGAGCAATTTCACCTTTGGCCACAATGTTTTCAAAAGTCGTCTGCTGTTATTGCGTCATAAAGCGTCTGTATGTGGGAAAGGGTTTACATTTTGGAAAGCAAATCAAAGTCTTATGTTCCCATACTAACTGCGGGAGAACTTGTTATCTCTAGAGGGAGCAGACATTACGTATGATTCATATCAGCTGAAAGTTTGTTTTTTCATCGATGCTTAAAAGATTAAACTAGATAAATTTCGCTACCAAAGGCAATTAAAAGAGCTGTGTCTCGTTTGCCAATTAGATGTTAAATTTGACAAAATATCCTGTTTGGAGAAGAATTGAGTGGTCCAAGAGTCGACATTGTGACATTCGGCAGTGAAATAGTTAAATATTAATATACAAGATTTACACATACCTAGTTAACACCTTTTGCTATTATTAAAGTTTCGATACAAATAAATTAGTTTAAACTAAACCCAAACTATAAATAAATGCCTAAAAAGTTTGCGTATTATCTAACAAACAATGTTACGACGGCATTGCCCAAATCCATGTTTGTTGTTTTGTCAATTGTATTACCATCATCACAGGAAACGGGCAAATCCGTTGAATGGATACCGAAACGAAAATTGGCCATTTACACGTACTTTAGTTTTTGATATAGCAACGCCCGTGGTGTAAAATTATAGTGCTGAACATTTCCATAAATTTAAAACCAAATCTCCATCAGTGCCATGGCTAAAAAGTAAATGTCGGAAGGTAATCAGTTGCCTCCGAAGAATGTTGTGAGGAAAACAGTAGCGACAAAGCAAGGACAAACATGCTGGGTGAACTTGTCGCCGTAGTAACTCCAAAAATATTGAAAACTGTACCATGCATTCAATATGACAGACTCACTAGGATAAGGAGGTACTATATCCCAGCTCTTAGTGCGGTGTTAAAACCCTAGTTAAGAAAAACAAAATTAGCTAATCCTTTCCCACAAAAAGGCGCTTACTGACGCGTCTGCTTGACTGCTGGAGACGACTTTTGAAAACATAATGACAAAAAAAGATTTTTTATTCAACTTTATTCAATAATTCTACGTTCACTTATAGAAGTTTTCCATATTTTTGACCAAAAGATTTCAAGGTCGTCGGCATTTGTCATATATTGGAAAGGGTGGAGAAAAAGAAAATGACAGTAGGGATGGGTTTTTATGTCAAATATTTTTTCCACAAGCGATTTTTCCAATTATTTAATTATTAACTTTTTCGAGCAATGTTTTATGCTGCTTTTTGGGACTATATCCGCTTAGAAATCTGCGTTTCTAGGGTATATAGTCAGTACTATTGGTGGGTTTTGATACCGACCCTGTAGCGTCAATCCTAATACTACCCCCTAAAGACGTCGTGCTAATGCAAGGCTATTGAATCACCTGACTGGAGATCGAACCCTGACATCCCACTCTCGAGGAGGCCGCTCTAATCACTTATAAGCGTTCAGATTTTTAAAATTCAAAATAGAGATAATGTATCAAATAAACGATTTTTTGTATATGAAAACTGTTTAAAAAGTTCTTGCTAATTTATTCCCGTCACTAATTCTACTGTTTAGACTAGAAAGTTACGTTTCAAGTTTACTTCTCTATATCATTGTAAATAACATCGCACATTCACGGCTTATAATTGCTCAAACTGTACCCATTGGTTCTTTCCGTCTACTTCAACGATCGTCCCTTGGCCGGAACTGGTTGAATGAAGGTACGTGCCTTTCGATCATTATTTATGTTAGATCGAGAAATATCCCAAATTGTAACTTTTCGGTTAATGGCATCGACCTGAGTATTATCTGTTTATTACCTGATCAACGGCTTGACAAACATCTTTTCCCAGTGTGTGTATACCACGTGACTTTTGACGTCATTTTTGCATGGTCAGACAGCAAAAATTGCTCTTGATAAGAATGTAAAAACAATGGTAACTTTTTTGTTCTTCACCCTTATTAATGAAACATGGCGCAGTCTACGCCGCCTACTATGTCCTGTCTCCGTTTTTTACAGGAGTTTGATTGGTGGTCTAGTTTTTTTCAAACACTTCGACGAACCTGTTCTCAAAATCCAGTTTTGATAATGCTCCGGCTGTTGGCGATATCAATACATTTTGAGAACAGGTTCATCGAAGTGTTTAAAGAAACTAAACCACTAATCAAACTCCGTTGAAAACCCGGAGATAGGGCTCTGTAAGCAGCGTAGACTGCGCCATGCTTCATTAAAAATGATGAAGAGATAGAAGAGTTACCTTTGTTTTTACTTCTAAACTGAAGTAAAATATTTCTGTCCGCCGTAGCATTTGTGACGTCAAAGTCACGAGGTATACACACACTGTTTTCCGATAAGTGACAAAAATAAATGCGACGCGCGTAATTCGTCTTCCCCAAAATGGGACAAACAGTCTATATGATATGGATGCAAATTGTCTGGGTTAAATGTCGTGGTGAGAACTGGCGCGGCAAAGACAACACATACATGTGAACCGTTCCACGAGAAAACCAACATTATGGCCTCTGCGTAATGTATCGACCCAGATCCGCCTGCGCGGCATGCAAAGGCTGATCCGGCTCGATGCTTTACGAAGAGTCCACATCCTTGGTTTTCTCACGGGACGACTCAATGGTAGATTAATAAAGCTTTGATAATGCTGAAATACTGTTAAAAACGACATTAAACCCTAATTAATCCACGAGAAATCATTGGTAGGATCACCGTTCTAATTCAATCATACGACGATTTAAGTCACCAACTATATATTAGTTCGCTAAAAAGGTGGTGCGTTCAGATTGCTCAGATCTGAGTCATTACAGAACAGAAAATAATTGTATTCATGAATAAAGACTTGAACAAATATGGTTCATCGTCAACATACACCATATTTAAACATACATGAATATGGACAAAATAAAGGTAAATAAATATTAGGTTATTAAAAGTCTCTGTGTGTTAGATGAAAATGTAAATATACACATATATTTAGTTGAATAACATAAATAGAATAATACACATATACATATATTTAAATAATTAACATTATTAGGATAATACATAGATGCATATTTAGCTAAATATCATATATTGGATAGTATACATATACATCCATTTAAATAAATAATAATACGCAGATACAGAAAATACATTTAGCGGGCATGATGCTATACAATCTTACCAATTAGCATGGCGGTGATTCGGGAAAGGTTCTGGTCGGAGGTAGAGCGCTGTGTTACATTGTGGGTCATTTCTTGACGCCTTCTTCTCTGCATTAACAACTTGTACACGATCGGTGGTGTTATGACTAACAGTATCATAATTGGCACCAGAGAGTAACTAAGTCCCCCAATTATTAAAAATATCTTGTGCATTGCAGCATTATCTAGCGTTACAGCGTCGGGTAAGCATAATCCATCTACAATGGTAGTAGATACAGTCCAAACACCGGATATGCCGATGTTGTAAACATACACACACACAATGGCAAGTATGGTGTTCCGCTTTGTTGTGATGTTTCGCACCTGAAACGGGAATAACACGGCGACAAAACGCTCAATGGCCACGAGCACGATGAACCACGATGCGGACATCTTGCCAACACGGTATGCCACGAAGAACAGCTTACAGGAAAATGCATTCAGTGCCCGTACGTCAATGCCAAAAACACCTCTTATGAAATGTTGATTAAAAACATTCGTCAGCAAGAGGATCGAGTCCGAGATGGCTAACGCCGTGAGTGTGTACTTGGTGGAAGTCTGACCAAATTGGGCGCCCGCTACCGTGATGACGATGAGGAAATTCCCGGTGATTCCAAGAATCATGAGAGTAGGCGTGATGACGTACTGAATCTGGTTGATAGTCTTGAACAGCTGGACCGTCTCAAAATCAACACTCGTGTTTTCTGTTGTAAGATTCTCCATTCTAGATAATTCATCTGAAATTATTTATGAAATGTTTCTGTTGACACCGTCCACGAACATTACAATTCCGTTATAATTAATTGTATAAGTCTGTTTTGGTCTGTCGTCAATGACAATCGGTTTCAGCTACTTTAAAATGTGAATGCATAGTTAATTCATAAAAGAGGCTCTCGTTTCATGGATAATTTATATGGATTAAATCCTAACGAAATCATTTAAATTATAAACTAATCGTATTCGCTTAACCTCTGAAACAACATTTCGGTAGAAAAGGAAAAACAGTGTAATTATTGGTAATGAAGATGCGAAAATAGAAGACATTTCTCCTTTTGCCACAATGTTTTCAACTCTTTTTAATAATGAAACTCTCATTTATGGAGTTTTTCACGGTTTTTGTATATAGATTTTCAAAGTCGTCTGCTTCAGATTTGCTGAATGTGGGAAAGGGTTAAACACAATTGAAAGCAGCGCGAATCACCATGCAATCAAACAAACAAATAACGAACGCTTGGAAACGAATGTTTTGTCATGTCAGTGCAGTAAATATTAATGCATTACAATTCTTTGTATGCTTTTCTATGCATTATTGAGGGGAACCCTGTGGATTTAATTCCGATAAACTCCCTTTTTTTAGGAGTGAATTGATTAAGTTATAACCATCGATGTATAAATCATCTTTTATATCGCCAGTCTCTTCACGGCATCGGTAATGAAATAATGAAATAAACATATGTATGTGTTCGTTATGTCGTAATATTAAGACATAGTTCCATTCGTGACAGTAATGAAATAATGAAATAAACAAATTTACTGCTTGTAGAGATGACAGATCGAAACATATTTCCTTCAATTCGTCAATCCAGGGATTGTTAGTTCGAATCCCTGCTCGGCCATCATTCTTTCCAACGTTTGACAAAAGTCACTGTGACATGCGTCATTCGTCTTTCACCAAGGGCTGTTTAACAGCCTATGTGGAAAAGCAGCCAGTTGCTTAGAAAGTATGTTGTGTGGTGCACTGGTGTTGGGAAAACCAGGAAACGCATGAGTAGATGAACTGGTCGCCGTGATATGAATGAAAAATTGTTTTAAAACGGCGTAAAACCCTTATCAATCAATTAATTCAATTCGCCAAAAAGGAAATCTTAACTTGTAGAATAGCCACGCGTACACTAACACCTTTATAATACACTGAACATATATCTCTATCACACAGTGAAACAAATAATTATCGTGTATGTAATCATCATAATTGCTTTAAAAATGTTACTTAATAGAAGGAAGTTACCTGTTTTATGATGCTGCCCAAAAAATATCCAATGGATTCCAATAAACTCTATTGTAATCTATAAACTATTTAGACCACGAATATCTAATAACTGAGGAATTTCCATTGGTCAATTTGATTTGGATCGTCTTTTCTACGAGTAGCGATGTTTTTTTCCAATGATAATACCTTTCGGGTTAACTTAATATCCGATATTGCATGTAAAGCCCTTTGTCTTCTGAGGAATCAAAATTGTATTTCTCTTAAGGGGACGGTCTCGGATCTTATTTTGTAACTGCCGAACACCGGTAGATCAGTCGCTAGCGATACTGGCTGTTAATCTAGGGGTTGTGAATTCGAACCCCAGCTCGGTCAATGTTTTTTTCCGACGCTTGATAAAAGTCAATGTAACAAGCTTCAGTCGTCTTCAACAACGGGATGTGGAAAAGAAGCCAGTTACTTGAAAAATACTGCTGTGTGATGTACAAGTGTGAGCAAACCAGGAAACACATGGTTAGTTGAACTGCCTGCCATGATATGTGTTAACTTGTTGAAAACGGCGTTAAACCCCACTCAATTACATTGCACTTGGTAGTAACTGTGTTCTGTATACTCTAAGCGGCGACGTATGCGTCCCTTAACTCTTTCAGCGCCAACTTGTTTAAAGTAGACTCTTCGATGTTCAAAATTAGACGACCCTATATTCATCTTTTAGTAGTTCTGGAATTATTCTGGAACTAAAAGCTAAAACAATGCTGATTTCAGGTGAGACAGCTCGTTACGAACTGACTTACAAGAATCTGACATTACTTTATCACTGGCTTGGTTTTCATAATATTATACAATATAAATTAATTACGAAAGAGAAAATTCGTAACGGCATTAACCAGCCTTCGAGAACTCCATGTAATCTGTGGATCCCTTTTGACTTCGAGTTATCGCAAGGCCATTGTATAAGCGTCTTTAACATCTATTTCAAAGTGACTGTGCAAAGCGTCATTCGCCAATGGGCTTACAGTCTATGTGGAAAAGCAGCCAGTTGCTTGGAAGTATGTTATGTGGAGTACTGGTGTGAGAAAGCTAGGAAACACATGAGTAGGTGATGTGACTGAACAATTGTTGAAAACGGCGTTCAGCCTCAATCAATCAAACAATCAATCAATTAACCAATCAATCAACCAATCAATCAACCAATCAATCAATCAATTTACACCCACTTCATCCCTAATGACGACAGCGTTTGCATGGGACGTTTCCCAACAAAATGAAACGATTCTGAGAAGATTCATATGGATGGATGTATGCACTTTAGGTTTAATTTTCAACTTTTTAGTTCTTGTTTTTCTTTTCTTTTCATCAGAATTTCGGATCGTAAATAAGACGTAAGCTGATCTGTATCCTTTTTAAATACACATACATCAATGTTTGTTTTATTGGGATTTAACACCATTTTAAACATTAGTTCAGATATACCACGGCGACAGTCCGCGGATTCGGGATCCTTGTGTAAACAACCCAGTACTAGGCTAGGATATGTGCCTTGCCTATGGCCACTGCACCATAATCGCCGAGACTCGAGATCGAGCCCAGGACGCCCGATTCCAAATCCCCGACGCTAACCACACAGCCACGGTGATTCCCATAAATGAATGAACAGGGTTGTAAATCTTTTGGATGAACAGGAGTTTTGACCCATATGGTGACATACAGAGTTGAAAGTGTCAACGGCAAGGAGTCTGGTAGCATAAGCATCAAGGGAAATCTTAGTCTGCAATGTGCATATTGATATAGTTCTACGACTGATGCGCTGGTGTCAGGAAAAGCTTACCAGCAGGACTGATAATTAACACAGGAACGCCGTGATATGACTGCAATACCGTTTAAAGCGGCGTAAAACACCATAGAAACAGGCAATACATGTCCACAGGTTCTTATTGACGCCTTCCAATATGTACTACGTGGTTCAAGACAACCAGCAATGATTATGGGGTAAAGCTGAAAATCAATAAATATGTTTACGTTTGGATAATCTTATCCATGTCCGTATGTTATTCTCGACAATTACAGGCACATGTTACCAGACTTATCCCCCAATCACACATGTATGCGATATGAGAAGGATGCAACATAGCCAATGCTCGTTCGACGCTTCTGAATCATGATTCGAAATGAGCCGTTCTACGAGAAAACCAATATTGTGGACTCTGCGTAAAGTATCGACTCGGATCACACTAAGCATGCCATGCAGACTAACCCGGACACTTTTCGCCTCTGTTTCAGGAATCATTACTCTTTACTTCTATCCCCCTGAAACGGAATTGTTCGCTCCGGATTATCCTGCGCGGACTGCGCAGGCTGATCTGGACCGATATATTACTCCGATACCATACTGTTGATTTTCTAGTGGCACGGCTCAAATGGAATATATGTTCGTAACATGCTGTTTCTGTTTTCTTTAACGTTTTTAAATTACCCTATCCCTCCTTTAATAAAAAGGAAATTGTTATATTTCAAATGCACGTTCAGTTACTGTCTTTTTATAACACATTCACTCGTTCAGAGTGATCGCCCTTTAAACAACGTTACAGTGGTTTAAAAGTCAGCTTCTAATCGGAGTGAAAGTTCAAAGAGTTACACCGAATCGGCATTTACAGGCACTAACGATAACATAATTGCATGTTAATGCCACAATGAAACAAGCGTTTGCAGTTCCAGGTATTTGCGGCAAATCTGAAATAGCAAAATACAGTAGGTGGCTTTTGCCTTCTTGCAATCTTCTGGATAGTGTAAGCGGCGACGTATGAGTCCCTTAACATATCAAATACCACTTTTCAACTGACGCATTTTGCACAAATGCCAAGGAATCTTACCCAAACACTTGGGCAAAACAGCGTAGCAGCAGCACGGATTGCTCAGTCAAGCAATTACAACTGCTGCTGTTCTGAGCTGTTTTCTTGATATCACTTGATACGTCCTGCAAGCAAACCAACGTTGTGGCGTCTGCATAATGTATCCATCCAGATCAGCCTGCGTAGTCCGCGCAGACTGATACGGTTCGACACAATCCGTCTCAGGGGGATATAGGTATAGAGTAATGATTTCCGAAACATAAAATCGACAGAAGGCGAGAATTATCTATCCAGGTTAGCCTGCGCGGCATGCTAAGGCTGATCTAGGTCGATGCATTACGCAGAGGCCACAATGTTGGTTTTCTCGCGGGACGGCTCACTTTATCACTGGCTTGCTTTTCATAAATATTCAATATACATGTAAATGAATTACGAAAGAGAACAATTTATAAGATTATCAAGTACCCGTCGCTTACTTGCAGTAATTTGTGGGTCCTTTTCGACTTTGAGTATTCGCAAGTCCACTGTATGCTTTTCTATAACCCCGATTTCAAAATCACAGTGATATGAGTCATTCGTCTTTCGCCAATGGGCTTACAATCTATGTGAAAAAGCAGCCAGTTGCTTGGAAAGCATGCTATATAGAGCACCAGTGTAAGAAAGCTAGGACACAACATGAGTAGGTAAACTCGCAGCCGTGATATGACTGAACAATTGTTGAAAACGGCATTGAATCCGATCAATCAATCAATGGATACACCAATTTCATGGGGACGTTTCCTAACAAAATGAAACGATTCTGAGAAGAAATATTCATATGGATGGATGTATGCACTTTTCGGTTTAATTTTTAATTTTTAGTTCTTGTTTGTCTTTTCTTTGGGGGGGGGGGGGGTTTGTTTCATCAGAATTTCGTATCGTAAATAAGACGTAAGCTGATCTGTATCCTCTTTAAAGTACACATGCATGAATGTTTGTTTTATTGGGATTTAACACCATTTTCAACATTAGTTCAGATATACCACGGCGACAGTCCACGGATTCGTGATCATTGGGTAAACAACCCAGTACTAGGCTAGGAAATGTGCCTTGTCTATGGCCACTGCACCATAATCGCCGCGACTCGATATCGAACCAAGGTAGCCCGGTTCAAAATCTCCGACGCTAACCACTCAGCCACTGTGATTCCCATAAATGAATGAACAGGGTTGTAAACCTTTCGGATGGACAGGAGTTTTGACCCATATGGTGACATTCAGAGTTGAAAGTGTCAACGGCAAGGAGTCCGGTAGCATAAGCAACAAGGGAAATCTTAGTCTGCACTGTGCATATGGATATAGTTCTACGACTGATGCGCTGGTGTCATGAAAGGCTTACCAGCAGGTCTAATAATAATAGGAAGGCGTCAACGAAATCATGTGCACATGTATTGCCTATATGTACTACGAGGATCAAGAAGACAAGCAATGATTATGGGGTAAAGCTGAAAATCAATCTATCTGTTTACGTTTGGATAATCTAATCCATGTCTTTTTTTTCGACAATTACAGGCACATGTTACCAGCTTGATTCCGCCATCACACATGTATGCAATTTAAAAGGGATGCAACATAGCCAATGCTGGTTCGACGCTTCTCACTCATGATTTAAAATGAGCCGTTCCACGAGAAAACCAACATTATGGACTCTGCGTTAATAATCGACCCGAAGCATGCCGCGCAGGCTAACCCGGACGGACACTCTTGAATCATTACTCTTTACCTTAACCCCCCTCCCCCCTCCCTCCTCCCCCTCCCATCCCCTGCGAGACGGAATGTGTCGGCCCGGAGTCGATACATTACAAAGAGACCATACTGTTGGTTTTATATGTTCGTAACATGCTGTTTCTGTTTTCTGTTTTCTGAAACATTTTTGAATTACCCCATCCCCCTTTTGATAAAATGGAAATTGTTATATTTCAAATGCACGTTCAGTTACTGTCTTTTTATAACACATTCACTCGTTCAGAGTGATCGCCCTTTAAACAACGTTAAAGTGGTTTAAAAGTCAGTCTTCAACTCGGAGTGAAAGCTCAAAGAGTTAGACCGAATCGGCATTTACAGACACTAACGATAACATAAGTGCATGTTAATGCCACAATAAAAAAAAGCGTTTGCAGTTCCAGATATTTGCGGCAAATCTAAAATAGCAAATTACAATAAGTGACTTTGCCTTCTTGTAATGGAGTTACAACAATTGTGTTGCCTGTTAGATGGTAGGGTATCTAACCAGGGAAGTGGTAAATGGACTTTCGAAGGAAAATAACGATTACTTAAGCACACTGTTGTTTATTTATTAAATATTAACTTTACAGAATGCAGCCATAGAATCGGAACGAAAACACAACGATATACAGGGCAATGTTAGCCTACAAGTACAGTTATATTAGTATTTGTATTGATTTATATCTTCGACCTTCGACTTATGACATTACCTAACTACTCGTTGCGTTTTCCTATGCGTTTAACAAGCTTGAAGTGCTGTCCCGGTTGAATGCCACTAGATTATCAAGTCTATAACTGTTGAATGATGAATATATATCAAGGTCAAATTATCATATATTAGTGCTATATAAACTGACCATGTTATGTATTCGTCGTGCATAAGTTGAATTTACACTCAAACATGCCGTCACAATACATGCATAGAATTCTAGAGTAAAAATCTGCAAATCTCAAAAGATAATTTATCCAGTTGTATGGATTTAGCAGAATACGCGTTTTAAATGTCAACGCGTTGTGCTGTGCAATGATAAATCCCGATCCGCGGTCTATATACACCTTAAGTATGTGTCCATCTCGCCCTTTCCGACATACAACAAATCTGCAGCAGACGACTGTGGAAACATGTGAACAAAAATATAGATAGTCTCTACAAATGAGGGTATAGTTACTGAATAAAGTTGAAAACATTATGGCAAAAGGAGAAACTGCAATTTCTTCGTTTGTCACAGTGTTTTCAAATGTCGTCTGCTGCAGAGGCGTCAGAAAGTGTCTATATGTAGGAAATGGTTAAGTAGCTTCACAACATAACTGTATAACATTCTTTTTTATTTTTAATTCGGTTAAATACATTATGTGGTGTATTTTTAAATTTCCAAACAGTTAAAACTTATCAATAACTACGTAAATGATAATTGATCGTCGAAGAACACGTTTGTTTACACATATTGTTGAGAGTGTGTTTCACAGGTTTTGACTCAATATTGTCAAATAGCGAAAACAATCCCAGTTATAATAGGTCCAATAAGTAATAAAAACAAAAATACCGAAATGTCTCCACTATTATTACATTTCAAGAAGTATACTATGTGGATAAATAATCTTGGAGAGCTGAACATGTGGAAACGGCCACCTAACCAGGAAAGTCTACTCTGTAAAATTTACTTTAGGTGACATGCTTATGACATACATTCACAATATACGACTACATTTTCATGGTTTGCCCATGTATGCATGTTTACAATGTTTCTTAGTTCTTTTACAGAGCTCTAGATAAGGTGCATTTTTTTATGATTTTAAATCCTCAGTGAGACGTTTCTTTTGAGTACCCACAACACAGGATTTGGTTGAGTAATAAGATAAATATTGTGGGGAAAAGACCTGTTTACTCCCTCTTATCTAGTCCTCTGCTTTTAGCATATTTTGTTTTAGACCCAAACTCGTGAGACCTTTGATAGGTTTAAATGTTCATAACACAATGTGAACAAATCACAATGATGACACTCTATCATACTTTGAATTAATATTGAAATATTATTTCCCAAACAATCCATACAGGAACTTTGATATTGCGTATTGGTTGTTATCTCTAGTGTTGTCTCTGTTGATTTGAAATACGACCAACGCGTCCGCATTGTCATAAAGGCCAATTGCTAAACAACCATCGCTTTTTCTAAATGAAACACATTGTTGTCTTTCAATTTTGTCCTTTTCCATCGAAAATATATTTTTCTTTTTACCATCACTCGTAATAACGTGTAAGTTATTGGAATCTTTGCCGCAGACAAGTAGATTGTCTCTGTCATCAATATAAATCCCAGCTGGTCCCTTTAACGCGGCATCAAAGTACAGGTACTTGATGGTTCCCTGTCTATCGAGACACATGACGATGTTAGTTGCACTATCCGAGACGAATACTGTGCCTGTGTGTTTGCTTACCTTGACACTGCTTGGATGGGTGAACATACAGTTGCCATGGTACATCCCAAGACGACGTTGTAATATGCCTTCCATGTTGAGCATGCGCACTTCACCATTACCAGGGTCATCGTGACACACCACGAATATGTCATCGCCATCAACATCGACGTTCCAGCATTTCATATCGGTTTTAACGACTCTTCCAACTTTTAGAATTGGTCCCAGCGTAATACATTGCAATTGTTGCTTTGTTCCCTGAGTTACGATGACTTCATCTTTGTTTACTTCAGCAACGTCGAATGCTGGAATAGCTAGCACTGACTTAGGTTCAAAATCGTTATCAAAGAGCTTCACCCCATCTTTTCCACACGCCATCACGAGTTGTCCATTGGGCATAAACGTGCAGCCATGGGCTGTATTTGAGCCTATACTGCACTTTTTAGGGCTGGATAAAGAAAAGTTAATCAAAGATATTGAAGTTTGCATTTCATTACGTGGTGTTTTGTTAACAACGACTTTTACAAACGACTTAATTTGTATAACCAAGTTGTCGATCAAGTTATCGGACTGAATTTTGACCTCTATTGTATGATTCTCCTTTTCAATATCAGTTTTGATTTTTTTAAATTGCGGCATTTCTCGTTTCACTTTTGTAATTCCAAAGAACTTTGCCTGGTTGTCGAATGATTGATTACATTTTTCCAAAATACCTATCTGAATCTCGAGTTGACGTACGGTTTCATCAATAGTTTTGCAGTGATCGTCAATTTCACTTGTCAATTCATTCTTTATTGTATTTACATTATCAGTCATTTCCGATTCTAAATCATCAAATACTTTGTTGACCTTGTTTCTGAGCTGTTTAATGTCATTAAGACATGCATGAACTTCCAAGTTCATACCTGATTTATCAGTTTCTCTTTGTGTGCGTAGTTTATTGTATTCGGTTTTCAGTTCCTCAAGCTGCATTAAAACACTATCAAATGACTTGCTCTTTTTCATCCTGTCTACTTCTTCATCTAAATTAGAATACTTGCATTTGCTATGGCCTGTGGTTTTACAGGAATCACACACTGCTTCATTGTGATCTTTACAAAAATGTTTCACTTGCTGTTTAACGTGTTTCTCACAAGTTATTCTTGGGATTTCTGGCGCTTCGTCTTGGTGGTTTTCAGTGGGTGCAGAGATATCCATATTGACTTCAACTTCTGAAATGTGTATTGCTTCTGAAAAGAAATATTGGAAACCTTTTGATCACGAATCACAATCAGTATTGCTTTGTTTTGTTTGTTATTTTCAACAGGGTATCTTTAACGATATATCTTCAAAAGTAATTCTTACATGTATGTTCTCCAGTTACAATATGTTATCCGTATTGATTTATTTGTAACATGACCAACGTAGTGCTAGAGCGTCAGCCTTGGGTGAAGCAGGTCGCGGGTTTCGATCCCCCAGTCGGGTCATACCAAAGACTTTAACATTCGTAGTAATGAATTTCCCTCCTTTTAATTTAGAGTTGAGGGATAAGCATTACGACTGACTGGATGGTGTCCGGATAAATGGACCAGTAGTAATGGTAACTTACCCAGACAACGCCGTGATATAACTGAATCATTGAAAATATGCGACCCAATTCACATTATTACTTCTTCTTTACACGCTTCCACATTAAAATAAACACTTTAAATGAAACAAAAAGAAAATAAAGCACACATTGTCAACTCCAGAAACGTTTAAGAGAAAGACCAACACAATTCTGCACAAAAGAATAATTATGGAAAAACACAGGAAACTTAACCTACTAGAGAAGACGGAGATCAGCTTGCTCAGAGACAGTCCTATAAAGGTCTTACTGTCGCCAACCATTCATTCATCAAGCCTTTTTTAAGCGTATAGAAGAAAAAAATCATGGTGTTTTACCCCATATTCAACACTTTTAGCTGTGTCACGACCTTTCCTGGGTAAGTTACCAGTGCTACTATTAGGTATTTTATAATTAATACTAAACATGTGATAACTCCAACGTTAACCAAAAGGTTTAATTATATACTGATGACGGGATATATGCCACCTCAATGGTCAAATTATTATCCGTCCAATATACACATCTGGTCTGATGAATGATCCAAATAATTAAAGAGGAAATTTCTCTCGGAAAAGTTATTTACAGAGTGTTTTCTTCCATTTCAAATGATCGACTACAGTACAGCTTAAGGGGGTTTTCCCAAAAACCCTCACCCCCGCGGGCTGATAAGGCAGTCCCCCGGCGTTCCCGCTCACCTGTACGCAGGGTTTCCGCTACAATAACCCCGCGGTCCCGCCGGATTTGATCATTCAACTATTAAATCCGCGGAGGGAAATCCGATAACGATTTATGACGTCACGATGATTGACAGCTGTGATAATGCAGCCCCACGGCGTTCCCGCTCATCTGTATGCGGGGTTTCCCCTACAATAACCCCGCGGTCCCGCGGAATTTTATCATTTATCATACGGTAGTTAATACACAACATCACACTATTGGAGTAAAACAAATTTAAATCAAGAGAGATATCCTATTCAGTAAGCCAGACGCGACATGTAACATTAGCCCATCTGTAATGCGATCAAAACAAGTGAACGTCAATTATTACTTTCAATTAATAGGTGTTAAAAACATGTCGACTATCTGAGATGTTTGTATTATTATGTTATGGTTAATCACATATGCTGTCGGCTTGATGAAGCATTCATGTATCATAAATTCACATATCAATTCTACCACCCAGTGTCATATGTCCTCTCTATTAATATCGGCGAATCTTTGATTGACGGATCTGTTTTCTGGCCGATAAGTCAGACAAGAAATAAAATGACAACTGGACGCTTGTTAATGAGAATCGTAATATTTAATTCACAATACTCGCATTTCGTTTGGTTTTGAATATGGAAACTTATACCTAACATTGACTGGAAAGATGAGGAAGTTCAATTCTGTTTTGAAATCTATATGTTTTCCCTTTCCCACTTGCAGACACTTTCTGACGCAGCTACAGAAGACGATTTGGAAACATTGTGAAAAAAGACGAAATTGTCTCAATAGTTTCAACCTTATTCAATAATTTGTACTTTCGTTTATAAAGTTTCCATATGTTTGCCTGTAAGTTTTCAAATTGACTACTGCTGATTTGTTTCATGTGGAACTGCCTTCCTCTCAGTGGCATAATACAACTTAGTTGTAAAGGATGTGCATGTAATGTAATTCAGAAAAAATATCAACAATCGCATCCGCGCAATAAGATCATGATCTAATCGTCTTACTACTTGTATCTAGGCGTACAAGCCTCACGAGAACGGTTATGACCAAACACTAACTATAAACGTAGGTGTTTTATTGTAAATTCTATTTATGTCAATATATCCGAAGGTCGGTTTTGGCGTGACGTGAAACATGTATTAACAAAACCCGTCATGAGCAAGTTCTCCATATGTCAAATGTTTTCATCTCTATTCCATAAAAGATCTTTAAGTCTTTGATATATGTTTCTGTATTCTATGTAGACGTTTTGAATGTCGTCTGCTGCGGATTTATCATATGTTGGAAAGGGGAGTTAAATAAAAAATAAAAAGATGAGCGCTTGTTAGCTGATCGTGTAATGATCTTATTAAGTTAACCCCTTTCCAACAAACACCAAGCAGACGACTTTTAAAACACTTTGTCAATCATTATTTTCAGCGCTGTCTCCGTTTTCCACAATGCGCTTTCTGACCCCTTAGCAGGAGAAGAGTTGTGAAAACAGTGTTCCCGTCCGCCACAATGTAGTCTACTTTATTCAATAGTACATAGTGCTAAAGAGAGGAATTACACTTGTTTTTCCCTCCTCTGGTCTTTTCTTAGAAGAACCATATTTGTCATATTTTCGTCTTATCCCTCGTTTATGCGGCTCACAATTCCTCCATCTTATATTTCCCGGACCGAATAAATCCGAGAAAAACTGTCGTGTTAAGGTTAGTCCAAAATTCCCTTTGCCGATGGAATCATCCCTTAGCTTCCGAAGTCACATTCTGTTTTGTATTAGCTTTATTAATAGGTTGTAAACAGTTAAGTAGCTAGGACCATGATATGACCATATTACATGACAATGATCTATGCATTGACAATGAAATGTAAATATAGTTCAGAACGGCAGATATTTTAAAGATCATTTATTTTAAGTCACTCTTTTACACTTATGAAAACGTTGTGACAAAATGTAAAGTTCTCATGTTACCACCATGTTTTCAACTTTATTCAATATTGATTCATTCATTCGAACTCACAACCGTTGGATTGACAGCCTGCGTCGCTACCGACTGAGGTACCGGGGCTCAATAATTAAGCTTCTGTGAATTTTAATATCACGAAGTTTTGCGTAGTTATTTTATATGTCGTCTGCTGCATAGTATGGTGGAAGTATACATATTCATTGAGCGGGGCGATCACGCACCGGTTTATGATGTAACTTGGATCTGTTAACGATAGTCGACGTATCAGATGGCAATTTTAAGATACACCAGCTTTTACCATGATGTTTTATTTTACTATATGCATATATCTAAACGAAGTCCACTATGCACAAGTACGAAATATAACCTATAAATGAGCCGTGTTAGGGGATATTGATACCACTTCGAACAGTAAAGTGAATGTACACCAGCAACCTGTTATACAGTCATAAATGGCAAAAACACAACATCAACAGAAACGTTGACCCCTCGTTTAATACAAAAATAACTTTGATGCCAAATCAACAATACCGAAAGTCACCAAACACTTCTAAAAGATTGTTTGTCTTTGTTAACAAAATGTATTTTAGCTTGTGTATTCAGACATCTCTTTCCCATTAACAGAAATCTTCTGCATGCCCCAACGTGGAAAGGTTTTTGGCAAAACATAAGCATATTTTCGAATATTGTGACACAGGAAGAACTATCTCAATGTTAACCCTTTGCGACACGAAGACGCATCTAAAACATAGGGTTTTTGAAAACACTGTGAGAAATTTCTCATTTTACTACAATGGTTTGTATTCATTTACAAAATAGTACTATCATGAAAGAGATTTCGTCGTTTCTAGTCGTCTGCTTCATATTTATTTTATGTTGATGAGGATAGTATGAGCTTGTGCATGGCCCAAGTTAAAAGTTGCTTTTGTGAACAGTTTACATCCAGAACAAGGACCTACACTTAAAATAGCTTGTTCCTTTTCTCATACACTCGCTCTGAACTAGTGTACAGCGGTTGTTTTGTGCATGTTTCATTTGTTCTTGCCTGTGCAGGATTTAATTAATCGAATTACAGTAAGAAAAGCTTGACGCCGTTTTCAACAATATTCAGTCATATCACGGCGGCCAGTTCACATACTCATGTGTTTCCTAGCTTTCTCCGGGACATGTCCTATGTTCGAGGCTTATGATACAGGTATATATTGGTAAACGTAAATAAATATAAACCAGAAATAGAACCTATTTTTTGCTCCGATACAATTATTTTAAACATGCAGACTATTTGATATTTGAAATCTCTACTCCGAATTAAATGCTTTCATAAAAGTTTCCGTTTATTTTTTAAAATGAGCATTTTATAATATGCTCTTAACAATGCTCAATGTTGATTAACTGGGATAAAACGTCGTTTTCAACAATTGTTCAGTCAAATTACGGCGGCCAATTCACATATCTCAACACTGCAGACAATCATGATTAAGGACACCCAACGTAATGGCATTTGCTAAATGTATATATATAGATCAGCACGCACATTCATGCATAGTGGTTTGGATCTACACTTCACTGTCTACGCTAAAAACAAATTATATAGAACTTTGATCATATATACTTTATGTTGTCGTTTTACATTGTTCTAATATCTTTTGTGTTTTTTAGGGGATATAGATCAATTTCTTTTACATATTTCTATTGAAAATAGCAAAACACAAGTTTTAAGCTGAATCTTATAAAATGTATGTATATATGTATGTAATTAGCTTTTATAAAATAACGATGTTATTTAAACGACGAAACAAACTGTCAGATTACCAGCGGGTTAGTCGGGTCAATAAAAACAATGCCCTGTGATCTATATGCAAGTCACCGTCTTTAAATCAGCCTGACAACCAACACGAAATACATCACACGTTTTTCATCTGTCACGCGCTTTATAAAGTGTTAACCCCTTTACTCGCAAACAGTAATGTTTATATATGGTTTGTTCCCGGAACGTCGACTCGTTCCGCTTAACACCTTTCACTAAACCGGGATTAGGGGGTACCTAAAGGGGCATAGAACTACACATACCATAAATCAATTTATTTGTTTTTAAGGATGCAAGCAATAAATGCATTTTAATAAAGAATAACTTTTTTAACATCATTAATTCAGTTCATACTGTAAATTTATCTGAAGGATAGACGGTAATTGATCAGAATAATTTAAATGCGTGTTACACTTAAGTTGTTTTCTTTTAATCGTTAAGGTATTGTTTTCTAGTCGTAAGTAATTTAGTTCAAGTTGTCAAGGTCTCTGTTGAACAAATGAAATAAAAACAGTGCCCTTTTGATCTGTTTTGTTACTTAATTGATGTTAATTTAGTTCAAACCGTTAGAAACATACGAATAACTTCAATCAAACACTCACTTAGTCATATTCAATCATGGCAAACGCACAGCTGAATGTTCAGTACATCATCAACAGAAAAGTGGATCATAACTTGACATTTGACGAATACATTTATCGCGTAAACCGTAGAAGAGAAGACAAGATGTTCTGGAGATGTGTCGAACGAAGCTGCCAAGCTTTCCTGTCTACATTCAACGACATACCGACAGAATTCGGGAGACAAATCCATAACCACCCAGCAGACCACTCCAACGTCGTTGCCAAACAGATCATGAGCAAGATATCTCGGCGCTGCCTTGAAGAAATTAGACGAATTCCCACAATTTTTACAGAAGAGCCGACCAAACCAAACTCTGAGATAACGAATGGGATGGCACCTGCCGCGTGTTTGTTGAAAAGATACCTACTTTCAACTCCACAATGACCATGCTGTACCGAGATCTAAGACAGATATATTCTTAGACGGCAAATGGACAGAAACAGCCACTGGTGACAGATTTCTACTGTTCGACGACGATGACCAGAACAACCGTATGCTTGCCTTCGCCACAACCGAGAACCTCGACCACTTAGCCGCATCCAACACGTTTTACTGCGACGGAACATTCTACACATGCCCCAGCATCTTCCACCGAATCTATTCGATCCATGTACAGATTGCCGGTAAAATGATGCCAGTTGTCTACTCCTTCTTGTCAGGAAAGAGCCAAGCGACGTACAGACGATTCTTTAGCCAAGAAAAGATGAACGACATCGGTCTGAGAGATTCCACCCAACTTCTGCCGTACTTGACTCCGAGACAGCTGCCCACGGTGCCATACTACAGACGTTTCCCGGTATTCACACAAAGGGGTGTTTCTTCCATTTTACCCAGTGCATTTAGCGAAGAGCACAAGCAACCGTTCTCCAGAATCCGTATAAAGAAAACGAATATGTAAAGACACTCGTCCGACGTTCAGCAATCCTGCCTCTGCTTCCCTTAAACAAGATAGAAGGCTTCTGGTTCCGGACTCTCGGAACCATTCACAGACTACGTTACCAAACAATGGATAGAAGGCGATAGACCGATGTGGAAACACTTTGGCACACAGAGCCCGCGCACTACGAACAACATCGAAGGCTGTCACAGCAAACTTAAGAAAATGACACAACACTCATACCCAGACTTATTTACAGCCATCCAGATGTTCAAAGACATTCAAAACGCAAATGATATTCAGTTTTCTCAAATGTTTTAAATTTCGCGTGTATATATTTCTTGTTTATGCATCAATATGTCACATAATTACCCTCTAATGGTCCCCCCGATTCGCTCTACCGACCAGCTAGGGATTAAATCGAGTCGACGTTCCGGTAACACACCGTTTATATTGAAAATAAATTTGTTTTAAGATTTATTTGTCTTCAATGGAGTGTCGTATAAAAAGTGATTTTTGTTGACTGGTAAATCAATATAAATTTGTTTATGGATTTATCATAATCGTGTTGATCTTAATTGTATGTAAATGTAGAAATAGGATTATTATTCTCAAAGGTAAGGCTGTATTTCCCAATTATGCTGTAGAACATTGAATTTGATTATAAATGTTTGTAATATGCACATGCATATTTCATCGCAATATATCTCAGACAACTCGATGTTCAAAGTATTCAAGTAAGGTATTTGAGCGACTGTTCCAGTGTTTCTTTGTTTTGTTCTTTATTTCAGCATATAAAACATACATGATGAGTCAAGTTTGAACATATATGCGCATACAAATCCAGCCCTGTGTTCCATAGTAAACACAACGTAAACACGTTTTGTCTATGGAGCGGAACGAAACCTACCTGTATTATGCATGTAATCCCGTCAAACAGGTTTGGTTTACCGACTAATGCACGGAGTATCGACGAAACCTATATAGGTTTCGCAAAACAGGTTTTGGGTTTGGTGACTATGGAACACAGGGCAGGTCTACAGTGTACATGGTACATTTGGTAACAGTGATTTATCTGATCTGACTCAATTGTCATTATTTGATTTAGCCATTGGTTTGCTAATATCCGAGGAAACATGTAATGACCTGAAAATAGCAGTATACATGTAGATTTGAGTAGGGGGTCATATTTTAAGACACGTAGAAGTCGCTCCCTTTTCAGTGTTCTCTCTTCCGTCCATAATTACAACATAAATCGACTGTAGATGCGTTTACAGACTTCTGGTTCGGATTAACGGATATGGGTTACAATATTAAATATAGTAACACTAATTAAAAGCCAATGAAAAGAGGGAACGTCATCTAAAACATTTAATCTAGAGGAGCTTGAGAAAGAACGTAAGTATTAATCTGGCGAGCAATTATTTTGAAAAGTAAACAATCGTTCATGATGCATATGCCTGCAAAATTAACTATTTGTGAAGCAGAGTAAACAATACCGAATAGTTAACATAATGTATAATCGGATGAAATTGAAACACACCTACTCGCATTTTTCCACGGGGGCTTCGCGGCGCGGAAGAAAAATAGGCCACTCCCATTTAACATTTTCTGCGGAGGGAACCCTGCAATCCCTCTATCTCTGAAATACCTGGAAAACGCCGGGTTAAGCCGGGGAGCGACTTAACGCCGACGGTTTATCATTTTATCGATACCCCCCTCAACCCGGGGGTGAGGGTTTTTGAGAAAACCCCCTTGAGCTGTACTGTATGTAAATGTGTCTCTATAAATAACCACATTAATGAATCTCAAGCCGGATATCGTAAAGGTCTTTCGCCAATTGATAATATGTTTACTTTGCATGCTACGATCCAAACAAAATCGGAACAAGGCTGAAGTTTGTTTCATATTCATTGATTATGAAAGCATTTGATAATGTTTCACATAAAGCTTTGTTTGACATCTTAGATGTTAAAGCAGCCAGTTGCTTGGAAAGCATGTAGTGTGGGGAACTGGTGTGAGCAAGCCATAAAAGGCATGAGTAGGTGAACTGGCCGCTGTGATATGACTGAAAGTACTGTTGACTATTTACAAGAACAACAATTATTGTGTAAAAGTGGAAGATTCCTGTACTAGTTACTTCCCTTGTACAAAGGTTTCAGTTTGCAAATCTATTTATATATTATTCATGTTTAGAAATGGTGGCCATCTGAGAAAAAGTAGAAAATGGTACCTTTATAATAATAAGCTTAGTGTAACAGTTTTCTCTTACAAATACATGGGTTTAATTTTAACCACTAAACTGAAACGGTCTAAAGCGTGTTTAGTCTAACAGCACAGGCTAAAAAGTCATTAAACTGCTCAAAATCATCGTTTTGGAGCCTTGACGTACATAGACTATTTTAAAATAATTGATACAATGGTACAATCAATGTTATGCTACATGACAGAGATATAAGGTACAGATACAGAGATATACACGAAATGACACAAATCTTAACTTGTAGACAATTCCTTGTGGGTTAATAACAGAACTCTCAATAAAATGTAGTACAGGTGCAAATTAATACAAATGTCACCCCATAGATATCGAATTATATATTATATTATGTTTCACAATTAAGATGACCAAAAACAGACATTACATACCAAACAGAAGTTAGGAATTTATTATCTAGTAAGTTATAGTTTTAGATACATCTGGATTTCCCAGGATAATGGTAATATAAAAATGTTTATCTCACAATTCAAACTAAGGCTTAAGGATTCTTTACTACAAGATTGCATTATGCTCTGAGTAATTCTAGTAAAACATAGAAGTGTATGCAATTTAAATCACTTTTAAACGTTGATTATATACCTTTCTACCTCAGGAAAGCATTTGAAAAAGTTCGGTGCTCGGATCATAAACTAAATATTGAAGTAGGCAGACATCATAATGCTTAAAGAGAACAGAAGATTTGCACTTATTGACCTGAAAAATTCGCAAATTGATGTAATTGAGGATGAATACCATATCTTTCCCTACTGCAAACGTTATGAGGTATTTAGGAACATTTATATGGGTGGTATAAAGATCGAAACAGCCGACTCATTCATTACATTCAATATTCATTTTGAACTTGACCGAGATTTGATGAAGATAACTGTTCTGATAAACTTTCATGAACAATGAATGAAAAGTTTGCATTATATGCTGGAAATAGTTATCTTACTTGATTGTTTACATATATGTGATGGTTGGGAAAGAATGTATAGAGTTTATGTACAATACATCTAGTAGTTACTTATATATGGACTATTAATGTAGTTGCACGCAAAACTTTAACCAGAATTTCTAAGTAATAAAAGGGGCCATGACTTGCAGTAAATACTGGATAGAGTTATCTTATTTTATACTATTTTCACAGGTTTGATAATTGAGAAGGGTTGTTTAAAGTGTCAATGGAATGCATCAAGTAGTTACTGAGAAATGGACTCTTAATGTTGTTGCACGCAAAACTTTTACCAGAATTTCTTAGTAAAACAAGAGCACCGCCTACAGATGCCTACGCTCGTCAGCTAAGTATCCAAGCGAGAAATTACAGTTTTTCTATTTTTAGTAACAATTACTTTGACCTTGACCCCAGGAACTCCAACACAATCCAGTGGAAAAGCTTCTTAAATGATTAATACAAACACAATTTTGTAACATTATGTCAACTAAAACTAAAGATATTGAATATATTACATTTTATCTATTTTTAGTAACAGAGACCTTGACCCAAGGAGTCCCAAAAGACAATCTCATTACATATCTTCTTAAATAGTTACTACAATAAAAATGTAGTTACATTATGTCAACTAATACCAAAATATTGTGTATAATAAGTGAGTTTTAAACTTTCTAAGTTAAGAAGGTCAATAAACCTAAATTCTGATATAAAAAGGGGCACAAGTTTCACAGAATGCAATCAAGAGTTATGGCACTTGTCCCTGTGGTTGCTTCTCTGATGTCATGTTTCAAAGCTCTACCTTAAATGGTTAGTGAGAAAAAAGGGACATTAACAAACAACATAAACAAATATAGGACGCAGGACGACGAAGCCGAGGAAGCTATAACATTAGCTCATCTGTCGGAAACACACGGGCTAAAAAGGAGCACAATTTGCATTAAAAGCAGATATAGTTATCTTACTTGATTGTTTAGGTCGGCGTGATAGTTTGGAAGCATTGAACAAAGTCTCAATGTAATACATCTAGTAGTTACTAAAATATGGACACTTAATGTACAGTGAACTCGACAGTTCCGGGTCATCGACAATTCCGCGTCACATTTGGAAAAGACTGTTTAGTTATCGAGAATGATACAGTATTTTGACAATATGATTATCAAGTCATATTTCCCATTACCTTGGCTAGTTTCCTGCACCGATTCCCGCGAAAGCAAAATCTCAATATTTTTGTTTACCTGTCACAGCGAATATTGCTGATTGTAGCCATAATTTTAATAATAAATGCATGTATTGCACATACATTTGTATGTTATTTACCACTAAACAAGATTTATAAAATTGATTGATTTGTCAAAGTTCTTTATGCAAAACTAGTAGATAATTTGACCTAGTTGACATACGACATTTTCGGGTCAGCCAAAGGGATTTTCTCAAAATTATCAATTTACTAGTAAAACTTTTTTGGTAACGTTTTAAGAATAATTAAATGCTAATGGTGATAAATCAATGTTAAAATATTGTTATTGAATCAATTTCACACCCATAATCTTACCTTTTTTTATCAAATATGACTTATGAGTTGGTTAAAATGCAACAGTTTTCGTGCACATAAAGTGTGTACAGTAAAGTTTGCCACATCAGTGGTAATATTTGAGGCATGAGAGGCGTATCTGTAGGGCGCCATTTTATTGTTAACTCTAACTGTATTCTAATTATGATCAATAAAGATTATAACTTCGGTATCTGGCCAAGCTGCATTTGTCACATTTCTATGACAGCTCTTTGTGGAAACATTTGTCACGTGACACGAAAATGGCAAGTTCGACCCGAAATTGTCAAATTTACAGCTTGTAAATGCGGGCACTAAAGAAATCTTTACACATTAATATAACTGTTGAATTAAATCATGGTGTGGAGGAAATATTTGTTGAACATTTTAGATAGTTTTTCTTCTCTCAACTTTCTCAAAGAGACAAGCTTCGTTAATTTGGTTACTGACCCGGAATTGTCGAGTTCATTGTAGTTGCACGCACACCTTTAACCAGAATTTATGAGTTGAAAAAGGGCCATAACTCGCATTTAATGCTGGATAGAGTTCTTTGACTTTGATAATATACACAGGTGTGATAGGTGAGAAGGGTTGTATAACGAGATATGGATTGTTAATGTAGTTGCACGCTAAACTTTAACCAGAATATCTAAGTAAAAAAGGGACATTACTTGCATTAAATGCAGGATAAATTTATCTTCCTCGATTATTTACATAGGTGTGATAGTTGGGAAGCATTTTAGAAAGTTTCAATGTAATACATCTAGTAAATACTGGGGTATGGTGAAATATATGTACTTGCTTGCAAAACCTTAACCAATGTGTGACGTGGACGCCGACGCCAGGGTGAGTAGAATAGCTGTCATATTCTCCGAATAGTCGAGCTAAAAATGTGTAGATGTAAAACATACTAGACGATAGCGCATCTATTCAAAATTTAACCCTGCCACAAGAGTCTTTTCGGCGACTGCATTTTAATCATTATAGGAAGGGAGAAAGTCTCCATTTTAATACATTTGTCTTTTTATTGCAATAGTATCTATCCACTCTTAAAACGAAAAATAAGAGAGATGTATCTAAATAAGTGTTAAAGTGTTAAAGTGTCGAAATGAAGTATTAAGGAAGTATTAAGGAAAAAGGAACATCCATTACACAGACTTAGTAAATATACATATTATGTTCAGGAATTGGATAGTCTTACATTGTCTAGTGATTGTTATTCACAATTACAAACTAACAGTTTCCTTGCAAAAAAATTCGAGTTGCATTGAACAAAATATTAGACATAAATTTTCAAAACAAACCTGTATGGATGTCCTTGACACGCTTGATTTCTCCAACGCCCCCTTGATTGTCAACAAAGAACGATAAGTACATTGAAAATGAATCAGTCCGTATGGTAAAAGTAGTTCCCCTTGTGCAGCCTTAATACCTAATTGACATATGAACCGTTCCACGAGAAAACTAACATTGCGTGGACTCTGCGTAAAGTATCGACCCGATCAGCCTACGCATACCGCTTAGGCTAGCCAGGACAAACATTTTCCGCCTTCTGTGGATTTTCTGTTTCAGGAATCATTACTCTATACCTCTACCCTACTGAATATGTCGGCCCGGATTAGCCTGCGCGGAGTCCATAATGTTGGTTTCCTCGTGGAACGTCTCATATATAGGTCATCGTCTCTTTGATTAGGGGAGATTGACGTATCGTTTTAAGATGAAACGAATGATAACAAGGACCGGTTAACATTTTCTGTTATCAATAACACGGACACAGATTGAGTCTCGGTACAACAAAACAACTCATACATAAACTGTGTCAGGCCAAGGACCGTGTATAACAGCAGTGTCTCATCAGAGTTTTGACTTTCCGCTTATAAGTAGCATTGACCTTAAAGCATCCCCTAATAACAATAGCAGTGAATTCCCACTTACTTTACGCCGATATAACGTTTAGTGTTGCTAAGTCCGGAGAGTCACTTAAACCCAAAACCGTCAGATACGCCGGATCAATTATATCAATAGAATGTTCGACCCATTTGGGTGAGTTTTCACCATCATTTTTTATCCATCTTTGGGATTGGACCAGGTTATGGAAATTAGGCCGCGTTGCGAGTTCTACGCAAACAACTTTGTATTTATTATTCTGACACACATTTTTAAATGGCAAGACGTATATGGTTTAGGATACACCTTAACCCGGTTATTCTCTCCCTAAATCCTATGTTTGCACCATGCAGGCCTTCTGAGCTGAAGGCTAATTAACCGGTCAGGGATCAGCTGTGATCGAGTGGTTAGGGACGGAAGTTTGAATTTGGCGACCCAGTGTTTCCCAATCGCAGCGGTCATGGTGTGTGCCTCGTCTAAGCCTAGAACTGGTTTGTTTACAAGGGGATCGCCGTGATACAACTGACTTGAGATTGATAAACTTGAACTAGAACAAACTTCACCTCCCAAGCGGAAACCTTAACCAATAGCTATAGGTTATCGGCATATATGTAACTTATACGCCTCGGTGGTGTAGTGGTAGAGCATCGAGTACGGGAAGTCGTTGGTTCGATCTCCGGTCGGGTCATGACAAATACTTTAAAAATGTAGCAGGGTTGCAGGGCTAGCATTACGACTCACTGGCGTGTCAGGATAAACGGACCAGTAGTACTGGTTACTTACCCAGGAAACGCCGTGATATATCCGAAACATTGTTGAAAGCGGCGTGAAACTCATACAAATCAATATATTTAACATGAACGATGAAATTGTTTAGCATCTGAACGGACTACTCGGACGCTCTCCCTCTACATCACCGAGACGGTCTGCAAAAGGTGTATCAGTCAACATGTACTACCTTGCTGAAATGACCGCCATATGATCGATCCAGTATCTTATTGATTTAACTTTTTGAAATGTTCAATTCTTGAGATGAAGACGCAGGTATCAAAGAATAGCCTCTGATCGGACGCCATGAAGCAAAACTAGGTAGAAAATCGGGATCGGGCGACATTTTGATTTGTAATAGCAGTCTCCTTAAAGCGATTGAAATCCAGATGGCAGGAAAAAAAATAAAAAATATATATATATATGTTATATGTCAGTTATCATATTTTAATGCCCCAAATACAAAAATAACACTTATTTTCTTAAAATTGGAAATTTTATTTATTTTCAACAGTTTGGCATCTGGAGTTCAGTCGCTTTAATATAGCATATTACTCGGGCATCGACTCATGACTTTAAACAACCCAACCCCCCTTTATCCAACACGAAACAAATTTGCAGAAAATAATTAAACAACTGTTAAACCTGCTCAACTGAAGCTTTTATCACTAGGATACCGATATCGGACTTGATAGCATGACATTGGATAGTGAAGACTCTTTCGGGACTGACATACTCGATTTCAACAGAAACAGCTTATATGTTACACATCTGCAGTAGACGATATTGAAAATAACATCTGCGCAAACAATTGGTAAACGTTATATCTAGATGACTGTGTTGTTAACCCTTTACTACATAGAACAAATCTGCGGTAGACGACTTTTAAAATATCAAGACAAGTATCGGAAAGTTGCTCTATTCATGAAACGACTTATTTTCATAATCAAGTTGAAAACATTGTGACAAAAGGAGGAGTTGCTTATGCTGAGCAATTTATCCTTTTGCCACAATGTTTTCAAAAGTCGTCTGCTGCAGTGGCGTCAGAAAGCGTCTGTTTGTGGGAAAGAGTTGATTAAAAGTATGGTAGAAAAGCATGGTAGCAAAAGGGGGAAATTATTATTACTGACCATTTTTTTAGGCACATTATTTTCACAAGTCGTCTGCTGCAGATGTATCGTTATGTAATAGATGGTAAATACGCATCCAGGACGATGTAACATGCTGTACATCTATGACACACTTTGTTATACAGGGAACAACGACCTTTAGGTTATACTTAGAACATTGACCTTATCGTCCCTGATGCGTTGAGTTTGGCTATATAGGTCGCTTACATTGAACGTTATATTTTTCAAGGATAAACAAGACATTTAACAGGTATTGTGTGTCTAACCTTTCTTTTTATTTTGTAGTGCAAACTCATTTCCTGATGAAATGACGGCATTTGACGTGTTTATAATATACTTCTTTTTTAAAGGATATATTGCTTGAAGAAGAGAACGTTTCTCTTTTCTTTCACTTAGATCACAGCCTCTAAGAAAAACTAAAGTTTTTATTATGTCGAGGGAACTTGTTTTTTATTTGCGTGCTTACATAGCAAATAACTCAAGAGGCCATATCAGTTTCAAAATATACTCAACCTCTAGGCTGCTATTTACTATACTAAGACATATATTGAACATATAGTAATACATCATCTTTTGTAGAATTGTTTTGCACTTATCTGCTGTAAGGATTTCATATCTTGATTCCGCAGTGAAGCTTTGGATGAACATGCTTCCATACAGTATAATTAATTACAAAGCTTATAATACATACACAGACGTAACATGGTGTATAAACCCATCGATATATTGTATCTTGATAACCCGAAGCCATCGATTACTCGAAGTATGTTATAAATCACTTAAAGTAATTAGGAAATAAGTTTTCTAATCATTAAATGAACCGTGCCCCGAGAAAATCAACATTATGGTATCTGCGTAATATATCGACCCAGATCAGCCTGCGCAAACGGATCCGGGCCGACAAATTCCGTCTCAGTCGGATAGATGTATAAAGAAATGATTCCTGAAACAAACAAAAACACAGGCGAACATTGTCTGTCCGGGTAAGCCTGCGCGGCATACCTAGGCTGATCCGGTTCGATACTTTACGCAGAGTCCACAATCTTGGTTTTCACGCGGGACTGCTCAAATGTAGTTTCCAATTTGGGACGATATGCCTCAAGGGTATTTGTTAACTGCGAATATTAGATTTGTAAGAGCACAAGAGGTTTGGGCATTAATCCATTACTGTAGACATACTTTTACTCTATATACAGTTCGTGGTCTGTTTTGCATTGGAGAAACTTGCAACACCTACCGATGTTTTCCTACATGATCTGAAGTATGTTATAAATCACTTAAAGTAATTAGGAAATAAGTTTTCTAATCATTAAATGAACCGTGCCCCGAGAAAATCAACATTATGGTATCTGCGTAATATATCGACCCAGATCAGCCTGCGCAAACGGATCCGGGCCGACAAATTCCGTCTCAGTCGGATAGATGTATAAAGAAATGATTCCTGAAACAAACAAAAACACAGGCGAACATTGTCTGTCCGGGTAAGCCTGCGCGGCATACCTAGGCTGATCCGGTTCGATACTTTACGCAGAGTCCACAATCTTGGTTTTCACGCGGGACTGCTCAAATGTAGTTTCCAATTTGGGACGATATGCCTCAAGGGTATTTGTTAACTGCGAATATTAGATTTGTAAGAGCACAAGAGGTTTGGGCATTAATCCATTACTGTAGACATACTTTTACTCTATATACAGTTCGTGGTCTGTTTTGCATTGGAGAAACTTGCAACACCTACCGATGTGTTCCTACATGATCTGTTAGGACGTTTATTTACCCCCCCCCCCCCCCCCCCCCCCCCCCCCCCCCCCCCCCCCCCAATTTAAAGGACGTCCTGTATGCGTCACCGTTAACATAATGTTAACATAGTTTCGTTTTCTCTTACCTGCTTCGATGATTATTGAAAGAGAACAATATTATATTGTAACGAATTGTGAAGTCAGTCGGTGATTTCATCATTTGCATATTGTGTCGGGGGGTACATTCGAATTGTTAAACTTACTTAAAAAGGACATACTTTTGCACTTATTTGTTTGGATTGCCAGCGAAGCAAAACTAAAAACGAAGGAATATACACTAGACCATGATATCGCTCTACTAGTTTATAGACATTTAATTTTTCAATGTTCTTACTCTATACAGACACGGAAGACATACCCTACCCCCTGATGGCCATGTTTTTCAACCTTGGTACATGGTCACCAAAAGAACATGAGTGCCAAGTTATTTTAAGTCGGGTCAATACTTTTGAAGAAGATTTATAAGTTTGTAATATGAGGGATACGAACCCGGTCCCTGGTTGCCATGCTTTTCTACGAATCCGAAGAATTTGAAAGATTCTTGGTGGAAGTGGAACATTTGTGCAACATTATTTTTATATCATGCAAGTACTTTTTGTCAAGAAGATTTGTTTAAGGTTTAGCGTTTTACTCTCTATCTGATACCGCAGCAACCAAAGTTCTTTACATAATTAAAATATTTAAACACATTCGAAAGAGGACAACCTTTAAATCTATTTTGAAATTGGTCCATTGGTTTAGGAGGAAATTCTATAGGAAAATGTGAACACTCGGACCGACTGACGATGACGACGGACGGTGAGTGATCACAATATTTATGTTTGCAATTCGTGCTATGTTAATGCTTTCTCGCAAACGCAATCAGTAGATAAACACTGGTAGCTGCTCTTTTATTGTGAATTTCTTTCAAATGACTGCACATACATTGTAACAATTTGTAAAATACCATCCAAGTGACCTACATATGTGACCTACATATTTTAAATGTTGATAGAGCGTTAATGTTTATGTCTTATCTATCCGTCTATACGAAGAGGCAATTTTAGCTAAACATCCGTCTGTATGACCATATATGCAACATAAAGATAAACAGAATAAACATATTGGAACGAATGCCGTATTCCAAATTAATCCTGAGCTAATGATATGCACACCATACACATTGATAATGTGTATACTCAATGGGCGAGTTCAGATGGGCTTCTCTAAGATAGAGAACTGACGTCATGTCTAAATATAAATTCAGAAAAACATGCGCACTAATGCTTTCCATCTGAACGGTGTTTCTTCGTCTTAGTAGTAAACCATTCGGAACTCTCGGGTAATTCCGTAATCCTTCATCATCCATCGATGAAGCATTCATCACCGAGGTATTCCGAATGAGTAGTAAACATCGTTGGTCGCCATTTTGAAATGCTAGTAACCCCAGGCTTGATGTGGGTTACTCGGATTCGGGTCAAAGGTCAGAATGACGTCACTAAGGTTAAAAGTATCACCGTTCAAATGGATTCAGAGTGCACTCGGGCTGTTCTCGGATCACATATGAACTCGCCCAATGAAAACGCCTACACATGAAATACCCCCTATATTAAATGATTGTTCCGTTCCTTGATTACTTTTGTTCTTTTTTGTTTATATGTTACTGGTATTTATTTATTCTGTATTCACTTTTCTGTCTTTGCCATATTTCAATTGTAAATGGCTAAAGGCAATGTACTTTGCCCATGTTAATTAAATGTCTGTATGTGTGCAAATGAAGGTACATGTACGTATACCAGTACCACGGTCTGATGGCACAACAACTTTTAAAACCTTTTTAATTAGTAAACGAACATCACGGTGTTATGATTTGATGGTTTTAGTGCTTGTTTATAAACAATGAAAACACAATATTTGCCATAATATTGTAGCACATATATCTCTAGATGTAGATAAGTAAATTATTTTTTCGTACAGCGCAATATGTATCAACGGGTGTATTAGTCCCTTACCGGTCTGAGATCGTTTGGGAACTAGAGGTTTGCTCGCGTCCGTCAGTCCGTCCGAAATGTATTGTCCGGGCTGTATCTTCCACATGCTTATATGCTTTTCGATATTACATTACACAATTATTCTCCATAACAAGATGGTGGGTCATGCATATGGCCCAGCCACCAACTCCAAAGGTCAAATCATACATTGTCCTTCTGCAATTTCGTGTCCGGGCTGTATCTTCCACATGCTTGAATGGATTTTGATATTTTTTCACACAATTATTCTCCATAACAAGATGATGTGTCATGCAAATCACCAAGCAACCTACTCTTAAGGTGAAGGTCACAGTTTTTCCGTCTGTCCAAACGTTCGTGTCTGGGCTTTATCTTCCATCTTTGATACTTCACACAATTATTTTCTACAACAACATGATGTGTCATGCACATCACCTATCCACCTACTCCCAAGGTCATGGTCAAAGGGCTCAAACAATGTCTGTCCACAATATTGTATCCGAACTGTATCTTACACATGCTTGAATGGATTTTGATATTACTTCACACATTTATTCTCCATAACCCGATGATGTGTTATGCACATCCCCAAGCGACCTATTCCCACGATGAAGGTCACAGTTTGGGCTCAAATATTATCAGGCCTTTCTAACGTGTCCGGGCTGTATTTTCCACATGCCTGAATTGATTTTAATATTACTTTACACAGTTATTCTCTATAACCAGATAATGTGTCATGCACATCACAAGCGACCTTACCCTAAGGTCAAGGTCACAGTTTGCGCTCAAACATTCTCAGACTTTTCTAACGTGTCCGGGCTGTATCTTGCACATACATGAATGGATTTTGATATTACTTCGCATAATTATTTACCATAACAAAATGATGTCATGTCCATCACCCAGTCATCTACTCTCAAGGTCAAGGTCACAATTTAGGCTCAAACATTTTTAAGCTTTTTGACGTGTCCGGGCTGTGTCTTCCTGATGCTGGAATATATTTTGTTATAACATCACACAATTATTCTTCATAGCAAGATGATGTGGCATGTCACTTACTCACAATATCAAGGTCAGGACCATTAAAAGACCTTGTATGTGAAGGGGCATCACTGTAAATATAGGTTTGACAGAGTAATGTGCCTTTTTCAACTTATAAATTTGTGTCCAGTAGGGGACTTTTGTATTGCTTGCAATACTCCAGTAACGTGTTTACGATATTATGATAAATTAATTCCTTCGAAATAAATCGAATAACTCGAAACGTGTTGCTGCTATTTCCGTCTTATTAGCGAGATTTTGATATTGATGAAGACATAATTGTATGTCATATTTTTAAAATCTATTTAGGGTTATAGCCATGTACGCCATCGAATACTAATAATGTACACACTACCGTACAACAGTTTGAATATTGCTACTCGCGAATATTGTGAACTGACATAGCCAGTCACGTGACAGTGACAGTTCAATGTGCAAGGGGTATACTATTTAACAATATTGACCTTTGTGCAGAGATGGGTATTGTTATGACTTACATGGGTTCTAAACGAAAATGAGACAGTATTGCAGAGGGGTAGATCGTCAGCCTCACGATCTAAAGGTCCCGGTTCGAATCCCGTGATGAGCAGGTGCTGCCTTTTAGATTTGTTAATGCCAACGGCGCGGGTATTAGTTAATTATCCAGGAAGGAGACATCGAGAGCAGAAAACTTGCTTCACACTCGATGTAAAATAAATAAGTTAAAACGTATAATCAAGTAATACTATTGCTTTTTTTCTAACGTTAACAGCTGAGCGACACCATGCCAATTGTCGAGTTCAAAGACAAGGGCGGCGATTCGATGAAGTATATGGAAGTAGATGGAGTATATTATCCCAATGTTGGTGGTGAAGACAGGATCAGAGAAACGCTTATAAAAGCTGTAGGTAGAGAGGATGACATCCTTTTGTTGAACTATCCGAAGTCAGGTAAGCTCGCTATCTCATTAAAACCAGACCTTAACTTCGGTCTTATACAGATCTGATGACTGCCTCATACAGGTCGTCTTAGATTGATCTTCGCGTCAGCCAATCAAAGTGTCGCCTACAAATCGTTATGTATAAAACAAGGGAGATTACCCATATGAATAAACGAGATTCAGAGGCGGTGATTGTCGAAGAAAGCCTGGACATATTTGTATCGTGCCTCATCATTGCACAAAAAATGAGCACGTATTCATGTTTATTTGTGTCTATAGGATCAATTCGGGACAATCTTGTATGCGATTCCGTAACAGCGAAGTATCTTGGTCTAATTTAAATGAGATTGGATAAGCACGTATACACAATTACTTCATCATTGATGTGTATCCCTTTTCGTGTTATGACATGGCAAGCACAGCTTTAAATTACAATTACGATAACTATATACTAAGATCAGCCTGCGTGTCATGTGTAGTCTTTTCACTGCGGAATCTCGGCTTTTGAGAGTCATTACACAGTTTGATCCCACAAAATATGTTGTCCCCTATATTTTCAAATATTGGTAAATCCTTTACACATAGTTATAATTATCTGTATACGTCGACAAATGTTACGAATAGGTCAATATTGTCAAATAATGCTTACATTCAACCCCACAAACAATAGTTGTACATGTTATATTCATGTTTAAATGTGAAAAACTGTTTATCTAATTCCATAGGCACTCACTGGCTGTGGGGAGATATTGTGTATGATGGTTCAAGGTTCTACAGAAACAATACCACAAATCAAGCAAACTCGATTTCTTGAGGCGTTAAGTAAAGAAGAACTGGCCTCGTTGCCTTCACCAAGAATACTGAATACGCATATTCGGTTTGATGACATGTCAGAAGATATTAAACGACGAAAGGCTAAGGTCGTGCTTATACATCGGAACCCGAAGGATGTGGCGGCATCATTGTACAATCATGAAAAGAATTTAGTTGGCCTGTATGAAAACTATCATGTAAAATGGGAGAACTGGTTCCCGATGTTCTTAGAAGGAAAAGGTACCGAATTTCGATTACTCTTTTCATCTCTGAATGATAATAATTTGCAACATTTGTTCAAGAATCATCATTATTAAATATGATATATTTGTTATGTGTTATGGACAGCAATGAAATCTGGTTACGTTTGCAAGATGATTTTTTAGCCATACAATGTCTATGTTTTTATCTAATGTGACCTCTCTCATTATATGAATCATGCACCAGGCAAACAGACCCATAGTGCATTTGAGAACAATGTAGAGTTAGACTACCCTGTCAATTCTCGAAATCTGATCGACAATTACCTTTTTTATTTGTTATTAAAGCCCAAAGACTAAACTGATGTTCGTATATAGGGGTTTCAATATCTTCCTGCCCTTACAGATGCATAATATTAGTTTGTATACTATGATTTTCTAGATAAATGTTAAATAAGTTGGTTTGGTACTGACTATATGTTTTGCACTAAATATTAATATGTTGTATGGCATTTTTGCTTGCATGTAAAAGTCGGCATAATATCAACAATATCCGTATATATTCTCAACTTGTCCTATAAATTAATCTGAACAATAATCAATCAGTTGGGCTGGACCATGTAAAATGTCGAAAAAGATTACGGACCAACTTTAATCAAAGGTGTACACCCAAAGTGATGCCTCCTTCGTATTTTAATACGCAGGCTTTCATTCGATCACTGTGACAATTTTAATATACATGAAAACAGTTTTTATTTCCGTTTACAGATCAATTACCAGGTTAACTTTACGTATGATCAAATATTGAGTTTATCTTAACTTCAGTGATCAATAACCAGGTTTACTTATGACCAAATATTCAGTTTATCTTTACTTCAGAGATCAATAACCGGCTTACATCATTTTTGACCAAATATTCAGTTTATCTCTACTTCAGTGATCAATAACCAGGTTTACTATTATTTACTTCAGTCAATAATAAGCCAGGAATTGGCAGTGGCTGAGTGGTTAGCGTCGGGCATTTGCAAATGGGCGTCCCGGGTTCGTTCTCCATTTGCGGCGCGACGGCCATTGATGAGTGCCCATGCGCAAGGCACATTCCCTAGCATAGTACTGGTTTGTTTACTAAGGGATCTAGCATAAAGTAAACCTGCGTCTTAATATAACTAAAATAAGGCTAAACCGCGTAAAACTCTAATAATACATTTAAACAATAATAAGCTGGTTTACCTTTACTCCAGGGTCAATAATTTGATTTAGCTTTACTCAGTTACCTATTATTCAGTTTACCCTTTCTCCAGAGATCATTAATCCGGATGTATTTTACTACATGACTCATCATAAGAGTTATCTTATTTTTAGTGTATAAATAATACGGTTTTCTGTTTCTTCAGTAACCAACAATTCCTGGTTTGACTATGTCCTTGACTGGGAGAGAGTAATGGTAGAACATCCGGATTACCCGATACACCTTTTATTTTATGAAGATTTAAAAGCGGTAAGAGTCTCATCTGAGTATATTGATAATACATAGTTTAATATTAATAAAGGTTATCAACAAAAGCAATTGAATAAATTAGTGATGTACATTTGAAAGTATTTATCAAATGTACGTGTTTATATTTAGAGAGATGGCTTTACCTGTCCCATAATTGTCAATTTGTAGCGCTTGCAACATCAACTTTAGGATTTATTTATAACACAGGTGATTTATTCCTCTTAAAAGTAATTTTATTCATGCTTTTATATATATATTTAATTATTTATACCTAAGGCTTACTGACAATTGTATTTTTAATTCTCGTAAATTGTGAATAATACCTTGTCAAACTCTTTATAAATGTCCTGTGTTGCTCATTTAACAATACATGAAAAGGAGTTAATAAAATGAATTACATTTAATTATTTATTGAGACGTATTTTATGTTGAACGATTTACATAATTTTCTTTAAAAATCTGTATTTATATTTACAGAATGGTCAAGAAGAAATTCAGAAACTAGCTAAGTTTCTCAACCTTTCAATATCTGACGACCTGTGCCGAGCTATATCCGAGAAATGTAGCTTTGCAAACATGAAAAAGGATAAGATGGGATTGGAAAATGAATTCTGGACTCAAGTCTGGAAGGACAGAAAACCTGGGTTTTATCGAAAAGGTAACGGAAAATATCACTCACATTTGAGATACTTTGTATAGTTCAGTCAATGGCACCAATGGCTATCGACAAAGGGACCATGAATGTCGACTTCCAGCTCGGTTAACTTTCTTTCCGATGTTTTACAAAAGTCATTTGCAAAAAAGCACCTTGTATAAAGGTTGTTCCAGTTGCCGGGGGGGGGGGGGGGGGGGGGGGGGGACATTATGTATGGGGCAATGTTGTGAGACAGTCACGACTGATCTGGTCCCGTGTAACTAGACACGTGTTAAAAACGGATTAAAGCCCAACAAACAAACCTACATATTAAACACATGTACAATGCAAGTACCTTGTTCGCTTTACACAAACACCAGCTAAGATTAGCGCATAAGAAAAGGTACTCTTTGGTATTTCAGATCAGAATGTTCACAAGTGAACCGAAGCTTCTAACCATCTTGTATAAACAATGTGTGGACGTTGTAGATCTTAATTAGACTATGCGGATACACTGGTTGATATATATCTACACTCTCCACAAAAGTCAACTAGCACCTTTTCCTAAGAACGGGCTTTATTTCTTTGTTATGTAAATATAAACCTTGTAAGGATAAAACTCGATTCGCTGTTTCCAAATCGGATAGGGAAGTATTGGGGACCAGAATTATTTTTTAAAACACTTGTAACTACAGATTGTCCAATGCATTTAGTGTATTGTAATAATAACTTCACATGGCATTGCTCCATTGTGAATTTAACGTCAAGATTAAAAGTAATATCATATATGTCCCTGTGCGTTTTTAGAAAGGAAAACCATGCGTTTATGTAACTGTTTTTATTAATGTGTTTCTTCTCCTGACAATTTGACACATATAGGCGGGGCTTAATACGTATCTCTGAATATCGCTTTTGTGGTTAGACATATGCTTGCGAAATCAAATGGTTATGACAACTCATAAGTATTCATGCATCTAGTTTGCAATCAATACGCAAGCATTATTACGTGCAATTATAACCGAATGTCTAAGTAAAAACATGTATTACCTAAAAACGACATACATGGTGCGTTATAAGCCCTACCCTGCCATGTCAAATAATCTTGACGACTTTTACTATTAATTTCACTAGGTGAGGTTGGAGACTGGAAGAACTGGTTCACTGTGGCACAAAATGAACAAATGGACGCTGTTTATGCAGAGAAAATGAAAGACAGTAAACTTAATTTTAAGCTTGAATTGTGAATTTTCTCTGTAAAATAAATACATCGATCGTCATCATGAACTGAATGCTCTGTAACATACATACATCGTACTTCATCATGAACAGATGTCAGTGAAATCAATGAAGATATTCTAATGTCGCGAAATTTGACTCGAATGTAAGAGGTTATGTAAACGGATCTTTTTGTTTATATTTATATTTTATCTTATTGTTTAACCATCGAAGTATAGAGGTATCGCTATTGTTTATAATCTTTCAAAACACTCAGGAATAGGCTTAATAAATGGAGTGAAAGTAAACATATTCTGAACAATGTACAGTTTGGCTTTCGCGATAGTCGTTCTACATCTGATGCCATCTTTGTTTTGCACTCTCTTATACAAAAGGTTTTAAGTAAAACAAGTGGTGTATTGTCATTGATTTTGAGCGTGTTTTTGACACCGTGCACATACATGCATTATTGCTTTTGGAAGCCGCCACAAGCTGTAAAATGGTCAATGTGTTAAAATCAACATATTCAAATGTTAAATCATGTGATGAATTGAATATGAACATGCATCTTTCAGCTAATACCACCCGTTGTTATTCATTCTTTTTATTTATGATATTGTGGACTCGATTGTCTTGAACCATTTGGACGAAAACGACTTGAACATTCTTTCTATCTATCTGATTATGTAAATAACAACAAACCCAATAACCCTTCTACTTCAAATAGATAACGTTTATAGATAGTAATTAACATGGGGGTCTAAACGTTAATAAATCAAAAACAAATGTTTGCGTTTTTCGCAAAGGTCATCATCCTGTTCGGAGATGTTTATTTATTGACACCAATTCAATTTAAATGGGAAACAGTTTCGTACATCTTTGCTTGAGCTTCAGTTATGATGGCAATTTAACCACTGCTGTTACAAGGTTACATGACCAGGCACTGAAAGCATACCATTAATTCAATGGTCGTCCCATCCCTTTATATGGATATAAGGTTTAGGGCAACTACAACTATACATTCATTGATAAACTTCTTTTTTGTAAAGACATTTTGGGAGTAAGTCAACAGACTCCAAACTATGCAGTTTGCGGTGAACTTGGGACGTTTTCCTCTTTATATACTTGTTGGTGGCCATGTTTTTCGGAAAATATGTACAATCTTGGTAGAGGGTGACCCAAGAGAGTTGTGTGCCAAATTATTTTCAAATCGGGCCAGTACTTTTGGACAACAAGTTTGTTTTAGGTTTTCACTTTATATACATATTAGGGAAACGATCTCCATGTTTTTCAACGGATCGGAATAATTTGAACGATCTTGGTAGAGTGTTACCCAAATAACATTTCTGCAAAACAACTTTTTCAAATCGGGGATGTACTTTTGGACAAGATCTTTTATATTTTCACTATACACTTCGACGAATTTCTAATCGGCCACCATATAAAATATGATATTATGCGACATATTTAATCAATAAATCTAAAGTTGGGTTATTTTTGTATTGTATACACCAATCTATCGATTTACAGAAAGAAAACACGTATTCATGTACAAAATCATCCATGCGGAACGGTAGGTGCAAAAATAGGTGCGTTTCTCGTGCACGGCATGGTAGTTGTCGTATTTGGCAGGAATGTATTCTTCGTGGATTGTCTTTTATGAAAAACATTAAATATAGCGAGAATGAGCATTGCAGAACGCGCCCAATCCGTCGGAATGGTTCGTGCTGGCGCCCCCATCAGACAGGTATGTTACGCGTCGTTATAAAAAGCACCATGTCACGCGGCTAGAAGCACACAAGTAATGCTTGCAGACAACAACGTGCGAACACTCCAATGGCCTGCAAAAAGACCGGATTTAAATCCGATCGAGCACGTGTGGGACCTATTAAAGCGCAAGGTGCGTGCCCAGCCGCTGCAACCAAATCTCAGGGAGTAGAGCTCACCCGTGTTATTCATCAGATGTAGGCGGCAATTCCACAACAGTATCTTCACATATATATTATATCAATGCGGACAAGGTGCTTTGCTGTAATTGCCGCAGCAGGTGGACATACACAGTATTTCAACGCAATTAAATACGACGTGATTTGATCTTGCAGATTTTGTTTTAAGGGTATCCATGTAAACCCTCTCTGTTAAGTTATTTCCCGTGATCAAATTTCAATGAAGTTTTGTTTTACATTTTAGGAATAAATTGTATTAAACTTATATTTGGTTATTTGTATTTTTCTCCGAATACTTTTTGCAAACAATACAGCTCGTTTTGAGCTGACTCGCCTGAATATGTATTGTTTGCAAAAAGCTCAATATTGCCTTTGGCGTCGAAGGAGTTAACCAAACGTAACAGCAGTTCGGATTGCTTAGTCAAGCAATCACAACTGCTGCTCTGTTGTACTGTTTTCTTAACATTACTTCATTACTGGCTTGGCTTTCATAATATAATTTAATATAAATGAATTACGAAAGAGAACATTCGTAACAGAATTAACCAGCCGTCGATAACTCGAGGTAATCTGTGGATCCCTTTTGACTTTGAGTTATAGCAAGTCCACTGTATAATTACGGAAAAGGTAGAAAGCGCGTCAGGGATAGCTTCCTACGTTTCTCTTATGGCTCATAGATAAATAAAGGTTTCCACGATTTTCAAAGGGCCGATTCTTACCAATTATACAAGTAAATGACCACAATTGTATGCAAATATATATGTTTTGTTTTTTAGGGTTGCTCTCTTCTCCGCTTGGGTGTTAATGGTACATATACATGTATACATGTTTGGGACTATTGTAGTTATTGTAGTTAGTGTTAGACATATTGAAAAATATATAAATCAATCGTTGCTGATATAGGGACATTGTGAAAAGAGGAGAACTGGTCCAAATAGGCGGTTTCTCTTCTTGTCACATTGTAATTGTTGTAACTGTCTATTTTTTTTTTTTTTTCATTTTTCATTTTTCAAATATCTCCAAGCGAAGATGTTGACGGCGGTTAAAGGCAAACTTATGAAAACATTACTTATATTTCGCCACCAGGAACTTTGTAAATATGTATGTATGTTTATTTTCTCTGTTGTGTTACTGTCAGTCAGCAGTTTATATAACATGTATCCTCATGGGCTGGAAGCCTAAAGGAATTTGAATGAATAAACTTATCAAACTATAATTGTCTTTAACATCTATTTTAAAGTCACTGTGACAAGCGTCATTTGCCAATGGGCTTACAGTCTATGTGGAAAAGCGGCCAGTTACTTGGAAAGAATGTTACGTGGAGTACTGGTGTGAGGAAGCTAGGAAACACATGAGTAGGTGTACTCGCGGCCGTGATATGACTGAACAATTGTTGAAAGTAGCGTTCAGCCCCAATCAATAAATTAATCAATCAATCAATACATTAACCAATCAATCAATTAACCAATCAATCAATCAATCAATCAATCAATCAATTAATTAACACCCATTTCATCCCTAATAACGGCATTTTTCCTAACCAAATGAAACGATTCTGAGAAGATTCATATGGATGGATGTATGCACTTTGCGGTTTAATTTTTAATGTTTAGTTCTTGTTTTTCTTTTCTTTGGGGAGGGTTTGTTTCATCAGAATTTCGGATCGTAAATAAGACGTTAGCTGATCTGTATCTTTTTTAAATACACATACATGAATGTTTGTTTTATTGCGATTTAACACCATTTTCAACATTAGTTCAGATAGACCACAATCTTAGTAAAACCAGATCTTAACTCGCACAATCGTATATACGTATATAGAAGTTGTTTTGGTCTGATTTTAATTATATTGGATATACCAAGGCGACAGTCCGCGGATTCGTGATCCTTAACAACCCAGTACTATGCTAGGATATGTGCCTTGCCTATGGCCACTGCACCATAATCGCCGAGACTCGAGATCGAGCCCAGGACGCCCGGTTCCAAATCCCCGACGCTTACCACTCAGCCACGGTGATTCCCATAAATGAATGCACAGGGTTGTAAACCTTTTGGATGAACAGGAGTGATGACCCATATGGTGACATTAAGAGTTGAAAGTGTCAACGGCAATGCGTCTGGTAGCATAAGCAACAAGGGTAATCTTAGTCTGCACTGTGCATATTGATATAGTTCTACGACTGATGCGCTGGTGTCAGGAAAGGCTTACCAGCAGGACTGATAATTAACACAGGAACGCCGTGATATGACCGAAATACCGTATAAATCGGCATAAAACACCATAGAAACAGGCAAAACATGTCCACAGGTTCTTATTGACGCCTTCCAACATGTACTACGTGGTTCAAGACAACCAGCAATGGTTATGTGGTAAAGCTGGATAATCTCTTCCATGTCTCTTTTTTACTCTCGACAATTTCAGGCACATGTTACCTGCCTGATTCCGCCATCACACATGTATGCGATATGAAAGGGATGCAACATACTCATTACTTCTATCCCCCTCAGATGGAATGTGTCGGCCCGGATTAGCCTGCGCGGATACTCCGAGACCATACTGTTGCTTTTCTTGTGGAAAGGCTAAAATGGAAAATATGTTCGTAACATGCTGTTTCTGTTTTCTTTAACGTTTTAAAATAACCCCATCCCCCCTTTAATAAAAAAGAAATTGTTATATTTTGAATGCACGTTCAGTTACTGTCTTTTTATAACGCAATCACTCGATCCAGAGTGATCGCCCTTTAAACAATGTTAAAGTGGTTTAAAAGTCAGCTTCAAATCAGAGTGAAAGCTCAAAGAGTTAGACCGAATCGGCATTTACAGGCACTAACGATAACATAAGTGCATGTTAATGTCACATTGCAAAAATCGTTTGCAGTTCAAGATATCTTCGGCAAATCTGAAATAGCAAAATACAATAAGTGACTTTACCTTCTTGCAATGGAGTTACAACAATTGTGTTGCCTGTTAGATATTAGGGTATCTAACCAGGGAAGTGCTAAATGGGCTTTCGAAGGAAAATAACGATCACTTAAGCACACTGTGGTCTATTTATTTTAAAAATGTTAACTTTACAGAATGCAGATATAGAATCGGAACGAACACACAACGATACAGGACGATGTTAGCCTACAAGTACAGTTCTATTATTATTTGTATTGATTTATATCTTCGACCTTCGACTTTTGACATAACCTAACTACTCGTTGCGTATTCCTAGGCTTTTAACAAATGTGAAGTGCTGTTCCGGTTGAATGCTACTATATCATAAAGTCTATAACTGATGAATGATGAATGTATATCAAGGTCAAATGATCATATATTAGTGCTATGTAAACTGACCATGTTATGTATTCGTCGTGCAAAGCGCCAGTTGAATTAACACTCAAACATGCCGTCACAATACCTGCATAGAATTCTTGAGTGAAAATCTGCAAATCCCAAAAGATAATTAATCCAGTTGCATGGATTTAGCAGGAAACGCGTTTTAAATGTCAACGCGTTGTGCTGGGCAATGATAAATCCCGATCCGCGGTCTATATAAGTAGTATGTATGGCTCTTAGGCCCCAAACAGAGATGACGTAATCGGCGGCCATTTTGTTGACCTAGTTACTATTTATAGTATCTCATTTGCATATAAGGATTGACACGAGTAAGGACGCCATTTTGTAGTTATACAATGACTGCGCATGCGTGGCGGCCATTTTGAATGTTCTATATTTAGAATGACATCATGGGTCTATATTTAGAAAGCTTTAACAATGGAGCAAGTGTTTCAGTAGCACCCTTCGGGCGAGACCACCAACGATTTGTCTCTAGCCTTCTACCAATAGATTCTAGCGGGTATGTTGTTGGAACCCTCGAAAATAATGGCGGGGAAATTCGACCTAACCTTTGCTACATTGTTTCGGGAAACCTGACACGAGACATCCATACAACACGATATATCCCTTTAATATGTTGTATAGTCGAGCCGAAGCACGCAGTCAAACATGTATGGTAAAGCAATAAATGTAACGTCTTACCTCGAGAACGTCCAGAGTTCAAATGACAGATGCGCATGTCCTGACACCACGATCTATTTTTAGACGCGTTATTTCACAATCAGAAACACACCAGGTGTCCGAACAATAGACCATTGAAATGTTAATCTCCTTTAAAGGCGCCATACTGTCTGCGTCTATTTATTTAAGGCCGGAAACATGAACAATGCCCAATTGAAATGTCAAAGTTAATCTCCTTTAAAGGCGCCATACTGTCTGCGTCTATTTATTTAAGGTCGGAAACATGAACAATGCCCCATTGACATGTCAAAGTTAATCTCCTTTAAAGGCGCCGTACTGTCTGCGTCTATTTATTTAAGACAGGAAACGTTTACAAAGGACTGATATTTAAAGCTGGTCATTTTCAATGTCCGTTTATTCTGCGCTTTACTTTTAACATGTTCAGACTGTCTAGCCACGTGATAGAAAAACATTTAAGTAACCGTAACTCGGACGCTTCTTTGTTTTTTAACAAAGATAGTATGATGAGTTGCATAAAGCAATGTTTGGCGGCTCCAGACAAAGCCTGCGCTAAACCAAATAAACTTATTCTTGAAAAGGAGATGAGTGAAGACATTGGTATGTTAGGTTTTGCCCAAACTTATACACAGAAATTGAGAGTCATTTGCAATCCAAGCAAAGACTTTGTGATTTCGGCCTATCCCATTAAGTAAGCAGTCAGACACTTCCCTTTTCAGGGAAACCGTTCCTTTTTAGGGACATTAATATATCTCAGTGCACTCTAGATAGAAAAAATATCGCGCACGTTCGAACTTGAATTTCTATAAATAGATTATGTGTCATTTTCTATAAATAGATTATATGTCATTTACTATAAATAGATATTTCTAACTAACCAATCAGAGTTTACAGAGAGAACAACTCAAAGGTATAAAAAGACTGCGAAACATCTGTAGCAGTCACAAGAGCCTTAAAACTCAACCTGACAACATGACGAACGTTAGATGTAAACTGGATTTGGGGAATGATCGTTACGTTCAAGTGAGTGAATGGAAAGAAGAGTTACGGGTTGACTTAAGAGAATGGAACGGTAATGTTCCTACGAAAAAAGGAATTAGCTTGACATTGATGCGATATAAAAATTTCGTAGAAGTGACAGAGACCGTCGACAAAGCTCTCCTAGACAAAGAGTCCTACGAAAGACATCTTGGTGGAAACGTGTACTGTACAGTTAAAGGGTCATGCGTAGACATTAGACAATATTGGAAGCCTGAGGAAGAAGTGGTGCCTACCAAGAAAGGACTCTGTCTAAGACCACTCGAGTACAAACGCTTAAAGGAACTGATAACGGAAGTGGGACAGACATTACCTGAATTGGACACGGTTGTACCTTGTTACCTACAAGGTGACCATATGAACCAATTGGGGATGTTAAGCTGTACCGAATGTAATCCAAATGATTGTCACAACTGGTAACTTGTATGAACCCGTCATTTTATAAATAGAATTCACGGGACATAAAACTGTATATAAGAAATATTATTGTGACATTCTGGTATCAACCATCGAAAACATGTACCGTACAGACTTCGGGGGCGACAGAGGAATGGAATATTATGATAGAAGACTCGAGACCTTTAACACCTATCCAAAACAGTTGGTTCCATCCAAATATGAATTAGCCCAAGCCGGTTTGTATTATACTGGACAATCAGATAAAGTAATTTGTTTCCGATGCGGCGTTAACTTGAAAGACTGGAAAAGGGGCGATAATGCCATGGACGAACATCAAAAATGGTCGCCTCACTGCGAGTATATAAAGATGGTAGGAGGTATCTTTTCAAATAGTGGTATAGATGTGATTGGCTAAAAGCTGAACATGACCCATCAGAAGATATATATATATAAAGACTGATCTAAACGTGCATACGTTCATTATGATAGGTGTCGTGGTCGTGGTATGTTGGTTAACTGATAAGTTTGGCTGGTGGCTGTTAATACGAAAACTAAGAAGAGAAGCCAGGGAAGCGACAGATCAATTATCGCGGATATTGGATCTACATTTGGGACTACTCCGAGGTGGATAATGATTAATAATATCGTCGTGTGTACGGATCTACAGTGTGATATAAATTTAAGACAACTAACAATACAATGCTCCAGTATCATTTATAACCCTAAAACATTTCCAAGCGTTCAATGGAAACACTCAAAGATTGGTGGCCATTGTATGGTATTTCGTAATGGGAAAATGATTGTCAACGGAAAGGCCAAGTCTGTCAAGGAAGCTAAGAGACGCCTGAGACAGTACGCGCGTCTATTACAAACATTAGGATGGAATGTTCAGTTAAGACGAATCAACGTCAGGACGATATCCGCCTCTTACAAAGTCGAAGGACCTGTAGACGTGTCACACATCGTCAGATACTATCGAGGAAGTTACGAACCAGAGCGATTTCCAGCCGCCATGTTTTATAAAGACTGTATCCATTTCACTTGTTTTCATTCCGGTACAGTGCTCATGACGGGCATCAAGGATGAAAATCAATTACTCACTATATGTATGCCAGTATTGATCGAATTACCATTATTGTAATATGTGCCCTGGGGGACCGCCCTAATCCCCAGGCGTACTGTATTGAGCGGGGTCAATAAAGAAATATGTAAACTGTACTTCATGTGTTGTTGTTCATTGCGTGGGATATAAGAAAAAAGAAACGAATAGTTACACTTTTTACAATTTTATTATACACATGTCTTAAGAATCAATTCACATCATAATTTAGTTTACACAGTAATTACGCGACTCAAGAGTCGTTCATTATAGTCCAAGTTCACAGGATTAAACTGTTTGATAATACGTCTCATACTCCATCCACGACATCTATGAATAGCGTAAAACAAGCAAAACTGTCCGCAGGTTTGTGTTCCATATTGTTGGAGTCGTTTTTCGTTATACATATAAGGTTGTCCATTGGGCAGCAACGCTCGTTTAAAGTGTATGTGGTAATAGTCCGGTGGGTGTCCCGCGGAATCGAAAAACTCGGCTGGTCCTCTCAATGGAAAGTAAAAGGCGACCCAGTGTTGACCCGGTTGATGACTCTTGTCCGTATTGACGATGTACACTTTAGGTCTCCATTTGATACTACGCGGTAACTTGTCAGCAGGCACAACACCTCCAAATTGTTTTACACGCCTCATTCTGTATGTCAACTGGGATGAATTCATGACTCTAATACAACGTTTCGACTCGCGTCAATCTTCATAAGCGATGGAAATTTGGCATACACAATGACTGTACACGTTTCGGGTAAGGCTTCTGAGAATTTGAGTTCCAAACGGGTATGAGCTCTCCGAGCAAATCGATCATTTAAGTCTCCTTCCGGATTGAACACGTACAAGCAGCATCCCCTTTTAAAATCTTGTCGTGTCAAATGAATAGCGCTTTCAACTCTAGACGTATACAGTCTCTGGTAGGCTTCGACGTAGTTGTCACTCTTATAGCTGGGTTGTAAAGGTGACGAGGGTGTAGACTGACTATCCACGAAAAATCCCGCGTAATTACAGTCGAAATGTTGAAAGTTCAAAGGGTTCTTCGTAAATTTTCCGTGAACGCCCGAAGACGATACCAATCCCACAATCAATTGTCTGGGAACATCGCCTTGAAATAGGTCATCCGTGATGAACGAGTACTGTCCACTAGGCACGGCGTAAGACTTAACGACGGATCTTGTATAGGGATAGAGAGCCTCTGAGTTTTTAAGTGTTTTTGACTGTCCGATAAACAGTTCGGGGTCAACTTTCACCATAGCCACTTTTAAGGCAGCTTCTTTAATGACTAATTTGTAGGCATTATCGTCAGTAGCAGTGGCTAACCGGAACGGATCTTTACTCTGCCACAGTTTGATGTTGACAGGTACTCCATTCAGTAGTAATCTGTCTTGTTGACACAGGTCGACTTGAAGACGTCCTATAACATCGTACGTTTTACTTTCAGCTGTCCAATAAGATCTTATGTAAAGCCCATTGTTTCTTCCCGCAGGGTCCGTGTCTTCCGGATGATCACTATCGTCTTTATAAAATCCTATACCGTTTAGATCGTGTTGGGTTGGATTACCCAACAGCAAATCCAAGTACGCCTTATAGGCATAATTATTTCCCACTTCGCTAGTCGGGTGTTGTTGGATATTTAAATCAATCTGTGAGAACATCGAGTGTAAGATGTTGTTGGTCACACCCACGTGGTCTGTCTTTTCCAAACTGGTCCCATCAGTTTTAACAATGTTGAAATTAACGTGAAGTAACGTGTTGGTCAAATCGATATAAGCGCTGGATGTCCCCGGTATATTAAACTCAATGGCGGCGCCTTCAGTCAGTTGATTGATTGGTCGAAATGTAAGCCATTCCGTTTTCTGTGAACCGGTGTGAACTTTTGGAGCTTGAAATAAGGACAAACTGTCACCGTGTATTTCTTCCATTACGACAGTTGATCTATGTTAGAAGGCTTTTTTCTCTTGGTATCCTTTTTGGATTGGTTGGTTTTTCTTTTGACTGTAGATTTCTGTTGTTTTCTTGCTACGTCATTACCCTTATAAACTTCCTTCAACTCTGATTTGGCTAGTTCAACAGCTTGAGCCACGGGTGTCACAAAGTTAATGGTGGGTTCTTTCATCGTCCCACCCATCTGAATTTTTTCCACGACGTATTGTCCTTTATGATTAGGTTTCAACTTCCCTTCGGCCATCCGTTGAAAATGACGTGTCCACATTTCTACTCTATCCATCGTCGACGTAAGTGAAGTACACAGCGGGTAATAGTTTTATCTTTGGCTATTAGCTGTAACTTTCCTCCCCTTATAAAGATTCGGATTCGATCGATATGAGTCTTCTTTACCGGAACGTAATAGAGAACAGGAAATTCAAATGGTTTCTTTCCTTTCTTAATATTACGTAATCGTCGTAATACGGGAATCATCGTGTTTTCAGCGTAAGACTCTTGACATAGGTCAGCGCACACATAAAGTGTGTCCGTATTTACATTAGGTTCGATTTCGGCCAAGGCGCATTCCCATTGACCTTCTAACGTGTACACTCGAGGTAATTCTATCGTAAATTCTGTAGACATATTATCAGGGTATTCATCTTTAGAGTCGTTACTGGACAGGAACAGATAGTGGTTGTTCATCTTGTTGATGAATGTCGATGTCCGATTCTCTCTTATAAGTTTTGAGAGTTCTCCAGTAGTTTCGAGCTTCCGAAATGGCCTCGTCTATGAGTGGCGTTAACTGTTTTAAAGTGAGCCATTGATGAAGTTCCAATTGTATTCCTATAGGGGTCGCCGTTCCGTTAAGAAAACGCCGAATATCCAGAAATATTAGGCCATTTTGGTTACACAGTGTCCCGTAAACATTCCCCTGAAGATGGTATTGTTTGACGTATAGGCAAGCCGTATGATTAAGATCGATGGGTTGGATTTCGTAGTCTACCGGACGACGATGTGTGACGGACACGCTGATCATGACAATACCTGGTAAGGCACAAAACAAGGCTATGAAGACAACGCCTATCAACTTTACGACCCTGAAATGACCCTTCAACTGATCTTCTCCCTCCAAACATTCCTGAATGAGAGCGTGACTCGTCATAGTTAGTTGATCACGGTGAAGAACATCCCCCCTTATAAACTATAACGCGAGACGTCTTTTTCTGGGATCCAGGTATCGTATTTCTTAGGCCAATGTAGCCAACGGACAAGCACTTCCTTTTGTCTTTGACGTGTTCTTTTCCTCAGTACCTTTTCAATGTGATACTCGGTTGTTTCATCTACATTTACCGCTTGTAACTCGGGTTCATAAAAGGTCCCCTCTATGGTCTCACCATCCCAGCCTTCCAGAGTATACACGTTCACATCTTCTCTTCTGTAGCGGGATTTGACTTTGAAGAGTTCACCCGTCCATTTTTGTGAATATTCTCGATCGAACACGCTTCTGATGTGTGATATACGCACGGTCTGGCCAATTTTAAACTTATATCTTTTCTTCTTTTTTAACTCGTTCTTCGACTCTCTCTTTATTGTCGGATTCTTCTGACCTTTCTGTCTCAATAAATATTGTTGTAGCCTACTTTCACTTTCGTTAGACTTATTCACAGATATTGGTGTATCGCCTAGGCTTCGATGAACGGTATGATTGTAGCTGTTGACCATGTCCTGTAACTTGTCTATATATTTCTTTGTTCTCGTTTTCAGCATACGTCTAAATATCTTGTGTTTGATGGTTTTAATGACACGTTCAGCGTAGTTGGCTTTTGTTTCGTTTTGTGCCAACCTATGATGAATACCATGACCTTTCAAAAACTTGGATACGTCTTTGTTTTTAAACTCTCTTCCTTTATCGGATCGTATGGTCTTTGGGGTTCTCTGACCTAAAATCGAGCTAAGGGCGTTCACCACCTCGACCCCCGTTTTGGACTTGAGCGGTTGACACCATGTATATCTGGAAAATACGTCAATGACCACTAGTATGTACTTGAAACCATCATTATCTTTGGCCAGTGACATCATATCCATTAAGTCTATGTCCCACATACTGTCTACGCCATTGACAATCACCCGTGATCTTTTAAAATGTCTCCTGGCTCCCCGAGTGAGAGAATAAGCATCCTGGTCTTGGAGCCATTTCCGAATTCTATATCGACCAATTTTGAATTTGTCCTCCGATTTCACTACATCGTAAAGTTTGTCTGGTCCCGCAAAACTAGCAGGATGTTTCGGATTGAAATAGATGGACACCAAGTACTCCTTCCAGTTCATTATAAGTGGATCCACTTTTTTCTTTGAAGTTTTCTTTTCTTTTCAATGGGAAGTCCCGGTGGTCGTAATGTAACGTCACGTTTAACAATAAGCGTAGTCGGTAGATATATCTCCTCTAGACCTTTGTAAAATGTATCAGTTCCAAGAGGAGTGTAGTTCTTATGATGATATTGTGTGTCTTTCAATAAATCCACGATATGGGATCGTTGAATTGTTGTCCCCTTATAAATGAGTTCTCCTCGCTCGTTCCAAGCCAACGTACTCTTGGGGTCACGCGATATATAGGTCAGGATAGCTTCAACCCTAGATCGATATTTCTTAGGAAGCACTTCCAAAATGTCACTATTAGTCAAGTTAGTCGTCTGTTCAGGGGTTTCTCTTCCTCCATCATCGTGCGGTGTCGTGACGGAACGATCCAGTAAACGTTGATATGTATCGTAAGATAAAAGTATCGATTTCTGAACACTTTTCATTGTATATAGTCTTTGAGAGCGGGTTCCACAGATTTCAACAGGTTGGCAATTACTGCGCCTTGTTTACACAACAATTCTTTTTTCTTTTTACTACTAATCGTCGTGTCGCCCAAACGTCTGATAATATTTCTATGTCTTTTGAGCTTTGGTTTATGAGAGGGTGTAATGGGTAGTATACTTTGGAGTAAGTTGACTATCACTTCTGTCAACGCTCTTAGTTGATCGTTGGTAATGGTATCCAAAAGTTGTTTCCTTTGTTGTTTAGACGTGGTATTCATCAACAGTTGTAAATAACTCCAATGTTTTTTAATAAGCCGACTCATCGTTATTGTATAGGAACGGTACTTCCCCTTATAATCTCGTGTAAATGACAGGATCTTCTCCAGGAAACACGTTTGTTCTCATTCTATACTTGTCTTCTCCCATAGGCGTTAAGTCTAAAACTAAATACCCATATCTTTCCGTTGTAGCATTTTCGTAAGCTTCTACTAAGGTATTCGATTTACCAGGAAAAAGTTGTTGTCCCAGCGTCATAATCTGAGATGTTCCGCGTACATTTTTGAACAAAACCGTGTACCAACTATTTAAGGCGATACTTCTGGCCGATTTACCTTGTTGAAAAAGATTTTGAGATAGATAAATGACGCTTAAACGACGATGATGGCATCCCTGTGTAAACAGTAACTGGGTCTCTTTACTTTCTACGACTTGGTGCATGAGATCGTCTATTATAATCAAACTGTGTTCTCCATTCGCAATCTCTTCCAGTTTAGTCGTTGACGGTAAGCCACTATGTAGTTCAAAACGAGGAATGGTCTGTTCAATCATGTCGTAGAGAGGTTGATATACTCCATAACACCACACAATTTTCGTTGGTGGTTCTCTGGCATACATCGTATCGAGGTTACGTAATAAACGATACACCCACCAGGTTTTACCGGAGCCAGTGGGTCCAACTACCGTCATACTCGAACAAGGTTCGAACGGAAGTAAAGGAATCTCATTCGGGTGTGACGACAGCGGTGGTGGTGGTGGTGATGGTGGTGGTGGTGGTGGTGGTGGTGGTGGTGGTGGTGGTGGTGGTGGTGGATACGCATCAGTAAACACACTCGGTGGTGGTGGTGGTGGTGGTGGATACGCATCAGTAAACACACTCGGTGGTGGTGGTGGTGGTGGTGGTGGTGGTGGTGGTGGTGGTGGTGGTGGATACGCATCAGTAAACACGCTCGGTGGTGGTGGTGGTGGTGGTGGTGGTGGGATGTATGTGTCGTTAATTTGTTCATGTATATTTCTTCTATGACGAAACATGGCGTCTCTCCGAGAAAAATGACGTTGACACACTGGACATTGATTCATGATTACTTATATTTCGTCGTGTGCACTCTTATAAACTTTTGCGAAATAAACGAGAAAACAATTATGTATGTGTATGATACAACAAAAATGATATTTACAAAAATGATATTTACAAAAATGATATTTACAAAAATGATATTTACAAAAATGATATAACAAAAGGTAATACAATGGTTATATGATACAAAGCAAGATCAAAAGATTTTATTTACATATTATTTACAACAAAGTAAACCCAAAAAAAAGAATTCTGTCAAAAACCGTAAGGTTCAGTATCAAAATTGTCTAATCTTCTTCTTTTTGTATAAACCATTTGATATGTTTTCTGTTCCTCTCTATTATAGAGTTTCCTTTTTCCCTTATCCCTACATATTTTATTTGGATTTGTTATTGTTATTGTTGACTGAACTTTTGGATCAGTCACAATAGCTTTAACAGATTCAAAATTTATCATTTGGCTGTTTTTATAGTTTAGGGTAAACCCTCTCACTTTACAAGTTTCTTTGTGTGTATTGGTTTTGTACGCATAATTTTTTGGACCACCAGACACATACTCTACAATGTATTCTCCCGTTCCAAGTTCATCTGTGAGTTCACCCAGATAGTCGCCCAATGGTGGGTCATACTGTCCGGGTCTACTCACATAAATAACACTGTCTGTATCATAGTACAGAACCCGTGTGTCAACTTTTTCCAGGACACTGTAGAGTTTGAGTCTAGCCCAACACGTGGTAAACGTAGCTAAATAGATGTTCGTTTTATTATCTTCCGGTTGACAGTCCTTTTTGTAGGTCCACTCTATTTGTACCATATCATTATTTAATATATGAAAATCGGTAGGTTGTTTCATTGGATCCGAAAACAATTGAAAGAACAGATTGGCTTGACTTTCGTGAAAAAATTCAGTCTGTCTCATATTAAGTCTCTGACCAAACTTACCCCAAAAACTATTGAGGCATAATTTGGCCAAAGCTCTTAAACCAGGGTTCTTTGAAATGTTTTCCTGATCCAATGAAACTCCCTCTTTCTCAAGATAATGTTTAATATAATTATTGGCATCCGTTTTAGTTTTAATCCAGTCCGGAGAACCGCTCGCCTCTTGTTTAAACTTTAAAAATGTGTTTATATAATTGGCGAACAGTCCTCCTTCTCTAGTGTTAGAATCATATTGGGTTGATTCTTCCCAGTGGTATACTTCATATATTTTTTGAATACGATAACCTAGTCTTAGAGCCGTTTCTATTTCGGGAGTGCACCACGTACCTGTCAACTCTCTTTGTTCATCAGTACAATCACATGGGTTGGGATTCTCATTATCCGCGCAGGTCTGACACAAAGGAAATTTCAGTTTACCGTTCGACCTATACGGAAGAACTGGATGATACAGACCCCGAGGGGGTAAAATCTTGACCTTGGCAATACCAAAATAGTCCTTCATGTCACCGAAATCTTGAGTTATGATCGAGGGGTGACCTACGGGATATCGACAATACTTATTAACCCAGGGATACAAACTCGTGAAATCCACGTACTTGACTTTTTCGTTAGCCTGAACTTTATAGTAGAGTTGACTAGCATTGGTACGACCTCCGAAGAAACTTTCTCTAGGATCTAATCTATCCGATATATCTAAATGTTGAGCAAAGTGTTTCATTTCAGCGTTTGTAAGCATTTCTTTTTTGAAGTCATGGTCCCAAATACAAACATATTTCATTCCTAATTTTTTAACGTAGGCTTTCTTTTTTAGAGTTAAAGCGTACAACTCGTCTAAAGACTGACGGGTGAGTGGATGGTACGTCTCTTCGCGATTGTCAGAGAAACAAACGGGGCAACCATGAAAAATACAACCGTGAAATTCATAAGCCGTATTTGTCTCTCTACAATAACCGTCCAATTTGTAACGACTTCCAGGTAATTTGTTCTCACCTCCATTCAGAGCATGCTGAATGTGGACATTATCGAGACGCGCTCTCCACTCTAACCACTGAATTGACACTTTACTATACTGGTCGTTGTAACCACTGGGAGGAATCTTCGCAATAGCAGTACTCACAAATTCTCTTTCACACACTGTTTCCCCAACGAGTTTAGATTCGTAGATCCATTCATTTCCTTTCTGTACATATAACTTCTCGTCAACGACTTTTGACTGTACCCATTCATCGTTTCCGGTCAATTTGACTCTCCATTTCTCTTCCAAAAATTTTGTTCTGAACACATTCATACATACAGACGCTATCGTGACGGAATCAAATGGATCTACGGCACCAAACCATCGTTTTTCTTTCTTACCTTTCTTATTTACAACCTCTCTTTCTTCACCCGTCGCTCTCATTAACAAATCTCTAAATTTTAAACATGATTGTCTTAAAATATCGACGTCACTCCTACAATACTCTAACATTTCATTCCTAAAATTAAACACACACTCCTTTTTCTCATTCAACCATACTAATAACTCATCCCTCTCTTTCTCACTCATGAAATCTTGTCCAAAATAGTGGGGTTCGGGAAAACATCCTATATAATTTTGATGTTCTCTCGTATTAAAAAAATGGGGAAACCACCCTTTTTTCAATTCGTTTAAACCAAAGGCTTTCGGTAATTGTGACAATTTCATTGGCAAAAAATTAAGACTGTCAATCACTTTGATATGTAAATCGCGCTCAACAGCCATATACATTATTTTCGAACCGCTGTAGATTATTTTGTCTGGCCTCATGGATTGATCAATCAAATATTCCAAAAGAAAATAACCGTCGTACCCTTTCATGTTGTGCGCAATGACTTTGAAATATTTATGTTGGTCCGTAAATAACCACTGACCAAACTTTTCCGCGGTATCCGTTCCTTCGAAAGTGACTTCCCTGAACCCACATTTACCTGGACAAGGACCTTCGTCCTCATTCTCGTGTGAATCAGTGTTGTCACATTCGTCGCACCGGGTACCGCAGCTGGGACATACTGACTCTGGTGTTAACGTTTGATCAATACATTTCGGACAAACGGTATGAGCTACAACGAAATTTGGACGATGTGTAGCTTTTCCGCACCATGAAGATTTACAATGTTGGCATTTAGAGCAAGATGTACATACCTGTGATTGACAGTCTTGACAATTTGGGTTTTTCAAGGGTAAATATCCTTTATTACAAAACAATTTCTCATCCTGAGAGCACTCAAAATCAAAAAAGATAAACTTGGGTATGTAATGTTCTTTGGCTTGAGTGGCTCTCAGGAAGCATAAATGATCATCCTGCACATATTTATGGCAGCTAGAGCACTGGTACTCTCCGCACTCGTGCTCCTCTTTCTTCCGCTTGTCCGTCCTCAGTACTTTGTAACATTGTGGACACTTCCACCATTTTTCGCACTGGGAAGGTCCACTTTGTTTTCCTTTTCCCTTTCCTTTCTGATGTACAGGGGCTTGTTTATGATTTGTGAAGCAGTCTTCCGATCGACAGGTCATATTACAAATGTCGCAATCGATAGGATGGTCCGTTGTTGGGCAGTGATCTCTTTTACACACTATACATCGGATCTCACATTGATGATATTCTCTGTTACTATAATGTTTGAGGCATTTCGAACAGAAGTACGAATCGCTGAAGAACCCTGTTATACTCGTAATGGCGTGAAAGTGGTCGTCATCCACCAAGTACAGATATATACATGGCCGTTGGTCTGTACTGGGACTGGTTAAAAACTTATTACCCAGTCTAGCACTAACTACCATAACGCGTACAGCCAGAAGCTCTTCAAACGCCTCTATATCATTAAGACTAGCTGGGCGATCCAGGGGTACACCAGCCATCTGACTGATGGCGACCGCTAGCTGTTTCTGTTCGGCCCGTCCTTTTTCCCTAAGCTTCTTGAAATAACTCTCCGGAACTTTTTGATGTTCCATTACCAATTCCAGATTAGTTTTCTTGACTCTGGTTTTGGTCACCTCTTTCCATTCTTCGGGGGAGCATCTGTTTAATTTGGCCCAGCTGACCCCGATCGCTCTGGCCATACATAGTTGATCATCATTGTTAATGGTCACGATGGACTTTTTCAATTGGAGAGAATTTTTATCCCCTTTTATTTTCGTTATTCTACGTCTGGCTCCTCCTTTCGGTAAATCAATGGTACCAACAGTAATGTAGAAACTCTCGTCAATTGAGAGATCTTTATTACTGTTGAGCACTTTTTCGATCATCGCCATAACACCGTCGGCGTTCAGATGGTCCCAGTCTCGGAGGGGAACGACGATAGGATCATGAAGTCCCTGGTGGTGTATAACGACGCGACCCAGATCGTTTCCCGCCAAATCACCCCTGGCCTCATTTAGGACATCTTGAAACATGTCATGGAGCCCCTCCCTCACATCTCGTAACTGTTGGCCGTGGTACCGTTCGTCAACCTTGACCTGGTAAGTTCGGTCCACGGCAGCGTTTTTCGCATATGTACGCTCTGACTTCTTTCTCATGGTGTAGCGTAATTTATGTGAGGGGCCAGGCTGACCACTTCCTGACTGAATGACAGGCATAGGAGGGTCCCAGTCCCCATCGTCTAAACACGCAGTGGCTAGCTCGTCCATTTGATCATCGAAGAGGATCGCTTTCATACTTTCGTCTATTTCGTCTTGATCTCTTATGTAGTCGACAGCTAATTCCAAATCTTCCTCATTGAAATCTTCGGCGGTGTTAAGCTCTCCTCCTAAATTTTGTAAAATGGAATCTAGTTCTCCATTGACAAAGTCATTGTCATATTCACGATGTCGTAACTGAAACAAACGAAACCTCACTGAAGGCGATTCCTGTATTCCCATCGTCGCCGCAAAATTCATTAACTCGTCAGCATTAGTGTACGAGTTGACCATAATTTCGAACGTAGATACGATATTGTCCATGTTGACGACTCGAGTTCTAGTGATAGAATACCGAAGTATGTTGAAACACACCTTTTTATACACTCGATTTCAAAACGAGGCTGGTATTTCATTGGTCGATATATTTAGTAACTTACGTCACTTTTCTCAAATTTGATTGGTCAAAATATTTTTCGGTAGGCTTGGTTGACACAGGTGTTCATCAGACAATGTGGCGCCTTTAAAGGAGATTAATTTTTGACATGTCAATGGGCCATTGTCCACGTTTCCGGCCTTAAATCAACAAACGCTGGACACCGTGGCGACTTTAAAGGAGATTAACTTTCAAAAGACTATTGTTCGCACACCTGGTGTTGAAATATCTGATGGTGCAATAACGAGTCTTAAAATAGCTCGGGGTAAGCGAGCATTACAAGGACGTTTATAACTCTGTCAATATTCAGTTCAACAACTGTCAATAAATGAGAACAGTGTACACGTTGTAATATTTCTGAAATAAACATAATCAAATTTATTAATATCGGAAATATGACCATTTTAAGAAATAATGACGTCACTTTCGGTTTGATCATCTCAATCGATAGAAAATACGAAACCCTTTTTAACGAGTCGAAACACGACTACATTCGGACAAGAAATAAAGGAGATATCAGCATTTACGCATTGAGAAGACTTTTGACGCACTTTGAAGAAAAACAATTAGTTAAAAGGCGATAACTAGAGAACTAATAAGCGTATGACCATAGTTTTTTCATATATGAAAAGGGCGCAATGAGATCTTTCCAACGGTATATCAAACTTGAGGATCGGAGCAAGTTCATTTTGGGGGTTTAAAAATCTCTCATATTACATAACTCGAAAACGGTAAACAATTATAGCGACAAACTTAGGTTTAAATGAAAGCTTTTTGGGTCTTCTATCATTTGGTAGCATAACGAGAAAAAGTTAAAGCGTAAATAGTGATACAAATTAACAAAAACCGATTTGACAACTTTAATTGACTCCTTTTCTCTAAATATTCGACAAAATTTCGTTTGACATATAACCATAATCATAATGTTGCTCTTAAACAAGATCTTGGGTGTCTTTAAAAGAGAGAAAGACATTATATGTTTCGTTAAAATGGTCACAGAAGTTTTATAACCTTAAATGTATATCTCTATAACTACCATAACTGGACAGCATTTAAAACTGTAACCATGGAATTCATAAAATCAAAGTAAACATTGACCAGTCCAACTATTGAAATTAATTTTTAATCCTAATCCAAGTCTATTTACACAAAATTTGTCAAAAAATATGTTTTTTCTTTCTATTCCCATTACTCAAATTAGCATTGCTTGATAAAGGAACTTTACTCTCTTTGGCACGTTTGACTTATCAAAATGGATATAATTAATTTTAGTGCATCTTTTTTAAATACAAATTTAATAAGTGTGATTATAAAAATTAAGGAAGCAGTGGATTTTCTTGCTTTTTATGGTGTAGGTAGCAACACTTTTAAAAAAGTAAACGTTTATTTGGACTATTTTGTATCTAGTCAGAATGTAAGGGTACATTTACAAGCTGACGATCTCATCATGTACGACGGCAATGATGAATGTGATGTCACTGTTACCAAAGTCAATTATGCGTGTACATCTGGAACAGTCAATTATTCCAGATGTGTTCTTCTCTGCAAAAATGTCATGCAATACATTTTACCTTTTTTGTCAAAAAGAAGAACAGAAATAAATACCTTGCAAATTGTTTTGCTAAATGAAACTTACCCCTTACCTCAGATGTATGGTTTGACTGATTATGTAAATAATGACGGTACATGCATTTTCTTAGACATTTCAAAACATCATTCGGATATGCATGTTATTGGAACTCTTTTGCATGAAATTGCACATGCAATGTTACCATATGGTATGGACCATAATAATATGTGGTTCACAAGTTTATCTTGCTTGATGGCCATTGTGAAGAATTCAAAATTAGCAATCGTAAAAGAAAACGATTACCAAACACTTTTGGTGGCTCAGAAAGGCTGTAATTTTGAGCCAAAACATTTTTAGATATTTAGCAAGATTATCCCTGTATCTTAATTTGTACATAATTTCACCTGTCTTCTTCTTAAAATGTAAACTTCTAAATCTTTCAGTTTTTAATAAATAAATGTTCCTTTTTCAATTAGTCAATGTGTAGTAGTTAAACAATATATAAAATAATTTGGAATAAGCGTGTGTATGTGTAAATATGGAGTGACGGAAACATAACATTTGGTAAGTAAATAGTTTTTCTTTCTTCTTCCTCTTCTTGTCTCCTTTTTTGTGTTTTTTTTTTTTTTTTTTTTTGTTATAGTTCTATCCACTTCAAAAGACCAAGCTTTAAATATCAGTCTTAACCAATTAGAGCTAACAGGCGCAGACAGTATGGCGACTCTAAAGGGGATTAATTTGCGACATGTCAATAGGGCATTGTAAACGTTTCCGGCCTTAAATCAATACACGCAGACAATTTCAATAAGCTATTGTAAACGTTTCCTGTCTTAAATAAATAGACGCAGACAGTACGGCGCCTTTAAAGGAGATTAACTGTGACATGTCAATGGGGCATTGTTCATGTTTCCGACCTTAAATAAATAGACGCAGACAGTATGGCGCCTTTAAAGGAGATTAACTTTGACATTTCAATTGGGCATTGTTCATGTTTCCGGCCTTAAATAAATAGACGCAGACAGTATGGCGCCTTTAAAGGAGATTAACATTTCAATGGTCTATTGTTCGGACACCTGGTGTGTTTCTGATTGTGAAATAACGCGTCTAAAAATAGATCGTGGTGTCAGGACATGCGCATCTGTCATTTGAACTCTGGACGTTCTCGAGGTAAGACGTTACATTTATTGCTTTACCATACATGTTTGACTGCGTGCTTCGGCTCGACTATACAACATATTAAAGGGATATATCGTGTTGTATGGATGTCTCGTGTCAGGTTTCCCGAAACAATGTAGCAAAGGTTAGGTCGAATTTCCCCGCCATTATTTTCGAGGGTTCCAACAACATACCCGCTAGAATCTATTGGTAGAAGGCTAGAGACAAATCGTTGGTGGTCTCGCCCGAAGGGTGCTACTGAAACACTTGCTCCATTGTTAAAGCTTTCTAAATATAGACCCATGATGTCATTCTAAATATAGAACATTCAAAATGGCCGCCACGCATGCGCAGTCATTGTATAACTACAAAATGGCGTCCTTACTCGTGTCAATCCTTATATGCAAATGAGATACTATAAATAGTAACTAGGTCAACAAAATGGCCGCCGATTACGTCATCTCTGTTTGGGGCCTAAGAGCCATACATACTACTTATATACACCTTAATTATGTGTCCATCTCGCCCTTTCCGACATACAACAAATCTGCAGCAGACGACTTTGGAAACATGTGAACACAAATATAGATAGTCCCTACAAATGAGGGTATAGTTACTGAATAAAGTTGAAAACATTATGGCAAAAAGAGAAACTGCTCGTTTTGATCAATTTCTTCGTTTGTCACAGTGTTTTCAAATGTCGTCTGCTGCAGAGGCGTCAGAAAGTGTCTATATGTAGGAAAGGGTTAAGTAGCTTCACAATAGAACTGTATAACATTCCTTTTTATTTTTAATTCGGTTAAATACATTATGTGGTGTATTTTTAAATTTCCAAACAGTTAAAACTTATCAATAACTGCGTAAATGATAATTGATCGTCGAAGAACACGTTTGCTTACACATATTTGTTGAGAGTGTGTTTCACAGGTTTTGACTCAATATTGTCAAATAGCGAAAACAATCCCAGTTATAATAGGTCCAATAAGTAATAAAAACAAAAATACCGATATGTCTCCACTATTATTACATTTCAAGAAGTATACGGTTTATGTGGATAAATAATCTTGGAGAGCTGAACATGTGGAAAAGGTCACCTAACCGGGAAAGTCTACTTCGTACAATTTACTTTGGGTGACATGCTTATGACATAAATTCACAGTATACGACTACATTTCCATGGTTTGCCCATGTATGCATGTTTACAATGTACCCACAACACAGGATTTGGTTAAGTAATAAGAGAAATATTGTGGGGAAAAGACCTGTTTACTCCCTCTTATCTAGTCCTCTACTTTTATCATATTTTGTTTTAGACCCAAACTCGTGAAACAGTTCATTTAAATGTTCATAAAACAATGTGGAAAAATCACAATGATGACATTCTATCATACTTTGAATTAACATTGAAATATTATTTCCCAAACAATCCATACAGGTACTTCGATATTGCGTATTGGCTGTTGTCTCTCGTGTTGTCTCTCTTGATTTGAAATACGACCAAAGCGTTGGCATTGTCACAAAGGCCAATTGCTAAACAACCATCGCTTTTTCTAAATGAAACACATTGTTGACTTGCAATTTTGTCCTTTTCCATCGAAAATATCTTTGCTTTTTTACCACCTTTCGTAATAAGGTGTAAGTTATTGGAATCTTTGCCGCAGACAAGTAGATTGTCTTTGTCATCAATATAAATCCCAACTGGTCTCTTTAACTCAGCATCAATGTACAGGTAAGTGATGGTTCCCTGTCTATCGAGACACATGACGATGTTAGCTGCACTATCCGAGACGAATACTGTGCCTGTGTGTTTGCTTACCTTGACACTGCTCGGACGGGTGAGGGTGAACATGCAGTTGTCATGGTACATCCCAAGACGACGTTGTAATGTGCCGTCCATGTTGAGCATGCGCACTTCACCATTACCAGGGTCATCGTGACACACCACAAATATGTCATCGCCATCAACATCGACGTTCCAGCATTTCCTATCGGTTTTAAGGACTCTTCCAACTTTAAGAATTCGTCCGAGCGTAATACATTGTAATTGTTGCTTTGGTCCCTGAGTTACGATGACTTCATCTTTGTTTACTTCAGCAACGTCGAATGCTGGAATAGATAACAAGGACTTGGGTTCAAAATCTTTATCAAAGAGCTTTACCCCATCTTTACCACACGCCATCACGAGTTGTCCATTGGGCATAAACGTGCAGCCATGGGCTGTATTCGAGCCTATACTGTACTCCTTAGGGCTGGATAAAGATATTGAAGTTTGCATATCATTATGTGGTGTTTTGTTGACAATGACTTTTCCAAACGACTTAATTTGTCTCTCCAAGTTTTCGATCAAGTTATCCGACTGAATTTTGACCTCTATCGTATGAATCTCCGATTCAATATCAGTTTTTGTTTGTTTAAATTGTGGCATTTCTCGATTCACTTTTGTAATTCCAAAGAACTTTGCCTGGTCGTCGAATGATTGTTTACACTTTTCCAAAAGACCTATCTGAATCTCGAGTTGACGTACGGCTTCATCAATAGTTTTGCAGTGATCGTCAATTTCACTTGTCAATTCGTTCTTTATTGTATTTACATTCTCAGTCATGTCGAATTCTAAAGTATCCAAAACGTTGTTGACATCGTTTCTGAGCTGTTTAATGTCACTAAGACATTTATCAACTTGCAAGTTCATATCTGATTTAGCAGTTTCTCTCTGTTTGCGTAATTTTTTGTATTCGGTTTTCAGTTTCTCAAGTTCCGTTGAAACGCTATCAAATGATCCACTCTTTTTCATCCTGTCAACTTCTTCATCTAAGTCAGAATAGTTGCATTTTTTATGGCCCACAATTTTACAAGAATAACAAACTGCTTCATTGTGATCTTTACAAAAATATTCCACTTGCGTGTCAGCGTGTTTCTCACAAGTTATTCTTGGGCTTTCCGGCGCTTCATCATGGCGGTTATCAGTGGTTGGAGTGCTATCCATCTTGACTTCAACTTCTGAAATGTGTATTGCTTCTGAAAAGAAATAATGGAAACCTTTTGATCACGAATCACAATCAGTATTCCTTTGTTTTGTTTGTTATTTTCAACAGGGTATCTTTAACGATATATCTGCAAAAGTAATTCTTACATGTATGTTTACAATTTACAATTTACAATATGTTATCCGTATTGATTTCTTTGTAACATGAACAGCGTAGTGCTAGAGCGTCCGCCTTTGGTGAGGGAGGTCGCGGGTCCGATCCCCAGTCGGGTGATACCAAAGACTGGTAGTAATGGCTTTCCCTCCTTGGCACTTAGGGTTGTGGGATAAGCATTACGACTGATAAATGGACCAGTAGTACTGGTAACGTACACAGGACACGTCGTGATATAACTGACACATTGTTGAAAGCGGCGTAAAACACCATAACAACAAGGTAGAAAATATGCGACCCGATTCACAGTATTTTTTTTCTACACGATTCCACATTGAAATAAACACCCTAAATGAAACAAAAATAAAATAAGATACACAATGTCAACTCCAAAAACGTTTAATCATATGCCAGTGACAAAATATCTACTAATGTATACTCCTTCACGCGCCCTCTTCGCACCGAAGTACTGGAGGGTAAATGCGCTTAAAGCTCTAGAAAAACCCACACAATTCTGCACAAAAGAAATAATTATGGAACAACACCACAGGAAACTTAAGTTTCAGAACTTAATAGAGAAGACGGAGATCAGCCTGCTCAGAGACAGTCCTATCAATGTCTTCCCTGTCGACAACCATTCATTCATCAAGCATTTTTATTTTTTAAGCGTCTGGAAGAAGCGTGTTTTACCCCACATTTAACACTCTAGCTGTATCACAACCTTTCCTGGGTAAGTTACCAGTACTACTATTAGGTATTTTATAATTAATACTAAACGTGTGATTACTCCAACGTTAACCATACAGTTTAATCATATACTGATGACGGGACATATGCCACCTCAATGGTCAAATTATTATCTGTCCAATATACAAATCTGGTCTGATGAATGATCCAAATAATTAAAGAGGAATATCTCTCGGAAATGTTATTTACAAAGTGTTTACTTCCATTTCAAATGATCGGCTATGTAAATGGGTCTCTATAAATAACCACATTAATGAATCTCAAGCCGGATATCGTAAAGGTCTTTCGCCAATTGATAATATGTTTACTTTGCATGCTATGTTAAAAAAAAAATCGAAAAAAGGCGAAGTTTCTATCATATTCATTGATTATGAAAGCATTTGATAATGTTTCACATAAAGCTTTGTTTGACTCTTAGAGGGAAAAGCAGCCAGTTGCTTGGAAAGCATGTTGTGTGGAGATCTGGTGTGAGAAAGCCAGAAAAGGCTTGAGTAGGTAAACCGGCCGCCGTGATATGACTAATAAATTGTTGAAAACGGCGTTAAAAAAGAATCAATCAATCAATTGACATCTTAGCAAGTGAAGAAGTATCTGGTTATTTGTTGAAAGAGCTGGTGACTATTTATAAGACAAACAACTCTTGTGCAAAAAGAAATGATTCCTGTACTAGTTACTTCCCCTGTTTAAAGGTTTTAAGTTCGCTAATGATTATAATTATGATATTTGTTCATATGTCAAGTATAAATGTAGCTCCAGATAATTTCGTAACCACCAACATTTCTAGAATTATAACATTAATGTTCGCAGATGATTTAGCAAGCTCAGCTGATACAGTCGTACAATACAGGGACAACTTAAAAGACTTTTCAAATACTGTTCGAATGCCAAAGATTTAAAAAAGATAATAGTGTTTAGAAATGGTGGACATCTGAGAAAAAGTTAAAAATGGTAGCTTTATAATAAGCTTAGTGTAACAGTTTCCTCTTACAAATACATGGGTTTAATTTTAACCACTAAACTGAAACGGTCTAAAGCGTGTTTAGTCTAACAGCACAGGCTAAAAAGTCATTAAACTGCTCAACATCATCGTTTTGGAGCCTTGAATTACATAGACTATTTTAAAATATTTGATACAATGGTACAATCAATGTTATGCTACGGGACAGAGCTATAGGGTACATATACAGAGATATACACGAAACGACACAAATCTTAGCTTGTAGACAATTCCTTGTGGGTTAATAACAGATCTCTCAATCAAATGGTTTTAAGTGAATGTGGCCGATTCCATTTATGTATGGATTATTTTGTTAGATTGCTATAGTAATGGTGCAAATTAATACGAACGACACCCCACAGATTTCGGATTATATATTATATCATGTTCAACAATTAAGACGACCAAAACGGACATACATATGTAACAGAAGTTAGGAATATAATTGAGCCGTTCAACGAGAAAACCCAACATTATGGCCTCTGCGTAATGTATCGATCCTGATCAGCCTGCGCAGTCCGCGCATGCTAATCCGGGCCGACACATTCCGTCTAAGGGGGGATAGAGGTATATAGTAATGATACCTGAAACAGAAAATCCACAGAAGGCGAAAAGTGTCTGTGCGGGTTAGCCTGCGCTGCGTGCTTGGGCTGATCCGGGTCGATACTTTACGCAGAGTCCACAATGTTGGTTTTCTCGTGGGACGGTTTATATTATTTAGTTAAGGGTTTGGATACATCTGGAATTCCCAGGATATTGGAAATCTCAGAATTTAAAATAAGGCTCAAGGATTTATTTACTTCAAGATTTGCATAATGCTCTAAATAATTCTAGTAAATCATAGTAGTGTATGCAAGTTAACTCTTTCCCACATACAAGTGGTAAAACATTGTGGCACAAGTAGAAATTGCTTCTTTTGCCACAATGTTTTCAAAGGTCGTCTGCTTCTAATGCACCAGAAAGCGTCTGTATAAGGGAAAGGGTTAAATCACTTTTAAACTTGGAACATTATTTAACTGTTGATATGCCTTTCTACCTTAGGGAAGCATTTGAAAAATTTCGGTGCTCGGAGATATAAATTAAATATTGAAGTAGGCAGACACCACTATCCTCAAGAGAAGTGCACATTTGCGCTTATTGACTTGAAAACATCGCAATTGATGTTATTGAGGATGAATACTATGTCTTTCTCTATTTCAAACGTTATGAAGAATTCACGAAAGATCGAAACAGCCGACTCATTCATTAGATTCATGTCAAGCTGCGACATATCAAATGTATTCAATATATATATGTAAATTAGTGCTCAAAATATTGTTGATAAGAAATTAAGAGTCTATGCTTAACATTTAGCATCCATAAAGTCTGATCTTTATCTACTCTAGTTGCTATTCATTTCATATTTTATCAAAAAACAACTACAGGGAAAGAAATCAAGAAATATTTGCATTTTGTAGGGGTAAACCAATTTATGTATTGTTTATATCAGGGGCCGGTTGCCAAAATATTTAAATCTTGAATTGTAAAATCCGTTCGACACAAACTTGTGTTCATGCACTATATATATAAATGAAAGTAGCATTATAAAACAAAAATTGCAAACATTGTGAAGAAAGGAAGAACATCTCATTATGAGCCAATTCTCCATGTTTGACAATATCCCTTAACATCTAATATCGGTTAAGTCTGATCTTTATCTACATTAGTTCCTATCCATTTTATATAATTGAGCCGTCCCGTGAAAAAGAAAACCATTGTGGACTCTGCGTAAAGTATCGACCCGGATCAGCCTAAGCATGCCGCGCAGGCTTACCCGGATAAACACTTTTCGCCTCCTGTGACTTTTCTGTTTCAGGAATCATTATTCTATATCTCTATTCCCCTGAGAGACGGAATGTGTCGGCCGGATCAGTCTGCGCGGACAGCGCAGGCTGATCTGGTCGATACATTACGCAGATGTCTATCGCCGCAGCTGCATTGTGGACTCTGCGTAAAGTATCGACCCGGATCAGCGAAAGCATGCCGCGCAGGATTACCCAGACATACACATGTCTTCTCTTGTGGATTTTCTGTTTCAGGAATTTTTTACTCTATACCTCTATCTCCCTGAGACGGAATGTGTAGTCCCGGACCAGTCTGGATGGACTGTGCAGGCTGATCTGGGTCGATACATTATGCAGAGGCCATAATGTTGGCTTTCTCGCGGGACGGCTCATATGTTGTTACATAAAAACTAGAGGGAAAGACAAGTACAAATAATTGTATTTTGTTGGGAAACAACTATTAAAGTATTGTATATTATATATGTTTATCACATTTACTGTTGGGATTCCTTAACAAAAAAGTATTACATCTATGCTAATTGTTATATTGTTCTGACTTAAAACGCTTAACCTTTCGTTTCGGTTAAGCGTTTCTAGTCATTCACCCCACCTGTATACGGAGAGTTAAGCTTCCACCTGATACGAACTTCTGCTAACTTCTATACGACAGTTACACCTAAAGACTGTATAGGAAATGAGAAAACGATCCCAATGAATGGTATCTCATTTACCGGCGGACTTCTCGAACCAGACCCAATACTATAATCCTCTGAATCTTTACAAACCGACCCATTCTAAAAATAGCATACGGGTTAAATGATTTATATCAGGGACGTAGATAATAGTTTGTTTAAAAATGCATATGGCTCTTATTACCTGGGTAAACAAAGCAATAAGTTGGTGTATTGTTATCAATGCATGGCCATCTCATAAAAAAACACACGTATCACATGATCTGTAAAGAAAGACAATGATCACATTTCACAAATATGAACCGCGATACAGAAAAAAAGGCAGCCGCTTAATTACGACCATCGTAGATCCAGACAAGCCATTCAGGGGTCAAGTTACAGAGGGGGGCTTTCAGCTCTTTTTCCCAAAATTGTTCTCGTATTATTAACGCGAATCCTATGTCTCACTGAGACGATTCTTTTGAGTACCCACAACCTAGCGTTATAGGATCATTTAAGGATTTTAGAACGTACAAAACGCCCCTTATTTAGAGCTCTGTTGGCCCACTGGAGTAGTAAAAAAGAATTGTCAAAAATAACACTGATGTTAATCAAGTCTATGGACCATTAGATAGTTTGTTCGGTCGTTTACGCCATTTTTAACAAAATGGTGGCCAATTCACTTATCCATGTCTTTTCTGACGTGCACAGACCGTACAATACAAAACAGTCTTTTCAAGCAGCAACTGGCTGCTTTTCTACATAGGTATTTTCCTGTGTTACAGCTAACTATAATATGTTTTAGGAATACATCTCTAACAAGAGCTGTACGGAAGACAGCGTGCGCTCGACTATTCCATCGCTTATTAATTACTGAGCTATGGGTTCTAATGTAGCTGCATGCAAACATTAACCAACAACTTGCATTATATGCAGAATAGAGTTATCTAACTTGATCATTTACATAGGTGTGATGGAAAGGGTTGTATAAATTTATAAAGTTTCAATGCAATGCATCAAGTAGTTACTGAGATGTGGACTCTTAATGTAGTTGCACGCACAACTTTAACCAGTATTTCTAAGTAGATAAAGGGCCATAATTTGCATTTTATGCTGGAAAGAGTTATCTTACTTGATTGTTTACATATGTTTGATGGTTGGGAAGGAATGTATACAGTTTCAGTGTAATACATCTAGTAGTCACTAAAATATAGACTCTTAATGAAGTTGCACGCACAAATTTAACCAGATTTTCTAAGTCAAAAAAAGGGCCATAACTTGCACTAAACGCTGTATACAGTTATCTTACTTATTATATTTACACAGGTTTGATAGTTGAGAAGGGTTGTATAAAGTTTCAATGCAATTGCATGAAATACGTGTAGTAACTGAGAAATGGACTCGAAATGTAGTTGCACGCAAAACCTTTACCAGAATTTCTAAGTAAAATAAGAGCACCGTCTGCGGGTGCCTGACCCTCATCTGCTTCGTATCCAAGCGAGTAATTACAGTTTTTCTATTTTTAGTAACAGTGACCTTGACCTTGACCCTGACCCCGGGAACTCCAACACACTCCGATTTAAAATCTTCTTAAATGCTTAATACAAAGAAAATGTAGTAACAGTATGCCATCTATAACTAAAGATATTGAATATATTACCTTTTATCTATTTTCAGTAACAGTGACCTTTACCCAAGGAGTCCCAAAACACCATCTTATTAAATATCTTCTAAAATAGTTTCTAAAAACAAAATTTAATAATATTATGTCATCTGATACAAAAATATTGTGTATAATTAGTGAGTTTTAAATTGTCTAAGTTTAGAAGGTCAATAAACCGAAATACTGACATACAAAAGGGCACAAGTTTGATAAAATGACACTTGTCCCAGTAATTGTTATTATGATATCAGACAACTATATTAAGTTTCAAAGTTCAACCTTGAATGGTTAGTGAGGAAAAATGGTTTTTAACAAACAACATAACCAAATACATGACGCAGAGCGACGACGCCGAGGAAGCTATAATATTAGCTCATCTGTCTGAAACAGACACGAACTAAAAAGTGGCACAATTTGCATTAAAAGCAAATAGAGCTATCTTACTTGATTGTTCAGATAGTTTGGAAGCATTGTACATTGTACAAAGTTCCATTGCAATACATCTAGTAGTTATAAAACTATGGACACTTACTGTAGTTGCATGCGAAACTGAAACTAGAATTTCTAAGTAAAAAAAGGGCCATAACTTGTATTTAATGCTTGATAAGAGTTATTTGACTCGATAATTTACAGAGTTGTGATAGTTGGTAAGGGTTGCTTAAAGTGTCACTGCAATGCATCAAGTACATGTAGTTACTGAGATATGGACTCTTAATACAGTTGCACGCAGAATTTAACCAGAATCTCTAAGTTTAAAAGGGGCCATTACTTGCATTAAATGCAGGATGAGCTAGCTTACTTGGTTATTTACATAGGTGTGATAGTTAAATCTAGTAAATACTGAGCTATGGTGAAATATATGTACTTGCTTGCAAAACCTTTACCAATGTGTGACGCGTACGCAGACGCCAGAGTGTATAGAATAGCTCTCACATTCTCCGAATAGTCGAGCTAAAAAAGTGTAGATGTAAAACATACGAGACGTTAACGCATCTAAAGCAGACGAATTTTGTAAATGTGTAAACATTTGAACAAAGGGAGAAATTGTTGTATTTTCAACTCTTTACTTAAACTTCCGTTATAAAAATGTTCATAATTTTTACCTGGATCTTTTTTAAAAGCCGTCAGCTAAATATGTTGTTTTGGATGTTTAAAAGTGACACGAGGCACATTTTATACTAACGGTTACTAATCCGTGAAAGTGACCATTAATTACACAACTGCACGACACATAAGTTTATATGTTTTCAGGTATATTCACACCTGAGCTACAACTAAAATATATAAAATATTACGTTTAACCCTTTACACATTTGCATAATGTATTTTTAGAACGCTATTTAAAGTTTAACCCTGCCACAATTGTCTTTTCGGCGACTGCATTTTAATCTTTATGGTAAGGGAGAAAATCTTCATTGTAATACATTTATCCTTTTATCGCAATGGTATCTATCCACTCTTAGAACGAAAAACAGAGAGATGTAATTAAATAAGTGTTAAAGTGTTAAAGTGTCGAAATGAAGTATTAAGGAAAAAGGAAAATCCATTACACAGACTCAGTAAATATTCATAGTTTGTTTTGGAATTGGAGTTAAAGTCTTACTCTGTCTAGTGATTGTTATTCACAATAACAAACTAACAGTTTCCTTGCACAAACTTTTAAGTTGCATTGAACAAAATATTAGACATAAATTTTCAAAACAAACCTGTATAGACGTTCTTGATACGCTTGCTTTCTACACGCCCCCTTCTCTGTGGTTATAGTGAAAACGCCCCCTTGATTGTCAACAAAGAACGATAAGTACATTGAAAATGACAATCTCCTATCGCAGAGTGACCGTTCCTTACACTCACTATCATGTCTGCAACAGGCTCAATGTCAAGATTCTTGACGAAACATGATAACTGTATTTTAATTGACTTAGTTGTCACTGATGTAAGCACTAACCTTTTACACTTGTGACAGGATCTTTTTCTAACTTTGCTAATCAAAAACAAAGTATTTATTTAGCAAAAAGCTACGGACTACTTTTCGGTAATTTTACAAATTTAAAGATTAATACATCACCTATATAATCAAAGTACTGAAGTACTGGTAACGAATTATTTTGAACATTTGTAAAATCTAATTTATGAATGCAATTGATCATGCTATTGCACAATTTAGTCTATTTTATTATTATTAATATTTTTGTCCAGAGATTTTTTTTTATCAGTTGACAGTTTTAGTAAATGTAGCATTTCAACGGCGATGCGAGCGTTTAACATGCACACTAACTCTTTCACTGAGCTCTGCGTAAAGTCTGTCAAAACACCCATGGCATATTTGTGAGATTTACATTGTTAGTTCGATTTGTTTTCGTCACCAGGGGCGGATCCAGGATTTCGGCTTATATTATAACTATGTTTCATGAGAGTGAATTAATTATTATAAATCTATAATGTTTAACAAATCGCATAAAATAAGAATTAAAAAAAAAGAAAAAAGAACAGTTCCTATTAGGACTCGAACTCGCGTCAAGAAGTAGTCCATGATTAGTAGTTCTACACGCTCTCCATTGCACCACGGTACTTTGATACAACTTTTGAGCGTTACTTTCGTATATATATTAAGCTAACTGAATGCGCGCGTATGTAAACCATGATCTATAATTAGAAAGCCCCTTTGATCATCGTTATGTGGGGTCGACTTCTAGTGAATGGGCATACGACTAAAATTCATACTCGTGGCTTATACGTACCTGCCGACAAATGAAATATATATGCGCGTACTGTTAATTTGATATTTTCTAGAAAATTGATTATCTATGATGATTCGATAGTATAATTATGACTTCACTGTATTGAAATAACACGTAGAAGTCATTTTAATATCGAAAAAATACTAGGACTATTTAGGTGCAGCGAATGTGTATTCTAAGCGGAAGTGTAGTTTAACCGTGACTTCCGGAATCAAATACGATCGCGTTAACTGTATTATTTTTTGAGAAAAAATAATTCGTTAAAAAGTCACGTGAAACCCGAAAGTAGCTCGAGCCTGTGACAGAGGTAAATGTAATAAACCGATAGTGTAAGAGAGTGTGAAAATGAATCAGTCCGTATGGTAAAAGTAGTTCCCCTTGTGCAGCCTTAATACCTAATTGACATATGAGCCGTTCCACGAGAAAAAACCAACATTGTGGTATCTGCGTAAAGTATCGACCCCGATCAGCCTACGCATTCCGCTTAGGCTAGCCAGGACAAACATTGTTCGCCTTCTGTGGATTTTCTGTTTCAGGAATCATTACTCTATACCTCTACCCTACTGAATATGTCGGCCCGGATTAGCCTGCGCCGAGTCCATAATGTTGGTTTTCTCGTGGAACGTCTCATATACAGATCATCGTCTCATTGATAAAGCGTGATTGACGAATCGTTTTAAGATGACACTTATGATAACAAACACCGACCGGTTTACATTTTCTGTTATCAATAACGCACAGACAGATTGAGTCGCGGTAAAATAAAAAACGCATACAAAAACTGCGTCAGGCGGATATGGTGTAGACGTATCAGTTAAAATTGACTACGTTGCTAAAATGAACGCCATATCAATGTTTTTTCAATTTATCATATTATTTGAATTTTTTGATATGTTTAATACTTGAGTTGAAGAAGGCATATGAGCCGAATTACGAGAAGACCTGCGTAAAGTATCGACCCTGATCAGCCTAAGTATGCCGCGCAGGGTAACTCGGATAGACACTTAACGCCTCCTTTAGATTTTCCGTTTCATGAATCATTACGGAATGTGTCGGCCCGGATTAGCCTGCGCGGCTACGCAGGCTGATCTGGGTCGATATATTACGCAGAGCTCATAATGTTTGTTTTCTCGTGGAACGGATCATATATCAAAACGTTTTTTTATTTTGTCAGGTGTACGAAGTCTTCAGCATACTGATCATAACCATGCCCAAGCTCCTTGCGTTCTCTCAGACGTAGATTGATCTAGCTCTATACAATACGTTAAAACACCAATTGCCTTTTTTGTATGCAACGATATTATTGACTAATAAAAGGCAAATGGATGAAGGAGCCACATCTAGTAATTTGGAAGCATCAGCAGTCTCACGGGAGTCTTCACTTTCCGCTTACTAGTTGCATTTACCTTAAAGCATCCCCTAATAACAATAGCAGTGAATTCCCACTTACTTTACGCCGATATAACGTTTAATGTTGCTAAGTCTGGAGAGTCACTTAGACCCAAAACCGTCAGATACGCCGGATCAATACAATGTTCGACCCATTTGGGGGAATTTTCACCATCATTTTTTATCCATCTTTGGGATTTGACCTGGTTATGGAAATTAAGGCTGCGTTGAGAGTTCTACGCAAACAATTTTGTGTTTATTATTTTGACACACATTTTTAAATGGCAAGACGTATATGGTTTATGATACACCTTAACCCGGTTATTCTCTCCCTAAATCCTATGTTTGCACCATGCAGGCCTTCGGAGCTGAAGGCTAATAACCGGTCAGGGATCTGCTGTAGTCGAGTGGTTAGGGCCGGAATTTTGAATTTGGCGACCCAGGTTCGATCCCCAGTCGCAGCGGTCATGGTGGGTGCCCTTGGACAAGGCACATCTCTAAGCCTACAACTGGTTTGTTAACAAGGGGATCGCCTTGATACAACTGACTTGAGATTGATAAATTCGAACTAGAACAAACTCCACTGGGACCTCTAGCTCACAAGCAGATACATATATAGGTTATCTGCATATATGTAACTTATACGCCTCGGTTGAGTAGTGGTAGAGCATCGAGTGAGGGAGGTCATGGGTTCGATCCCCGGTCGGGTCAAGCCAAATACTTTAATCTTGCAGTAGGGTTGCGGGGTTAGCAATACGACTCGCTGGCGTGTCAGGATAAATGGACCAGTATTACTGGTAACTTACCCAGGAAACGCCATGATCTATTCGAAACATTGTTGAAAGCGGCGTGAAACTCATAACAATCAATATATTTAACATGAACGATGAAATTGTTTAGCATCTGAACGGACTACTCGGTCGCTCTCCCTCTACATCACCGAGACGGTCTGCAAAAGGTGTATCAGTCAACATGTACTACCTTGCTGAAATGACCGCCATATCGATCCAGTATCTTATTGATTAAACTTTTTGAAATGTTCAATTCTTGAGATGAAGACGCAAATATCAAAGGTATAGCCTCTGATCGTACGCCATGAAGCAAAACTCGGTAAAAACTCGGGATCGCGCGACCTTTTGATTTTTAATAGCAGCCTCCTTGGTATAGAATATTACTCGGGCATCGACCCATGACTTTAAATACATACCCGATTTCAACAGAAGCAGCTTACACATCTGCAGTAGACGATATTGAAAATAACATCTGCGTAAACAATTGGTAAACGTTTTTATCTTGCAATGAGCACAGTATCGGATATGTAACGGGTGTTGAATAAACTAAATGTTTACACATCAGTTATTTTTAGAAATGACCTGATCGCCGGAACTACTTTTCTAAATATAGATATGTTGATAGTAAAGTTGTTTTTGTAAACAAATCGGGAATCGCAACAATGATTAATAAACAAATGCAAATAAAATCACGATATGATATTTTAATTAAAATATATACAAAATGATATACAACATTACAAATTAGTCCATTAAAACAATTAAAAGAATTATATTTCACAGAAAGTATTGTGTTTTTTATGCTTCACACCCTTCGACTGTTTACCACTTTTAGCAGACGATACATTTTGTCAATAATAAATAATGTCATCGTTCGGAAATTTCAATCTGTCCCTCCCGGATTTCCTCAGTTTAGACGTTTTAGACGAAACAAAGGAAAATTGCGACGGGTATGTTGATTTAAACATAGATACGTCAATGTTTGACGAGGAAATGGAAACACCTCAGCCTAAAATACAGATGCCAACTCCCTCAACCACTGACACCAAGATCATTTCTGAACATGTTCAATCTTTACCTGGCCGCGACGATGTTCAACAATTCATAAACGACCAAGAAAATAAAAACACTATGAAAAAAACATTGTCTGATATCAAGAAGTTGGATAAATTCATGGCAGAAAGAGGTGAGAAGAGAAAATTACACACCATTCCAATGGAAGAACTTGACCAGCACATTGCATCTTTCATTATGACTATAAAAAAGCCTGATGGAGAAGATTATGAACCCACTTCCATAAGGAACATGATTTCCAGCTTTGACAGAAAGCTTGGTCGACAGGGATATGCATACAGAATCATCTCTACTACAACAAATGCTTTTAATCTGACAAGAGAAACCCTTAAGGTAAGTTAACCCTTTCCCCACATACAACAAATCTGCAGAAATTTTTCTTTTGCCACAATGTTTTCAAAAGTCATCTGCTGCAGAGGCCTCAGAAATCGTCTTTATGTGGGAAATGTTAAATCTTACAAAATATTGTAAGAGGATTCCATTGAGTAACCACAATACTGCATAACTGGGTTACAATAATAATACAATTAATGTCCTTTTAGCTCTTTTTAACATACAAACAATTTGAAACATCTTTTCAGAAATATTACAAATCTCTTTAACCCTTTCCCACATACAACAAATATGCAGCCGACAACTTTGAAAACATGTCGACAAAAAATGATTAATTTCTGTATCTATGAAAGAATAACTATTGAATGGAGTTGAAAAGACAGTGGCAAACGGAGAAATTGCTCATTATAAGCAAGTTCTCCTTTTGTCACAATGTATTCAAAAGTCGTCTGCTATAGAGGCGTTAAAAAGCATTTGTATGCTGGAAAGGGTTAAAGAAATGTTAACTATTGACAAGAGCCAAAATAAACAACTTCTGATTATGCCACAATATTTTCCAAGATCTCTGCTGGAAATCTATCTGTAAGTGTGAAAATGCTATTAAAAGGATATATGATTTTAAAAGCGGAACCAATTTTCAAACTGTGACCCTGTACTAATTAAGAGTAATTTGCGTTGAAATCCTTTTAGGAAAAGAAAAATTGAAGCATTTGAATTGTTTTTTGATACCGAGTAGAAAAATAGAGAGATATCTTGTTTTGAGAAATTTCTAAATTTTTCTGCAATTATTATATTAGGCATCTGCATCAAAAGTGAGTTATCACAGTTTTATCTTGGAGACAGTTTAACCCTTTCCCTCATATAGACGCTTTCTTACGCCTCTGCAGCAGATGGCTTTTTGAAAACATAGTGACAAAAGAAGAAATTGCACAAAACGTGCATTTTTTCCTTTTTCCACTATGTTTTCCACTTTTAGTCATAGGTAATCCATCTAGTTATACAGATTTTCCATTTTTTGACAAAATATGTTCAAAGTCGTCTGCTGCAGATTTGTTGTATGAGGGAAAGGGTTAACATGTTTATTGATAGACTCTGATCATAATCATTTAATGATTACATACCCTGCAACAAATATTCCTGATTACTTTTGAATAAAACACTTTTTTATCTGCTGTATACTTATAAAAACTTAGAACTGTAGTCGCAAAAATCCACAGTATTAAATATGAATATATTTAGAGTTTATTTTCAATATTTTCTTTTCATTATTCCGGAGTGTAGGCCAAGCTAAAGTTGCTGAAGAAGAACGGTAAAGGAAACCGACCAAAAGAAGCTGAGGCTCTCTCTGATGATGACATAAATGTCTTGTATGAAAAAAAACTACTGGGGACATCAACACCTGCTTCATTGATTAACACACTTTGGTTAAATAACTGTCTTCATTTTGGAATGAGAGGCATAACAGAGCATTATGAGTTACGGTAAGCCTCCTTTGTCCTTTCTGTTGCACCAAACTACAAGTAATTCCGACCTGTTTGTAATAAACTGCTGGAAATGATCCGAAACTTCAATTTAAACTTGATATTGCCCAATAATGGAAAGATGACTGGCAGGCGAATGATGTAACATACTGGTTATCTGTCATCAAACATAGGTACCCGATGTATTCTGTATTAGCATATTCTGGTGGAGTAGAAATAGATTTGTAGTTCTATGGTTCTACCTGAAATTAGATAAAAAAGTACAAGTAAAATTGTGTATAAAAATTATTTTTTAATTTCATACATGCCAAAAATCTTCATTATCGAAATTTCTTGTCTGCTTTGAAAGTACCCATAAAACGTTGACAATTGAAAGTGTAATATTGGTCGAGACGTGTGGGAAGGGTAGCCAGTAATTTCGTAAATTTCTATGTAATCGTTCGTGAACTACCCATCATTCTGTTTCAGATAAATTCATATTAATCATATACAATGTATGAAATATCTTTATAAAATGTATTTCAGACATTCCGATAACATATTCAGGTTGTTTAAAAACTGTTATTAGAAAATTTAACCACTTTAACTATTTAATTCGAGCATGATTTCCGAATTATGTTGGATTATCACACTTCAAACATGCAACAGAACAAAAATATTTGCAACAAATATGTAGTCCATATTTTATCAGATTGATCACTTTTTATTCCATAAAAGAAATATATGCACAGTGAATTGTTATTCAGATCATTTATTAATGATGTATATTATTTCTACCAATCTATCTAAACCAGAATGGCTAAAAAAACAAACAGTTACGAAATGACTTGCATAAGGTTACAAAATAACTAAAAATATAGAGGTGACGAGATTACCGAATTACGAAATGACTTAAATGCATGGGAAGAGGATTTTTGTTATCAACTTTACCCTGTTTTTGTTTTCATCTGTATCAGGGTAAGGCTCAATAAAAAAAATCAATTATTCAACAAAAGTGTTGTTCACATTATCTCCATGATTCCAGGTGGGGAGATGTGGTTCTGACACATTATGGTGAAGAGGATTACTTATTGCTGAATGAAAGACAGACAAAAACTAGAACTGGGGAAAATACATCGGATGTGAGGAAAGCAAAACCCAAGATATACTCTTTACCAAATTCAGACAGAGACCCAATTGCAGCATATAAACTGTATGCCTCAAAGAGGCCATCAAATTTCAGCTCCCCGGATTCCCCCTTTTATTTAGCCCCAAGGACAGTGCCTGTTTCCTCAGATTCTGACCAGTGGTTTCTGCGGCAGAGAATTGGTGTGAGGAAATTATCTGCACTTATGAAAGACATGTGTGAAAAAGCAGGGCTAGCTGGAAAAAGACTAACCAATCACTCTGCCCGGAAACACCTGGTACAGAAACTGAGGGATAACAACGTTCCACCCACAGATATAATGCAAATAACAGGCCATAAAAATATTCAATCAGTCATGAATTATTCTACCATTTCCCACGCAAATCAAAAAAAAATGTTCGAATATTTTAGCAAGAAACTTTACATGTAGCAAGAATGAAGAGGCTTACCAGGAAGGTGGAAAACGTCTGGATGTCAATCCCTGTCCTAGCAATTTAGAGAGCCTGAATAATGGCAATCCGCATCATAATGTCGTTGTTCCTTCTGTAGGCATTTCTACCCCACCCACTGTTCCTGCACATAACATTTCCAATCTGAACATGTCAACAACGAACAATACTGCAGTAACACCACTATTTTATGGAGCTGTTCTAAATATCGGCACATTAAATGTTTATTCATCTCAGTCACCGTTTAATCCAAATAATTGATCATCTTTCAAATTGAAAAATTGTCCCGAGTCTGGAGTGCTTTCCTTAACATGTTTGGGCTACCACGCTATATTGCGTCTTTCGAACTCGGATGAAGCGACGGTTGATATGGATGATATGTAGTTTATATGACAAGATTTTATTGTTTTAATTCATGTTTTAATTATATTTGTGTACAAAAAATATCAATAGCAAAGCTATTAAACTAGCAACATATGTAAAAGAACAGAACTATAGTGTTATTCTTTATTTATATATAGGTATGTCCTTTGGCTTTATGTATTAATACACGCAACGCGTGATGTAATTTTGGAAAACCTAGAAATCCGTGTCACCTAAGATTGTGGCCCAGTAATTTTCGACGCACTGACTGAGAATTAAAAGAGGAGGTTACAAGATAAATAGAATATTACGTCGTTGACTTCCGATATCAACTTTATCTGACTCGGCTGTGAGAACTGATAATTGTCTCGCCAAGGCTCGACAATTATCAGTTCTCCCAACCTCGTCAGATAAAGTTGATATCGGAAGTCAAGGACGTAATATTCTCTATATATCTAGATGACTGTGTTATTAACCTATTTCGTCTATCTGCGGTAGACGACTTTTAAAATATCAAGACAAATATCGGAAAGTTGCTCTATTCATGAAACGATTTTTTTTTTCATAATCAAGTTGAGTTGAAAACATTGTGACAAAAGGAGGAGTTGCTCATGCTGAGCAATTTATCCTTTTGCTACAATGTTTTAAAAAGTCGTCTGCGGCAGTGACGTAATAAAGCGTCTGTTTGTGGGAAAGAGTTAATAAAAGGTATGGTAGAAAAGCATGGTAGCAAAAGGGGGAAATTGTTATTACTGAACTTTTTGTTTTAGGCATATTATTTTCACTAGTCGTCTGCTGCAGATGTATCGTTATTGTGATATTTGGTAAATACGCATCCAGGACGATGTAACATGCTGTACACGTATGCCACACTCGTTATACAGGGAACAACGACTTTTATGTTGTAATTAGAACAGTGATGTTATCGTCTGGTATTAGCATACACCTGATGCGTTGAGATTGGTTATATAGGTCGCATACATTGAGCGTTCTATTTTTCAAGGATAAACAAGAAAATTAACAGGTATTGTGTAATAACCTTTCTTTTTACTTTCTAGTGCAAACTCGTTCCCTGATGAAACGACGGCATTTGACGCGTTTATAATATACTTCTCTTTTAAAGGATATATCGCTTGCAGAAGAGAACGTTTCTCTTTTCTTTCACTAAAATCACAGCCTCTTAGAAAAAAATATAGTTTTTATTATGTCGAGGGAACTTTTTTTTTATTTGGGTGCTTATTCAATCTCTAGGCTGCTATTCACTATACCTAGACATATATTGAAAACATACGTGTAGTAACACATCATCTTTTGTAGAAATTTTTTGCACTTATCTGCTGTAAGGTCTTCATATCTTTTATTGTGAGAAGTAATCTATTGCAACAGATTTTCATTATACATGTATTTTATATTCACATAAATGTTTGCAGTTTATAACCATGTTTATCCATTCGGTCATTACAATGTATTGTAAATGCGTTTGTGCCAATAAAATATTGTCTATTGTCTATCTTGTTTCCGCAGTGAAGTTTTGGATGAACATGATTCCATACAAAGCTTACACTACATACACAGCCTTAACATGGTGTATACATCCACCGATATCTTGTATCTTGATAACTCGAACACGCCGATTACTCGAAGTATGTTATGTATCACTTAATATCATTAAGGAAATAGGTTTTTTAATCATTAAATGTAGTTTGCAATTTGGGACGATATGCCTAATAGTATTTGTTAACTTCGAATATTAGATTTGTAAGAGCACAAGAGGTTTGGGCATTATTCCATCACTGTAGACATACCTTTACTCAATATAGGATTTGTGGTCTGTTTTGCATTAGAGAAATTTGCAACATCTAACGATGTTTTCGATGTTTTCCTACATATGTATTTTGTACTTTGCTGATGCTTATTACATGTCTGTATGTGTGCCAATGAAGGTACGTATACCTGTACCACGGTCTGATGGCACAACAACTTTTAAAACCTTCTTAATGTATAAACAAACATCACGGTGTAATTATTTAATGGTTCTAGTGTTTGTTTATAAACAATGAAAACACTATATTTGCCATAATATTGTAGCACATATATCTCTAGATGTAGATAAGTAAATTGTTTTTAAAACGCTCGCACAGCGCAGTGTGTAGGTCACTCAATATTCCTTTTTCTTCAACGGGTGTATTAGTCCCCTACTGGTCGGAGACCGTTTGGGAACTAGAGGTTTGCTCGCCTCCGTCAGTCCGTCCGAAATGTCTTGTACGGGCTGTATCTTCCACATGCTTATATGCATTTTGATATTAATTCACACAATTATTCTCCATAACAAGATGATGTGTCATGCATATTGCACAGCCAACAACTCCAAAGTGTCCTTCTAAAATGTCATGTCCGGGCTGTATCTTCCAAATGCTTGAAAGGATTTTGATATGATATTTCTATACACATCACCAAGCCATACTCAAAGGGTCAAGATCACAGTTTGTCCAAAAGTTCGTGTCCGGGCTGTATTCCACATGCTTGAATGGATTTTGATATTACTTCACACAATTTTTCTCAACAACAAGATGATGTGTCATGCACATCACCCACCTACCTACTCCCAAGGACAAGGTCAAAGTTTGGGCTCAAACAATGTCTGACAGCAATATTGTGTCCGGGCTGTATCTTACACATGCTTGAATGGATTTTGATATTACTTCACACAATTATTCTTAACCAGATGATGTATCATGCACATCACCAAGCGACCTACTCCAACGGTCAAGGTCACAGTTTGGGCTCAAACATTCTCAGGCTTTTCTAACGTGTCTTGGCTGTATCTTCCACAAGCTTGAATGGATTGTAATATTACTTCACACAAGTATTCTCTATAACCAGATGATGTGTCATGCACATCACAAAGCGACATACTTCCAAGGTCAAGGTCACAGTTTGGGCTCAAACATTCTCAGGCTTTTCTAATGTGTCCGGGCTGTATCTTTCATATGCCTGAATGGATTTTCATATTACTTCACCCAATTACTTTTCCATAACAAGATGATGTCATGCACACCACCAACCACCTACACCAGAGGTCAATGTCACAGTTTTGGCTCAAACTTTGTCCGTCCGCAATATCGTGTGCGGGCTGTATCTTCCACATGATGGATTGGCTTTTGGTATTACTTAACACACTTTTTTCTCCATAGCAAGATGATTTGTCATGTCCATCACCCAGCCACCTACTCTCAAGGTCTATGTCACAATTTGGGCTTAAACATTCTTAAGCTTTACTGACGTGTCCGGACTGTGTCTTCCACATGCTTGAATATATTGTGTTATAACTTCACACAATTATTCTTCATAGCCAGATGATGTGTCATGTCACTTACTCACAAGGTCAAGGTCAGGACGATTAGAAGACCTTGTATGTCAAGGGGCATAAGTGTAAAGTGAGGTTTGACAGAATAATGTGCCTTTTTCAACTTATAAATGTGTGTCCGGTAGGGGAATTTTGCATTGCTTGCAATACTCCATTAACTTGTTTACGATATTACGATACATTCAGTCCTTTGAAATAAATCGAATAACTCAACATATGCTGCTGCTATTTCCTTCTTAATATAGAGATTTTGATATTGATGCAGACATAACTGTATGAAATAATTTTTAAAAAATACTTAGGGTTATAGCCATGTACGCCATCGAATACTAATACTGTACACACTACCGTACACCAGTTTGAATATTGCTACTCGCGAATATTGTGAACTGACATAGCCAGTCACGTGACAGCGACAGTTCAATGTGAAATGGGTATACTATTTAACAATATTGGCTTGGTCTTTACCTTTGTGTAGATATGGGTATTGTTATGACTTACATGTATTCTAAACGAAGATGAGAAAACCGTTAAATGGGGGCAAACGAGATTTGAGAAATGACACATGGTTTAAATCTGGTGAAAATACAATCGTGTCATAGTAAATACTCCTTTGCACAAATGGCTTGATACAGTCAATAATATCAGGTATGGCAGATAGTGGTGCAGAGGGGTAGATCGTCAGCCTCTCGTAATAAACGTCCCGGTTCGAATCCCGTGATGAGCGGTTCCGGCCTTTTGGATGTGTTCATGTCAACGATACGAGTAACAGTTAATTATCCAGGAAGTAGACATCGAAAATGATTATGTGAATATCGAGAGCTGAAAACTTGCATTACACTCGATGTAAAATAAATAAGTTCACACGTATAATGTCAAGTTATACTAGTTGTTTTTCTAACGTTAACAGCTGAGCGACACCATGCCAATTGTCGAGTTCAAAGACAAGGGCGGCGATTCAATGCATTATATGGAAGTAGACGGAGTATATTATCCGAATGTTGGTGGTGAAGACAGGATCAGAGAGACGCTTACAACAGCTGTAGGTAGAGAGGATGACATCCTTTTGTTGAACTATCCGAAGTCAGGTAAGCTCGCAATGTCATTAAAACCAAACCTTAACTTCGCTCTGATACAGATCCGATGACTGCCCCATACAGGTCGTCTTAGATTGATCTTCGCGTCAGCCAATCAAAGTGTTGCCTACAAACTCGGTATGTATAAAATAAGGGAGATTACCCATATGAATAAACGAGATTCAGAGGCGGTGATTGTCGAAGATAACCTGGACATGGTTGTATCGTGTTTCATCATTGCACAAAAATAGAGCACATACTCATGTTTATTTTAGTCTATAGGATCAATTCGAGACAAGCCTTTATGCGATTCCGTCTCAGCGAAATATTTTGGTCTGATTTTAATTAGATTGGGTAAGAACGTATACACTTCACCATAGATGTTCATCCTTGTTCGTGTTATGACATGGTAAGCACGGCTTTAAATTACAATTGCGAACAATATATACTCAGATCAGCCTGCGCGTCATTTGTAGTCTTTTCACTGCTGAATGTCGGCTTTTGAGTGACATTACACAGTTTGATCTCACCACAACATATAACTCATTGATGAATCAAAAAGCAAGCTGGATGATACAAGATGCAGTCCCATGTATTTTCAAATATTGGTAAATCTTTTACACCGAGTTATGCTTATATGTATATGTGTACAAATGTTAGAAGTATGTCAATAATGTCAAATAGTACGCTTGCATTCAACTCCACAAACAATAATTTTACCCGTTATATTCATGTTTAAATAGTCATTGGCATGATGAGAGCAGTTAAATTTAAAATTTGCCGCCAAATATTTATATCCTTCCTTCGACCAACCTTTTTGATATGCTTCTGTAATTTGGGACAACTGTACTGCCGCTAAAAGATTCTCATGAAGAAAACTTCAACTGATGCTGCCCGAATAGTAACGGGTTTAATACGGTCTTCTTCACTTGTGAACATTATAATGAAATAGGATGGTTAACATTAAATGATAGACGCAAATATAAAAAAAAAACGTTTTAACGTACAAAATTGTAAACGGTCTAACGCCAAACTATTTAGCCGACATATTTCCTTCTTCCGTAGCTGAAAGAACAAATTACCCATTACGTAATGCTCAATATATAGATATAGTTGCTCGTCGTACTGAACTATTTGCGAACTCATTCATACCATCTGCTGTATCACTATGGAATAACCTGCCTTTCGAATTGAAGACTTAACAATCTCTTCCTATGTTAAAGTCAAGACTCCTCCAGCTGTTTCCGGTCTCAACTGTTCGAAAATAATTTTCTGTTGGTGAACGCAAATTTTCAATAATTCACGCCAAACTCCGCAACAACTGCAGTGACCTTAAATCTCACTTATACGCTAATCATCTATCAAATAGTGATATTTGTAGTTGTGGTGCTTATATTGAAGTTGTGGAACATTTCGTTTTCATATATAATAAATATAACCACAAACACAGATTCAAATTATTTCGTAATCTTCACAAGTATCATCCGGGATTAATTTGTTACTAAATGGATCTCAAAACCTTAATTACCATGAAAATTGCACATTGCGTTAGCAGTGTAACAATTTATTAAAGCAACAGGAAGATTTTAAAGATATTTATTAAGTGGTGGTTTAATCTGCAGGTCCTAAGATAACACAAAATAGCTATCAAAAAGGTGACTCTATCCTTCCTTTGAATTCCAGCTGACATATATATATCAATTTATTTTAATTTTTCCTATTTTCTTAAACATTAAAATATTCTAATAAATTATATTTATCAATTGATAGTTATTAGTGTAACTTTTCAAATAATATTCGAGAAATAGAAACTTCATAAATATTTAAATTTCAACACAATTATTGATTACAAAATTTGAATTTTCTTCAGAATTTCTTTTCAGATTATTATCTTGTTCTATTTATAAATATCTGTCTCTTGTTTTTTGTTTTTTTCTTTCTATTTCATTTACTTACCAATAAATTATTTTGAGCATTTTCGTGTAAAAAATTTCAAAACTGGAACGGAATATATGTCTTCAAAAACAAAAAAGCTAAAACATATACAATTATTGTAATATAGAAGACATTACACATGTGTAATTTAAATGTTTAGGGAATGGCCTTTCCTAAGTTGAGAAAACTTGTGGCCAGACCCTTTTGCCTTTATATAAATGTTAAACTATATACAAATATGTATGTTTGTAAAAACTATATGTTATTTTGGTAATAAAATATGTTTAAACTTTAACTGTGTAATTGTGTTTATCTAATTTCATAGGCACTCACTGGCTGTGGTAGATACTGTGTATGATGGTTCAGGGTTCAACGGATACGATACCACAAATCAAGCAAACTCGATATCTGGAGGCGTTAAGTAAAGAAGAACTGGCCTCGCTGCCTTCACCACGAATACTGAATACACATATTCGGTTTGATGACATGTCAGAAGATATTAAACGACGAAATGCTAAGGTCGTGCTTATACATCGGAACCCGAAGGATGTGGCGGCATCATTGTACAATCATGAAAAAAATTTAGTTGGCCTGTATGAAAACTATCATGGGAAATGGGAGAACTGGTTCCCAATGTTCTTAGAAGGAAAAGGTACCGAATTTCGATTAATCTTTACAACTCTGAATGATAATAATTTGGAACATTTGTTCAAAACTAGAACTATCACTGAAGACGATAAATACCCCTAAACAGCACCTTGACCTACACCATAACTTAATAAGTAAGAGGGCCATAACTGGTTTGTAAGAAATAGGCCGGACAAAATATGGCTTCCGACCGCCAGACAGGCAGACAGACCGACCGACACAGTGACTCCTATATACCCCCTCTTCTTCGAAGGGGGTATAATAATCATTATTAAACATATAATATATGTGTTCTGGACAGCAATGAAATCTGGTTACGTTGCTATGTCGCGTTTCTTGATCTGCAAGATGATCTTTTAGCCATACAATGTTTTTATCTAATTTGACCTCTCTCATTATCTGAATCATGCACCAGACAAACAGACCCCATAGCGCATTTGAGAACAATGTAGAGATAGACTACCCTGTCAATTCTCGAAATCTGATCGACAATTACCCCCTTTTTTTGTTATATCAAGGCCCTAAAACTAAACTGATGTTCTAGTATATAGGGGTCTCAATATGTTCTTGCCCTTACAGATGCATACTATTAGTTTATTAACTATGATTTTTGAGATAAACGTAAAACAAGTGGGTTGGGTACTGACTACTGAAGTTTTTCACACTAAATGTTCATATTTTGTATTGTATTTGCTTGCATGTAAAAGTCGGCATAATATCAACAATATCAGTATGTATACATTCTCAACTTGTCCCATAAACTAATCTGAAAAAATAATCAATTAGTTGGGCCGGACCATGTGAAATGTCGAAAAAGGACACCTAAAAAGATACCCCCTTCGTATATTTACTTGTATTTCACCAGTATGCAAGCTTCAACTCGAACGTTGTGATAGTTTGAATATACATGAACAAATATTTGACTTCCGTATCAATATGAATGCGTTTCTATTCAGTAACAATTAGTTCGGTTTTCTTTTAGTCTAATGATCATTTAACTATACTAACTAACAGTTATCTATTATTCGCTTTACTTTTACTTGACGACCAATAATGCCATTTACTTTAACTTCACTGGAAAATTAATCAGGGTATCAATGATCAATAACCAGATGTGCTTTACTTGTGACCAAATAATCAGTTTAGCTTAACTTCGGAGATCAATAACCAGGTTAACTTTACTTGTGATCAAATATTCAGTTCATCTTTACTTCAGTGTCAATAACCAAGTTAATTAATTGTGACCATATAATAAGTTTGTTTTTACTTCATTGATCACTTTACTTATGACCAAATATTCAGTTTATCTATACTTCATTATTCAATGACCGGATTTACTTTACTTATGACCAAATATTCAGTTAATCTTTACTTCAATCATCAATAATCGGGGTAACTTCACATATGACCAAATATTTGGTATATCTCAACTTCAGTGATCAATAACCAGGCTGATACTTCTGACCAAATATTCAGTTTATCTTTACTTCAGTGATCAATAATCAGGTTAACTATTATTTACTTCAGTCAATAATAATCCAGGAATTGGCCTTGGCCGATTGGTTAGCGTCGGGAATTTGGAAAAGGGCGTCCTGGGTTCGATCCCCACTCGCGGCGCGATGGTCATTGTGGAGTGCCTTTGCGCAAGGCACATTCCCTAGCATAGTACTGGTGAGTTTACTAAGGGATCTAGCATAAAGTAAACCTGCGTCGTAATATAACTAAAATAAGGCTAAACCGCGTAAAACTAATGATACATTTAAACAATAATAAGCTGGATTACCTTTACTCCTTGGTCAATAATTTGATTTAGCTTTACTCAGTTACTTATTATTCAGTTTACCCTTTCTCCAGAGACCATTAATCCGGATGTATTTTACTACATGACTTATCATAAGTTTTACCTCATCTTAAGTGAATAAATAATCCGGTTTAATTTGTCTTCAGTGACCAATAATTCCTGGTTTGACTATGTCCTTGACTGGGAGAGAGTTATGGTGGAACATCCGGATTACCCGATACACCTTTTATTTTATGAAGATTTAAAAGCGGTAAGAGCCTCCTTTGAATATACTGATAATACATAGTTTAATATGAATAAAAGTTATCGACAAAAGCAATTGAATAAATAAGTGATGTACATTTGAAAGTATTTATCATATGTACGTGTTTATAGTTAGAGGGATGCCTTTACTTGTCCCATACTTGTCAATTTGTAGCGCTTGCAACATCAGCTTTGGGATTTATTTATAACATAGGTGATTTATTCCTCTTAAAAGTCATTTTCTTCATGATTTATATTTATATATTTAATTATTCATACATGTACCTATTTTCACAAAGGCGGACGCAAGGCTTACTGACAATTGCATTAAATTGTGAACAATGCCTTGTCAATATCTTCATAAATGTCCTGTGCTACTCATTTAACAAAACATGCAAAGGAGTTAAAGGAGCTGAAATCAAGATGGATATCAAGATGGATATCAACATTTTGAACACTTCTACAAATATTTAGAAATAAATAATTTAAAACTTAATTTTGGCAATAATGTTGAAAAACGGTCAATATTGAAAGTCATGAAAATGCACATCATTGGGTATGTCTACCCAGTAAAAATGAAGCATAAACGATCAATATTAAGATGTTTATTGTACTGGAAAGTCACATTATTACTCTAATTTGATCCCATCCCAGAATTATGATCCAAATATTTCAAGACAACACTTTAAAATTGTTTTAAAACTTTGACTAAACTATCTATCATCTGTTATTCATCTCTTTTAATAAACAACATTTAATGACACGTATTTTATATAGAATGATTGACACAATTTTCTTTTAAAAATCTGCATTTATTTTTACAGCATGGTCAAGAAGAAATTCAGAAACTAGCTAAGTTTCTCAACCTGTCAATATCTGACGACCTATGCCAAGCTATATCCGAGAAATGTAGCTTTGCAAACATGAAAAAGGATAAGGTGGGATTAGAAAATGAATTCTGGACTGAAGTCTGGAAGGACAGAAAACCTGTTTTTTATCGAAAAGGTAACGGCATATTTCACTCACATTTTATTTGCTTTGTATAGTTCAGTCCATGGCAGCAATGGCTATCGATAAAGGGACCATGCTGTCGAATTCAAGCTCGGTTAACATTCTTTCCAATGATTTACAAAAGTAATTATAAAGGTTGTTCCAGTTGCCGAGGGGGATGGAATTGGGTATGGGGCAATGCTGTGAGAAAGTCACGACTGATCTGGTCCCGTGATATAACTTACTAGAACAATGTTTAAAACGGATGTAAGACCAACCGAAAGAAATCTCGGATTAAACGTATATACAATGCAAGTACCTTACTCGATTTACACAAACATCGATTGAGATCAGCGCATAAGAAAAAGTACTCTTTGTTGTTTCAGATCCAACTGTCTAATCAGAATGTTCTCAAGCGAACCGAAGCTTCTAACCATCTTGTATAAACAATGTGTGGACGTTGTAGATCTTAATTAGACTATACGGATACACTGGTTGATATATATCTACACTCTCCACAAAAGTCAACTAGCACCTTTTTCGAAAAACGGGCTCTATTTCTTTGTTATGTAAATATAAACCTTGTTAGGATAAAACTCGATTCGCTGTTTCCAAATCGGATAGGGAAGTATTAGGAACCAGATTTTTTTTGAAACACTTGTAACTACAGATTGGCCAATACATTTACATTTAGTTACATTGGTTTACAATGATTTCATTGGTTCGACCGCATAAGGAAAAACCATCCGCTTGCATTAATGAGAGAAAAGAGTTCCAACGAGTGCAACACTCTTAACTTTGATTAACTCATTGTTAGTGTTGTTAGTTAACGTCGACCGTGCTGTGACCCAACTAGTCTACAAAAGTCGACATAGAATTCATATAGAGAAATATGCAAATCACTGTAAATAGAATTATGATTATTGAAAGGAATTGAAACCATTGTGGCTAAACTAAAAATAGCCTACGATAAGCAATTTCTACTTTTATCACGATGTTTTAGAATGCTGCACATGCGGAAAATAGTTACATCCTTTCCATGAAAGCGGAACCCTTTCCGTAATACTATAACAGTCGAATATTGAAAATATTGTTGAAAATGGAGCTATTGCTGACAATGAGCAATTCCTCCTTTTCACACAATGCTTTCAAACACGTTTCAAATTAATTATTTTCATATTCAAACGTTCACTACGGACATTCTTTTACTCCATCTCCCTTCCGGACACATTTTGAATAACATGCAAGAGATGAATAATATCGAGCGATTTTGCCTTGCATCTAGGAGAAAATTTATAGCTGAAACCTTTTTGGAAAAAGAGGAAATGGGTAACGATAAGCAATTTTTCCGTCTGATGCACATGCGTTAAAAAGGCGACTGTAAGCGGGAAAGGGTTGAACCGTTTCTGTTATAGCTACTTAGTCACATACGAATATTGAAAGTATATTTTGCAAACGGAGTAATTGCTGACAATGAGCAATTCGTCCTTTTCAAACAATCCTTTCAAACATTAATCCATTTTTTTTTCTGTAATATATGTAACTAAAACATATGGCTACAGTAATTGTTTTTACCTTTGCCCCTTTTAGACACATTTTGACTAACCTTAACAGATGAATGATAATCAGCAAGTTTGTCTTTTTCACAATGTTTTCATCAATTTAAATTCAATCTACAAATTAGAGATAAGTTAATTTCAACATACACAAGAGTTATAACCTCAAGGTCAATATTTATTTCATAAGTTAGGCGCTTCTAACGATTTTGGGACATAAATTATAAATTTGCATTTGCGAAACTTGAAGACCCTACGTCATCTAGTCATAAATGTAACTGTTGACAAATAAACTAGAAATGTAGTCTTAATAGGTTTTTGTCAATTAATCTTGTAGGGTCCCATTTCGGAGATTCAATTAAACAGCAAATCGCTAGATGCGGCTTATGTGTGATAACAAATACATTACAAATACCATAACGTGTTAACCCTTTCCTAAACACAGTCGTGTTTTGACGCATCGAACTAGTCTTCTGTAATCAATACTTTATGTGTTGTCTCTGTCTGTAAAGTCTGCAGGCATTATCCGGCGTCCGGCTAGCTGTCTGCCTGAATGTGCATTCGTTCGTCCGTCATGGTTTGCATTTATTGGTCAAACGGTTGTTTGTGATTGGTAGATTTCATTTCAAAGTGGTCACACTTATATCGTGTGATCAAGAGATAGGCAAAACAGTAGGAACATAACTTTGGTCTACTTATTTTAGTTATCTCTATTTTTCCTTATTTAGTTCAGCCATTGTCTCAATAAATTTCATTGTATCCATTTCAAACGGGGTTGTAGGTAACTTATGACCTACAGATATGCAGTGCACCATTAACATAACTTTAGCATGCTGCGTTCGGAGTGTGTATATTTCGAACACAAATCTGATCTGTTTTTTTAGGTGTAAACTCATTTTTTTCATGGTTTTTTTTCAGTCATTGTCTCAATAGATTTTCAATGTATTAATTTTAGACTTGGTGCAAAGAAAACTTATGAACTACAGATGTGCAGTGCACAAGAAACATAACCCTTATCATGCTTTCGATTGTCTGTCATGTATCAGCATGATTCCAATATACAGCGTTGATCTTAAGTGATCTCTGAACTGGAAAAATTTTACTTAAGGGTCGCTTCTCGGTTGTTTGTCAATCTTTTGTCCTTCGTGATTTATTTTGTTTATACAAGAAAAATGTCAAACTTTGATAAATTAGGTATTGGTTATTGGCAGGCAATCTGTGTTGTTTCAAACATTTTTTGCTTGGTTTGTTTAAAGGTCAATGATTCATTGCTTCAACAATGTTTGTCCATATTAACTATGATATATATTTTCACCTTACATATGCCCCTATACCACCAGCGTTTTGATTATTAATGTGTTTCTTCTCCTGACCATTTGACACGTATAGGCGGGGCTTAATACGTATCTCTGAATATCGGTTTTGTGATTAGACAGATGCTTACGGAATCAAATGGTTATGACAACTCGTAAGTATTCATGCATTTTCAGTTTTCAATCAATACGCACGAATTACTGTGTGTAATTGTTACCGAATGTCTACGTAAAAACATATCTTACCTAAAAACGACATACAGAGATTCGTTATAAGCCGTACTCTACACTCCCAGGTTAAATAATCTTGACGATTTTTACAATTAATTTCACTAGGTGAGGTTGGAGACTGGAAGAACTGGTTCACTGTGGCACAAAATGAACAAATGGACGCTGTTTATGCAGAGAAGATGAAAGACAGTAAACTTAATTTTAAGTTTGAATTGTGAATTTTCTATGTAACATTAATACATCGAACGTCATCATGAGCTGAATTTGCTCTGTAACAGACATACAGTATACTTCATATCATGCACAGATGTCAGTGAAATCCATCAAGATAATTACCGTTTTTTAATAACGCGTAATTTGTCTCGAGTGTAAGATGTTATGTAAACGGATATTCTTGTTTATTTTTGTATTCTTATCTTATTGTTAACCCATCTCTCACTATTGTTAATACTCTTTCAAAATTATTCTCACTGACATTCAAAAATAGACTTAATAAATTAAGTGACATATTCTGAACAATGTACAGTTTGGTTTTCGCAATGCAGTCATTGTATTGAACTCTCTTATACAAAAGGATTTAACTGAAAAGGTGAAGTTATGATTTTGGAAGCCGACATAAGCTGTAGAATGGTCAATATCTCAAAAATAACATATTCAAATGTTAAATAATGTGATAAATTGAATATGAACATTCAACTTTCAATGTGACTCAAACAGGGTTAGCCAATATCTCCCTTGTTATTTATTCTCTTAATTAATGATATGTTGGACTCGATTGCCTTGAACCATTTGGACGAACCTGACTTGAACATTCCTTCTATCTATCTGATTTTGTTTGCAGATGATATTGTGTTATTTACAACAATCCCCAGAACCCCTCAACTACAAAAATATAACGTTTATAGATATTCGTTAAAATGGGGTCTTAAAATTAATAAATCAAACACAAAAATCTACGTTTTTCGCAATGGTCATCGCCTGTTCGGAAATGTTTATTTATTGACACCAATGAAATTAAAATGGGAAACAATTTCATATATCTTTGTTTGAGCTTCAGTTAGGATGGCAATTTAACCACCGCCGATAAAAGGTTACATGACCAGGCACTGGAAAGAATATTACAGCCTGATGGGATTTTTTGATCGTCTTAAGTTAGATTTAAAATGTTAACGGACTCTTTTTTATTCAACGCTCATTCCCATCCGTTAATATGGGTCTGAAGTTTATTATAAATTCATTGATAAATTTCACATACGTTTTTGTAAATATATTTTGGGAGTAATGTCGGCTTTGACGTAGGTGAACTACTGTTGGGACGGTATATACCACGAAACAAATAACATGCTTGTTAAACTCGCCTGATTATACATACCAACAGTCGCCTTTTTTTTAAATTGAATAATTTCTTTAAACGCCTGCTTGGATAAAACGTATTGTAAACTACCACCCAAAAGTATCCGAATTAAACAAAAATATCGCACATGGAACAATTGTGTCTGACCCATATGAGTTCAACATGTGTTACATAATTTTTCCATCCCAAAATATTCATGTAGTCTACCATAATTGCACTTGGTTCAAAAGCACTGTGAATCACTCGATTTGATTGGTTTAAAATGGACCACGTGACTGAATGCAATTCTGTTTTCCGATAGTTGAAATTTATCACAAGACCAGGTCACGGAACTTCTTTCGGAAAATACATTTCTATTTTCATAATAAGATATCTTTCCTTTTCAGTACCGATAATCAGAACTTAAAAACGTTGTTCGCTCTTTTTATATAACTTTACATGTTAATTTTACCTACATTTTTGAAAAAAGTATTTCCAAAGCAAAACTTGTCAATTTACAAATATTAATGATATTCCCATCCTTCAAAAATTGTCTGCATCGTTACTCTTCGCTTAATTCAACATGGAACCACAAGCACTGGTAAACTTTGACATGTCGAGCTGTGTATCCATCGATATACTTGAAGACATAGATCCAACTATGTTCGACGATCTATTTCAAGAAGAGGACTTGAGGCCTTTACATCCACCCCATATTGAAAACCAAGAGGATTCTCAGCATCCAAAAAGATTAAAAGAAATATCTGCAGGGGAGCTGGACATTTTTACTGAGCAGAAGATCTCTGTGTCAACTAAAAGGCATTCTATTTGGGGTGTCAATGTTTTTTTCAGGTGTGTTTAATTCGAATATAAATTAAATCAGTATACATTTTTAAAATTCCAGTATTTTAGAGTATTGTATTTTTTTAAAATACTGTAAATGTTTAGAACAATTAATTTCAAAGATACAGACTAATTTTAATCGTTTTAAGCAAATCCAATATTTTTTTTATTTTTAAAGCCATAAGTTGAACAAATGTAATATTTAAAAATGCAGTTACAACTGTTCAATGCCGCTTGCCTGGTTCATGTCTGCTGATTTTTCTGAAACAATACTATGCGTTCATTAGAAATTTCCAATCAAATGTACAGACTAACTTCTGCTGCTACACAAAATAGTTCACACAATATGATTTCAATCAGTATCTTCCAATGTCTATATTGACTGTTGCAAATTAATTTTCTTATACCCCTTCAAAACTTATTTTGATTAAAGAAGTGTTACAATCCTCTGTCTACCTGTCATACACCGTTTCAGTTCACTTCCGTTGATACCTCTTCGCTGGTGTAGTGGTCCACCTTGGGTTAAGGAGGGTGCGGGTTAGATCCACGGCCGGGTCATACCCTTGACTTTTAAAATGGTAGTGATGTTTCCCTCCCAGACGCTTCGGGTTGTAGGGGTAGTATTACTTACGACTGACTCGCCGGTGTAACGATGAATTGATAAGTTGTGATTTAAGTACTGGTAACTTGTTCAGGAAACCCGATGACATCAATTTAAATTTGTTGTAGAAGCGATAAACACTAAATGCATGTATATACAAGAGGACAATGGTGGGCGTAAATCGCTCAACTAACTTAATAATGTTCTCACGATATGCATACAAGGACAACTAGAATCGCCCCCAACCCCCGCCTTATGTTCAAATGTAGTAACCGATCACAACTATTTGAACAATATTGGTAGAGGGTTACCCAAGGAACATTTGTTTTATAATTTCACTATATAAACATATAAGGAAATCAAGTCCTCTACATGGTGGTCATGATTTTAATTAATTATAATAATTTATAAAATACTGGTAGAGGGTCACCCAAGGAACATTTGTGCCGAATTATTTTCAAATATGGGCAGTACTTTTGAACACGGTGAAAAAGATTTTTTATTTTGACACTAAATATACATATAAGGAAAACAAGCTCCGCCCCCTGGTGGCCATGTTTTTCAACGGAACGGAATTATTTGAACAATCTTGATACAGGGTAACTTTAAGACACTTTTAGCAAAATAATTTTTAAATTGGGCATGTTCTTTCGGACAAAATCTTTTAAGTTTTTACTCTACACATATAAGGAAACAAGCTCCCCTCCCCCCCCCCCCCCCCCCCCCCCCCCCCCCCCCCTGGCGGGCATGGTTTCAACAGATCGGAATTATTTGAACAATCTTGTTAGGGGGTCAACTAAGGAACATTTGAGCAAAATAATTTTCAAATTGGGCCAGTATTTTTGGACAAGAAGAATTTTAAAGTTTTGGCATTTCCCCTTTTCTGATGACGCAGCAACCAAAGTTCTACTTGGAATTAATTTCTTTGATCACATTTGAAAGAAGTCAACCTAAGGAACATTCCTGTGTAATTTGTCTTGAATTGGTCCATTGGTTTAGGAGGAGAAGTTGTTTGTTGGCAAATGTGAACGGATAGACGCTGTGTGATTACATAAGCTCACCCTACACTTCATGCTCATGTGAACTAAAAACAACAACATTTGAAGAGTAATATTATGAAGAAGCAACGAGGTAAAAACAGGCATAAACTTTGATACTTTTTAAAACGATATGGGGAATAATGCTTTTATAAAGTCATAATTATCTGGACAAATTTAAAACGTTTCATTGTCATTCATTACAAATTTCTTTAAATTAGAATGGGGCAAAGAGAAAGAAATTACAATTAAATTGGCAACAATTCCACCTGAGGAGCTGGCTTATCATTTAGCTGTGTTATAAACAGAAGCCCAAACAAAACCAGATAAAAACCAGATGTGTTTGTGAAACACTGATGCCCCCGAATGGCAACATCTAGGTCAAAGGTCAAGGTCGCAAGGTCAAAAATGTTGGTACTGACAGAAAGGTCATGTCACAAGGAATACACATGTGAAATATGGTAGCCGTACCTGTTATGGTTCAAAAGTAGTCGTCAAGGTTAAAGTTTTTATCGAGCATGGCAACATCTAGATCAAAGGTCAAGGTCGCAAGGTGAAAAAATGTTGGTCCTGACAGAAAGGTCATGTCACAAGGTATACACATGCGAAATATGGTAGCCTTACCTGTTATAGTTCAAAGGAAGTGGTGAGGGTTAAAGTTTTTTTTGAGAATGGCAACATCTAGGTCAAAGGTCAAGGTCGCAAGGTCAAAAATGTTGGTTCTGACAGAAATGTCATGTCACAAGGAATACACATGTGAAATATGGTAGCCGTACCTGTTATGGTTTAAAAGTAATGGCCAAGGTTAAAAGTTTTTTTCGAGAATGGCAACATCTAGGTCAAAGTCGCAAGGTCAAAAATGTTGGTACTGACAGAAAGGTCATGTCACAAGAAATACACATGTGAAATATGGTAGCCGTACCTGTTATGGTTCAAAAGTAATGGCCAAGGTTAAAGTTTTTTTTCGAGAATGGCAACATCGAGGTCACAGGTCAAGGTCGCAAGGTCAAAAATGTTGGTACTGACAGAAAGGTCATGTCACAAGGAATACATATATGAAATATGGTAGCCGTACCTGTTATGGTTCAAAAGTAATGGCCAAGGTTAAAGGTTTTTTTGAGAATGGCAACATCTAGGTCAAAGGTCAAGGTCGCAAGGTCAAAAATGTTGGTACTGACAGAAAGGTCATGTCACAAGAAATACACATGTGAAATATGGTAGCCGTACCTGTTATGGTTCAAAAGTAATGGCCAAGGTTAAAGTTTTTTTCGAGAATGGCAACATCTAGGTCACAGGTCAAGGTCGCAAGGTCAAAAATGTTGGTACTGATAGAAAGGTCATGTCACAAGGAATACACATGTGAAATATGGTAGCCTTACCTGTAATGGTTCAAAAGTAGTGGTGAAGGTTAAAGGTTTTTTTGAGAATGGCAACATCTAGGTCAATGGTCAAGGTCGCAAGGTCAAACATGTTGGTACTGACAGAAAGGTCATGTCACAAGGAATACACATGTGAAATATGGTAGCCGTACCTGTTATGGTTCAAAAGTAGTGGTCATGGTTCAAGTTTTTTTCGTGCAGACAGACAGACAGACGGACGTGCAGACAGGCCAAAAATTAGATGCCCACCGAATCGGAGATTCCGGGGGCATAATAAAGATACCTCCTGTTAAAACAGGAACAGGTTAAAAAACTTGCGTGCAACAACAATCGGTAGATACAGGTGGACTGTAAATAACGGGAGCTTAATATTGAAACTGACACATGCTTTAAAAAGTGTAACGACATCCTTGATGGAAAATTGAAGAGTGATACATATAGCCGCCAGGGGAATTGAAAGTCAACCAGGCACAAGCCAGTGATTGGTTGTGGAGAGATGAACAGTATTTTTATTAAATATCTGGTAAAGGTAGAACCTGTAACATTACGTTATAAAGTCTGGTTACAATTAAGCATTTAGTTTGTAACATAATATCTGGAATTCCATATACAGTTGTCTTTGATCATATATACTTTCACTAACGATAAGACTGAATTGATTTCGGCAACTGTCATACACGTAACCGAACAAACAAAAAAAACACCAGGGCGACATTAACAGTAAAGAGGAAAATGGGGACAATGTTCTGTGGGGCCGATTTAAAGTAAAACGCAATGTCGTTTAAAGTGACTGAAATCAAGATGGCACGAAAAAAAAAAAAAAAAAAAAATCGAATTCGCCCTAAATGTTATTCTTTATGTTATCCAAGTAAAACCAGGGTAGAAAATGTATCGTTTTTTTATCAATAAAGTTAACTTGAGTCGTTTTCAATTGTCCCGATGAAGGGGTTTCCTATTTAAAAATACTTACCCCGTTACTGACAGGGTAGAATTTGCGATGGAAAAATTATCGAAAACAAGAAAATCTCACCGATTATAGGGGTATGTAATATGTCAGTTATCATATTTTAATGCCCCAAACAAAAAATAACACTTATTTTCTTAAAATTGGATTTTTTTTTTTTCGACAGTTGGGTATCTGGAGTTCAGTCGCTTTAAGCTCTGTCAATGTTGAAACACAAATTGTGGATTTTGTACAACTACGTTTACATTTTGACGACAAAACTCATCTTAACCAAACTGTACTCTCATGCGTCCTTTTCCGCTTACAACCATCACGTTTACCGGTAATTATGTCAATTGACTAACGGACAACCACGAGTTCGGCTCGAATTAAGAACCTGAAATGAACACGGAATTGAAATTTAAGAACTTGTAAGTTGAAACAATTTCGCAAGAAAAGGATTGGTCGAAGAATTATTGATGTAAGGTATTTTGGCAGCCAATTTGATAGAGGATGAATTCACTGTGGAAAAGCTTTTTACTTTGTTATCGTTCGAGAAACAACAGTGGGGGGACTGTTCAATCTCTCACAAAGAATGGATATCAAGCGTACTTGTGTACTAAAAAAAATCGGGGATGATGATTCGTCGTCTATATATCAAATCCGAGAAAAAGTAAATTCAAACGTTATAAAATATTCCGACCTCAGTCACATCAAATGATTACTTTCAAGAAGACTAGATGAGATTCACAAAACGCACAAGCAGTTAACCGCGATGGTAAGGTAAAGTAGTATGCAGTGCGATAGAACAGCGAGCAGTCTGAGGGGGCCATGCACCACGCCTTTCCAACGTGTCTTGAACAAAATTGTGTGAAACACGAGCCCTGCAAGGATTGATGTCGGCACAGAAAGATTGACGATCACAGATTTGACGGTTTACGAAGAATTAAAAGAAGTGCTTTCCAGCTTCTTTCTCTGCACATAGAAAATCCAAGTAATTTTTGAACTAAAGAGTCTAAACAACGAGATGAATCACTTAAAAGCAATGTTTGATCAAAAGCGCCTAAATATATTAACTTCCATCAGTCAGAAAAAATTGACTATCGTTGTGCTGTTGCAGTTGGGCAATATAACGAAGGTGTGAACTATCAGGGACTACCAATACACGTACCTAGCATGTAACGGCACACAGTTCACAACATAATTGTATGAAATGGGCATTGAAATGACCTAAAATAAGTTTCGAAATAGTCGTATTTGTAAACATTCTGACCAAATTTCAAGCTGCTGAAGCAAAACATGCGGCATCTACAGATTTTCCTTCAATTTAGCCTAGTGACCTAGTTTCTGACCCAGTATGACCCATATTCGAACTTGACCTACATATCTTAAAGACAAATATTCTGATAGCAAAATGCGGCATCTAGAGTGTTAACAAGATTTTCCTTCAATTTGACCTAGTGACCTATTTTTTGACCCAACATGACCCATAATCGAACTTGACTTACATATCATCAAGACAAACATTCTGATAAAGTTTCATCATGCTCAAGTTAAAAATGCAGTATCCATAGTATTAACAAGCAATTTCGCTGAATTGATATCCTCCGCCAATGATGGCTTGTTTGTGAATGAAGGCCTTTATGTTGAATGTGCAATTGACCTGCACAATTATTTCAACTTATTCACATAAGAACAAGGGGTATGCAGAAATTGAGACAGATAAACATATTCTTCCTGAAAGAATAAAATAACGACACTGGTTTTATAAGCAACTTTATTAAACTAATAGTGTGAATTAAAGACATTTTTTCATAATTAAATCCCAAAGGAAAATGTGAAAACAAGTTTTTGCTACTTTAACCAACGGTGACACAAGTGCAATAGCTCCCTTTATTCAATTTGTTTCCTTAAATCAACGGCAATAACTCTAAAGAAAATGTACCAATCCAAAAAAACAATGGACGGGCATCATCCCAGTATGTTGGTTCATATTTATTTCAAGTTTCATGAAATTCTACAAGATGTAATGAACCCTGCACACATATTTCCAAGACAACCAACAAAGATAAATTTCATAACAGTTAGAGAACAAGGTAAAGATGACACTACCGAAGAATTTCGTGTTATAATGGCTAAAAACTAACAATACAGCTTACAGAGAAATCATTAAATCTTCTGAAAGACTGAAAACATTGCCCTGAAGATGGTGATATTCTGACAATTCTCAAATGACACTGGTCCAGAGCCCCTGAGCAATTCAATATCAAAAACATAAATTGGGAAACTACTTCAAGTGTAATATTGTCAGAAGCAAAGTGAAATTAAATAAATGGGTAAAGACATTACAGGATAAAATTATGCACATGTTACTGCCTATAAGCGTGGCGTTTTCACTATTTCATGGTCTACACACAATAACACTCCTTTATCAGAATCTACAACAGAACATTTGTTTTACACTAGCATCTCCATGCTTATTTCCTTACGGAACAGGTGACTTTCATGTCAATAGAAAAAGAACATGCAAATCAATGGCAGATTTGGCTGCACATTTATTTTGGTATGAAGGTTTGTTGAACATCAATATTTCAAATGTGTTATACATAAGAGTAATATACTAAAAAAATGCAATTAAGAATGGTTGCTTTTCATTCGGCAACAACTTGGCGACACTCATATATCTATACAACAACTTAGAGAGGTCATTCGATCTAGTGATAATACTTTATAAAAAACAATCGTTTAAGTGCATACCTGAGGGAAACATCTAAATACTAGGCAGAGAGGGTGGGGGCACCTAAGTAAGAGCTGTGTCTGTAAGCTGTGGGGTATACAATTTTAAACCCCCGAAACGCCTTATGAAAAAAAGTATGAAAAATGCTCTGCTGATATTGACTTTGATTTAGAAAATACTTCTGTATTGTTCAAAACTTTCAACCATATTGTTTTTGATAAATGGAGCGATTCAAGCTGTTTTATCACAATATGACTTTGCCCTAAATTGGAACACTGGGCAAATGTTAACTTAGGAATGACTGCAAACCACCCTGCTGGTAAAGATTTATCTGGTAATTATATTGTTATGTTATGGTCACCACCAGAAGGAACTGCATCTCCTCCAGCTGAAGAAAAAAATATCTTGCAAAATTGCTAATGGACGTTAGTGAATCACAAGAAACTTTGGAGGACTATCTTCTGCTTACTAACAGATTTACCATGCATGTATGCTCTGATTTCTATTAAACAATCAAACAGGGCAATAGAAAGATATGTCGTATGGAATATGGAAATACTGAGAATCCAATAATCCAGCTTAAGTCGAAAACAAAAACGGCTCACTTCTCCTGGAAATGTCAAGGGAGCATCCAATTCACGTATTCATACACAAGGTTGGAGAGCTAATGGAGGTATTTCGATAGTTTTATCAAACAGAAATCCCGAGAACACTTCAGTGCATGAAATTAAGTGCACTAAACGGTAGATTAATCGGATACGCGTGCTAAGGCAACCAGCCAACTGATGCAATATCAGGCCACACGAACAACTCCAAGTCAAATCTCAGTCTCAAACTCAAACATTGAACTCAAATTGAGACTCAAATTTCATGTTGGTGTTCACAAAAAATCTCAATCTCAAAATCAGTCTAAAACTCAATGAGTTGAGTTCAGAAATTGAGATTGCTATATAGCAGTCTCAAATTGTGTCTCAAACTCAAGATGGCCGACAACTATATTGAGCGTCTGCAGCGTCTGTAACGTTTTTACAGACTTCGCCAGCAGCGGGTGCCCCGCCTGTTTAGAGATAGGGCGAATCCTTTGGAGATGTTGTCCAGAGTGGAAATTCGGGAAAGGCATCAGTATTTCCTGCCCTTGATACGCCGCCACTGCTGTCTCTTCTTGTGACGCTGCATTTTTTCGCAACGGAAGCGCAGCACCTTCTTATTGCTGAGATCCACGGAATCTCTCGTCCGTCTGTTGGTCGGGCGATAGACAGGGTGACACATGCTCTTTGTGGGTTGATGGGGACCCACATAGACATGTCGAGGGACGATGCAGAGAAACGAGCGAAGAAACGACAGTTTTACAGCATCGCGGGTATTAAACTTTAATTTGAACCTGTATTTGATTGGTTGCTAATGTAAATAATATAATACTTCCGGAGATAGGTTAACTTACACTATGTCAATTCTGCAAAATATGTACGACAGTTACATCCCCTGTATTTGTTTGAAACGTAATTCTTTGTTGGTAAATCTTCAAAACATACAGTACAATGTAATCAACCGCTTACTTTAAATTTTATTTGTATTTTGTGACTATTATGCTTTGTTACTTTCAGAATTCCCAAACGTTCTGGGGTGTGTCGATAGCACGCAGATTCGGATTAAGGCCCCCTCTGTGAACGAAGCGGACTTTGTGAACAGAAAGGGGTTTCACGCCATAAATGTTCAGGTAAAATAATATTAAGTATATGTTTATTATTAAGATTGTTGAGTTATTAAGTATGATATGTATTTAGATAAATGCAAACGGCGATTGATATGAAATTAATGGAACACATATCAGCTGCCCCCCCCCCCCCCCCCCCCCCAACCAAAGGGTGTTGCATATGTCAAGAATGTTGCATATGTCTAGGGATGTTGCATATGCCAAGTGTGTTGAATACGTTGAGAATTGTTGCATATGTCGAGGGGTGATGCATAAGTCGATGCGTATTGAATAAATCTAGGACAAGGGGTGTTGTGCATACATCGAGGGTGTGGCATATGTCGATAGGCGTTGTATTTCTCTAGGAATGTTGCATATTTCGATAACTGAATTTACTTTTAGATAGTTGTATTGAATTTTTTAGATGGTTTGCGATGCCCAGTTCATCATCCTTGATGTCGTTGCGAAGTGGCCAGGGAGCGTCCACGACAGTCGCATCTTTAAGGAGAGCAGTCTGTGTGCTGATCTGGAGAATGGTAATCAATGCATGTTGCAGAATGTATAAAATTAATGTTTAAGCAATGAAGTTTAACCAGACTCGACCAATGCATGCAAACAGCCTAAACCTAGCATGCATCAATGGGTCTATTTTAAATTGCAAAACTTATTGTTAATTTCATTTGAATGTAAAATGGTAACAACTTTTTCATTTCGGATTGTAATACGTAGATTAATATTACAATAGGTATAAACAACAGGCTTTATACCAGCGTGAGAATAGTCGCATCTTTGTGACCCATGTGCTGTGTTCGATCCACAATGGGATTCCCCAGTGAAGTCATAAAATCGACACTTGTACAGGAAACGGACCAAATAGTGATTAAATAAGTTGTCGACTTTTGTGACAAATCGAGGTGAAACGGTTGGCGTAAATTTGATCAAACACAATTATTTGCAGAAGTGTTTAATGGAGTGTTGCTGGGTGACAGTGGATATGCTTGTAATAAATATCTTCTTACGCCCTACCTGAACCCCCGGACGCAAGAACAGGACAGGTACATGTTGGACAAATCTCATCATGTTTATACAAACTCGTAAAGCTGTATTTTGAATCTGAATATAAAATACTTTCGGCATACAATTTGAACATTAAGACCCACCACCAAGTATACATTTTAATCGTTTATGTAATTCTTACTGTTTAGCTTCATAGGTATATCTATTTATTGGAAACATATGAAAGTTACACTCTCTGTTGAAAAAAAGGACCGATTATCTCAACCCGTTTAACACAAACAGTTCAAATTTAATCATTTTAATTGAAGTTCACTTTTATAAATACGTGATTTAAAAACAGTTATTATTATTATGATACATGCATGTTTATCTCCAATTAAATGTTCATATGTTTCCAGATTCAACAACTCGCTATGTAAGACGAGGGTGCTCATCGAGCAAACGTTCGGAATCATTAAGAGAAGGTTTGCCGTTCTCTCGTATGGCATCAGAATGTCGCCAGGGAAGGCATGCCAGATGACAATGGCTTGCGCCATCCTACATAACATTGGGATTCGGCAGGTTGACTCATTTGGTCGATTTGTTGTGGAGGCCGACAACCATCCTGCCGAAGCCCCCAACCAGCCTATGGATGTCGCGGGAAACGCCTACCGGGACTACGTCCGTGCCACTTATTTTCAATAGTGGGACAGTTTGAAATAAGCTAAGTGACTGAGATGTACAGACAGCGATAGATGCATGCCTCTAGAAACCCATTAGCTTTTAACTATCCTCTGATGCATGATGGGCGGTGAATGTGCTACCCCAGCCACTCCCACACCCTTTCAAGCTATTATCAAGGCAACCTTAGTTGAAAAGGACCTTGGGGTTTAGGATTGACATCTACTCGGCAGTTCCACAGCTTATATGTACCTATTAGCTTTTAACCAACCTATAATGTATGATGACCTGCTTGTAACATAAAATTAAGATGGGCGGTGAATGTGCTAACCCGTTTAAGCTATTAGCAAGGCAACCTAGTACACAGGACCTTGGGGTTCAAGTCAAGAAGCACTACAGCATGCAAACTATTATTTCTGGTCTTATATTAACAATCTATTTGTTTCGTTTCAGTCGAAGTATTTGTGTTACTGACCCACATCGCAGCGTTTACCACACCATCAGACCTGTGACATATCTCGGATGACAGTTTCCCTGAATTTGGGATTAAGACCACTCCCTGGGAAAAAAGCGTTGTATACCATCCTGGACAATCTACCAGACATCTAGTTCTGAAATTGAATTGTTGATATTTGCTGCCAATAACAAGCCTATATTCCTAATATGTGTTGTCTTTTGTGTAAGGCATATATGAACAATTCAGTTTTGAAATGAATAAGGAACTTTTATGAATACCAGATTATCCCAGTTGATAATGGCGCATTTAGTAGCACAAATAGCAGATGTAGCTAGGTTGTTCGCGAAAAAAAAGTTCTCTTTGTGTCACTTAATACATATTAAGACAAATGACATTATTTTGTTCATTGTGTCAATACAAGCATATTATTTTAGAACCAAAATAAATATAACACCTATTAAAATGCCATTCACTGTTACAAGACAACTCACTAATTATAATTCTCAATTAAATCTGTGTTACAAATACTGCATGGTTTTAACATAGAAATGGACACCGGACAAAATCTCTGTATTATACACTGTGTTTGTTTTATTCCATACCACACAGAAGTCCATTGCGCTATGCGAAAGGATAGGATGTTTGTCGTCAAACTTAAATACTTTAGTAAGTAGAATTGTTTAACACATCAAAACTATACATAAAAAGACTCAATCAAGAAGCGTCTGTGTTGTACTTATTAAAACTACCAAGCAGACAGCGACAGTGTTGTACTTTGCATATATATACATCCGACACAAAAAACTTATCACAAAAATATATCACAGATAAGCACAATAACTTAGCATAATCATATCACACATTACCAATTTATCACAAATTAAAAATTCTCACCATATCTAAGTGAAAACTAAACTTTATAATATAATATCTGTAATCTCTAGTTAATGAAAATGTATTGATGCTTATTTACAATAATGATAAATATCTGTATAAGGGGTCCTCATAAAACTAGACCTATCACACGAGTGATGAATACCGCAATACGCTGCTTAGACACAGGAATGATAAAATTTCACCAGTCATGGCCATTATTCTGGTAAGTCTAAGTGGAATATGACATTCAACAGATCAACATACATAAACAAAGTCCATAGTTCAGATAAGACAATATGGAATGTGACCCAAATAGAAGATGCAAAACATTCCATGTTTGTCAACATAAAAGCTGTACTGAGCCACATATATTGAAATAAGGGCCATAACTTTTGTAAAGCTAAGTGGAATATGACAAATATAGTATGTGCACAACATTTCATGCTGAACAACATTCCTATAAAGTGTATATATATATATATATATATATATATATATATATATATAAAAGATGGATTGAAAAAGCACTACAAACAATATTTAAGGGTCTATAATAATTTCATAAAAGGGCCATAACTCTAGAACCACTATGCTGGGCATCATAACATATTTCTTGCACATATACACTTCATAGGGATCATGTGTTCCAAGTTTCATTATGATAACTTGCAAACTGAGGATAAAGTTTGCGTTGCAAACTTAGTACATAAGGGTATATAAGAATTTCATAAAAGGAGCATAACTCTGGAACCCCTCATGAGACATTGTTATACTTATCATAAATTTTAAAATAAATTGGGTGTAACTGCTAATTTTCTTGTCAAGCAGGTAACTATTTTTCAAGTGTGAACAATACACAAATCCTACAGTATCTCAACCTGCTCTCACACCGCGAATTAAGTGTGAACAATACACACATATACTAGAGTCTCTCAACCGGCTCTCACACCAAGCATCAAGTGTGAACAATACAAACATACTGTAGTATGTGTCCCATGAGTAAGTGGGTCAGGATGAGAAATTCAGTCGGATGTTGTTGAACCTGAGCTTTATTTCATGTTGTTAATCCAATTGCATGGCAGAAGGGACCAAGGAAATTCTTTTCCCGAGTATTCATGGTGGAGGACCCACACAGAAATGTATGTAAAATAAACAAAATAAATATGAGCATAATAATATTATCATCTGTTGCAGAGTGGACAGAAAGCCTCTGTAATTGGGAAAGGGTATAATTATAATGTTGAAAAAATGCACACAAATGATTCATAGAAGATAAAAATATTTTGAAAACATCTATAAATATTGTAGCAAATAATGAGAATAGGCTCATTATGAACTATTTCTCCTTTCTCCACAATGTTTTCATAAGTCATCTGCTATGAGTGTCAGAAAGTGTCTGTATGTGGAAAAAGGGTTAATTATCTAAAAAAAAAAAAAAAACATTTATAAAATACATTTTATCACAGGTTTACTTTCCGGTTGACGATAATGTAGCGTCTCGATGATCTTGACTAATAATTAGACGGAAATTGTTGAATCATCAGTTCGCCAACAGTCGTCAATAGGCCCCCGCCCAAGTGTCTCCGTTAGTTTCCGTATATCGCCCATATATGGAGTGACAAAATCGGCTACACATGTAATTCTAGTTTTGTAAAGCGACTTTTGTAAAGCGCGACTTTCCATTGTACATTCGTACCTTGACTTCTTAACATTTGTCTCGTAAAGTGTTTTTTGTTCCATTTAAAATGTACATTCGAGGAATTTGATTTGCAAACACAGATTTATTAACTAGAAATTAACGGGTTTAAAAGTAACTTTGGGAAAGGGTCTAATTATAATGTTGAAAAAATGCACACAAATGATTCATAGAAGATAAAAATATTTTGAAAACATCTATAAATATTGTAGCAAATAATGAGAATAGGCTCATTATGAACTATTTCTCCTTTCTCCACAATGTTTTCATAAGTCATCTGCTATGAGTGTCAGAAAGTGTCTGTATGTGGAAAAAGGGTTAATTATCTAAAAAAAAAAAAAACATTTATAAAATACATTTTATCACAGGTTTACTTTCCGGTTGACGATAATGTAGCGTCTCGATGATCTTGACTAATAATTAGACGGAAATTGTTGAATCATCAGTTCACCAACAGTCGTCAATAGTCTCCGCCCATTTGTCTTCGTTAGTTTCCGTATATCGCCCACATATGAAGTGACAAAATCGGCTACACATGTAATTCCAGTTTTGTAAATCGACTTTTGTAAAGCGCGACTTTTTATTGTACATTCGTACCTTGACTTCTTAACATTTGTCTCGTAAAGTGTTTTTTGTTCAATTTAAAATGTACGCGGAATTTGATTTGCAAACACGGATTTATTAACTAGAAATTAACGGGTTTAAAAGTAACTTCACAACAATACATCTGTATTTCAACATGTTACTATCTAAAACGTACAGACATACACAGTTGAAATTTTGAAACAGGATCTAGACTTGCAAACATGAGTTTGTTAAACCGGAAAAGTATAGTTTAAAAAGTAAATTGAGCATCATACAAACGTATTTCTAGTTTTGACAAACCTAAACATGCAGACAACCAAGGCTGGATTTTTGACACAGGATAGGCTCCATACATTTGGTAGTGTCAATTTTTTGCATATAGTTTTCTTGACTTCAGGCGTGGGTTCGAACATAAACTTGGGCATAAACGTTTTCTTACTAGTTTTATAGCTTTTTGTACAATTTCGATATCAAATAATAATTATGATACAATAAGGTCTTTTCAGTGACATGGTATTTTTTTCGAAGGAAATCACTTTGCAATAAAATGCTAATAAAAGCAGTCAGAATATATATTTAGAAATCTTAATTTCAAGATGATGCAGTCATACATTACAGTATGTAAATTTATCTGGTATCAGACTTTTAGAAAAAGCGGATTTTAACATATCAAAAAGAAATGCCTTAGATAAATACATAAATAGAGATTTAATTGATGTCTTCTTTTTACAAATGTATGTATATGCAAGAACAACAAAGTACCTGTGCTTTCTGGTTGCACAACTAATTAATTCTAGTTGGCAATTGCAGGGAGATTATTCCAAGTCAACAATAATTATCCAATTGCCAATATTAAATCTGACAATTATACGAAAAAAAACCATGAATGGGTTTTTTCGCTTATAGTAAACAGGTGTAAGATTTTTTTTTTTTTTTTTTTCTTTTTTTTCAATAACCTATGAAGCTTTCTGAAATGAAACTGGGAAAATCCATGGGCGCCGCCATTTTGGGTATGTATAAAATGAGACGAGAAACACGGATTGAAAAAAAATTATTGTCGTCTTTTTAATTATGTTTTTTAAATCGATGTTTTTGGGTATGTATAAAATGACACGAAAAACACGGATTTTTAAAATCATTGTCTTTTTTTTTTTTTTTTTTTTTTTTTTAAATCGATATTTAAGATCTTAAAGTACTGTGTTTTGTGGAATTAACATTTGTACGAAAAGTTAAAAATAAATGGAATAAATAGAGTTTAATTAACATTGTTTTCATGATACGGGATTTAAATCCCAAGTGGAAGAGATTATTGCGATATAAAAACGAGTGCGCCATAGCGCACGAGTTTTTATATGCAAGAATCTCTTTCACGAGGGATTTAATTCCCAAATCATGAAAACAATGTTTATTAAAATATATATTATATTCTCGGCGATAATTTTCGTTTTTAAACGACAATACCCCTGTGCAGCTCATTTATTTTTAGCTCAGAAGTGGAGAGAGATCTGAATGACGTAATCTGCCAGTTTTGCAGTGACGTCACTATATATATATACGTGACGTCACCGACAATGTGTACATTGATTGAAATAAACTTGTGTCATGTCGATTCAAGCTCTTATTTGCGGATTTAAAAGTGCAATTGTGGATTATTTAACGGTTCATCATGGAAATAAAGTGTTAAGTAGTGAACACGGAGCTTAAAAGTGTTTAAAAGAGATTTTAAAAAAGTAGTTCCGAAAATCCGGCTAGTGAGCTATATCGCACACTAGGCGATATTGCTCAGTAGACAAAAAGCATGTTATAGGTTTTCTCAAGTTGGGAAATCTCTATAGTTTATCATTCAGTATGTAATATATATGTTTCCCGTTCGTCAAAAAAACGACAGCATTAGCCTTCTACGCCCGAACCTAAATGTTGACTGTATCGTAGCCAAAGAAGGACGTGACGTCATTTCCGTAACACTTCATCTTGGCGTTACGTCAATGGAGCGATGTCGTTTCCCGCAAAAAAGTGGTATCAACATGAAATACCCCAAATTCCTATACATGAGCTATTTATCAAACATTGTGGCAAAAGGATAACTTTCTCATAAGGAGCAATTGTTCTTTTAGCGACAATCTTTCCCTAAATCGTCTGTTGCAAAGGCCTCAGAAACCGTCTCTAATAGGAAAAGGGTTTAGCAGAAATGTGACCCCTTACATCATTTGTTCCAGTCATATTGACTGGTTGAAAAAGGTAGTCGCCAGGTGGCATCAGCAAAGGGCTGATCTTTTTGCTTCTTTACCATAATGCAGGTGATCGATTAAGGATCATCCTGGTCATCATGTTTTAACCTCGTTCATTATAAATGTATTCCTTGATTTTCTGAAAGTCTTTACTTTATTATTTTCTGTTCGTAATAATAGACGACATCAATACGAATTCCAAATATGTTTTGATAATGCACGAAACATGACATGAACATTATTATTGTCTAGTCAATTACTTATAAATCCTTTTTATGGCCAAAGTATGCTCTTTAATTTTTGTTTATAATTATCTTGCGTTTTTTCGTAAATAGGTAGCACCTATAGATATATTAGAGAGATAGAAAAAAATGGAAGACTTTTTGAATACTGAAAAAAGTTCCAATTTTGTGATAGCTAAAATAGAGCATCCTAGGAGAAAAGCTGATAAACGACCACATCAAAAGCAGATGAAGAAATGATATATTCATCCTTGCAACCAGAATGAATGGATATGGTGAAACCAGTTCAAGATTTTAAAGTCCTTGAAAATGATGATGATGGAGGGGAAGATTTTGAGTTGTGTACGACTTCATTGGATTACCTAAATGATCTAGAAGTAAAATGAATAGACAATATTTACACTCATTTAAATTCTAATAATGACGCATTCGAATTCCAGATGTTGACATCTCAAAAATGAATTGTGACCAAAGATCTTCATTTTGCATTGTAATGGATTGCATTTTGACTTTCTTGAATGAAACATTTCCTTCAAAACACTTAGATTAATAGTCACTGACACAGCTGGCTCATGCATATCCTTCTTTATAACATGATATGGAATGGACAAAGGCTAGAACTGTTTACAATTTTGGGATGGTCTTCCAATTATTGTCTTCTTTGATGATGACGTTCGGCTTCCACCTGTCATGGATTCACCTGTTTTTCCTGAAACATGCAATCGCCTGCGGCATTGCTTGGGGAATAATAAGGCAACTCATCTCAACCGCAGTCAATTTGAATTCATCTATTAAGACACAATGAAAATAAAAAATACAGTTTAACACTTGTTTTAATATCCTTAAGAAATTACACCGTTTCAACAGAGAAGTGGCTTCAATAATTCTAGTGTAATTCGTGTAGTGTTAGGATGAGGTATTTGAATGATATTGCAAACACGATAATTTAAAGGAGTGCATGCCTGTGCTGCCTCGATATAAATTGGTACGCGTTTTAGACACGGCCCATTAAGAAGACGGTCCGTGTTTTAGACCTGTCCCAATTTCTTGCCGGAAATGAAAGGAATCACCTCATGGCGCTTCATAAACAGTTTATCTGTTGAAAAAATGCCTCTACGGGCTCCAGGGTGTAAGTTAAATAGTTTTAATGTGTCTAATAAGTTTTTTGAAGTTATTTTGGACATCATTATGTACCTTTATTTAGCTATTCTGTAAGAATATGGACATTATCTGCATAATTTATTGTACCGGTTAGTTGAGCAACTTTTCAAGTCGTCTTATTTCTTTGTCTGGTACGGGTAAACTAACAAGGAAAGATGTCCAATCATACTAAAAGGGGTTTACATTGTTTTGTGGTATGCATATATATGCAAGGTGCAACAATGAAACTAGTTTTGGTATAACAAATAGTTTTGATACTTCTACTTTCGTTTTCTGTTCTCTGTGTTTAACCCATCACTAGATGACAAAGTTTTGGACTTTTCCAAGTTGTAAAGGTCTGCAGACATTTAAAATTAACATATAGGTGAACTGATATTGTGTTTTTGGATTGAAAGCATTGTGGTAAAGGGGAGATTGCTCATTATGAGCAGTGTCTCATTTCCCAACAATGTTTTCATAAGTTTTATACCACAGGGTAGTAAAGCACATGGCAGAGTGGTGATGGGTTGAAAGTTGTGTATTCATCAGCAAGATTTACTCAACATAGAATTAGAATATTATGTAATGTTGTATAACAAAAAATACAGGGTCATTTGCATAAAAGCATTATGGATGATATTACAGTTTAGTTCAATAGGTTCAACTTGTGCTAGTCTAGCCTCCAATTTAATCCTTTGCAATATAATCTGAGCACAAACTTATTCAGTTGCTTGGTTTATACTTGCACTTGAGTTTTATTTTGGACAGATTATTATATTTGACACGTTTTTGACCCTTGACACGCAGTCATGCATTTTGAGGTTGTTGCCAAGATTGGACTGCACATCTGTGCAGTCTGATCTTGCTCTACATTGTTGGCAAACTGTCTGCAATACTACAATATTGATTCTAGTGTCATGTGAGATATAAGTTTCAGGTAAAAGAGTCGAGGGTTTGAGAATTGTTTGTTTATTAGGGTTATTGTATATTTTCAGTTTTTACGGTTGAATTGGTGGAAACTGATGATTAAATACATGGAAACCATTTCTCCGTTATCTATCTGTCCGATCCAATGAACGTTAGGGGCAGAATAATGCCAGTACTGGAAGAATGGACAAACCAAATGGTCTTTTACATACTATATTTTGGTATTAGACGTCCAACGTAATTCTTGCATGAAATATATGTGTGCCATATGGATTATTCAAAGGCGCTACGGATGAAGTAAGATATAATACATTCAATATATAAAGAAACAGAATTTCAGCGCTAAAATGGTCCTCTTTTTATTTAATCGCACCAAATTTAGTTCCTAGCCATCCTATTGAAAGAGTAATGGACTGTATTTGTCACTCTTGTAAAAGAAAGAAAATTCATCTTAATCTTTAATTGGCAACAACAATACATAAATGCCACAGGGGATGACGATAGGGTGAAAATGCCGTATCTATATAGTTGTAAATCCAGTTGCATGGTAATTTGAACCAAAAATCCATTGCGCACATTTTGTTGCATTATCAAGAGCAAAATAAACAGGAAATCAATTTATAGAGATTGATTTTATATGGCATCCCTCGCTTCTACTGAATGGAGATAGACTTGAATCCATAAGTTCCACTGTTATCATTCAAAATTGTTTTATCATTGGTAATACTAATATTAAAAATATATGTATAGGGACAAACCAACAGGGTTCTCTTTTGCAGAGTAAGGGAAGAAAGATTGATTATTGCTTGCGACTCCAGAAGGCGGATGGGGTCTTCAGTCATTTATGGATCAAAACTTTAAGTGTATAACTGACCAATATGATCTCAGAATTGTATTACTTCCAGGTGCTACAATTCCGAGTCATAAAGGAAATTGAACGGATCTTAAAAGGCATCCGGATACGATTTATATAATTATATCAGCGGGTATTTGCAAATTTCACCGCAAGAAGGTCAAACATCAAGGTAGATCAGAGTAGGATAATAATCGCTATGATGCCAAGTTATAAAATCATTCAGGGTTAGTTGTCGTCAATAGTACCTGAGGTTACTTTTTTACACTCAAATAACAACCATAACGTCTGTATCCATAAAACACGATAGGGCGTTTCAGTTTCGAAAAAGACCCATCTTGTTTATTCATTATTTTCTGATCATATTGTCACTTCTATGCAAAAGGAATTCGAGAAAGATTTAGAAGAGATTAACTGTAAAATAGCTCTGAGTAATACAATCTCTTCCCAATCTTATTACCTCGGGTGTAAAAATCTATTATACTTTCATTAATTAAACAAATGCAATTTAATGCCAAAGTCATAAGTTGTTGAGTCATATAACAGCTGCTTGTTCAACTTACCGCATATTCCCATTCTTCTTACACCAGGCCCCGAAGCTAGAGAGTACGTTTCAGTCGAGTTCGTTTTGATTTGGAGAACGTTTCGCTTTTAGAAACGCTACACGAGAAAAAAGAAATCAGCCCGAAAGACGTATACCACGGGTTTATCGGAATATATCTAATCTGTTGGAAGACTTAAATGAGGATGCGGTCTTTATTCGTTGTAGCTTTCGCCCGGAGACGATCCTTTTCATTCTAAAGAGTCTGCCTCCCCTTGGTTCGAGGACACATTGCTCCAGTTGCTGGTAACTTGGCGATTGGTGAAATTCATCTTTTAATCGGGGACTCCTTGAATTTGTCTAAAGATACGGTTGGACGAATTGTGAGGAGAGTTTCTTTGCTTCTTGCAAATCTGTTTCGGGCGAACATCCGTTTTCCGAGCCAGGAACAGTCATCCGGAGTCAACGAAGCTTTTGCTTGTATTGCGGGTAGAGTATATTTCATTTCTTTATATGTACAATTTGTTTCCACTTGTTTTGTTCAAAGAGCCTGCACATTTGTATAGAATAAATAATATTCTTATTGTGTGCCTATGCCAAGTTCAATGAATACTTGAGTCGTACATCAAGTCCATATTGAAAACAATTTCAGTATGAAAACGAAACAAAAACAAAAACAATTCATGCTGTCATATTTTTAAACGAAAATGAGGAAAACAATGATTCGAATTGGTTTCCATCAATCATATGCAGCTCTTGAGATCTTAAACTAGGACTATGGAATGAGTGTTTTGATTAGTTTAAAAAAACTTTATTCTTGGCAACCCGTTCATAATTTAAGATTTTTAAATATGCCAAACAAAATGTGAGTAAAGGAGAAATTTCTACGATACACCATACACCCGTACAAATGTTTGTTATCCCCCGCTTTTTCGAAAAAAAAAAGGAGGGGGATATTGAAATGGCGTTGTCCGTCCGCAGCCATTTCTCAGTAACGAACTTTTTTTTTGGATTGGTAAATTTTCCTTAGAGTTATTGCCCTTGATATATTGAACAATCCATGTCCGCAGTCATTTCTCAGTAACTAGCTTGTAGAATTTCATGAAACTTGAAATAAATATGAACCAGCATACTGGGATGATGCCCGTCCATTGTCTTTTTGGATTGGTCAATTTTCCTTAGAGTTATTGCCCTTGATATATTGAAAAATCCACGTCCGGAGCCATTTCTCAGTAACTAGCTGGTAGAATTTCATGAAACTTATAAATATGAACCAACATACTGGGATGATGCCCGTCCATTGTTTTTTTGGATTGGTCAATTTTCCTTAGAGTTATTGCCCTTGATATATTGAAAAATCCACGTCCGCAGCCATTTCTCAGTAACTAACTTGTAGAATTTCATGAAACTTGTTTATAAAGCTACAGCAACAAAATTTGCACCATGTGTACAATTTTACAATCAAATATCATCATTGTCTTTGGATGACCTTCTGTCCATCTGTCTGTCTGTCTGTCTGTCACACTTCGTTTCCGTACAATAACTGTCACAAATGTGAACCGTTTTTTTCTAAACTTTCCTTCAAGCAGGGTATATAAATTTCATAAATTTGCTTGTTTTATTATGTTGTGTAAACAAAACCGAATGATGATGCATCAATTTCTATAGTTTGTGTTTACTGCCAGAAAGAATAATTGAGATTAAATTATTTTTTTCAGGATTTCCTAATGTAGTCGGCTGTGTTGATTGTACACAGGTTAAAGCGACCTGTGGTGAACGAGGCTGACTTTGTGAACAGGAAAGGGTATCATTCCCTTTATGTCCAGGTTAAGCTTTCAGTATCTATACAATAATAAGAACGTTAATGCATCAATATTAGTAATAACAGATATATAACACATTTAATATCGAGTTAAACATTGGCATTTGTAAAGGAGATGTGTTTTTTGGATATTTGAGACAAAATTAGGTGCAAATCCCAGAGAGCCCCTTTTCTTGTATCAATGCTTACATAATGTAGTGCTATATGACTTGAGAACTTTGGTTAAGTAACATTTTCGCAAAAATATATTTTAAATCAGAAGACAATTAAGCATTTTTCATGTGTTTTTATTTTGAAATTAGTTCCTTTCTTTACGAGGAGAAGTTGTTTTTATGAACATGCAAACAGACTGACAGACGGTGATTGATTACACAAGCTCATCCCGTACTTCTAAATAAGGTGATATAATAAATAATGTGTTAAATTTACAGGTACACACTGATACTACATGAGCAAACATTGTGAAAACTTCAGCTTCTTTTCTTACAAACCACAGATATTTAAAATTGTTTTAAATTATATTGTGAACTTTGTTTTTTCAGATATGTTGTGATTACAGGTTCAAAATCATAAGGTGTAACGCTTCGTGGCCTGGGTCTGTCCATGACAGCGGGGTTTTTAGAAGCTCTCCAGTGTGTGTAATGTTTGAAAATGATACATCAAACATTATTTCAGAATTAACCCTTTTCCACGCAGACACTTTCTGACGCCTCTTCAGCAGACGACTTTTTGAACAATTTGTGGCAAGTGATGAGCTATTTCACCTTTTGCCACAATGTATTTTCAACTCTATTCTCTAATTATACTTACATTTATAGAGATATTCCATATTTTGATATTGCTGTTTTCAAAGTTGTCTGCAGTTGTGCTGTATGTGGGAAAGGGTTAAATATAGTAATTTCACTTGCAAATTGAACTTTAATATATTTTGAAATGGATAGCAGATCCATCATTTTTCATGCTTGAATATATATGTGTGTACTCTCAATTTTTTTTCATATTATACAAGCATATTAAACAAACAAGTAGACATTGATATCTCTGACATCATTATATAGTGGACAACTTTTGTCAGACTAAAATTTATTTCTCTTCATCAATTAGAGAGCTCATTCCATTTAATCTAATTCAAACAATTAGTGTGCCATACAATGGCCGTACGATGTATTTCAATTAATGCTTTCTCACAATGGGCCAACAAATCTGCACTAGACCATTTTAAACACATCTTCTCAAAAATATGGAATTTTATTATAAAATTGAGTTGAAAAGATTGAGGCCAAATGAGAAAGACTCATTTTGAGCAATTTCTGGTTTTGCCACAATGATTTTAAAAGTCGTCTGCTGCAGATGTGTCACAAAACATATGTATTAGGGAAATGGTTAAAGGGCAGGTTAACAAATTGATATATTATTTTTATTACATTTTGTTCTATCTGTATCAGAAATCATTACTTATCATCGAACATGTTTTTTCAAAATATCAAATTGTATACCGATGGTATTTTATTACTATGACAATAAAACTGTGCTATTGGTTATCGAAAGGTATTGTCTATATGAGATAGTTTTTGGGGAGTTACTACACTATTTGCTTTAGGGGATAATAATGATTTTGGAATATGAAATACGACCTTTTGCTAAGATTGTATCAAAAGGAAATATAAATTATCTGAAAATAATAACATAGAATCATAATCTGAAATTTAAAAACAATCTTTTTCAAAATAACAATTTTACAATATTTATTAAAACATTTACATGGAACACTGTCCAACGTGCTGGTCCTCATCTCTTCTGTACATCTGTATTGGTAAACTCAATTGTGATAACTATCCATTTCATGTAATTTCAATTCAATTTTCACACAAGCATGTGTGACAAAACTACGTATTGATCTTAAGCTGCTTTGAAAGTTGGAGAATAGAGTTTATAATAATCTAGGAATAATAAAGGGTGTTATGTTACTTCTAGGTTTTATTTTTAAGATTTCTTTTTTTGAAATCCTTAGCACTTCTTTTGGAGTTGAGGAATTGTTATTACTTCACATACTTTTTGAAATGTAAAGAGAATTGTAGTATATGTCAAATATTTATACACTTGACAGTATAAGGGACTTCTAATACATATAAGTAGCCCAGACAATATGCGATGTTGTGGCATAAAGAGGGATTACATGTTAATGGTCTTAAGCCCTTAATTAGTTATACAATTTACAAATCAATTGTTATCACTAGAGCTCTTATCGGATGTGAATTGTTACAGGCTCTTTCTGATCGGAATATTTTGTCAATGTCGCACAGATTATGTCTAAAGCAACTCAAGGGTTTAGATATTGAATTAAGAACACGTATTGTCCTTGGTCATATTTGTGCCCTGCCTGTCATGGCTTTTATAGAAATGATTCCCAATGATAACATATATACTCAAACATTCAAATTATTTAAATGATAATAAAATAAATAGTTGACAAAATATAACATATACGATAAATGTACAAGTGAGCCTAGGCGTCGTAATTTCCAAAAATCCTTTCGAATAATATGTATTTTCAGCGGTAACGATAATCAGGAATACTAGAGTATTTCATTTTAGATTTAGATTTAGATTAGGTAAATACATCAAATTCTCAACCAAAATTAACCTGAACAACCCCAGCAGACGGAATAAAATAGTCAAGTCCCAGTTATAAAACAAATGATTTCAATGACATTTGTTTTTTATCAAGATAAAACGTTTCAATACTAAATATTTCGCTAACTCGTGTATTGGTTTATAATTATGTTATAAATAAAATCCATCGATGTGGCCGCGTAACGTAGCGGTTAGCATGTTCGGCCGTAAAGCGGGAGACTTGAGTTCGATTCCCGCTCTGGGCAGATAAAAAAAAAATTATAATAAAAATATAATATTTTTTTATCTTATAAATTGCCGATATCAGTGGTGCAATTGTCATTTAACACCGCTGCAATAAACTCTTTCAAAATGTTGGGATTTAAAATGAATTCAAAAGCAATGCATTTAAAACTATTCACCTATGCGTTGTGAAACACTAAGACATGATTAAATCGTGTGTATGATGTTTTACGTTGCTTTTAACAATATTTCAGTCATTGCACGCTGAAGAAAATGTAGATAACACAGGATTTTATTTTAAACACGGCTAAAAATGATCCATTGTAAACCAGGAGGTGTGCTAAGCAGAAACTATCCAGATAGCAGATGCGCATGTGTATGCCAACTTTTAGTATATCGATAGACCATCATACTGTGTTTACAGTATTTTGCTTTACTCCTTTATCATGTAATATATGGATATAAAGTGCTAACTAACAAATTGCTAGTGTAAAGTGTTCAAGTTAGACTTTTGGGATCGGTAAATCCATGTCCAAATGTTATCTGCAGTTAGCCCCTTGCTGTGAAGTGCTCAGTGCTTTGATTTTATATATACGCATAGCCTTACCTACCCATCAGTTCCGTTAGACTATAATAACCCCCCCCCCCCCCCCCCCCCCCCCCCCCCCTGAGCGCCATGTTGTCAGGAATATTAGGCCAATTGAGTAAACTTTGTATGGACCGAAATGCCAGTTGATTTGTCATTTCGCATTGGATGTCTATGAGTCAGTTTTAAGATTATGAACAATGTTCATTCACAATTTGAGGATGGTAGGTAGTTCTTAATCCCATTGTGATGATGACTGATATTTGCAGATATTATGTATCCTCCATCTACTGGTCAGGCCCAACATCCAAGTCAACTTTGAGGACAATAGGTCCAGGCATTATTGAGTTATCACTCGGACAAGCTTAAAAGTTTTTTTGTGTTAAAGGTCACTGTGACCTTGACCTTTCACCCAATGACCTCAATATAAATAGGGTTCATCTACAGGCCAGGCCGAACCTCCTAGATAAATTTTAGGACCATAGGTCTAGGCATTGTTGAGTCATCACTCGGACCAGCTTAAAAAGGTTTTTTGTGTTCAAGGTCACTGTGACCTTGACCTTTGACCCAATTACCTCAAAATAAATAGGGTTTATCTACTGGTCAGGCACAACCTTCAAGTCAAGTTTAGGCCCAACCTCCAAATCAAGTTTGAGAATCATAGGTCCAGGCATTGTTGAGTTATCACTCGGACAAGCTTAAAAGGGTTTTTTGTGTTCAAGGTCACTGTGACCTTGACCTTTGACCTCAAAATAAATAGGGTTCATCTACTGATCAGTCCCAACCTTCAAGTTTGAGGACCATAGGTCAAGGCATTGTTGAGCTATCACTCGGACAAGCTTTGGTCTACAGACGGACCGACCGACAGACATGTGCAAAGCAATATACCCCTCTTCTTCGAAGGGGTCATAAAAAAGGACAACGTCGTAAGAAATCCATAGTCTAAAAATAGATTGGATGACTAACAATCTAAAAAAAGATCACTAACACAGGGTTGCTAACAATCTAAAAACAGATCACTCATCACTTACAACATAGGGTGACTAACAATCTAAAAATAGATCATATCACGCGACTCTAAACATACATGTAGATAGGGTGACTACAAGGTGGCTAAAATACCCATATTTGGAGGGTGGCTACACAGCGTATATCATGCTGGTCGAACTTTCCGACCACAACGAAAAAGTAATTTTTGCAACTTTGTTCAAGAACTCTTCTGAGGGTTTCAATTTTGAGAACGAAACCAGTCGGAAGTCAAGTCAGGAGCCGAGCAAGTCTCCAGCTATCACAATTCTCTCGCAAGTTTGGAAATGTTAACTGTCCGAACAAAAACTATGTCACTAGGTCAAATTGAAGAACAAATCTTATTAACATTCTTAACCATATTTTTTTTGGTCAGAATTGTCTTGATGATATATATAAGCAACAGTTAAATATGGGTCTCGTTGGGTCAAAAACAATTGATTGACTATGTGGTTGGCATAACTCAGATGAGCAATACAGGACCATCACGGCCCTATTGTTTATTAAAATAATGTAACGTCGCAGATTTGGGTATTTTACAATTATATCTTATTTTGAAATTACATTATGTTTCGGTCAACACTCCTTCAGAGGTGGCAACCACGTGGCAAGGGCTTGGCATCAATACTCTATGTATATATTTTGGGCTTACAACCTCATCATCAATGTTCAGGTTGTGCTTATCTCAGTCATGTAATGCTAAAATAGACCCGTATAAACGTCGGGTCATAAACTATGATGACAGTATGTGTTTGATTTGACGTCATTGCTTTACTGTGACGTCATTTTCAACATTGATGACATATTCATTCATTTCATTTACTTCATTTGATTTACTAGTTATTGAATCTATATAGTTTTAAGGTTTTTCGAAGGATTGAAAGCATAATAAAGTAACGTAGAATGTGTTGAAATAACCCGTAGCAACTAAAACAACAGCGTTTTTGTCCTGATCGGAGGTGTTTGCTTCTACCGACTTGTTCGAACCGTTGACGTCCCGATCTATTGAAACGATGGCCACAAGTGGTTTGACATTGTTTTCCTTATATGCATTTAGGAAGAACACTCGCAACTATTAAATTGCTATATAATCAGGTGACCACTAATTAGGACCGTTATGTTTCATTTCTTCTGTGAATTATTCTTCATATTCTTACCTCAGAAATGAATGTCTGCACAGGACATACAGCCGTGTTGACATTCAGGCCAACTCTTGTACAACTGTCATAGTTGTCCAGATCCTCCACATATTCTCTCCACTTTTTATTGTAAGTTTTTGTTTTCTTTAACTCTGTAAGGTTTACCTACATTTGTTTGTTTCATTGGGGGATTCTCCTTGTTTTTGAAAATCTTTCTGATGTTTTTTACGGGCATTTTCAACGTTGTTTTGGAACTTGGCCCTAATATTTCTGGTGTCTTCGGCTCTTCTGATATGAAATGCTAGATATATCATCTGTTTGTTTTGATGATCTCTACATTAGACCGAGTTCAAATATGGGTCGTTCATATCCAAAAATATATAACTAGGACTACCCTTACCAACAATATTGACCTCCTGCAAACTTTCTTGCGAATTTGCAGCAAAATTGCGGCAATCTGTTTTTCTGCAAACATTTACAATGCAAAAAAAATTATGCAAATGAAGTAAGCAGCAAATCCAACTTGCATGGTCAAAGTTTGCAGCAAACAATTTAGCAAATGAGGTTTGCTGCACACACTAATGCCGCTTATTTATGCAAATGAAGTTAACAGGAAATTTGCAGGTGAAAAAAGGCAATATAAATTATATTATAATTAGTTATCATTGTCAAGTTAAAAATGGTTTGATCACAACTCTTTCTCAAATAAAGATATACAACGACTATCATAATTTATGCATAACAGGTGCACTAAAGCAGTTAAGTATAAGCGGTATGATGGACACAGTGTGATCACAATAGCTACCCTGAGCACTTGCGCTCAGGTGAGCTCAAAACAAATATAAATTAAAAATTAGCACAACAAAATAAAAACGTAATAAGCATTGAAAAATAATATATTTGCACTTTTCAAAATACTTTATGATTTAACATGATTTAACATCAGCCCAAGTCTAGCTGTCTCGTTATTAAATGTAGAGACTGAGATATCCCTGTAGTTAACGTCATGCAATTATCTTTTACATTTTTTGATAATAATCATGTAACGGTTTGGGGGAAAAACATAAAAAAGGAATTAACTGGCATGTTGATTTCTATTGACAGTTGTTACAAGTACGAATAGAAGAAATGCATATTTAAAATTGCACACAGAAAAAAGTTGATTTAATCAGATACATAATTATTGTTATGGTGATATATACAGACTTTGTTTTGGACACAAATACAGGAATATCGCAGCATCTGTCGCAAGTATTAGTTCATCTCGCTTCATGCATAATGACAATTATGCTACTCATTTTTAAAATTATTAAATATTTAGATGCTTATTGTACTGAAAAGTGAAAATAATATTAATGATTCATCATACAGTAATTATTCTAATATGTAAAGATAACTTTAAACCTTTCCCTCATATAGACGCATCTCTGCAGCAGACAATTTTTGAAAACATTGTGGCAAAAGGAGAAATTGCTTTCTCATTTATGGAGATTTTTCACTTAGATGTTTGCAGCAGACGACTTTGAAAGAATCTAGGTAAAATCTGTATAGATGAATTGTTAATTATTAATAAGAATTGAAAACAGTGTGGTAAAATGAAAATTGCTCATCATGAACAATTTCTCCTTTTGCGACTATGTTTTTAAAATTATTCTGGGACGTCAGAAAGCGTCTATATGTGGGAAAGGGTTAAGTTTTATTTTTTTTACAATATATGTATAATATGGAGTTCAGCACTCTGATAGAATATAAAACATCAGTCATTGTATTGCTACCTAAAGGATGAATTGACCGGTAGTACTGGTAACTTACCGAGAAAATGCGGTGATATAACTAAAAAAATAAAAGTGGCCTAAAACTCCAAACAATCAATCAATCAACTAAACGTTTCTGAAATTTGTGCTTTTAAGTTATATTTATATTCCTATTATTCCATATTCTACTGTGCTTGGGTCAGAAACTAGGTCACTAGGCCAAATTGAAATTCGGTCAGAATGTTGAACTAAATGATATCTAGGCAAAGTTCAAATATGGGTCATGCGGGGTCAAAAACTAGGTTACTAGACCAAATTGAAGGAAAATCTTGTTAACACTTTGGATGCCGCATTTTTTGCTTAAGCAGCTTGAAATTTGGTCAGAATGTTTGTCTAAATGATATCTAGGCCAAGTTCGGATATGGGTCATGCCGGGTTAAAAACTAGGCCATTAGGCTAAATTGAAGGGTAATCTTGTTAACACTCTTGATACTGCATTTTTAACTTGAGCATGATGAAACTTTATCAGAATGTTTTTCTTGATGATATGTAAGTCAAGTTTGATCAAGGGTCATGTTGGGTCAAAAAGTAGGTCACTAGGTCAAATTGAAGGAAATGTTGTTAACATTTTTTGCTTCAGAAGTCTGAAATTTTGTCAGAATGTTTGTCTTAAAGATATTTAGGTCAAGTTCGAATATGGGTAATATTGGGTCAGAAACTATGTCACTAGGCCAAATTGAAGGAACATATTGTTAACTCTGTAGAAGTGGCATTTAATGAGAATGTTTATCTAAATGATATCCAAGCCAATTTCGAATATGGATCTTGTAGGGTCAAAAACTAGGTCACTAGGCCAAATTGAAGGAAAACCATTTAAACCATTATTTCTCAGCAACCCTTGGTCAGAATTCAATATAACTTCACAAGAATGATTGATACCAAGCCTAGTTGTGCATATTGTCGGCGTGTTGCACTGGAATTATTTTTAAATGAGTTATGGCCCCTTGAATTTCTCATACATATGTATATTGTCGACATTTCTTGTGAACACTATTTCTCAGCAACCCTTGGTCAGAGTTCTATATAACTTCACAAGAATGATTAATACCAAGCCTATTTGTGCATATTGTTAGCGTGTTGCACTGGTATTATTTTTAAATGAGTTATGGCCCCTTGAATTTCTCATACATATGTATATTGCCAGGCACCAGCTGGGGGTATTCATCACCTTCAGTGATATTTCTGTTTTCTGCATTCTACTTTTTAGCTCACCTATGCACTAAGTGCTATTGTGATCATATTTTGTCCGGCGTCCGTCCGTCGTGCGTCGTCATCATTTCAGCTTGTTAACACTCTACAGGCTACATTTTGCATCCAATCTTCATGAAAGTTTATCAGAACATTTATCTCCATCAAATCTTGGAACAAGTTCGAAACTGGCTCATATGAGGTCAAAAACTAGGTAAAATTTAAGGGAAATCTTGTTAACACTCTGGAGGCCACATTGAAACTTTATCAGAATGTTGGTCTTGATGATATGTAGGTCATGTCAAATTGAAGGAAAATCTTGTTAACACTTCAATTTTTGCTTCAGCAGTTTGAAATTGTCAGAATGTTTGTCTTAAAAATATCTAGGTCTAGTTCGAATATGGGTCAGAAACTAGGTCAATAGGCCAAATTAAAGGGAAATCTTGTTAACACTGTAGAAGCCACATCTGGAAATTTGGTAAGAATGTTGAGCTGAATGAAATCTACGCAAAGTTCGAATATGAGTCATGCCGGTTCAAAAACTAGGTCACTAGGCCAAATTGAAGTGTAATGTTTTTAACACTGTAGAGGCCACATTTTCTTCTTGGTGATATGTAGGTCAAGTTAGAACATGGGTTATGATTGGTCAAAAAGTAGGTCACTAGGTACAATTGAAGGAAGATCTTGTTAACACCCTAGAGGCCGCAATTTTTTTGAGGTTTGAAATTTTGTCAGAATGTTTCTCTTCAAGATATTTAGACCAAGTTCAAATCTTGTTAACTCTGAAGCAGCCGCATGTTTTGCTTCAGCAGCTTGACATTTGGTCAGAATGATGAGCTGAATGATATCTAGGCCAAGTTCGAATATGGGTCATGCTGGGTCAAAAACTAAGTCACTAGGCCAAATTGAAGGAAAATCTTGTTAACACTTTAGATGTCGCATTTTTTGCTTAAACAGCTTGAAATTTGGTCAGAATAATTGTCCAAATGATATCTATGCCAAGTTCGAATATGGGTCACTGGGCCAAATTGAAGGGTAATCTTGCTAAAACTCTGGATACTGCATGTTTAACTTGAGCATGATGAAACTATTATCAGAATGTTTTTCTTGATGATATGTAAGTCAAGTTATATCATGGTCATGTTGGGTCAAAAAATAGGTCACTAGAATCTTGTTAACACTATAGAGGACGTATTTTTTTTGCGTCAGAAGTTTGAAGTTTTGTCAGAATGTTTTTCTTAAAGATATCTAGGTCAAGTTCGAATATGGGTCAGAAACTGGGTCAGTAGGCCAAATTGATGGAACATCTTGTTAACTCTGTAGAAGACGCATTTTTTGCTACAGCAGCTTGACATTTAATGAGAATGTTTATCTAAATGATATCTAAGCCAAGATCGAATATGGGTCATGTAGGTTCAAACACTAGGAAAATCTTGTTAACACTTTGGATGCCCCATTTTTTTGCTTCAGCAGCTTGAAATTTGGTCAGAATGTTGGTCTGTATTATATCTAGGTCAAGTTTGAACATGTGTCATATTGTGTCAAAAACAAGGTCAATAAAGGAAAATATTGTTCAAATTCCGGAGGCCACATTTCTCCCTTGAGCAAGTTGAAAATTTGCAAGAATGTTGTCTTGATGATATCTAGTCCATGATAGAATATGGGTCATATCAGGTAAAAAAAATATAGATCACTAGGCCAAATGAAGGAAAATCTTGTTAACACTGGAGGTTGCATTCAGAATAATTGTCTTGATGTGTTTTGCATTGCAGTACATTGTATAATTAAGGTGAGCGATCCAGGGCCATCATGGCCCTCTTGTTTATAAATTATAAGAGATTAAATTCTTCTCTGAAACAAGATATATAACTGTCACAGAACAAGTATGTCTCTTTAGAAATATCCTCTAAAAATCTGTTTTACATTTGTATCATTAATGAGGTCAACTATAATCTGTTATCTTTAATTCAATTAAGAATAATTTAGGAGAAAGGCATACAGATTGCTGGAATATACGTACAGTTTACTACGATGTGTATGCAATACTACTTTTTAGGTCATATTGCGGTTTGATTGGTTTTCACAAACGAAGTTTAACTATATTAGAGGACCGCAAGGTAGTGCAGTTGTATAACATTTTGCGAAACCATTCATGTGTTTGTACATAAATGATGACAACCTAGTTCAGTACAAAATAATAAAACTATACATACATAAAAACATCTTTCTACTCTGACCCCTCGTTTTGGGTAGTAGTTGTTATTAGGGAGTAGGTATGACAGCAAATGTGTTGGATGCCAAGTTCTCATCTGGATATAAACGTTTGAAGATTTTCAATTCCTCTGGGTAATGTGATCAATGAGAGGCAATTAGAACATAATAATGTCCAACATTGGCATACAATATTAATTAGTCTGTTGTAAAATTAAATAGGCCTACATGGGCATTTATTGCGCACCTGGGTAACTGTGCTTATCGTATTGTTTTTATAACAGTTAAATGAAGACATCCATATGACCATGGATGGTTTAAACTTGACAACACTTTTTTTAAGAATCATTCTGAATTTTTACCCGGTTTCATGAATTGTGATCTTAAAAATGTTAACAAGGTATTGCTATGCTCAGTTCTGACATATTTATAGAAGAAGATGCTCAAAAGCCCCAGTATCGCTCCACTGCCATTAGGCAAAAAATAAATCACTATTATTTCCATATAAAGCAAAACAGCCATGCCCATTGATAGGCATCTGTTTCAACAAATCAAGATAGCTAAAAGAAATCTTGTGCTGGGATGCCAAAGAAACGTTTGTTAAATAGTCAGGTTATTTGAAAATTGCTAACAGTTTTGTTGGAGAAGAACTTTTTAAGTTTTGTCAAAAGCAATTTTTAGCTATTTTAGCTAACAGCCCTCCCCCTTAAAGCCCTGTTTTTATACACAGCATAGCTTGAAGAAATATGATAGAGGATCACAAAAGGAACATTTCTACAAAATGACTTGATAATCGGTCAGACACTCTTGGAAGAGTATATAAGTTTTCATTAAAGCCATATTAGGCAAAACAGCCCCTACATGGCTATCTTTTTCGATCAATCTACTTAACTTGAAGGAATCTGATAAAGGTTAATACAAGGAACATTTCTACAAAATTATCTGAATGTCCAAAAACCAATTGAGGAGTAGATGTTTTTTTTTTTAAGAGTTGTTTCGTTTGCCCTGGAATACATAATTCCTAAATATTGAAATGTTTTAGGAGTGGACATTGAGGAAATGCTTCCTAAGAAGTGTCATCCCAATTGACCTAGGCAGTGGATACAGATCAGAAGCCATTTGAATAAAATAGACATGGCTTTCGCACACGGCGGATAATTCCCCTTTTTACATGTGCATGAGCTCGACTGATTTTTAAGCCAGTGGAACTAAAAATAAATTATCAAGTCATACCATTAGTTTGTTATCTTCTCCAGAACTCCACATCACTCTTCAGCTTTTGTACATATGTTTTCAGGTTAGCTATTTTTCATATTTAAGCACACAGTTTCCACAGTCCTCATATGTCATGAGTGAGTTCAGAAAAGATTGAGAAGAGGCTTTGTATCTGACATGTAAGTAAAGGATTCACTTGCAGCAGAGGAGGATTGTAATGGATTGAAAGGTGACATCGATAGATATTGGTCTGAGGAAAACTAAGAGCTACGGCAGATCAGAGGTGTGTACACTGGTTGAGTACCATGCTTTGAGTGTGACCTGAACGGTTGAGATGTTAAGCTGACAGACTGTAAAAAGTACGGGTGGAGGTACAGGCCATGAAGAGACGATGTTAACAAGACTTTCCTTCAATTTGGCCTAGTGATCTAGTTTTAGACCTGACAGGACCCGTAATAAAATTTATATCAAGAAATAAGCAATAGTTTTTGAGAGAGAAAAATAAACAAAACATTGCGGTGATCATGATGAATGTGTTAACATAACAAGCTGATCCAGTTTTGAAATCAGAAGACAATACATTTATGATTTAGATCAAAGTTTTCTTTTTTTTCGTTTTGAATTTTTTTTAATATGTAACGTCAGGGATTGAACCCAGGACTCATTATAAAACCAATAAGTAGATCATAAAATTAATGTTTGTAGTACATAATTATTATAAAGAGTTGACATTCGCCAGTTTTAACCTGACTTGATATGGAAAATAAACCAGTTGCTTGGAAAGAATGTTGTGTGGAGTACCTGTGTGAGAAAGCCTGAAAACACATTAGTAGGTGAACTGGCCGCCGTGATTTGACTGAAAGATTGGTGAAAACGGCGTTCAATTCGAATCAATCAATCAATAACCTGAATTGATCTCATTTAAACAAAAAGTAGCGACACTTATTTATGGCTGAGGACCCCGTTACAACCCTCTCTTTATATGCCAAAGTTCAACTGGCAAAATGTAACAAATGTTATAAGTAACAACGTAAGTAAATCATTTATTTCAGTGACCTGTGTACAAATGAATTCAATACATATATACAAAAACATATAAATAAATACACCCGGCCCGATGGACCAATTAGTCACTATTAATATATATACATTATACTATTGCGAGCGAAACTACAATTTAAAGATTTAAGTCTTATAGATATAGGATGTGAGTAAAGCTTAAATAAAAAGTGTCAATTTTAAATTTGATGTATGAAAGTATGAAAATCACATGAACATATAAATAAGTACAGTTAGATAATGAAATGTTGATTCTTATTTATAAAGTTCTTGTCTTCTTTTCATGAACGCAGATATTAAATATGTTGCCGTTTTCCTTGGGTAATCTTATTTTAAAGTGCATAGTTTATCTTTTGGTGATAATGTAATCCACTGGTCCGAGTCTAATATTTCATCGAAATAGTTATGACGCTCATTATCATAAAATGAACAATGTAACACAAAATTTGTTTCTTCTTCTGGTACTCGCAAATCAAAAAAGATGCATCCTCGGATTTTTCACCTACAAAACAAGCTTAAATTTCACTATTTCTAAGTTTTGCTATGATTTTATTGTTATCATATCTATTGTGTTAAAAAAAAGACTTAATCTCCGAGCACCAATTTACACACTGATCAGAATGTTCATAGTAATAATCAAACACATGTTTAATCAGTCTACTATTGTTAAAAAGTAGTAATCTGTTCCACATACGAATTATATTGAACCTGTGCATGGTAGCCACCGTCGGCGTTAATCTATGTACGCCTAAGAAGTAGCGGATTGCTCTATTTCTATATGTATATTTGTGAATATCAACCATGAGCTGTATATGCTTAAGTTGAAAATAAAATTTCTGTTCTGTTCTATTCTATTTTGTACCGAATCTAACTCTGATTCCTTAAATCCCCAAACAGAGGAACTATAATCTAAAATAGGAACCAACAAATGCGTTAAATAGTTTTTCATATGTATTGAAGCCAAATTCCTTTAGATTATGTATTTTAGAAATTATACCTCCCGGTGCTGACGCTAAAGCGTTAGCTGTAATTTTAAAGTTTTCCTTTCGTGAAATATGACACCTAAATATGTGTAGGATTCAACAGGCTCTATAATGTTTTCGCCTACTTTAAAAATGAACTCACTTCGTCGTTGTCGCTGTGTTCTAAAATGTACTGATTTTGATTTGATATTAATTAAAACGCCCCATCTTTTACACCAGTCATGTAGCCATGTTAACATCCGTTGCATATCGGCCATATTTGCGGCCACGAACACAATGTCGTCTGCGTAAAGTAATTACGATATTTTCTTGTTGCCCATGGTAACTCTAACATCTTAATTGTTTATTTCACTCACTAAATCGTTAATGAAGAGAAAAAATGTGTGAAATGTTGAATAACAGCAACACCAGCAGGTTGGGTTTGAGAGCACTCTTGGTCAAGAACTTAAAAGAAAAAAAGAGGATTGTGTAGAAATTAATTATTGTTATTACATGTACAAAATTCAAATAGTTAGTGATTAATTCCTTATGTCTATATCACCAAAATATCATTGTCTGCTTTAGCGTTTTTTTTTGTCTGCAAACAATAATAAAAACAGGGTTTATAATGTTCCTTGAAGTATCAATAGGGAATAATGCTATTGCTTAAAACAATGATATGAAGGACAATGTCGCTCCAATGATCACACTTAACCGACAAAACATGAACAAACTAATCAACAAGAGCTGTTGGAAGACGCTCGACTTTAAGTCACTTGTCTTGGAGTTGAATGCATTGCTTATATATCTAATTTCTGCAGTGCATACTATTAAATTGTATACCGTTTGCGATGGAGTCACAGTGACTGACAAGCCCACTCTCCACACCTCCATCTATGCCGGACAGGACATTGGTGTCTTTCAGTTTTTTCAAAAGGATATTTTCACATGCTGAAAATTGCTCGGCAGGACTACCGCCTGTTTTTTTACTTTTGAAGTATTTCTCCTTGGGGTGGGTTGGGTGGACACATTTTCAAACTCTTTCTTTAATATCAAAGACAGACATATTGATAACAAGAGTGCCGCAAGCGAACGCCAATGCTCGACTATCGCCGCTTTGTTTTAGAGTTGAATGCAATTATTGATGTAATTTATATAAGTGCCAAGCAAAATCATATCTAACAAGTATTACGAAAATTGACTAAACTGCATGTAGATATTTGTCCCTCAGCGTGTGTGACTGTAAAACATACATATTGTATTGGAGATCAAATATCCCAACTTTCCCGAACACTTTAACCAAACTTTCTAAGTCGATCAAGGGACATCATTTGTATTAAGGATCATATGGAGTTGGGAAACCTAATTGTGTGATGGCCATGAACAACGTTTTTAAGTATGAAGTCAATTGAATCCCAAGTTGCCATTAACTTTAACCAAACTTGCTAAGTCGATAAAGGGCCATAATTTGTATTTAGGATCATATGGAGTTGTGAGACCTAATTGTGTGATGGCAGTGAAGTGAACAACTGTGTGAAGTATGAAGTCAATTGATTTAGCTGTATATTGAAGATCAGAGTTAACATCTCAATGTGCTAATTTCATTTATCAAACTTTCTAAGTCGATCAAGGGCCATAATTTGTATTTAGGATCATGTGGAGTTGTCTAACATCAGTTTGTGATGGCCGTGAACAACAGTGTGAAGTATAAAGTCAATTGGCTGAATAGTATTGAAGATATAAGTAAAATTCACCATCTGCCCAAAAACTTTAACCTGACACAGCCTGCCCTAAAACTTTAACCCAAGTTCATAAATCAATCAGGGGGCCATAATTTGACTTTATAATCATATGAAGATGTCTAACCTCATTTTCGGATTGCCGAAACAATTGTGTGAAGTATAAAGTCAATTGGCAGAATAGTATTGAAGATATAAATAAAATTCACCATCTGCCTAAAAACTTTAACCTGACACAGCTTGCCCTAAAATTTAACCCATGTTCATAAGTCAATTAGGGGCCATTATTTGACTTTATAATCATATGAAGATGTCTAACCTCATTGTCGGATGGCCGTTAACAATTGTGTAAAGTATTGAAGATAAATGTAAAATTCATCATCTGCCCTAAAACTTTAACCCAAGTTCATAAGTCAATCAGGGACAATAATTTGACTTTATGATCATATGGAGTCATCTAACCTCATTGTTGTAATAAAGTCAATTGGATGAATAGTATTGAATATATAAGTAAAATTCACCATCTGCCCTAAAACTTTAACCCAAGTTCATAAGTATATCAAGGGCCATAACTTGACTTTATGATCATATGGAGTTGTCTAACCTCATTGTATGATGGTTCTAAACAACTGTGTGAAGTTTGAAGTAAATTAGATGGATAGTATTGAAGATATTAGTAAAATACACAATTTGCCCTAAAACTTTAACCGAAGTTCATAAGTCAATCAAGGACCATAACTTGAATTTTTGGTCTTATTGAGTTGTTTAACCTCATTGTCTGATTGCCCTGAACAACTAGGTGATTATTATTGAAAGATATAAGTAAGATACACAATCTGCCCTAAAACTTTAACCGGACGCCGACGGGGCGACTAGTAAAGCCTCCTTATTCTTCGAATAGTCGAGCTAAAAAGTACTAATATGAATCATATCATACGAAATTATTAAAGGAACATTTTCAACCATAAAGCTTTTGGTGTTCAAAGTTGCAACTCTCATGTTTCACCCCCCACCCCTAATCGACAAATTCCACACCCACTCCTGCAATGGCAATTATTTATCATGGGGGGGAGGGGGTGTGTGCAAAATGGAAGATGCAACTTTGAACACATTTTCATTTCCGATAGACCCCTGCTCCAGAGTCAGGAGTCAGATACATTGTATGCTAACCATTTCACGGCTTTTTGTATTTAGTGTTTGTACATGCATGAAATAGTGTGTTGATTAATCATAATTCAGGTACAGTTACAAATCCCCAACACTAAATACTAACATGTAATCTGATTCCCAACATAAGTAATTAACAGTTATGTGAAATATTCACATTTATTCCACTTTCTTCTCAACAAAACAGCCAAGCTAACACAAGAGCTAAAAAAATGCTATTGTTGGATATGTCCTCATAATGTTTCCATACCAAATCAGTGGTTTATGTTCAACTTAAGAAAACTATTATTTACCCATTTGTTTAGAATGTTGGTACATCTTTTTTATTTCCTCGACTGTTCTTGGTGTACCAATACAGCTGAAATACATGTACAATGTTATATGCTGATACTGTATTGTAACATGTACTAAAACATGTATATATAAAATATATTCGGAAACCTCATAATCCGACGAATCATTCTCTCCCGCATCATCAGAATCGCTTTCATCGTTTTCGCTGTCTTCAGCTTGTCCTGTGGTGCAGGTATGTGCGACGGGGGAGCAGGTCGTGTTTGACGAACAGGGCGACAGTGACCACCCACCAACTCCAAGCCATGACCGAGTGAAGAAGGGTGGTTCTTCAGGGAATGGTGGCGCCCTATGTACGCCAGGTAGTTGGCGCTGAGACAGGTGTAGTCGGAGACTATCTTCATCTTGAGGAAGACGTGTAAAGGTTTTCTTCTTCATACTCTTCCACTTCACAGCGCGAGCCTCAGCCATGGAAGTACTCCTCTTGCCGCCATAGACGACATCGCGTGTGAAGTGGAAGAGTTTCTCTATTACGTCCTCCTACATTGCAAGATCCTCTCCGCACTGCGAGAGCTGATGACGCGCCACAGGGCTCTTCGCCACCTAGACATACAGGGACATCTAACCCTTGCTGTAGAAGCCCGAGCTGCATCACAACCTGTCATTCAGTGCAGCTGCACAATACAAGCTACATTTGTTTAAACGGTTTAAGAGTTATTGAACGGACACGAAATATAGTCTTTATTACTACAAATAAATTAAATGCAACATTTACACTGGAATGCTGTTTTTTTCATTGATACATGTACCCGTAAAGGGGTACAATACTTTAGATGTACCCAGTGGGAACAAATTGTACATTGGCCCCAATTAGTGATTGACAAGCACTCGGTCTGATTGACGAAAACGTTTGCACACGCAGCATTTCACAAAGACAGATATATTCGATTCTGTATCCGATTCGGACATCTATGAGTCTGAAAAGTGCTGTGTAATTCGTATTAATTCGTGAAGGTCCTGGCTATCATGATAATCAGGCGACATTACAGAGGGTTTGGATTTGCGAGATTTTTTTTTTAGATATTTTTTTAACTGCTTTTTTCGAGGCGGACTTCGCTTTTTTCACACTTTGGGCCATATACATGTCTAAGTTTTTAACAGTGTCACCTTCAATTGCTTTACCACCTATCACACTTCTGATATTTCTCTTATTTCGCAACTTTCTTATATACGATCCCGGGTCTGTTGTAGAAAAGGGCACAATATGCACTTTTATTACTATTTGACCCATCCAGGGCTGCATTGTCTACATTCATATTTTCGGACATGATTTCGGAATCCACTACACATTCTCTCTCTCTCTCTCTTTCATCAGCTGCCCCTAAATTTACAACAAAGATTTCATTTTCGTACAAAGTTGAAGGTTTTATTGTTAGGCCAAAGTTTTCACACATTATGGTGCCATCAAGTAAGTGATAAATCCCTGCCCTTTTTAGCTCACCTGTGCACGAAGTGCTCAATGTGAGTTATTGTGATCGCCCTATGTCCGGCGTCCGTCAACATTTTCTCCTCTGTAACCGGTAGGTCAACTGGAAAGAAACTTCACAGAAAGCTTCCTCTCAATGTCCTCACTAGAATTCCTTAACATTTTTAGGATCCATGCAGAATTCTGGTTTCCATGGCAAAGAAATGAAAAAAACTTCCAAATTCTTCTTCTCCCAAACTGGTTTGCAGATTTTCAAATTATTTTGTAGAAATGTTCCTTGGGTGACACACTATCAGATTCCTTTAAGCCATGTTGATTGGTCGAAAATCATGGCCGCCAGGAGGGCGGGCTATTTTGCCTTATATGGCTATAGTGAAAACTTAAAAAATCTTCTTCTCGGAAAATGTCTGGTCGATTTTCAAAGAATGTTGTAGAAATGTTCCTTGGATAACCCTCTATCAGATTCCTTTAAGCCATGTTGATTGGTCGAAAAACATTGCCGCCAGAAGGGCGGGGCTATTTTGCCTTATATGGCTATAATTAAAACTTAAAAAATCTTCTGCTCCAAAAGTGTATTTTCAAATAATTTGGTAAAAATGTTCCTAGGGTGACGCTCTATCAGATTCCTTCAAGCTTAGTTGATTGGTCGGAAACTATGGGGGCAGGGCTTATATAGTAAAGTGGAAAAAAAAATCAGGTGAGCGACCCTCTTGTTTAACAATAGCTGTAAGTTCTGTGGACTAAGGGCCGAAACATAGGCTTTTCAAGCCAAATCACAGACATCATATCTTGTGACCAACCTTTGATTCAGCCTTGCAAACTTTGTACATTCTTGGTTGTACCTGACCTGTAATGGACCAAAACAACCGATGTCCCTCGGCTGCAATATATGCGATGTGTGGGGAGCGAGAACGAATAACACAATATTATTTTGTTTGGCCCATTCTATTAAACCCAGGGATACGTGGCTTCGATGACCGTCCGTCATATAAATCAACAATGGTGTTATCTACATTTCGACCTTGACAGTATTTTAATAAATGTTTTTTCATGTATTGGGCAAAAGAAATCCTATTCTTGATCAAAATTGTCCAATATTAGCAGTGTTTGCTGCTATACTATCCGTCAGGTGAACGGTTTAGAGCTATTCTGGTTCTCTTGGTTTTTCAACTTGAAAACTTTAAGTGGTCGTGTCATTCCAAAGTGCTTCTCCATGGAAGGCGATACGGGGCCTTACTCTATCTCCGGCTTGGCATCCTCATTTAACGTTGAATTGACGTACACAACAAGTGGTGCTACAGCCGGTACACTTCTAGTGTTTTGTCAGCATATTCATTCAAGTCAATGTAGTATACATGATTGCAGATAAGAGCGGGCACTAGCTTATCTTAGTATTCACCGTACACGGATGCAAAATTACCCCAGATAGCAAGAGCCGGTTCCTATAATATATTTTACAAAGTGAATTGTTCAAAGAGACAACTCAATTTCACATTCCAACTATAACACTTTAATGTAGAAAATATAAATAATTATGTCATGTTCATGATACAAATGTAATTATTGATATTAGTGCAGGATATATAAAGGTTAATCATGGATATATATAAAAACAGTTTTACTCCCTGAATTATGCCCCCAGTTTTAAAGTTCAGTTGGATGGGTTTAAACTTACAGCAGGGAAAATTTAACCAAAACGTTGCAAGATTTTCTGGATTGGCCTATTATGGCATAACTTTATGCTCTAGGAAAATCGCCCAGATGGCATTTACGACCGGTATATTCAGTTCAATGCGCACCATCGGTCGCATTTGCCATTTGGTCGATTTGTCTGGAGCATAGCCATATGATCAAAAGGAAAAGTAGACGTCTGAATACCGTGGGCTATTAAAACTTGCAATATTTTATTAAATTTCACTATCAGTCTTATGTGGATTCTGCACAGTTTGTCAATTGTTATTTTCAAAAAAATGTAATTGGTCCTGTTTAGTTTTCAGTTTGAATTTGTTTTTAGATTATTTGGTGTCAAGCTCCTAGTATGTTGTCAGCAGTAGCTTCAACAACGATGATACACGAACTCGGACCAAAATGGCTCTGGTGACACTTTCGGTCGGTCTTCACTTTCAACAAGAACCCAATTTGCCAGATGTGGCCCCGGTTTATATAAATACATGTATAATAATACATGATGATGCAATTATTCGTTAAAAATTAGATTACAAAATGATGTTGTAGTGAAACCTTTTCGCCAATGAAATACAAATAATGTGAAGCAAACGACCTTGAAAACATGTATGCAAATATATAGAAATATGTTTTATTGAAATGTGTATTTTTTTAACCCTTTTTAACATACGACAATGCTATAGCAGACGACAATGAAAATGTCTAGGCGAAAGTATACAAAATATTTATAAATGAACATTCCTATGTCTTAATAGAGTTGAAATCAGTTTTCAAAAGCCGCCTGCTGCAGAAATAGTTTGCAAACATTTTTAGTAAAGTTTTTAATTTTTTCCATTATCAATAATGGTTTCAAATGTCTGCATGTGGCAAACGGTAATCAAATACAATGCGTATATAAATATATGATAACATAACGTGTGTTATGGAGCATGAAGCAGAGTACATACACACTATAATATATTTAAATATAATTATTCATGAACAAATATAAACTGAAAAATGGAAGATAGTCCGAAGACAAGTAATTGAGCATGGTAGAAAATAAATAAAATTACATGAAAACAATGCAAAGCAAACAATATTGCACGAATCAAAAGAATATGAAAGACGCATAACGTGGTTATACCTGAAAATTTAAAAAAACCACATGGGTAATACACTTTGTGGCCCAGTGTCGATCCCCAGTCGAGGCGGTTATGGTGAAGTGCCCTTTGGCAATGGACATAAGCAAGCCTAATACTAGTTCGGATGCCCAGGGTTCATGAATATATTTACTGTCGCGGTGATATAATTGAAAACGGCGTAAAACCACCCCAATAAAACAAACCTACTGTGAGTTTATGATGCTGAATTACTGATGTAATCCAGATACATATGAATACAAAAATAATTGATATGTGTTTTAAAACATTTTTTACCGTATTACAACAAATCTGAAGAAAGACGAATTTGAGAACATCATCACAAACATATGGAAAATGAAAGCCCTTTAATTTTCACTGTATGCGATTACTTCGCGTATCGTAAGGTCTGATCAGGAAATTATCTTTTCTCATTCTAGTCATACAAACATCCTTAATGCCATAAGCCCTTTCCCACACACAGACCCTTTCTTACGCATCTGCAACGAACGACTTTGGAAAATATTTTTTCAAAACAAAAATATGATCATAATGAGGAATTTTACCACAGTGTTTTCATATATATCCAATAATTAAACTTTTATCCTGGATAAAAGGCACAGAGATTTTCAATAATTGTTCCCAGATGTTTTCAAAGTCGTCTGCTCTGCAGATGTGTTGTATGTGGGAAAGTGTAAATGAACGGTGTTAAATTTAAACCCGGCTACAAAAGTTACACAATTGGTTGAAGTAGACTATTTTTTCTAAAATCACGTTTATTAATATATCAGACCAGAATTCCATGTCACCGAAATCGGTGTTCATAAACAATGTCCCGATTTAAGATACATGTATATGTATTAAGGGCCTTAATACTTTTAAACATACAACAATTCTGCAGCAAACGACTTTGAAAATACGGGATCGTCTATAAAAATGAAAGTTTTATTATTGAATAAAGTTGAGAATTGTGTGGCACAAAGAGAATTTGCTCCTCATGAGCAATTTCTTCTATTGCAACATTGTTTTAAAAATCGTCTGCTACACATGCCTCCAAATTCGTCTGTAAGTTAGAAAGGGCTAACCTGTCACTAGGTGTGTATTCGAATTCACATAACACCGAAGACTTAGATATTTGCTAGTTAAATTCTGTAATTCGATTGTTGGATTTGGCGAACAACCATTCTATATATGTTCTGTATCTGAATACACGCCCAACTTTGCAAAGATTTACAGGCCCTGATCTGCTGAATCCTGTGAAATAAATACATCATTGACTTTTAATAACTGTTAACGCATTTATAAAGTCGTCTGTGCACCCTTTTGATAAATGAGCATCGAACAATGTAGACTAAACAGGCTTATCTTGATCTGCATTGTTTGCACATGCAATTGAAAGTCTAACACTACGGCGTACGAAACAGTAATGTTGTGCCGCGTATAGTGGCAAAGGGGTTTACCTAACGCCAATATACCACCAGCTATCGTATCTTAATTACTGACTTTTCCTCACAGTGCGATTGAGGCAAGAGGAAGACATTTTCCGACCATGAGCAGTCCTGTATCTTACGGTCATAGTAGCTCTAAATCATTCAACCGAGACGCAGTTATCACAGTCACTTTTAATGAATTTTCTTTTCATGTTTTCTTGTTGAAATCGAGATTTAACGTTCGCTCTTTCCGGACGCTGTACTGACACACTTCTATCTCTCCGTGGCGTTCCGTGAATGTTTTTATCATTAAGCCCCCTTTGCTGTAATGACCTTGATCGCTCGGATTTCACACTTTTATCAGATCTATCCGTTTGAGAACCATTCTTTACGACATTTTTCTTTCTATTTGGCTCTTCATTTCTATCTGTAAAATATCCTTTGTTTTTCAATTTCGCATGTCTGGTTTCAATTGTTTTATTTAATTCTTGTTCTTTACTGTCGTTGCAGCCCAATCCTGTGATGCCTGTACGACCGCTGGACGATGACCCACGACTGTAATAGTCACTATCGTATGCGTGAACTGTTCTTTGAACCGGCGTGGTCAGCTTAAATGGAAGACTGAAATGGAAATTTAGATTGACTGTAAATGGAAGATTTAAAGGGTACATTTAGATTGACTGTAAATGGAAGACTGAAAGGGCCATGTCGATTGACGGTTAAACATAGTTTTAGACGCTTGTTTACGAAATTTCAGTTATATAATTGAGAGTGACTTAGACGGTGTAACAATTAAAGGTATATGTTAAGTTAAATTTTGAGTTTAGATAAATTATATGGGTTAATTTGCTTTCGAATATAACATATCTGTATAATTGCAACAATAGCGATCGAAGGAACATATGAGTCGCCTGCATATATGTCAGTAAGCAGACGTTTGTCGGACGACGGAGATGTGATGCATGTCTGCCGTACAGAAAAGCTGTAAGAAATTAAACGACAGCTTAAAAGTACTTTTGAACTTACTTGTAAAGTTTTTGATCCAAGTATGATTCATTCCTATCCGCTAATATGTTCATTGCCTCAGATGGCGTAAGGAACCAACGTAACTTCCTCTTATCACGTGGTATCATTTCCCTCAAGGTCAATGATGCCGATGAGATTCTTGTCATTCTGGCATTCTCTTCCGCTTCATTGAACAATTGCTCCGCTGCTGCCAAAGCACCCTGAAATGAAGTTTGACACAATTATGCATTACCTGGGCGTGTACTCAGATTAACATAACAATTTTTTTTTTCATAAACTTTCCACTTTGTGTCAATATATATTTCAATTCCGATCCAGTTTAATGTTGACAGGTAGATATGTAATGTAATTATTATGCTAAAGACGGTTTTTCTGAAGCACCGCTGTTATAGTGTGAAATCCCTTAAATCAGGTCGTATTGACATACAGCAGCTGAATCATTTCTACGTGAAAATTTAAAATGATTATTAGCAAAAATTGCATGAGTCTAAAGTCTCTAAACCAATTACCGTGCCCGCATTTTCAATAAGTAGAACATTCAATGTCTCAAAATCGGGCGACACATTGTTTAATGTATCAAGAAGTTGGGGTTTTTTTATAACTAAAATGTAAACAATGCTGATTTCATATGAGACAGCTCATTTGGAGCTGTATAATCTGAATCAGTACTGTTTACCGAACATTTCAATATTGCCATTGGCGCCGAAATAGTTAGAAGTAGGTAGTGAACAGGGAAGATCCTAATCAGACTGCGACGATACGCAGATTGATCCGAGTCCTCGTTTGTCACACAGTCAGGATGAATCTTTATTTCTTACATCATAACCTGGCCCAGCATTATCGTCCAAACGCCTGCTCATTCGACTTTCGCGGTCCTTGAAAATGTCCGCATCATCAAGAGTCTTTAATTCGCTTTCTTCTTGGTTGGAGAAATCTTTGTGAGTCCATGAACCGGTTTTGATGTCAAACGTGTACTGAAAGGCACATCATGATATTTGTTATTGATACTTATATGTGGTTAACTCTTTTATCATATCTTTTCCCCATTTAATTCTTTGAAAAAAAATGAATATTGTATGGAATATATATGTAGAAAACACTGTCGGAAAGGGACATTAAATACCAACATCTACTACTGTCTTTAAACTAAAATATCGGTAGACATAATTAAATAGCATTGTTCAAGTTTATGGATGAACAAATTATTGATCTTTCAAAGAGAAAGCAATCGATTCTTCTATCTATCCCATGCTTTTAAAGACCACGTACATGTAATTGCGATATATCTGAACTGGTGCTCGAAATTGGACCGAATAATGTCGTATGGTTTGCATCGCTTGTTTTACGTCCCAAATGATGTCAAATACATGGATATGAATATGATTGATGATATATGTAATATAGTTCAGATTGCGTATTCTTTTAGATCACATGCAATTACCTAATTACTATATATGAATAGTTATACAATGTAAGTATAAAACACATATTCACCTGTGGTAGTAGTTTCCAGCCGTACTTGGTTACCATGTTAACAGCTTTTATAACGTAACTGATCATTTCATCATTATAGAAGTACGATAAATTTATTCTTGTAAATCCAGGCCTGTAACACATAGAAACTGCATTTAACACGGTTTTGAGATAATTGAATACATTACTTTATTGTATTTATTATTTATTCTTTGAGTGGTTTGTTGTGTATTAAAAACATAAAGATAGTGAAATATTAGTATGATACATTTTGTATGTGGCCGCATTTGTGTTACGGTGCATTTCGTTTACTAAGTAGTCAAAGCCGTAGAAATTGGTTCATTATTTATCTCAACCAATACATATACATGTATACAGTAGAAAAGACATCGCATATCTCAAAATTGAGACTATTTCACGATGATATATGTATAGTGTTACTTACTTCATTATTTCCATTGAAACGGGAGGTGCATTTCTATCATTTCTGAGAAAGGAAAATAAAAGGAGAATTAACTATAATTCAGATATTACTATTCAAAACTCACTTAGTGGACATTGTTTTCCCTCAAAATCAAAAATAATTTTCATAATGCTTATGGATGTTTATGATTAGAGAATCCGCCCTTTGAACAGGAGATCAGGGTTCAATTTTCGGTCGGGTCATACAAAATACTTTAAACATGGTAGTAATGGCTTCCCTCCTTTACGCCAAGGGTTCCTGGGATAGTATGACGTCTGGTCCATTTGTGTGTTGACAAAACTTCCGAGTATAATTGTGAACTACCAAGGAAACGCCGTGATATAATTGAACTACTATTGAAAATAGCGGAGAACTCCATTGCAACTTTTAAAACAAGCAAATATCCTAAAATGATTGTCAATTCATTAAATGAAACGGTTTTAATGATTGCGTGAATGTAAATTTAAATGTAATCTTATTATCTTAGTTATAAATCAATTCAGTACTTACGAGGTAGATTTATCAACAATAAAATTCGTGTATAATTTCTTCGCCATTGGTTCTGTTATCCCAAGCAAATCCTAAAATGGTGTTAAAAAGACCAGTTATTTCACTTCTTGTACATTTAATTAGCAATTTGCCATTTTGTCAGAATGTTTTCAACTTTATCAAATAATTCTACCTCAAATTACAGTAATTTAACCATTTTTATCCAGATGTTTTCAAAGCCGTATTAACGATTCTGTGGTAAATACATTATATATTTTTTAAAAATAAATCGATGACAATTGAACTGACGTTATTTTGTGGTAAAAAGGTGCTGAGTTGGTGATATTATATTTATGTAGTATAATAAATATCAGGAAAACGTTTGTTTGAGATTACAGTACGATCACGGTGTCGTGCATAATCAAACATTTCTCAATATAGATATATATTATTTTGTCTGTATCTGTTTCACAGATAGCATTATATCATTGTTGCTTGAGTACAAACAAAAACTATCATTAGATACATACATGTACAACATGAATTGAATCAAAAAGCTGTCTAAACAGATAAAACTTCATATAACATATGCTTTTCAACTCAAATTCGTTTGTCTTTCATAATTGTCACATGTTGTTTATATACAGAATTAATAATGCCTATAAACTGTGCTTATCAAAATGCCCGACAAGGGAGGTAAATATTGTAGTTGCGGTAACTTACATTCGGCTATAATCGATACCCATTATAAAGACAGCCATTTTAAAGTACCGTATAATATAACGAGGATTTGTTCTCTACGTTCTCATTTATTAATGTGATTTATGCCAGATTAACCCTTACCCTCGTGTAGATGCAACTGTAGCAGACGACTTTTGCCACAATGTGTTAATTTAGTACACTTTCATTTATAGAGCTTTTCATTAAAAGAAATTCTGTGTATTTCCAAAGTCGTCTGCTGCAGATTTGTTGTATGTAGGAAGTTTCAAAACATCGCCTATTCAAAAGCGCCCTAGGCTTACAAAGAGAAACATGGAATCCACTTTGGCCGAGTGTTTAGTGTTGGGGATTTGAATCCAGGTTCCATCTCCACTCTCGACGGTCTTCGCGGAGTGCACTTGGACAAGGCAATTCACCTAGTTTAAAACTGGTGTGTTTACTCTTTGCTCATGAACTAGTGTTCTGTCGTTGTGATATTTCTTATATTGTGTTGAAAAATGCGGGAAAGAAAACAATACAAACAGCCAAAACAACGCGGAACCTTACCTCACCATACGGCCCCGCACAGGCACATCCTCCGCGTGCCTGTATACCAAACAGGTCGCTGAGTAACGTTGATATAAAGTTGTGATGGACGAGCTTTCCAGTCGCTATGTGTATTGTGAGGAAAGAGAAAATTGGTACCCGCTTTGCTGCATGGTTCCCGAGAACAATAATGGACGGATTCTTCTCCCATACCCCGAATGCCCGTCTGTACAATGGAGGAGAAAAACGTTAGCTTTTTTGCAGAACTAGAGAAGTCTATGATTCTTTTCCACGTTCCTCACAGAACGATCAAATGCAAAGCTCATTCTTACAATTTGAGATACTTTATTATGGCATCCTGCCCTTTTCCTAAGTAAAACAGATTGATTCAATAAAATTTGTCAGCTGACAATACATATTTAGCAGACGACTTTGAAAACATCTAGGCATCAATTCGGAAAATCTCTAAAAATGATAGTTTAAATACTGCATAAAATTGACAACAGTGTGGCCAACGGAGAAATTGCTCGTCGTTTTGTCACAGTATTTGAAGTCGTCTGATGCAAATGCGTATGTCCGTGGGACTAGTTTAAAACAGAACGATACTTTAATGTGTTATTTTCCAAACAAATTAAACGAAATATTATCATGCAATTGTACCAATTCATTTAACTTTACCAACATTGAAAACAGTAGCAAAATGAGAAATTGCTCATTATGTATTAAACTCTATTAAATAATTATACATTTATTTCGAGAGAACTGCCACATTTTTACCTAGATGTTTTCAAAGTCGTCTGCTGCAAAAATAGTGTATGTCGGAAAGGTAACGTAGAGGTAGTGAAATAAACACATTTTGGTCCAATGAAAAGCATTATATTATCAAAGTTCTACGAAAGAAAAAAAGTGAAGTATTCAGTAAAAAACTATTAATACCTGCAGAGGTCTTCTTCTCTTGAATGAATAACGTCTTCTCCAACATCCTTAAACAAATGAACACAAAATAGACGCGTTAGTCGATTGAAAATGTTGTCGACTCTACGAATTAACAATCTTCTCCAGATTAACCTTAAGTATTATTGTTTACCGCATAACATATTGTTACAAAGTGAAGGGTGTTATAGATAGAACATTAAGTAACACTGACCAATATCATAACATATTACCCTATATTACAGGTAATTTGTGCGGGTGCATATATGTTTGAGTTGTAGGTCTGACATACAAATGTTAACGAATATAATTTGTGTTCTAACCTGAAAGACCGCCTCGGTGGTGTAGCGGTAGAACGTCCGCTTCGGGTGTGGGAGATGGCAGATCCCTGGTCGGATTATACCAAAGACTTTAACATTGTAGAAATGAGTTTCCACCCTTGGCGCTCAGGATTGAGCATTACGACTGACTCGCTATTGTCATACTGAACGGACCAGTAGCATTAGTTACTTCCCCAGGACACACCGTAATATAACTCACCAATTGTTGAAAGCGACGAAACACCATGCAAATAAACACACCTATCTCGAAAAGTGCGCAAATATTATCTTCCCGAAGAAATAATCGGTTCATGTAAAATGACTATATTTACCTGTTTTAATTTAAATACCAGACCAGCTCGTATTGACTCTATAATAGCAGGCGTGCCACCCTCTTCTCGCTCCTCTATGTTATTGAGATAGGCATGCGACTCTCTGGTAACCTGTTCAGAAATGTGAATGAAATGCATTTTAAACCCATTGTTTTAATCAATGACTGGTAATTGAAGCATGTGTTCGCGGGTTCGTCCTCTCACTTCCCACTTAGATTAAGTAGCTAAAAGACATTTAGAACTGGTATACGCCGTGATATAACGGAAAAAATATTGAAAGCGGCGTAGTGCAAAATTTAACTTGTCAATAATCAATAAGTTTCAAACAAAATAATAAGGTATATGTTGGAAGTAGTATTAAAAATGCACCATATCACGAGAAAAATATCCCCCGCCCAAAGAAATATAAACATCTACGTGAACTAGAACATTCTATTCCATCAAACCTTCCCCATGGTTAAAAGGCTAGAGCTTTGCATTGGGAGTGGGCGATAAGGGTTAAATCCCCGGTCTGATCATACCGGCGAATTGTTAACTGGAAGTAATGGCTTCCTTCCTTGACGTACAGGTTTGCGGTGATAGCATTACGACTGATGCATTGGTGTCAAGATGATAAATACTGGTAATACTAGTAAGTTTACATGGAAATGTCGTAATTTGACTGAAGCAAACTGTCGAAAGCGGCGTAAAATACAATTCAAGCAAGATGGTCCCATGAAATAAAGGCACAGTACTGGACAAGAAGGTTTGTGGCATGGACCTAGTCTTAGAAATGTAGAACATTGCTAAATGATCCACACGAACAACGACCTTTAAATGTTTTGAAACGTATGACAAAAACGATCAAAAACGTTTATATTCGAATTTTAATCATAGTTGTCCTTCAATGCGTCCAAGATAGTGACAAGCAGGGAAAATCATCCGGAGTCTCGAGGGCCTGTGACGCGGCACACTAAATAGTTTTGAGCTGTGTCAAGCGGAAACGGGTCTTATTACATCTCTATTTCGGCAACACATATTTCATAAAATTAGAGGTATAACATTTCTTGGTTTTTTTTCTATAATATCACGAGCATCTTTATTTAAGATAAGCGGAAAATGGAGGCCCTTCTGCAAATTTATCAGCGTTGAATGAGGTTAGACTGTTCTGTTATGAATCCATGTCACATGACAACCAGGAACACATCCATACAAGCCTACGCGGACTGATAAGGTTCTTCCCTGCACGCAATCCAGTCGTACAAGTATTCTATATGCCACTTAAGAAATAAGAGAAAATACAAGTAACTGCGATTACTTTCAAAATCTCGGAATGTTTTGTTTTTTTGACTAGTGTCATACTGATATAACTGAATTCCATTTCGCCTAATGCGGATTACGATAGAACATCGATCACGGACTCGGAACTTTTTCGTATGACGTCGTGAGAGATCGGTATTGTGCATGTGCTTGCCGAACTCATACGACTCCGAACGGAAAATACTGAACCTATATGAGTCGTTCCACAATAAATAAAACATTATGAACTCTGCGTAATCTATCGACCCAGATCAGCCTGCGCTGGCTTATCCAGGCCGACGCATTCCGTCTCAGTGGGATAGAGGTATAGAGTAATGATTCCTGAAACAGACAATCTACAAGAGGCGAAAAGTGTCTGTCCGGGTTTGCCTGCGCGGCATGCTTATTCTGGTTTACTTGTGGAACGGCTCAATTACACTGTTGATAAATACCGACGTCGTACGTAATTCGACGTGCCTTTTAGCGATGTTCTACGTTATTTGTATTGCTGTATGACTACTCACATATTTTACAGTTCCACCTCCAACTTTATCTGGAACAGGATTCTTGAAGATCAATTTCTTGGCAATGATTACACCTGTCGAAAAAATACAATATAAAGTCATAAGTCTTATTGCTTGAGAACTAATCTTCATTTAAATTAGGTGTCACACAATGTGAGCCTCGTTATATGCTAGCACATTCTTTGGTTGATTGAATCACTGACTTGACTGTATGCTCCTTTACAACAGAACTTCAGTTATATCAGGATGGACATTTCATCTCATGTATTTCCTAGCTGTGTCACACCAATACTCAACACGATATTCCTCCAAGGTAACCAGCTTTCGTAAAATGGACCTTTTAGACAATTGATGACTACAGACGATAGTCACACTGACTTTGGACATATATCATCGAAAAATATTGCTGGGATTCGATCTCATGACCGAGTCCATACTCTTTTTGAATAACCGAACACTGAGAATTCCTCTAAAACCCAATGTATATAATAGAATTTACGGAAATGAAAATCTAATTTCAGTACAATGTATTGTCATATTAACCGTCAATAGTATTTCTTCGGTATTTTCGTTTGAACGTCTGTACTATATGCATAAGAATATTTTCGACAGGGATTTGTACTATATGGGCGGTTATTCGAGATTCCGCAAAATATACATATACTTATCTCAAAATAACATAATAGCATTAGCTTATTTCTTATAAAGATGTTTTTACGGCGCAATTTAAACGTTAAACGACCACTTAACTTACATCTAAATCCCTTAAAACAGGCCAATATTTGTCATGGCAGATAAAAATAACCTTTAAACTTTTGTTATCTCCCTTTGACCATTAGTCCGCCATTTAGTTTTGTTAAAATAAATATGCCAGATGTACAATCACCGAAAGCTGTCCCACACAATCCTAGACTTGACGTAGTTCTCAAAAATTAAAATAATTAACTAATTTTCTACAAATTAAACAGACATGTAAAACGGTGTTGATGCATACGTCATTTAAATATTCCTATCTATAAAGGTTTATTCAGTATCCTATTTCATACCTGGTGTTCCGGGTCCACCGACAAACTTGTGCGGACTCAGAATCACTGCATCTTTATATCTGCAATAATCAACGGTTCATGCCTTTAACTTTAAGAGGCATACAGACAACCCTAACAAGAAGGAGTATTACTCAAACTATTAACCCTTCCCCCACATTCGAAAACATTGCGACTTTTAAAAATGGTTGGCATACATGTGGAATGAAAGTTAAGTTATTGAATAAAGTTGAAAGCGGTGTGCCTAAAGGATGAATGTCTAATGATGGTTATATGTTAAGACAAAAATTAACAAATAATTCGTCATTAAAAGCGTTTGAATTTGGATCTGAAGTCTTCTCAATTTTCTTAACCCTTTCCAACATACGGATGTATTGACAGCAGACGACCTTTAAAAAATACTTTGGTCAAAAAAGAACTTGCTCATAATGATCAATTACTCCCTTTGCCACATTGTTTTCGTGTCTATTCCATAAATTATTTGTACAGATTTCCATATATTTGCGTTGGTGTTTTCTAAGTCGTCTGTTGCAGAATTGTTGTATGGGGGGGAAATGGTTAATTATACACACACCAAAAAAGTGCAATTGTCGTTAATTTTATATGTAGACTAAAATATATTTGAAATAGAAACATCAACTGTGTTCGTACCGTCAACACGATTCACCATGATAAAAAGTTAACTTAAGTATAGCACCAGCTCATTGTGTAATAAGAAGGAGTGTCCGCCTTGGATGTAAGAGGTCGCAGGTTCGATCTCCGGTCAGGATCGAAGAGTTAACATTACGACTAACTCGCTTGTGTCAGGATCAATGTACTTGTAGTGCTGGTAACTTACCCAGTATCGCCGTCATATAACTGACGGATTGATGAGAGCGCCATACAAACAAATCATTTAAGACTAAGTAACAAACGTGCCGCATGAATATTTACGACGGAAAGTCAACATGAGAGAAGACATGAGTAGCCATACTTACGATGTCTTAGTTGGGTTCATATCTATCTTCATATATGGCCCTGCAAAGCACAAGTTATTTCGTTAGCGTCGTATAAATTCGTATGGTATTCCAGAGCGCTAGATAAGGGGCACTGTTCATGTTCTAAAATTATTAGTGAGACGATTCTTTTGAGTACCAACAACAAAGGATTTTGTTGAGTAATAAGAGAAATATCGTGGGGAAAAGACCTGTTCACTCCCTTTTATCTAGTTCTCGGAGTATTCCAAAGCATTACAAAAAGTACTGATATTATTCTTTCCTAAATAAGTTACCAATGAGAAGTGCAAACGTTTGAAGCGAAAATCTGTACCAATGAATTGTATATTCAAAGTCGGTAAGCCCATTATGAGAGCAGATTGTGCAGGGTACACCATGTACGTGTACTTTGTATAATGTGTTCACCCGCGGTGCGTGGGAAGTATAACAACTGACACTCATATCGAACTAATAATTTAGATGAGAAAATGCGAGTTATAAATGAAACATTCTTTAAAGCTCCGTAAACTACGATTAAATCGTACACAATACCCACCTCCGGCTGCATAATCAAAGACGACGAGGGCCCCATATTTGTGTGAGATTGTTGACACGGCGTCAACGTCTGTAATAATGCCTGTGACGTTACTGGCGGCTGAGATACACACCAGAATATGTCGGCGTTTCTCTTTCCAGAACTGCAATAGACGATGGTAAAATAGGATGTATACATGTACGGAATAACTTAGTTAATTCACCCAAGTCACTCGAAACAGGTATTCGGGACTCTGCGACCAGCAAAGATCAATATTTGATCAGGATATTGTTCGCAAAGTAGTAGAGCGTACGCTTCGGGTGTTGGAGGTTCAATCTTCCAAATGGTCATACCCAATACTTGTAAAAAAAATGTAATAATGGCCCTCCTTCCTTTGTGATTAGGATTGTGGTGTTATCAATACAACTGACTGGCTGGTGTCAGGATAATATAGTACTGGTAACTTACCCAGGAAACACCGCGATTAAACTTTAACACAATTGTTCAATTAAAACAAGTATAGATCATTTGGTTGCTACGCGGGTGTCAATCCTGGGCATATGAGCTTGATTTGCAGCTCGGCCATCTTTCATTCCTACGTTTGACAAAGGCCACAGCGACAAGCAACATACTTCTTGCATCTCCGGGCTAACAGTATATGTGGAAAAGCCGTCAGTTGATAAGAAAGACTGTCGTAATGAGTAGTCTAGAAACACATGGCTAGTAAACTGACCGCAATGAGATGACTGAATTTGTTTATATCTAATCAATCATTTGTACCCTGATGCTTTCCAAGTAAGTGACTCTTAAATAACAAATTTGATAAGTTGGTTAAATCCTTTACAGTTCCAACACTTTGTTATACTTACTTTCAGTTCATCCTGAAGATGAAGTAGATCAACGAGTCCTGTGGCAGGCTCTTCTCGTAATCGGACCAACTGAAATGTTTACAGTGATATACTAATAGACAAACATATGTATTGGCCTATTGGCCTATCGATTACAAATTCTTTCAAAATTAAATGGTTTGGGGGAAAAATAAAGAGTTTAGACACACCGAAGAGATTCCCTCGTAAAACATATTTTGCTCGTTGGAGATATATATTTATAGAATCTTACAGAACAATCATCAGTGAATTGGATTTTTTTCCGCCTCCATTGAATTCATCGCAATAATTACGGACTACTAACACACTCAATCTTCAGAGATCAGACTCATGAACGCAACACGAACACCGTTGCATGTGTCTTCCGCAACTGTTACATGTAGTTAAATTAAATAGGAAAGATTATCAGTAGTATAATTTATTGTCGCGTTGTTCCTTTAACTGACACGCACTTGTAAAATAGTTTCCAAACAAAGAAATAATCAGATTACAGGCCTCTTACCCAAAGGTTAGTTTCAGATTATAATTCTGTGAACACTAGGTTCAATTAATCGAAATCGTACAGCCGTTAGCCGTGCGCATAGACTAGGCAAAAACCAACAACATTCAGATCTCTAAATACGGCGGTGTTGTTTATTCTTACATCCTTGTTTTAACTATAATACCTATTGAGTGGGTAGTCAAAAGAATCGTCTCACTGAGACGATTATTTTGAGTTCCCAATGATATGATTACATTTAGTAATATTAGATGTTAAAGGCATGTTAACTTCGCCCTATCTGTGTCTCTGTACATTAAACGATTTCAATTCGATATCATGAACCTGTTTTACAAATATTATAAACATAAGTTGACCCCCTACCTTAGTTCCATATTCTCTCCACGGTAAGATGTTCGAGTGGTGTTCATAAGGTCCAACTATAACCACCTGAAATGAAGTAAAGCCGTGCTAGAAGATCGGTTTAGCAGTTCGGTAGCTCACGGGTTGTTTATTTTAAACACTATTTCAGTCCTATCACGGCGTTTCCTTGTTAAATTACCGGTACAGCTGGTTAGCTTGTTCCGATACAAGCTCTTCAGTTGTAATACTATCCACGCCAGACCTGGGTTTCAACAAGGAAAGCCAGTACAAACGTTTGTTATATGTCTTCGATATGACTCGTCCGCGGATCAAACCCTGGTCTATCCGCTCTTAATGAGGACGCTCTAACCACTACACCACCAAGGCGATTCTCACGGTTTATAACGGTTAATACATGGAGTATTTGATTGAACTTCCGTTTGCTACCGTGCATGAAACAATAACAAACAGCGCGAGTACTCGTTAAGAACCCAGGTAGCAGACAACGGGTGTGATTGATATAAGCAGAACGCTTTTTTCTCAATCAATGTAAATTAAATAAGTTTAAACCAAATAACTATGTTGTATGTGTGAAAGGGTTAAAATGAGTTAAATCTTCACAGCAAAGATAAAAGTGTGTTACCGTTTCCTTGGCGACGTTCGGTTGGTTAATTTTTAACGCCCACGCCAGTTTGTGCATGGCTGCTGTAGCACCACTTCCGGTAAAAATAACCACGTCCTCTTTACTGGCGTTCACACAACTCTTTATCATAGACCTAAGGAGGAAAAGTATATTCAAATATCGATATAGTTTGTAAAGTTGTAATTAACTTCCAAGAAACAAAGAGTCTTAAATGTGTCAAGCTTATAGAAAATCAACATTGGGCATTTCGCGTACAGTGAAAATCTAGATCAATACATGCATGCGCGCAGTCAGGTCAGGATCACGTAGTATCACAAGTAAAGCAATCAATCCTCTTGAAAGAATGAAAAAGAGACGACAAACAATACCAGTTTCTGATTTGATGATTAGTGTTGACATAAATTTAAAGGTTGAGTTCCAAATATGTTTTGAAGTAAAACTCATTTCCTTTTATACGATTTTATACATCATTTGCGGACAACATATACTAAGATCAGCATTTATATTCGTGAAGTCTAATCTTGGTCTACTTTATTCGCAACTCGTTCAGTGAGACTCTCGGTGGTGTAGTGGTAGAGCGTCCGAATCAGTGCGGAGGGTCACTGGTTTGATTCCCTACCTTGTCATACAAAACACCTTAAAACTAATATTAAAGATCAGGGGCGTAGCTCCCTTTAGGCACTGTAGGCAGGTGCCTTTTTCTCAAAATGCCCCAAAATGCAGCTGCGCCGATAGACATTTGAGTAATGTATCGACCAGATCAGTCTGCGCTGTCCGCGCAGATTGATCCGGCCGACACATTCCGTATTTGGGGGATAGATGTATAGAGTAGTTATTCCTGAAACAGAAAATCCAAAGGAGGCGAAAAGTGTCTATCCGGGTAGGCCTGTGTGGCATGCTTATGCTGATCCGGGTCGATACTTTACGCAGAGTCCACAATGTTGATTTTCTCACGAGACGGCCTACGCATTGATTATTGCAAAGCTACGCCCCTGAAGGCTGTCCCTCCCTTGGCGCTCAGAACTTGTGGGTTAGCATTACGACTGACTCGCAGGTGTAAGTATAACAGGACCAATATTAATGGCATTTCAAACAGGAATCACAGTGATATTAATCACAATTGTTTTAGGCGTAGTTAATCACCTTACAAAAATTAGCGTAGTAGCATATATATGACAATAAATAAAAGACAGAATTAAGCAGGATCGATTTGAAGATAAACCGGTTGTTACCTAGCTTCTTCCCGAAATTTCCCAGTTTGTCTGGCATTATGACCGGTGGTCGAGTGCGTGTTGGCGTAGGTCGGATATACATGTTTTTTGATGTAGTTCTCTATGAACGACAGCGTCCTGCAATTATAGCATTCACCTAATATTAAACTTTATTTTCAAGTATATTAATTAAATTGTAACACTTTGTAAAATATGAAAAGATTGAGAGTGAAGCTATATACCCTTTTTCCTTATCTGATTTGGAAACATTATAGGAGAAAAGCAACATCTCGTGAATTTGGATGTATTAACACATACTTGAAACAATTGAAGCTGTACAGGCTGCTCTGCTACATGGGCGTCAATAGTCGTCTGTATCAGAGTAAGTGTTGCAGTAGTTAATTACCTATAATATGTTTATGTGTCTTGTTTTGGTTTATTTGTTTATTGTATACATCATGTCGAATAACAAGATGGTCCTAACATTGATCATATGGGTGATAATGGTGAACTAGCAAATGTATGAATGCTTTTTATCACAATTTGGAAACGAACTGCATGTCGAGGGCTTAGCGTTAAACAGTTGTAACTAAAATTGGTATTTTTTTACTAAGGTTATTTACCTCGCCATAAAGTCTTTATAAGCGTTAAATCATTTATCTTGGTAAACAATGGAAATTTAGGTGCCATTGCTCGTTCTGAGCAATGGCACCTACATTTGCATTGTTTACAAAGGGGGTCAAAATTGTCCCTAAACCAGGGTTTTTAAAATAGATTTTAAGTTACAACCGTTTCATGCCAAGCCCTCGATGCAGTAAACACACCAGCATATCAGTAAAATACCTTTGTAAAAAATAAATTTTAAACAAGCTGCGGAAGACAAATGTATTTAGTAATTAGATGAAACTAACGTGGATAGCTAGCCGCATTGTCACCCAGGGAATATTTCTGGCATAGTATCTTGCAACTAAACAATCAAATGTTTATGTTTTGTGTGTGTAACTCCTGACTGAAATCGCTTTTCAACTAATCAATGGAGTTGACTTGTTTTATGGAAAAGATCACCTAACAGTTTTAACAGTTATAGAATAATGAAATTGACAAAGAATTGACAAAAAAGAAAAACATTTCTCGTAGCTGTTCATGCACCTTTATAGACAAATATCACAAATGATAGCAACTATATTAAATGTGTCTGTCGTAACGTGGCAAAAACAGAAAAGGATGTTATACAGTAGAACAAAGGTTAATGTGTTTCTTTACCTGCCTGACGCTGTGAAGTCACAGTATACAACTGAAAATAAATAATGGACATCATTTAGTCTCGTCTAACCTGAGAAAGGGGTTACACTGCTAATACTTTGGTAGCAAATGAGAGTTTGTATTACATTAGACAAAAAGTAGACTGCATAAGATCTGAAATGGCCAATTAACGTTTTTCATATTATGTCAAACTCTATATAAATACATGAGCAAATAAGTAGATACTTTAATAAATAAATAAGAAAATGAAAGAATGATAAACAAATAAATAGGTAAGTAAATGACAAAAAATTGAATGTACCATTTCTATTTCCGTAGGGCGTGTTAATTACCAAATCATGACCAATGACATTATCTTCAATCTTTTTAAGTATTGGATATTCATTATAATCTATTTGGTATCCTTCTGTTTCGTCCTGAAGAAATAAAAGTAAATCAGTTAATAGAATAAAAGAAAAAAAGGCGCCGCCAGCGAAAACCAGCGCTCGTCTAAAAAGGGGCATTACTGAATTATCATTAAAACCAGAGTTATGTGACTTTGAAAATACATGCGTAATGCGTTTCGTGATGACTCAGACGACGCTGACAATCGCAATAGCCCGACTTTTTGTCTTCGAAAAACAGACGACCTAACAAGAATAATATAAATTATGATTACATACTGTCACTACTACTTATAAGTATAATACCAATAATGATATCTACTATACATGATAATAAGAATGATAGAAGAAGAAGACGATGGAGATATTATAATAATAGTATTGCATATTTTTATATTGTCCCATTTACTTTGCATTGGACTAAAGTTGTCATGAGTTTTAGATCCTGACCGGAGTCATTGAGTGATAATAATGAAAGCACGTGGTGATTCCGCATTATAAACATCGGACCGACTATTGTTTCCATTTTTAAAAAAAGAAACACACATTTCCTTTATATTTATATGGGAATGTTGCCTCTTCTTTTTGGCTGTATCTGGCATTTAATCGTTGAAGAGGAAAGAGTGTGACTTTTATGCATCAACATATTATGAATTTGATTGTTAACTTGTCCGAACTTTATCGTTCGGATAGCGATATCAGAGCACTACTTTAACTACACTTTGTCTTGCTGATTATGAGGAGACAGGGACAAGATAATTAGAAATCGAAAGCTGCAATTATAATTTAACTCTGTAAAAAAGAAAGTTTAACAAATATATTTTTGATATATCATAATCGACAAATGCTTGTTTAAGCGAACATCGCGTAGAAGAATGCGTAGTCCTAATAATAATCATGAGATTTCGAACATCGGCTGGTTAATTAAGTCGTAAACATAAATCATTTAAGTTCTATATTTTTTTAGTTTTTAGGGAAAGAACAGTTTTGAGTTCCAAAAGACAGCTGTTTTTCGTGTAAAACAATATGTTTAATATATTTAAAAAATGAATGTATGCAATAAAATGGTTATTGACACTGAACTGTGAAATCATCGTTGGACCTCGTTCATTATCACAACGTCAGTCAAAGAACTCGGTCAAACGAAGAGTTCACAATACAGGGTCAATAACCGTTACAATATGAGCCGTTCCACAAGAAAACCAACATTATGGACTCGTTATGTATCGACCCAGATCACCCTGCGTAGGTTTATCCCGATACATTCCGTCTCAGGGGGAAAAAGGGTTAGAGTAATGATTCCTGAAACAGAAAATTCACAGGAGGCGAACAATGCCTGTCCGGATTAGCTTGTGTGGCATACTTAGGCTGATCCGGGTCGATAATTTATGCAGAGTCCACAATGTTGGTTTTCTCGTGGGACGGCTCATATCAATTGATTTTACAAATGTGTCTGACAAAGCATGTAATTGTAACTATATTAACGTAAATGAGCCCGTCCGTGGTAAAATGTACAAGTTGGCTTTATTGAACGGTGTAGATCGGACCATTGTGTGCATCCACACAGTCTGATCAAGATCTAAACTGTTCACATAATACTTACACACTATTGTGAGAAGCTCCTGTGAACCTATGTAAATCGTGATAGCGCATGCTAATCTGAAGCTACGCCGTTCAGAAATACAAACGTGTACTTTTTTACTTAGACGGGCGTTATTGTAAAAGATTTATCAAAGCTTATGATGTTTTGAAACCCCACATGAAGAACAAATTAATCAAAATCAATATAGACCAGGAACGAAACTTGTAAATTGCGCTTCACGGATTTTTGTTCAGTCTTTCATTGCATGTTTGGCAGTGAATCAAGACTATTGACCGAGTATACGCATTGACAGTCATTCCAAGAACCACGTCGCTTGAAAACCGACCATCCGAAGTTTAACAATCAACATATGAGCCGTCCCACGAGAAAATTAACATTATGGGTTCTGCGTAATGTATCAACCAGATCAGCCTACTCAGTCCGCGCAGGTTAATCCGTCTCAGGGTAATAGAGGTATAGAGAAATGACTCCTGAAACAGAAAATCCACAGGAGGCTAAACGTGTCTGTCCGAGTTACCCTTCGCGGCATGCTTAAGCTGATCGATACTTTACGCTGTGTCCATAATGTTGGTTTTCTCGCGGAACGGCTCATATCAATATATCTGCGTAATGTATCGACCAGATCAGCCTGCGCTGTCCGCGCAGACTGATCCGGCCGACACATTCCGTCTAAGGGGGGATAGATAGAGTAGTGATTCCTGAAACAGAAAATCCACAGGAGGCGAAAAGTGTCTGTCCGGGTTAGCCTGCGCGGCATGCTAAGGCTGAGCCGGGTCGATACTTTACGCAGAGTCCACAATGTTGATTTTCTCGCGGAACGGCTCATACTTCACAATCATACTGCAAATGTAAACCGCTATATTGTCCAAGTAGAACCTACATGATCATCTATAAGATCAGACAGAACAATGAAGGAAAGCTTCATTTCCGTACATTGTCTCTAAATCAAGTTTGATTAAAATAATAAGCAATTTGGGGACAAAGATCGTAGGCTTTATACGTATATTGTTCGTTTTCTTGTGGATGAAATTTACGCACCAAATTAATAAAAATAAAAACCATATGTAGAAGTGATCTCTTTCAGAAATAATCATTCAAAGTGGAAGTAATAAATTAATTAAATTAACCCTCAGATTAGAAATGTAACTCGTACATTTTGATATGTAGATGCCCAGTAAAGAAAGTCCTCTAAATATAGAAACCATGCGATCAATCATTACATAATTTAGGTCACACAAAATGGATTAGTTTGTGTTTACCTTCCTCCTGCTTTTTTAATATTTTAGAATTTCTCAAATTGCACAGAGAAAGTTTAAAAGAAACTTATCAGCTCTGCATATGACGTCAGTGTTTATTATTCGGTGCGGAATCATAATTGTTAATTGCAGTTTTCCTAATAGTCATATACATTATTTTGCCCAATGATATTACCGTTTCTTAATAACCAGCGACACAGAAAATATAAAAAAAAATGCTTGGCAAAAACTTGGATACAGCTAAGATTGGGTACAGCTAAACTGACGGAAACTCTCAGTAAGACGGAAATACTATACAAGACGCCGCGCATGATTTTGAAGCATGACTTAAAGAAAGCAGATGCATTTCAGTACAGTTAAATAACCCGTGCAAACAGACAGGAAATAAATATTTCGAACAAGAAGGCCAAATGTCCCTTTATTTTAAACAAGAAGGCCAAGATGTGCCTTTATTGCTCACCTAGCTACCATAGCCTATATAAAAAGGTTACCAAGAGCAGAATTGATTGAATTATTGACGTAGGGATTAAACGTTTTATATTGATTGATTGGGGTTTAACGCCGTTTTTAACAATTTTTCAGCTATATCACAGCGGCCAGTTCACCTACTCATGCATTTCCTGGTTTCGTCGGAAAGAAAGTTGGCCGAGCCGTGATTCGAATATGTGATATTTAGCAAGTGAAGTTTAGTCGTGAAATGACAAGTTTAGTCCTAAAACCATTTGGTTTACAGTTTGCTTAACATGGGAGTCTATTCTCCTTCCAGTTTAGCAGCAGTATGATAGCAAAAACGGGAGAATATAAACAATAATTTAAAAAGAATTAAAGATATTTATGATCAAGATTGAGCATTATGAAAGTTCACATGTATAGTTAATATATAGCAAGAATTATTAAGTCTGTTATGTTTGTTTGTAATTTTACTTTAATCGTTCTAAAAATGCCAGTAGAAAACTGAAAAAAAAAAAAAAAAAAATGGTCAAGTCAGTTCCCCGAGAGCAAAGAGCGAAACCCAGTTGGTACGAATCGTTCATCTCGAACGAAATCATGGAAAACCGCGTACGAATCCAATGAATTTTAGAAATCGGATGAAATCGTGAAAACAACGAAGTATTTATAACGGAAGGAAGCAGAGACAACTTAACTACTCTATGGGAACCGATGACACCTTGTCTATTAAATAAGAATGACCAAAATCGCCAAGCGATGACAAGCTGCATTTATAAATAATAGATAGGGTCACGTTACGGCCCTGCCTATTGCATAGATGGGTTAACGTTGTTTTTGCATTTTCTAGAATTATACTGTAATGTGTTGTAATTAAAATGAATCATCATTGATTTTTTAAGGATTACCCATTTATTTAAATATCTCAATATTGTAAATAGGCAAAAACATCGCCAGAAACTTTTCTCTGAGCTTTGATGAATCGGGTCGTAAACCTAGGAAGTTGGGGGAAGTTATTAAATACCCATTAAATGTGTCTAAAGTTTTGTAATAACGGTAGAAGACATACTGTACGTATGTTGTATCTTGCTGTTTCTTAAATCATTTTATACAATTTATTTATTCATAAAGGTGTTGTCTTTTTCAAACATATAACAGAGCTTTTTTTAACAATAAATATGATGGTTGCTCCCTTTTCGATTACGTCACCCCGTGGTACAAAATTAAAACCTATCCCATACTGACGCCGCGCTTCCAGTAACAAACATGTGTCATACAACCGGGTCTTATTCATATACTATCGACGCTACAATACGAGTCGTATGTTTGTTCTTGGTTAACTGTTTAAATAAATATATCATAATGTGAAAATATTTCACACAATTTGTTGGGACAATATTGCTTTTAAGTCGAAATTAATGTAACGCATTGATTTGTTTTGGTATTGTGTAATTTTTAATCCCATTAATCTTTTAAAAAATGACCACTTTATTTATTTTCCAGATTATCTGTCGACATTTGTAATTGGGTTAGTTTTACGTAACCCTTTCCTCCACAAATCTGTCAACTAGAACTACTAATAGTAATTCTTAATCTGTGTTTTATTCGTGGTAGTAATACAATTCCTCAATGCTTGGTATTTACCCGAGAGATATACCATTGTACTGTTATATAACTTCGTTTTTCTGTTATAACTTATATTTACAGTGAGCCGCTTTTGAATATAACAACTCTTACAAGATATATTGTTACAAAGCGAAAACACAACAAAAACAGATACAATTTAAAATGGAAAGAACTAATACTTGGTCTGTGAAAACGATCAATTTCTCCTTATCAACAATGTTTTCAGACAACTTACTATCAAAATAATACAAATAAACCTCCAACTGTCAGGATATTACACTTCACCCCCTTTTTATTTTTCTTCAAACAGGCATTTACACTTCAGATTTATCAAGGGCGGGATTAATTATTTAAAATAAAACGACGGAGTGTAAGCTTCGGAGAAACTTATTGCTGCTCAGAAATAAGTTATGTGCTCAATACAACCCATCAGATAGGTAAATTTCGAGAATGAATTTGCTTCTGATCCATCAGATACTAAAGCACCATGACGGAGCACAGACTTTAGTTATATAACAAGTATCTTGTTGAACTGTCTGTACTTAACAGAATACCACACTTACCGGGCATTTAAATCTTACCCTGTAATCTACAGTCAAACAGAACAGAAGTGGGGAGACATTATTACAAGATAAAGTAAACATCTTTGTTGCAATTGATTGAAAAAAGTGTATTGTTCGTATATTTCTTGAAAAAGATATTTGCAATAATGCACATTCCCTTTCGGAGGACTTTTGATATGATAATTTCAACATGAGAAGCTGCGCAAAAGGAGTACAATTACTCCTTGTTCTATAATGTTTTCGCTTTAGTTCAATATAAAATATTGTTTTGATGTTGTATTTGGAATCTAAGACAATAATACCGTACTGTAACGAAATAAATGTTTTCATAATTATTTTAGAAAAAATGCTGCCTGCATATACATTTACTGTAATGGCAGAAGTAGGCCTTGTCTAAGTGGAGAGAACTTGTACTGATGACGGTAATGATAGAGTGCCCTTGGACAAGGCACATTTCCTAGCTTAGAACTAGTTTGTTTACAAGGGACAATGACTTATTTTTCTGTCATCGTGATATAACTGTCATAAAGTTGAAAATGGCGTATAACCCAATACACACAACAAGAGACCTTGTGGCTATTTCCCCAGATTATCTTGTTGCTCTGTGAACACATATGTAGGTTTGTTATATTTGGCGATGACATACGTTTAAACGTATCAAGATGTCGCATCTATCATTCCTTTTGTTCCCATTCAGACGACCCTGAAACATCACTGATATATTTTAATTTAACGCCGTTTTTTACTGTTCTTTTACTCACGGTGGATGGCCAGTTCACCTAACGTGTTTTTCCTGACTTACTATTACCAGTTAGTTCTCGATACATTATTGATCTAAGGTAAATAGCTTCCTTCAAATATGGACTATTTAGCCGATTGGTGGAAGCCGAATGACGCTTATCACAATGACTCGTAGCAATCATCGGAAAGAATGAATAATCGGAACTCGAACACACGACCCCTGGATTGATAACACTCGTTGTTATCGATTGAACTATCGCGGATCGACTAAAAATACGACAACAGTATATGAGCCGTCCTGCGAGAAAATCAACATTGTGGACTCTGCGTAAAGTATCGACCCGGATCAGCATAAGCATGTCACGCAGGCTTACCCGGATAGACACTTTACGCCTCCTGTGGATTTTCTGTTTCAGGAATCATTTCTCTATACCTCTTTTCCCCTGAGACGGAAAGTGTCGGCCCAGATGAGCCTGAGCAGACTGCGCAGGCTCATCTGGGTCGATACATTACGCATAGGCTATAATGTTGGTTTTCTCGCGTGACGGCCCATATCAGCCATAAGTCATTTTGAACAATTTGGTTCAAATGAAACGTCGTGTCGATTTCACGCAGAAATACCGAAACGTACGTTTTTTTGCCAAAAAGTTGAATGTTTATACATGTAGTTAGGATACCCAAACTGAAGGCAGGGCATGTCACGCGTTAAAGGGGCTATCTCGCGACCTTTTCTTAAACTTGTGTTCCACATTAAAACAGCTTAGTAGCAGATGATTTTGAAAACATCCCCGCATTTATATGAACACTTTCTGTAAGTGAAAGTATCCGTTGCCACAATATTTTCAAAATGCGTCTTTGTGAGGTAAAGGGTTATAAAACTGAAGATGCCAAAAACTACTGGGAATAGTAATAAACGTCAGTTTTCTTTGCAAGGCATAAAGTGTTTATAATAAACTGTCCAATAAAGCTTTTTTTACTGTTGCAGCTCTTCGGCAATGATATCTTTAATTTTGCTTATTTTCGCCTTTAAAATATAAGTTGAATGAGACGTCCCACGAGAAAACCAACATTGTGGCCTCTGCGTAATGTATCGACCCTGATCAGCCTGCGCAGTCCGCGCAGGCTAATCCGGGCTGAAACATTCCGTCACAGGGGAATAGCGGTATAAGGTAATAATTCCTGAAACAGAAAATTCACGGGAGGCGAAAAGAGTCTGTCAGGGTTAGCATGCTCGAACTGCGTAGGCTGATCTGGGTAGATACCTTACGCAGAGTCCACACTGTTTGTTTTCTCGTGGAACGGCTCAAATCGTTTTAAATAGTTTTTGTAGTTTAAAAACTTGGACAAAAGAAAAACCTCGATACCATCTCTTTAATGTTGAGTATTCATTCATACCGGTCATTTAGTGTCGAGTATTCATTCATACCGGTCATTTAGTGTCGAGTATTCATTCATACCGGTCATTTAATTTTGAGTATTCATTCATACCGGTCATTTAGTGTCGAGTATTCATTCATACCGGTCATTTAGTGTCGAGTATTCATTCATACCGGTCATTTAGTGTCGAGTATTCATTCATACCGGTCATTTAGTGTCGAGTATTCATTCATACCGGTCATTTAATGTTGAGTATTCATTCATACCGGTCATTTAGTGTCGAGTATTCATTCATTCCGGTCATTTAGTGTCGAGTATTCATTCATACCGGTCATTTAGTGTCGAGTATTCATTCATACCGGTCATTTAATGTCGAGTATTCATTAATACCGGTCATTTAGTGTCGAGTATTCATTCATACCGGTCATTTAGTGTCGAGTATTCATTCATACCGGTCATTTAGTGTCGAGTATTCATTCATACCGGTCATTTAGTGTCGAGTATTCATTCACACCGGTCATTTAATGTCGAGTATTCATTAATACCGGTCATTTAGTGTCGAGTATTCATTCATACCGGTCATTTAGTGTCGAGTATTCATTTATACCGGTCATTAAATCAAGCCATATACCGGAGTCATGTCAACATTTATTGACAGGTATAACATTTTAACTATAATCTGGACACTGTTTATTGGCTGATCTATTGTTTATCAACAAATTAACCCCTATGAGTTAAACATGTTTGTTTTTACGATACTACATCTATTCTATAAGGAAGCATACATGTATATACCGGGGGGGTTAAACTACGTTTCTTAAATAAGTTTATTTGGTTGAATGATTGTAAATACATACAAAGACATATATGCAGATCTGCCAATATTGTATTTCCTATTTATAGAAGATGTTACTCGTCAGATAGTGACAATTTTTTTCTGACATCTCAGCCCCTGTGTTTGGGGGGTCCCAGTCTGTAGTACCACACGCGTTCGATCTCTGATATAATGACCTCCGTGAACCGTTTGTATCGTGCACCTACTTATACATTATCATTTCATGAAGGGAATCGCCAGGGGCGTAGCTTTGCAATAATCAATGTGTAGGCCGTCTCGTGAGAAAATCAACATTGTGGACTCTGCGTAAAGTATCGACCCGGATCAGCCTAAGCATGTCGCACAGGCCTACCCGGATAGACACTTTTCAACTCCTGTGGATTTTCTGTTTCAGGAATCACTACTCTATACAGCTATCCCCCTAAGACGGAATGTGTCGGCCGGATCAGTCGGCGCGGAGAGCGCGGGCTGATCTGGTCGATACATTACGCAGGTCTTTATCGCCGCAGCTGCGTTTTGGGGGCATTTTGAGAAAAATTGTGTAGGCACGTGCCCACAGCAGAAGACTTTTGAAGACATTGTGGAAATAGAAGAAATTGCTCAAAACGAATGGGGAATACGTAATGTACAACGTGAAGATGAACATAAATGACATCTACTGTCTGCAAAGTTAATTATTTGTAAGTCTTTATAAACTTATTTACTTTTCATCAATTGAAAACTCTCGATGTCTACTACCCGGCGACATAACCAGTACTCACGACGTTTGCGTGGAAAATACCTAAAATGCAGAAACAGCTCATCACGGGATTCGATCTCGGGTCAATTGCAACACTGTCATCCTCGGACCTGTTTTGTAGTATGACCTACTGGAATTACTTAGACCCATTTATACATGGTTTCGAAATCAATACCGATTCAGATCAGACATACAGTTATCCAAAGGCGATACATGTTATCCAGATGGCACCAGATGCCTGCACGGCGGAAAATGCGACCATAAAGATATTTTGGCCATATTTCGCAGAGGGTTTATATCAGCCATCAAAGACACAAGAACAGTTTCTCTATTATTACTTAAATAAAATGCGCTGCGCCTGGTTGCGTAGAAGACGTTGTCGTTTCATAAAAAAAGGAAGCGTTCCAGTTCGAGAATTTAAAATATAAACCGAGGCTGGTTGGTTTATTATGCAATATACAATTTAAGAGTCAGTTTCTGTTTTATTACGAAAAAAAGAAAGACAGACAAAAAAAACTCATTAAAAAATCACACTTGAAAATTATATTAAGAGTCGAATACATTGCAATACTTGTGGGAAAATGGGAAAAAACCTTCAAGGTGAAATAAACATGTAGTGCCTGATCCTATACCGTAGTCTGCTGCAGAGATGTCAACATTCAATGTTTCATTTATAACAAACATGTCAAAGACATCGCCTTTGCTTAACGCTTTCCCACTTATCGTGAGAAATTCTTTTAATCACAAATGTTTCACTTCTATTCAATAGTTACACTTTCATATATAGATATTCTTTACATGTTTACTACATATCTTTAACCCTTTCCCTCATATGACAATTCTACAGCAGACGACTTTGAACATATGTTGCCAAAACATAGACAATCTCTATAATTGAATGGATATCCTATGACTAAAAGTTGAAAACATTGTGGCAAAAGGATAAATTGCTCGTTTTGAGCAATTTCTTCTTTTGTCACTATGTTTACAAAAAGCCGCCTGCTACAGAGGCGTCAGAAAGCGTCTATATGAGGGAAAGGGTTAAAGTCACCTGCTGCACATATGTGTTGTATGTGGGATAGGGCTGATCCACACTGGTTCATTCACGTTACGGCTCATATACAACCAATTAAGTACATCGCGTGTTTATTTCGAGTTTCGTGAGAGGGTCTCTCTGATTTAACAATATCGATCTTCAATCGATTAACCAGGGTTTAAATTACCAAACAAGTTAAGTGTATGATTTACAGTATTGTCGTCGCATTGTTTATGGAAGAAATAATGACAAGATATCATTTACGGCATGAACACAGGGGACTTAGCCTATATTAATGGATTGCGAACAGAAATGTCTTACGCGAGCCCTTGTAACTACATTGTCTCTTGAGAGTTATCGGCACAGCCAGGGTAGCTTAGTCGGGAGCGCGCGGGCTGTCAATCCAGGGGTTGTGAATTAGAAACCCTAGCTAGTTTAACACTTTTACGATGTTTGACAAAAGGCAATGCGACAAGCGTCATTCATCTTCCACCAATGATCTTACAAGGGCTGTGGAAAAGCAGCCATTTGCTATAGAGTTTTAGGTTAAGAAAGTCAGGGAAATATGGGTAGGAATATGGGTAACTCTTTCCCCCATACAATCATTCTGCAATATAGGACCGCGAAACAGACATATTCAGAAATATAAATAACCTTATTAAATGACAATATAATTATTGATTCAAGTTGAAAATATTTTAGGTTAAAATGAGAAATTTTCTTATTATGGCACTATGGTTTTCCGAAGTCGTCTGCTGCAAATGCGTCATAAAGGTTAATTATTCGGGTGATGATTAACCTTGTATTGATGTTATGAATAATAGGGGTCATACAGGTCTTTCAAATATATTTGAGACTTGATGTAAATAAGTACATTCCGTATTTCTCGTACACATAGGGGGTAATCTATTTGTTGATAATTCTGTCCGTATGATTTAACGTTGTCACGATACATGTATTTCTTATATGGTATATTTTGTCACAATGAGTAAGGGATTCAAAACCTGTTTCAATATTGATGCAAATAAGTACATCCGTATTTCTCGTACACATGGGGGGTAAACTATTTGTTGATGATGTCCGTATGCTTTAACGTTGTCACAATACATGTTGTTCTGATATGATACGTTTTGTCACAATGAGTTAGGCATTTAAAATGTATTGCAAACTTTAAGGTAAATAAGTACATATGTATTTCTCGTACACATAGGGGGGGGGTAAACTATTTGTTGATGATGTCCGTATGCTTTAACGTTGTCACAATACATGTTGTTCTGATATGATACGTTTTGTCACAATGAGTTAGGCATTTAAAATGTATTGCAAACTTTAAGGTAAATAAGTACATATGTATTTCTCGTACACATAGGGGGGGTAAACTATTTGTTGATGATGTCCGTATGCTTTAACGTTGTCACAATACATGTTGTTCTGATATGATACGTTTTGTCACAATGAGTTAGGCATTTAAAATGTATTGCAAACTTTAAGGTAAATAAGTACATATGTATTTTTCGTACACATAGGGGGTAAACTATTTGTTGATAAGTATGTCCATATGATTTAACGTTGTCACGACACATGCATTTCTGATATGGTACGTTTTGTAACAATGAGTTCAAAACTTGTTGCATGTACATGTAAATGATTTGATGTTAAAATAATAGAAATGGATCAAAGAGGAAGTAACCTACTAAGGATGTCAACACGAAGGTAATGTAAATAAGTACATGTATATCGGTATTTCTCGTACCCGTACACTATTTGTCGATACATGTACGTCTGTCCGTATGATTTAAACGTTATCAAAATACACGTAGCTCTGATATCCATATGGTAGGCTTTGTCAAAATGAGTTGCAACAACATGGCTGTGTCATTGAAACAAAGAGATTTTCCATTTTTTGACAAAATATGTTCTAACTTGTCTGCAGCAGAATTGTTGTATGAGGGAAATACTATACTGTATAACACCTGTCGAACATATGTCGAACATATCCACAAAGGTAAAGTCACTTAATTACGTCTTCATCAGCGTATGAAACCACAACTATGTGTCGCAGGAGGTCTCCACAGTTGCGTGATATTTTACGTATTGGGTAGTAAGTTGTGGTAGAGCGGTTTGGCATTATCCTTTATGGTTTAGTGTTGTCTTCCACAACCATGTAATGGCTTCATTTTGAAGAAGTATATACATGGTTAATGCAACTACCTTGCTATATCAAAATAGAAACTACTAATTATGATTCACCATAATTATTAGTAAAATGATGATATTATAAATGTTTATATATGAGCCGTTCCACGGGAAAACCAACATTGTGGACTCTGCGTATAGTATAGACCCGGATCAACCTAAGTATGCCGCGCAGGCTAACCCGGACAGACACTTTTTGCCTCCTGTGGTTTTCTTGTTTAAGGAATCATTACTCTATACTTCTATCACCCCCCCCCCCCCCCCCCCCCCCCCCTCCCCCCCCACCCCCCCCCCACCCCCCCCCCCCCCCGACACAGAATGCTGATCCGAACGATACATTACGCAGAGTCCATAATGTTGGTTTTCTCGTAGGGGAAGTTTCATATATAAATAATTTATTAAATAATGATAAACATTTACAATCATTGTGTCTTCTTGTCGTCAGATGATATCAAACGACTGTATGGTGCGACTTATTTTAGTATTTTTATATTTATTAGAAAAATAATGATACTATAAATAAATTCGTAGATGCAATTTTTGCGGAAGTCATATGAGATATAAACATAGGTCGAAGGTGATGCAAATTACACAGTTTAAGGCAAATCATGACAATGCATTCTTAAATTTGATTGAATCATGATAAACATTTCCAATCGTTTTCATGTCGCCAGATGAAGTCAAGTGACTGCTGTGTGACATTTATTTAGTATTGTATTCCATTGAGACCAACAAGAAGAAAAACGTATCAGAAACATCGACGCAGAGACCAAGCTGATTCCTCTACATAGTCCTAACAGGGTCCAGATTCACCAGTCTTACTTAGCGATAAGTAATACTTAACCCTTTCCCTCATACGACAATTCTGCAGCAGACGACTTTGAACGTACTTTGTCAAAACATAGAAAATCTCCATAATTGAATGGATAACCTATGACAAAAAGTGGAAAACATTGTGGCAAAAGGAGAAATTGCACGTTTTTGTGCAATTTCTTCTTTTGTTACTATGTTTTCAAAAAAGCCGTCTGCTGCAGAGGCTTCAGAAAGCGTCTATATGAGGAAAGGGTTAACTATTTAAAATCAAATTTCATCATTCTTGTTTCCCTAGTATTTATTAAAACATGAATGGTGGAATGTATTTAAGTAAATGGCTAAGTTGACATAAGTAGTTACCTTGCTGACTAACAATAATGGTTAAGGAATGAAATAGTTAGGCATTTAAGAAGGGAAACGTGTGCCTTTAAGTGTTGAGGTTTTACTTAGCGCTAAGTAAGGTTGGTGGAATTGGACCCTGACTATTTTATTGACTTCAACTAAAACTCAGATGTATAAATATATATATTTAAAACAACTAATCGTAATGAAGCAGCGTTATTGGTACCAAATTAAGAATGTATGTTCGCCCCTAAACTGAATAAAATATGCACTGAGAGGTTGCGATACAGACAAACAGACAAACAAACAGACAAACAACAATTTTAATTTAAATACGTGAATGTTTATAAAAGGTCGCAAATATTTATAAGATTATACATTTACTTACATAAAATATTATTAAATAATTATGATAATGATAAGACCAATGTTTGAGGTTCCGTGCGCGTTTTTTAACCATTGTAAACGTTCTCGTCGATGTGCATTTTCCAGTACAGTTACAGTAACACAGGAATTTACTTTCAGTTAACTTAAAACGATGAACGAATTGATAGTATTTATATGAACTTTTGGAAATCGCATACATTAAGTACAAAACGCGATGAAACGACTTTTTGAAAACATGGCGACAAAAGAAGAAACTGCTCAAAACGAGCAATTTCTCCTATTGTCACCATGTTTTCAACTCTATTCAATAATTGTACCTCAGATTTGTTGTATGTGCGAAAGGGTTAAGTGAAAAGAAACAAAGAATACAGTAAACACATACTTGCTCTTTTTCTGTTATCTCATCTTTCTTCTCTGCACCAACCAGTGGCGAATTGCTATTTATCCGTGGTAAATGCAGTTTTAACGGCTCAACATCAGGTTTTGGAATGGCATCTGCTCTCCTCCCGGTCTTAGTTAACCGTTTTTGTTGTCTATTTCTAATTTCCGGTAACGAAGAATCGGAATTTGACGGGTCGTCCGTATCGTAGTGTATATGTCTGTTGTCAAGAGGTTTTGGTTTCCGTGGACCGGACGTGTCCCTATGTGAGACAGCTTGTACTTGCTTTCCTTCCTTCACGTCGGGAGAATCTTTATGTCTTGCTATTGTTGTCGTCATTCTGTTTGCTTTGTCTAAGTATGTCTACATGGATAAATAGAAGGTTTAAATGGATTGCCGTTTTAGAAACGCATTTGTGGTGCTCCGGTTTCGATTAATCTAATTCTTGCAATTTAAATCTATATACACATTTTCTTTATTTAAGTGCTTTAGTCTGATGTTTATATTTCCCGTGTGTATCGTAAGCAAATTTAGATTTTGCGCCCAGTGGTTAGTTTTTAGTTTAAACACTTTTTATAAATATTAATTTACAATATATACATAATTCGGTGGACAATACACATTAATTAATGTATCATTTATTTCCTTTATTATTACATGTATCCGCCGTGGCCGAGTCGCTGGCGTCGTTGATTTGTGTAAGGCACATGTCCTAGCCTAGAAATGGCGAAATGAGATCGTGATAGCATGAGTAAATGAACTGTCGCCGTTAAATAACTAAAATAATGTTGAAAACGGCGTAAAAAACAATTAAACATAACGTTAGTATTACTTTGCAAATTAAACAGAACATCATTATAGGCCACACAAGATAGTTGTACTGTTTCGAGAGAGTAACATTGTATACAGGTATTTGAGCCGTCCCACGAGAAAACCAACAGTGTGGACTCTGCGTAATGTATCGATCCGGATCAGCCTAAGCATCCCGCGCAGGCTATTCCGGACAAACACTTTTCGCCTTCTGTGACTTTTCTGTTTCAGGAATAACTACTCTATACATCTATCCCCCTAAGACGGAATGTGTCGGCCGGATCAGTCTGCGCGGACAGCGCAGGCTGATCTGGTCGATACATTACGCAGATATATTGATATGAGCCGTCCCACGAGAAAACCAACAGTGTAGACTCTGCGTAATGTATCGACCCGGATCAGCCTAAGCATCCCGCGCAGGCTATCCCGGACAAACACTTTTCGCCTTCTGCGACTTTTCTGTTTCAGGAATAACTACTCTATACATCTATCCCCCTAATACGGAATGTGTCGGCCGGATCAGACTGCGCGGACAGCGCAGGCTGATCTGGTCGATACATTACGCAGATATATTGATATGAGCCGTCCCACGAGAAAACCAACAGTGTAGACACTGCGTAATGTATCGACCCGGATCAGCCTAGGCATCCCGCGCAGGCTATCCCGGACAAACACTTTTCGCCTTCTGTGACTTTTCTGTTTCAGGAATAACTACTCTATACATCTATCCCCCTAATACGGAATGTGTCGGCCGGATCAGTCTGCGCGGACAGCGCAGGCTGATCTGGTCGATACATTACGCAGATATATTGATATGAGTCGTCCCACGAGAAAACCAACAGTGTAGACTCTGCGTAATGTATCGACCCGGATCAGCCTAAGCATCCCGCGCAGGCTATCCCGGACAAACACTTTTCGCCTTCTGTGACTTTTCTGTTTCAGGAATAACTACTCTATACATCTATCCCCCTAAGACGGAATGTGTCGGCCGGATCAGTCTGCGCGGACAGCGCAGGCTGATCTGGTCGATACATTACGCAGATATATTGATATGAGCCGTCCCACGAGAAAACCAACAGTGTAGACTCTGCGTAATGTATCGACATAGGTCAGCCTGCGCAGTCCACGAAGGCTAATCCGGGCCGATACATTCCGTCTCAGGGAGATAGAGGTATAGAGTAGTGATTTCTGAAACAGAAAATCCACACTGTTGGTTTTCTCGTGGGACGGCTCAAATTCCTGTATACAATGTTACTCTCTCAAAAGAGTACAACTATCTTGTGTGGCCTATAAAAGTCCTACAATTTTGAACTAATTACTTTTTATTGACATTGATATAGTTCAGCACTTATTAGTTATCAAGTATTATTGTTGTAACTATTACAATGTCATATCGATTTCTGAACGTATAGTATTGTTATAAATTGAAATTACAGTTCACCTTTGCATAACAAAAGTAAATCTCTTACATAGACAAAGTAAATAGTATCAGGAACGTAGATAAGTGGGATAAGCAACTCCACTTGTTAACTTGTTTTCTGGTTAAAATATCACGTTGGAAAAGAAATTTGTCCAAAACTCCAAATTGTGTAGCAAATAAAAACATATTCTAAAATCTTACTAAAGGAACAGATACATTGAAACATTGCAATTCGTATATAATTTGAAAAAGAAAATGACTGGTTTATTTTAAATTGGAAATCACTTCCCATACACATAATAAATGTAAATATTTTTGCGATTATAATATTTCTATAACTTTGTTGAAACGAGTGTTCACGCGTCTCTGTTTTGCTGCTACAACGTTTAAACTATCACCCTATCAACGTGACGGTTATTATATAATAATAATAATAATACACTGTATTGCGTAAAACATACATACGTGTTTAAAGCAACATACAGCTAAATACAATGCCATGAATTTAAGGAAAAACAAGAAAATATACAATTTTCAGTAGTGATAAAGTGTAGGTGGATACATTTTAAGTTCTAATTAAGTTTGCCTCATAAATAATTCAACTTAACCCTTTCAGCGCCGAATTGTTTAAAGTAGACTCTTCCATGTTCAAACTCGGGCGACTCTATTTTCATGTTTTAAGATTTTTGGAATATTTTTATAACTCACAGCCAAACGTTACGAGCTGACTCATCTGAATCTGCATTGTTTGCAAAAAGCTCAATATTGCCTTTGGCGCTGAAAGAGTTAATCCGTTTATAATTGTTTGGATGTTTCAGTTAGGAGATTGATACATTTTTGTATAGTTGGGCATGTTAAATAATACCTTTTCAAACGTTTCTCTCTTATGTCTGTGTATATAATACATGTAGGTATTACTTCTCATTAGTACCATACATGTACGATCAATATGCAGCAAACAACTGTGCAATAATCTCATCAAAGATAGGTCATATCTCCTTAACTAAACATTTAATGAATGAATAGAGTTGTAAACTGTATGAGCAAATGAAAAATTCCTT
>JASEVX010000003.1:34689193-34828479 GCA_031761405.1 Serripes groenlandicus | reverse complement strand
ATCACTTCCCCGTTGTCTGTATATCAGTCGTCTGTCCATACTTTAACCTATTGCCAAGGGAAAAAAAGGGGGGACGTGTTCCTTCGAACACTCTTGTTTCGACATTTCTGCATACTTCATGTTATGTTTGTGATACATCTTACCATACGTATGGGTCTGAAATTTAAAATTTGATGAATCGTATCAATGACATCCAGACCATACTGTAATCTCTCGTAATGTTTATTAATCATCATATTAATGACATCAGACCATACTGTATGTCTCGTAGTAGTATAGGGGTCGGTTTGCTACAAACAAAGATGACGAATGGCGGCCATTTTGTTGACCTAGTTACTATTTATAGTATCTCATTTGCATATAAGGATGGCCACGAGTGAGGACGCCATTTTGGTAGTTATACAATGACTGCGCATGTCATTTTAGTTCTATATTTAGATGACATCATAGGTCTAATTTAGAAAGCTTACTCAATGGAGCAAGTGTTTCAGTAGCACCCTTGGGGCGAGACCACCAACGATTTGTCTCTAGCCTTCTACCAATCGATTCTAGCGGTATGTTGTGGAACCTCGAAAAATAATGCGGGAAAAATTCGACTAACTTTGCTACATTGTTTCGGGAAACCTGACATCGAGACATCCATACGACACGATATATCCCTTTTAAATGTCGTATAGTCGAGCCGAAGCACGCAGTCAAACATGTAGGGTAAAGCAATAAATTTAACGTCTTACCTCTAGAGCGTCCACAGTTCAAATGACAGAGATCCACCGCTCTATTTTTAGACTCGGTATTCACCATATGTTTTATAAATAGATAAGGTTCATGTCCTATAAATAGCTTATATGTCATTTACTATAATAGATATTCTATAGTTCTATATTAGAATGACATCATGACATGGTCTATATTTAGAAAGTGTGGAGCTGGCGAGAGAAATTCGACCTACCCCTTTGCTACATTGTTTCGGAAACTGAAACAATCCATCACGACAACGATATATCCCATTAGTATAGTCGGCACATAGTCAACATGTATGGCAATAAATGTAACGTCTTACCTCTAGAGCGTCCAGAGTTCAAATGAAGAGTCCCAGATCTATTTTTAGTTTAGATATTTTCACACCACTATCGAATATTTCATCAGACCATGGTGTACCACAATAGAGCAATTGAAATGACAAAAGTAATCTCACTTTAAGGCGCATACTGTCTGCGTCTGAAACATCTTCTAACGAACGTGTTAACAATTGTCCTGAGAATAACACTTTACAGTGCGGTTTCAAACCTGAATATTGACAGAGTTTCGAACTCATAACCCCTCATCGTATTGCTCTCAGGTGTGTGTAGCATTGACCCCATTATCAGAGTCATCAGATTGTGTTCATTTGGTGACGGAGTACGGCAAAGACTTTGAAATGCTAAACACGATATATCACCTTTTGTATTGTCATATAGTCGAGTCGAAGCACGCAGTCAAACATGTATGGTAAAGCAATAAATTAACGTCTTACCTCTTGAACGTCCAGATCTCAAATAGCCGATGCGCATGTCCCCAATTTATTTTAGATTCGATATTTCACCATCGCTATCAGGATATTCAATCAGAAACTCAACAGGTGTGAGAACAATATAGCATTGAAATGCCAAAGAAAACGTGGACAATGGATGAATAGACTGCCTTTAAACTCAAACGGCGCCACAAGTGTCGTGAAGAACACCTGCACGTTAACACTTGCCTGAGATAACCCTTTACACTGCCTACTGCTGTTCAAAGGTTTATCCTTCATGATGAAAGTTATTATATGTTTGAATTTGCACTTGAAAAGTGTCAGTGAAGTTATACACGACTTACCAAATTGATCATATTTCAAATATAGCGGGAAAAAGGAGCACATTAAAAGCGGTCAAATCAGTTTTTACTAATTCATTTCACTATTTACGCTTTAAACTTTTTCTCTTATGCTACCAAATGATAGAGGTCACCAAAAGCTTTATTTAAACCCGGGGTTGTAGAGAAAATTTCAGCCGTTTTCGATTATGTAATATGAGAGACTTTTTAAACCCCCAAAATGAACTTGCCCCGATCCTCAAGTTTGATATACATTGGAAAGATCTCGTTGCACCCTTTTCATATATGAAAAAATATGGGTCCTACGAATATAGTTCTCTAGTTATCCGTCGTTTTAAATATGTGTTTGTTTCAAGTGAGATCAAAAGGCTTCTTAATGCGTAAATGCCGATAACTCCTTTATTTCTTGTCCGAAATGTAGTCCGTGTTTAGGATTCGTTGAAAGGGTTTCCGAAACCTCTATCGATTGAGGAGGTCAAACCGGAAGTATGGTCTGCTAGTAAACCGGAAGTGTCCGTCAATTATATTTTAGCAATGGGTCATATCTTCCTTAGTTCTGAACCGTGTTTTACAATTTGTATATCATTCGAATGCTCCATTGAGATATGAGTATATTCCGAAGTTGAAAGATATCCGATCAATGTTTTCATGACATATGTACTTAAATAGCAGCGCAAGGGTAAATGAAATAACAAAGACTAGAATACAATTTCTACAATTTTATTATATAATCAAAGTATATGTAGTTCGCATATCAAATAACTAACACTATTTATTGAACACAGTATTCACAAATCACGATTCATTAGGGATAAAAAGATTGTCAATTCGTCTCAATATTCCATCCATGACGTCTATGAATGACTGTCACCGTTCCGATTATGTTGTAAACGTGGTTAATTTAGGGATCCCCCCGGCATTTTCTTTCCGTTAATTTAGTCACGTAGTCCCGGTGGTCACGTGTATTCGATATCCCTTTTTCGCATTGTCAATCATGGTACTGTTGTCTTTTACTGGATACTCCTGATTTGGCTAGTTCAACAGCTTGAGCCACGGGTTCACAAAAGTTAATGGTGGGTTCTTTCATCGTCCCACCCATCTGAATTTTTCCACGACGTATTGTCCCTTTATGTAAGGTTTCAACTTCCCTTCGGCCATCCGATGGGAAATTGTCGTGTCCACATTTCTACTCTATCCATCGTTGACGTAGTGAAGTACACAGCGAGTGATAGTTTTTTATCTGTATTTGGCTATTAAAAAAAGCTGTAACTTTCTTCCCCTTATAGCATGTATCACCATCACTGTCGTCGCTACCACCTATAGCTAACGTCGTCGTTCTCAGACTTCACTATACCTTCTATTAAATAACTGTGTTTCTTATGCGACTTGTATGGCCTGTTCTAGTACATTCCCTCGGGACACGAGTTCGTGTACATCTTCCATGACACGTTGGTGAATTGACTCCGTGTTCTAAGATGGAATGTGTGGAGAAGCAGTGGCTAATACATACGTAAGACATGTGTTAGTATCTTCCGCTACTATTTTGAGTCTGCTTTTTCTTGGCCTCGTCATTGCGACATTCCATCTCGCTCCATACTGTCCAATTTTTTTCGCCAAGATTTTTCATTATTGTTCGAAGCTTTACGGTACATGACTTCAAACACTTTGTGTTCTTCGCTGTCTTTATCTTGTACATCTTCTTCCGCTCTGGTCATATGGATATCCACCGTTTTAATGAGGCGTTTCCGAGTGATCCTCCGGGCAGAACGGCTAATTACACCATCGGTTTGACTAGATTTTGTTAAGAATGAACGTCACCAAACACGATACCACAATCGTCGCAAACGGGCATGTCTAGACTGTTATCAGACTCGAGGCTGGAATCACTCTTTATGTACTCCACAGGGTGTCCTTATAGTTTTCTTAACTGAATTTCCTACGCTGATCATACGCCTGGAGTATCACATATATACTGGTGTTCAGCTACTGATACAATTTTCTGTTCTAAAAATGTTGGTCTAAGTCGCATGTATTCGGGTGTAGAGGCCTTGAAGGATCAATAACGAGATGTCCATATGGCTTTTCTGTGGCGTTTCGATATACATTCATGAAACTAGTGACTACTGGTAGGTAGACCGTCGTGCCATACAGAAATTTGATGTCTATCAACTTGGGTTGTTAAACACAATTAAATATTTTGTATTAAGGCTGATATCTCGGCACGCCTTTTCCTTGAGGAAAACGTTCTGTGTCCAGGAAAATTGACCGCAAGTTTCTATGATGAGTATCCCTTAGTAAAAAGATTAGCCCACACTTTTCATCCTCTTACGCCTCTCCCATCAAATCATCTAATATGATGAAGTCTGCACGTTTACGCTAGATCATATCTTGTTCAAGACAGTCTGGAATACCCCTCACAAATCATACGTTAGACCAATCTGTCCTTGATTTCGTCGTATAATGGTTGATTTTGACTATAAACACCAGATGATCCTCTGCGGTGGTGGTTTGATTGTATCTTGGCACAATATCATCTTAGTCAATTACCGATTTACCACTTCCACTCGGTCCAGACAAAACGAGTGTACACGGATGTTTAAACTTAAATACGGCGCTCCCGGGCGCTCCCAAATGCGCTCCGGGAGCTCCCAAATGCGCTCCGGGAGCTCCCAAATGCGCTCCGGGAGCTCCCAAATGCGCCTCCGGGCGCTCCCAAATGCGCTCCGGGCGCTCCCCAAATGCGCTCCGGGCGCTCCCCAATGCGCTCCGGGAGCTCCCAAATGCGGCTCCGGGCGCTCCCAAATTGCGCTCCGGGGCGCTCCCTCATATTGTTGTACTCCTGGTGATATATCCAGTATCTTGGTCTGTATGTGAATGATGTTCTCAAGTGTTTGTTTCTCTCATGTCTCATTAGATTGTTTCTACATACAGAACGACCGATCACATCGTTTGTACAGGAAAATGTATCCATCTTTTCAATGATGTCGTGTGTTGCTAAGTTTATTGTGGATATCTCCCTTTATAAACTTACGGGCGCTCGGAGCGCATTTGGAGCTCAGGGGGGAGCTCCCGGAGCGCATTTGGGAGCGCCCTGTAAGTTTATAAGGGGGAGATATCCACAATAAACTGCAACACACGACATCATTGAAAAGATGAGTACAATTTTCTGTACAACGTGTGATCGGTCGTTCTGTAGTAGATACGAATCTAATGAGACATGAGAGAAACAAACACTTTGAAGAACCATATCTTCACATACAGACCAAAGATACTGGAATATTATACACCAGGAGTACAACAATATGAGGGAGCGCCCGGAGCGCATTTGGAGCGCCTCGGAGCGCATTTGGGAGCTCCCGGAGCGCATTTGGGAGCGCCCGAGAGCGATTTTGGGAGCTCCCGGAGCGCATTTTGGGAGCGCCCGGAGCGCATTTGGGAGCGCCCCGGAGCGCATTTGGGAGCTCCCGGAGCGCATTTGGGAGCTCCCGGAGCGCATTTGGGAGCGCCCGGAGCGCCCGTATTTAAGTTTAAACATCCGTGTACACTCGTTTTGTCTGGACCGAGTGGAAGTGGTAAATCGGTATTGACTAAGATGATATTGTGCCAAGATACAATCAAACCACCACCTCAGAGGATCATCTGGTGTTATAGTCAAAATCAACCATTATACGACGAAATCAAGACAGAATTGTCTAACGTTGAATTTGTGAGGGGTATTCCAGACTGTCTTGAACAAGATATGTATCTAGACGTAAACGTGCGGAACTGCATCATATTAGATGATTTGATGGGAGAGGCGAAGAAGGATGAAAGAGTGGCTAATCTTTTTACTAAAGGATCTCATCATAGAAACTTGACGGTCATTTTCCTGACACAGAACGTTTTTCCTCAAGGAAAAGCGTGCCGAGATATCAGCCTTAATACAAAATATTTAATTGTGTTTAACAACCCAGTTGATAGACATCAAATTTCTGTACTGGCACGACGGATCTACCCTACCAGTAGTCACAGTTTCATGAATGTATATCGAAACGCCACAGAAAAGCCATATGGACATCTCGTTATTGATCTTCAAGCCTCTACACCCGAATACATGCGACTTAGACCAAACATTTTTGAACAGAATGTATCAGTAGCTGAACACAAGTATATAAGTGATACTCCAGCGTATGATCAGCGAGGATATTCAGTTAAGAAAACTATAAGGGACACCCCTGTGGAGTACATAAAGAGTGATTCCAGCCTCGAGTCTGATAACAGTCTAGACATGCCCGTTTGCGACGATTGTGGTATCGTGTTTGGTGACGTTCATTCTTTACAAAATCATGTCAAACGATGGTGTAATAAGCGTTCTGCCACGGAGGATCACTCGGAAACGCCTCCATTAAAACGGTGGATATCCTATGACCAGAGCGAAGAAGATGTAAAAGATAAAGACAGCGAAGAACACAAAGTGTTTGAAGTCATGTACCGTAAAGCTTCGAACAATAATGAAAAATCTTGGCGAAAAAAAGTGGAAAAGTATGAGCGAGATGGAATGTCCAATGACGAGGCCAAGAAAAAGGCAGACTCAAAAATAGTAGCGGAAGATACAACACATGTCTTACGTATGTATAGCCAACTGCTTCTCCACACATTCCAATTAGAACACGGAGTCATTCACCAACGTGTCATGGAAGATGTACACGAACTCGTGTCCGAGGGAATGATACTAGAACAGGCCATACAGTCGGCCATTAAGAAACACAGTTATTTAATAGAAGGTATAGTGAAGTCTGAGAACGACGACGTTAGCTATGGTGGTAGCGACGACAGTGATGGTGAATACATGCTATAAGGGGAAGAAAGTTACAGCTAATAGCCAAAGATAAAACTATCACTCGCTGTGTACTTCACTTACGTCAACGATGGATAGAGTAGAAATGTGGACACGACATTTTCAACGGATGGCCGAAGGGAAGTTGAAACCTAATCATAAAGGACAATACGTCGTGGAAAAAATTCAGATGGGTGGGACGATGAAAGAACCCACCATTAACTTTGTGACACCCGTGGCTCAAGCTGTTGAACTAGCCAAATCAGAGGTATCCAGTAAAAGACAACATACCATGATTGACAATGCGAAAAAGGGATATCGAATACACGGACCACCGGGACTACGTGACTAAATTATCGGAAAGAAAATGCCGGGGGGAGCCCTAAATTAACCACGTTTACAACATAACGGAACGGTTGACAGTCATTCATAGACGTCATGGATGGAATATGAGACGAATTGACAATCTTTTTTATCCCTTAATGAATCGTGATTTGTGAATACTGTGTTCAATAAATAGTGTTAGTTATTTTGATTATGCGAACTACAATACTTGATTATATAATAAAATTGTAGAAATTGTATTCATGTCTTTGTTTTTTCATTTACCCCTTGCGCTGCTTATTTAAAGTACAATGTCATGAAAACATTGATCGGATATCTTTCAACTTCGAATATACTCATATCTCAATGAGAGCTTTCGAATGATATACAAATTGTAAACATCGGTTCAGAACTAAGGAAGATATGACCATTGTAAAATATAATGACGACACTTCCGGTTTACAGACAGACCAAACTTCCGGTTTGACCTCCTCAATCGATAGAGTTTACGAAACCCTTTTCAACGAATCCAAACACGACTACATTCGGACAAGAAATAAAGGAGTTATCGGCATTTACGCATTAAGAAGCCTTTTGACTCACTTTGAAACAAACACATATTTAAAACGACGATAACTAGAGAACTAATATTCGTAGGACCATAATTTTTTCATATATGAAAAGGGTGCAACGAGATCTTTCCAATGGTATATCAAACTTGAGGATCGGGGCAAGTTCATTTTGGGGGTTTAAAAATCTCTCATATTACATAACTCGAAAACGGCTGAATATTTTCTCTACAACCCCGGGTTTAAATGAAAGCTTTTGGTGACCTCTATCATTTGGTAGCATAAAGAGAAAAAGTTAAAGCGTAAATAGTGAAATGAATTAGTAAAAACTGATTTGACGCTTTTAATGTGCTCCTTTTCCCGCTATATTTGAAATATGATCAATTTGGTAAAGTCGTGTATAACTTCACTGACACTTTTCAAGTGCAAATTCAAACATAATAATAACTTTCATCATGAAGGATAAACTTTTGAACAGCAGTAGCAGTGTAAAGGGTTATTCTCAGGCAAGTGTTAACGTGCAGGTGTTCTTCAGACACTGTGGCGCCGTTTGGTTTAAAGCAGTCTATTCATCCATTGTCCACGTTTTCTTTGGCATTTCAATGCTATATTGTTCTCACACCTGTTGAGTTTCTGATGAAATATCCGATAGCGATGGTGAAATATCGAATCTAAAAATAAATTGGGACATGCGCATCGGTCATTTGAGATCTGGACGTTCTAGAGGTAAGACGTTAAATTTATTGCTTTACCATACATGTTTGACTGCGTGCTTCGACTCGACTATATGACATACAAAAGGGATATATCGTGTTTAGCATTTCAAAAGGTCTTTGTCCGTACTTCCGTCACCAAATGAACACAATCTGATGACTCTGATAATGGGTCAATGCTAACACACCTGAGAGCAATACGATGAGGGTTATGAGTTCGAAACTCTGTCAATATTCAGGTTTTGAAACCGCACTGTAAAGTGTTATTCTCAGACAAGTGTTAACACGTTCGTTGCAGATGTTCAGACGCAGACAGTATGGCGCCTTTAAATGAGATTAACTTTGTCATTTCAATGCTCTATTGTTGGTACACCTGGTCTGATGAAATATTCGATAGTGGTTGTGAAATATCGAAACTAAAAATAGATCGGGACCTCTGTCATTTGAACTCTGGACGCTCTAGAGGTAAGACGTTACATTTATTGCCATACATGTTTGACTATGTGCCGACTATACTAAAGGGATATATCGTGTCGTATGGATGTTTCAGTTTCCCGAAACAATGTAGCAAAGGGTAGGTCGAATTTCTCCGCCAGCTCTAACACTTTCTAAATATAGACCCATGATGTCATTCTAAATATAGAACTATTAGAAATATCTATTTATAGTAAATGACATATAATCTATTTATAGAACATGACACATAATCTATTTATAAAAATATGGTGAAATACCGAGTCTAAAAATAGAGCGGGATCTCTGTCATTTGAACTGTGGACGCTCTAGAGGTAAGACGTTAAATTTATTGCTTTACCCTACATGTTTGACTGCGTGCTTCGGCTCGACTATACGACATATTAAAGGGATATATCGTGTCGTATGGATGTCTCGTGTCAGGTTTCCCGAAACAATGTAGCAAAGGTTAGGTCGAATTTTCCCGCCATTATTTTCGAGGGTTCCAACAACATACCCGCTAGAATCTATTGGTAGAAGGCTAGAGACAAATCGTTGGTGGTCTCGCCCCAAGGGTGCTACTGAAACACTTGCTCCATTGTTAAAGCTTTCTAAATATAGACCTATGATGTCATTCTAAATATAGAACTAAAATGGACATGCGCAGTCATTGTATAACTACCAAAATGGCGTCCTCACTCGTGTCCATCCTTATATGCAAATGAGATACTATAAATAGTAACTAGGTCAACAAAATGGCCGCCGATTACGTCATCTTTGTTTGTAGGCAAACCGACCCCTATACTACTTCTCGTAATGTTTATTATCATCGTATCAATGACATTAGACACATACTGTAATGTCTCGTAATGTTTATTATCGTCGTTTCAATGCCATCAGACACAAACTGTAATGTCTCGTAATGTTTATTATCATCGTATCAATGCCATCAGACACATACTGTAATGTCTCGTAATGTTTATTATCGGCGTATCAATGACATCAGACACATACTGTAATGTCTCGTAATGTTTATTATCATCGTATCAATGACATCAGACACATACTGTAATGTCTCGTAATGTTTATTATCATCGTATCAATGACATCAGACACATACTGTAATGTCTCGTAATGTTTATTATCATCGTATCAATGACATCAGACACATACTGTAATGTATCGTAATGTTTATTATTATCGTATCAATGACATCAAACACATACTGTAATGTCTCGTAATGTTTATTATCGTCGTATCAATGACATCAGACACATACTGTAATGTCTCGTAATGTTTATTATCATCGTATCAATGACATCGGACACATATTGTAATGTATCGTAATGTTTATTATCATCGTATCAATGACATCCGACATATACTGTAATGTATCGTAATGTTAATTATCATCGTATCAATGACATCAGACACATACTGTAATGTCTCGTAATATTTATTATCGTCGTATCAATGACATCAGACACATACGGTAATTTCTCGTAATGTTTATTATCATTGTATCAATGACATCGGACACATACTGTAATGTCTCGTTATGTTTATTATTATCGTATCAATGACATCAGACACATACTGTAATGTCTCGTAATGTTTATTATCATTGTATCAATGACATCGGACACATACTGTAATGTCTCGTTATGTTTATTATTATCGTATTAATGACATCGGACACATACTGTAATGTCTCGTAATGTTTATTATCATCATATTAATGGCATCAGACACATACGGTAATTTCTCTTAATGTTTATTATCATTGTATCAATGACATCAGACACATAATGTAATGTCTCGTAATGTTTTATATCATCGTATCAATGACATCCGACACATAGGTAATGTCTCATAATGTTTATTATCATCGTATCAATGACATCAGACACATACGGTAATGTCTCGTAATGTCTATTATCATCGTATCAATGACATCAGACACATACTGTAATGTCTCGTAATGTTTATTATCATCGTATCAATGACATCCGACACATACTGTGCTGTCTCATAATGTTTATTATCATTGTATCAATGACATCAGACACGTACGGTAATTTCTCTTAATACTTATTGTTATCGTATTAATGACATGGTCTTGGAATGAAATTAGCATCATAAAACCACTCCGTCTCACTCTGTCTCCTGTTTTCATTTATTTTCGGTCAAGGTATTAGTACGTATAATTTAGTAGTGCAGAGCTCGAGATAAGAAGAGTATTTCACAAGACGATTCTTTTGAGTACCCAAAACATAGGGTTTAGTGGAGTCATAAGAGAGATATGGATGGGAAAGGATTGTAGGAACCGTCAACATATTAATTCGCATTCCTAGTACAGAAACCTGGACTAAATTATTACGCACGTGAAAATATATCTGCCTACAAAGACATACAAAATGATCCAAACGGATACTGCTTTACAGAAGATAATTGAATCCATCTCTTTAATACTACATGGAGAACGGTGCAGAGCCATATCGATGGTCGCTTATCTGTAATCTGTATTTAGGTATTTAGGTATTTAGATGCTACTCCAGGTACGACTTTACTCACTTTCAATGTATTTTTCTCGCATATTTGAGCTATGTTTCTGTTCCATTCCCTAGCAGATGGAAAAGGTTTGTCTCCTTATGCAACGCTCGGTGTTAACCTGGACTAAACTTGTGTGCAAATGCATTCAGTATTCTTATTATCGCCCTTATATGTTAAGTGGGTAATCAATGACCTGTCTAATATGTACACATGCATTGGAGTTCTGTTCATTTAATTGTGAATTGATTAAGAATTATGTCGACAAGAAGTAACTGCAACCTTCTCTTGTTGCAAACAGCGTAAGAAAACTCGACACAGGACGATTTTACACCCTTTCACAATAGTGTATCCCTTTCCCTTACTCATACGCATTTCGACACACCAGCATCCAGCATCCAGCATCCTTTTTCCTACAGTCATTTTACCTTTATTCATCAATTAAACTCTTGTTTTGGTTTTCAAAATCGTCTACAACAAGTCAATTGTTTGTGGCACAGGGTTACTTTCTGAAAGAAATAATTATATTTTCTGTAATGAAGAATGGCCACTATTGTGTATACATTTTAGATTAAGGTCACATGTAGCTGTTTGAGGAATCGGTCTCGTCTTAAAAATATATACAAACTAATTCTGGTATTTGTTTTTACTTTGTCATAACACATTAATTATAGATATTAATTTTAGATCAACGAATGAAGGAAATGGATTGTCATTGTTTCAATAATCATCAAAACAGTAGCTATTTCAAAAGCGTTAAGGACAAATGTTCGCAACTCATTGACAATACAAACATACACATGCGCATGCGTAGTAATGGAAGAGATTCACAAACTCGACACATGTGTTTCGTAGGTTTATATGTAAATGTTGCCTAGACCTATGTTTGATTCTTCTTGCTGAAATATTATTTTGAAGAATAAATATATACCCTTATGAAAGCTTTTCCAGTGTATTTATTAGGTGGTGCTCGATGATATATATACGCTGTTATGTTATTAGTTTACGTAGGAAAACGCCGTAGCCGATTGCTAAGTGACGTGGACTTCGAACCGGGCGTCTAGAATTCAATCCTACGTCACGTAGCAGCGTAAGTGGTGGAATGCCCTTGGACAAGGCACATTTTTCTAGCCTAGTATTAGTTTATTTACCAAAGGATCATAAATAAGTGAACTATCGCCGTGATGTTACTGAAACAATGTTGAAAACGGCGTAAAACCCCCATTCAACTAAATTATAGGTTAATAATGTCACACATCAGTTTTGTCCCACCAAAATCCAATAACAAGTCCAGAGACTGACGTAAATTAGGTTTATCAGATACGTACTGTGACATATTCTACAATGGTCAGTCTTAAATAAGTCATTAACCCATATCTAACGACGGGTTAAAATCCGGAAATTTGAATAACTTTAGTTTAAGATCTAAACAGATAGATACTCATCCTTACACTTTGAACTAAAAAATCAACCTTATAATGATCAAGTATGTGTGGAAAAATGTAAAACATCAAATTATTTAACAATGAAAATGCGTTTTTAGTAGTCTCTCCGAAACAAATACCGGTAATCCTATATTTGAAAAACACAAATATACCAACAAAAAATTAGATAGTGGAATTCAATACGGTAATGTGCAAACAGCATGTTACCCAATCACCCTGCACACTCTGTACCTATTGATCACAAAGAGTTCTAACGAATGTCTGTTAAAAGCGTGCATTTAGTACAGATTTTAGTCATGTGTACTAATGTTTGGATTAAATGCATTGATCGTTATATAAAAGTTAACTTGTGTATAATTGGTGCATGTAACTTTAGTGGACAAGTTCAATTCTAACAAATGAATTGTCTATATAGCCAATAAGTCAATAGTATTTATACCTGTCTAATAATAAACGTGATATTTGAGATTTGTCAATGGAATTTGTGACAAGATAAGACTGCGGAGAAGCGTAGTCTGATCAATGGATTCATTGTTAATCAATCGTTATTTTATTAGAAAACTCAGTATTAACATAAAGTTGATTGATTGATTGATTGATGCCATTTTCAACAATGTTTCTGTCATATCACGGCGGCGAGTTATCCTACTCATATGTTTCCTGGTTTGCTCACACCATTACTCCACACAACATACTTTCGAATTCACAACCCCTGGATCGACAGCCCGCGTCGCTACCGACTGAGCTACCGGTAATAATCGATTACTTGTAATTACTTGACTTTTTGCTACACACACAGTCACTTTCTTATTTGGTTTGTTAAATTTATGAGATCCAATATTGTTTGTATTTGTAGACATCAGCATATTAGTAGAGTATTTTTTATAATACCTTCTCATCTATTTAACTTCAGAATATGTAATTTGGCGTTCCCTAATGTTAAAATATATAGGGAACTTCAATTTCACCATAAAGCATAACATTATCGGTACATTTTTGGACATGTTTTATGCATAGCCTGGGTACCGGGGATGCCTATTTCACAGCCATAAAAAGGATTGAAACAAATATGTTATCGAACAGTTTCTGTTGGCAGTCAATTGGTTTATCAACAATTAAAAACAACTTTTCTAGTCTGTTCTAAATCATTTAGATATCTTCTTCAATGTCATTTAAACATACTGAGAAAAACAAGTGGATAAGTGTTCGCCCTGGTTCAATCAAATATAAGTTGCGAAACAGATACTTATTCAGCGGCTGTCACATATGATGTGATATCTATAAACATACTTTTGATAACATCGCAACTCTGACAAGTTAAGTTAGTATTAACAAATGCTTACCAAAGATCGATTCTCCAAATTGAATATAAGGCATTTTAGAAATCGTCAAATAATCAAAGGAATTCTTGTTTTTCTATGTTTCAGGATTTTAGACAGTGCATATATACAAAACGAAACAAGGTTTTGCTGAATAAAGATTTTGTTCTTATCGAATACCCTATTGGTCTCTTTAACTCGCATCCCCTTTAACACCAGTGAAGATATGTTTTTATCTGATACCCTATTGGTCTCTTTAACTGGCATCCCATTTAACACCTGCGAAAATATGGTTTTTATCTAATACCCTATTGGTCTCTTTAACTCGCATTCCCTTTAACACCTGTGGAAATACGATTGTATGTTGACATATATGTCTCTACTACATGCAAGCGGCAGTCTTTTTTTTTCTTGGAAAGGCTCATTTATGGTCCTGTTTTAATATATTTATAATGTATACCTCATATGCCTCAATACACATGAGCCGCGTCTGGCGATTTAGGGTTCTAATTAGTCTACATAACAGGATTATATGAAGGTAAATTTGCACGGTAAGGCTATTCGTGCTACACTTTGAAGTTTGTTTGTCAAAGAATACATGATTGACATGTAGACGGACAGTGGATGATGATTCGGTAAGACATCGCAGATGTAAAGGAGTCTTAACTGTAAGCACCATGGTGTAAATACCCCTACTCGATAGACGCAACTCTTATATATATATATATATAACACATTTCGATATTAATCCGCTGTGGAAATAAAATCGTCTTGTAGCGTGTCAACTAGTGCATGTCGGTCAGTTAACTGAACTAAATTTCGCTATATTATAAGGGTTAATTGGCCCTGAATAAATTAATTCATTGGATCGTTCGGCTAGAAAATATCAATTGTCCGTGTTGAACCGAGTTTTTGGCTGACAATGTTTTATTGAGGTTTTCGTCGTTTTCACAATTTATGCAGGCGACAGTTCGTTTCTTCATGTTTCTTCATGTAACGAAACCTGTAATAGGCTAAGAAATGTGCCTTAACCAAGGGCACTCTACCATGTCCGCCACGACTTGGACTCGATCCCGGGACGCCCGGTTCCAAATCTCCGACGCTAACCACTATGCCACGGCGGATTCATTTCACACATTGCCGAGCTTCCGAGGCACAGTGCAACGAAGAACTAGGTCCAACGATGAGTTCCCAATACAGTGTCAATAACTTTTTTATTGCATACTTTCATTTTTGTAAATGTACTGAATATATTTGTATTACTAGGTTGACAGCTTTTTTTAAATGCTTTACTTGTCTTTTATTATAAAAAAGAGTAATAAAACCTACAGCGGCAGTTTTATGTTTGCAAAGTAAAATTAATCTTATGAATATAAATGAGCCGGATCTCGAAATCTCGTGAAAATTAATGAGCCGATACATTTTTGTATTCACGGTGATTGCTTTAGAATAACAATCGTCGGTTCCGTTTCATCAAGAACTATTTATTTACAGAGGCAGATAATTGTAGCTTTCAATTTATAATTATAGTGGGGGGTTCCCCTGTCGCCCGTAAACATTGCCAATCAATCTTGACAAAAAATGTAGGGATTGCTCGGAAAAATCGCTATCTGAACCATACTCTTGGTAAGACAAGTTTGTAATATCATTTATGAGATGTTGCTGTATAACATTCACCTTAGTTCCTGAATTCAATGGTGGAACGACATATAAAGCAAAGAAAAAAGAAGTTATATAGTAGAATAAATGCATGTACACAAGATTCTATTGTGCGGTATCATCACGTATACATATCTGATGACTTCCCAATACAGATCGGCTCGGATAGACCTTTCTGTTAGCCAAACGATTTGACGCTAACCAAATCGTTCGGTATCAAACAGGTTAGATAACCCACATTCCTAGAATGTTAAGCCTGTTTTCGAACATTTTAACCAAAACAGAATTGGGAGTTGTGACGAACGTATCACAATTTCTTACTGTATGAACATACATTTCATACAGACGAAGGAAAATATATTTAAACGAGAAAAGATACATACACTCATGCACGATATCAATACATTTGTGATATATAAATACGTTGTTCCTACACATGTTCAAAAGTAATCGCTTTAATATGTCTATGTTCGTGTAAAAAGTGAGACTGGAATTTACGAATATTTACATAACAAACATAACCTTATGTTCGTTATAAAAGGCAGTCAATTCAAATAAACCATAATATAATATGAGCCGTCCCGCGAGAAAACCAACATTGTGGACTCTGCGTTAAGTATCGACCCGGATCAGCATAAGCATGCCGTGCAGGCTACCCCGGATAGACACTGTGTTTTCTGTTTCAGGAATCATAACTCTATACCTCTACCCCCTGAGATGGAATGTGTTGGCCCGGATCCGTATGCGGGGACTGCGTAGGCTGATCTGGATCGATACATTTCGCAGAGGTCATAATGTAAGTTTTCTCGCGGAACGGATTATATTATGTTTCTGGCTTTCTTTCGTCAGTTATCCCCAAAACAATCTTTCGATGACATTGGATACCTTCCAAAATAGACTATTTAGCCGATCAGCTGAAGCGAAATGATAAGTCACAATGCCTTTCAATCAATTGTCAAAAAGAATCAATGACCGATTCGGGTTTCTAGATCACGACGCCTGAATAGCACTCGTCCGTACTGACGGAGTTTTCGAATTCCGTTAGAGGTAAGTTCATGTTAAACATCTTAATAAAGATATCAAAGGCTGAAAATGTTCATGTTGAACTCTCGTAATGATGTGAGCCTTGAGAGTTGGGGGTCTTCATATGTTGGCATAACTGTCACCATGGCGTCTTTCTTTGCAAGAAGGAACAACATGCCCTTTGCGAACAGTACAGGTCAAGACCAGCTTGCCTGCGCATCCCCGCAGTTTGATCTGAATTTACACTGTATAATATGCTTGTATTTGCGTATAGGGATTTTTTCAGATTTTGTTAAAACTGAACCGGCTGATCTGAAGTTACAGATCTCACTAATGCCTACTTGTACCTGTATCATGGACGGGCCCAATTAATAAGCGTAGACCATTTCACTCATATAGACGCATTTTGACGCATCTGAAGCAGACAAGTTTTGCCTCGATTTTTTAAACTCTGTTCAATGATAATATTCTCAATCATGAAGAATTTCCCTATTTCTCCCTAGATAGTATCACAGACGTATGTTGCGGTTTTGTGTTTGGCAATACATTATACAACTGACAAATACTGCGGTTTTACCTTACTAAATACGAAGGGGTCATACCAAAGGGGGCCAGCACGTATTTTTAGCTATATATAGTGTAAATATAGACAAGGGGTGGAACTCGCCGATTTCGAATTTCACTCCTCAACTCGTTCGTGCCCTAATTTTTGTTATATCAACGAAGTTAAATACACTTTCCTTGTAGCTACGTTGAGCTAAGACATTTATCTACCCATATACATTAACATCAAACACATTGTATGCACGATAGCTGAGAAATCTATGCTCGTTCACCGCGAAAATTGTCATTTTTGTTTAGTCGGACAAGGTCGCGTACACGATCGCCGTCAAATTTTACAAGGGTAAACTACGTGATTCGACTGTGGCAAGGCAAAGAATTGAAAGAATTCAATTCATAATCGTAAAAATAGTACTCACCAACAGCAATACCCGTGGGATATGGTTGCTATTAGTAAATATCAAGGTAAATTCCTCGTTCATCTGTGATGAGGGTTTCAGCCGGCCATATTGTGTCACGTGATGTCATTCAAACTGTCTTTTGAAAGAGGTCATTTGATTGGCTGTCGGATATCCCCAATTGACTAATCATCAAGCTGAAAAAGGTAAACATCCTCACGTGAATTTTCGCGCTGGTTTGTCAAAATATTATCGCACTGTCAAAATGAATAACAATCAAAAAAGAGCAATTGATATTGCATTAAAAGGACACAATCTTTTGCTGTTAGGCTCTTCTGGCACGGAAAAGTCATTTGTGATATCAGAAATAGCTAAACGCCTTTCTAGAGAAGGTAAATGTGTTAAAATAACCTGTTCAACAGGGATTGCATGTAGCGTCTTCAGCCAGGAAAAGGCTTGCACCATTCACCAGTTTACTGGTATATCCGACGGTCGTTTTGGAGCAGATGAAATTGTAAATGTGATAAAAAACAACCGCAGATATGACTATGTAGTTGAAAACCTTAGGCAAGTTGATACGCTTATTGTGGATGAAGTATCCATGATCAGTCAGAAAGTGTTTGAGACTATCAATGCTGTATGCTGTATGAAAGACCCCAGTTCTGAATTTGGTGGCATTCAAGTAATATTCTGTGGGGATTTCTTCCAACTACCCCCTGTAGCCAACAGACATTACGACGACAGTGGAAAATACTGCTTTGAAAGTCAACTGTTCAACAGTGTGTTTCAACATCGAGTAGTTTTAACGGTGAACATAAGGCAGAGAGATCAGGACCTTGTCAAAACTGTCAATGAAATCTACAGAGGAAATTTATCACCTGAAAGTGAATATTTTATCAGAAATTGTAAGCGATCACTGGATTTGCCACCAGGACAAAGAAGTATTAAATTATTTGCCAGAAATGAGTATGTAGATGACTACAACAGAAAATGTTTACTGGATTTTCCTGGCAGCATATATGAGTTTGTTTCATTAGACAGTGGCACGGAAAAGGACTTATCGAGTATAGCAGCACCACACATGTTATGGCTGAAGAAAGGATGTCCAGTAATACTACTATGGAAGTCTTCTTCTGGTTTATAACCAATACTAACCATTTCTCCACAAGTTAACCGACATTTCTCATTTGATACTTGTACCAGTGGTGGACAAATTATCTTAACACAAAACCTGTAATAAAGTAATGATGGAAAAGGGTGACCAGGCCGGGGGTCGAACCTGTGACCGCTTGTTTTACGAACTTGAATACTATCTAAATTATAATGCGCTAGCCATGCCATACAGGATCTGTTCTGATTGTTCATTACGATCAAACAGAATATGTCCTACATTGTTTTCAAAAACTTAATGTATATATTGGAAGTGAGAATAAATTATTTGATTATTTCTTAAGATGACTTACCTATTTTGTATTACAGTGTTGAAGTTGACTGCAGGGAAATATTCATGGCAGGTCAACTTGGTGTGGCCATCTCAAGGGTGACAACATCTGCTGGCTTGAGAATACTGAATTTTCATCAAAGATATGTAATTCCACCTCCAAAAACTGTAATAGAGTTCATGAGTGAGCAGTCAAAAGCGTTGTTGGCAGATCTAGGATGTTGCAGATATACAAAACGGTATGAATTAATATAATTTATATAAATATATATATAATATTAGTACTTCAAGAACTTTTATGATTATTGTCATGAAATTTCTTAAGTCTGATCCAGGCAAACATTTTGTTACTGATGTATGGATTTGTTATTTCCAGGCATTTTTACTGCCATTGTTTGTTGGAAATTACAAATATACTATGACTATGCATGCAGAAGGCCTGTGTGTAACAAGTTGTCCATTATTCTGTAATATGGTACCTAATCAGTAGTAATACTGTTGAAATACAGGATCTTTTTACCATGAACCCTTTGCTCCATAAAGCCATTTTCTTGGAGTCTTCGAAATTGAAAGCATTAATTCACCACTTATCAGTAATGGATGAATTATGTTTACATTTACTGACAAAGTGGAAAACAGTGCAGGAATAGTTCAAATTGCTCGTAACGAGCTATCTGGACTCTTCCTACACTGCTTCAAATGCCTCTTGTATTGGGTGCGTGGAATTGCGGTATTATGGAGCAAAGAGTTAACACTGTAGACTAGAAAAAATCACACTTATCATACAATTTGCCTTTACGCAGAAAGTTCCTGTCATGTTACAAAGTGTAACTTGTTACATTCAAACTGTGTAACATTTATTAGCAATGAAAACAGTGCATGACAGGTTCCAATGGTTATATGCACTTAGAATAAGTCCTATAGATGCTGTTTTCAAAAGTATGCTGCACAAGAAATATGAAATGTATGGTGGAAATAAAAGGAAGCTAGTACATTGGGTTCCAGCTCCTTATGGAGTAAATACATTTTATTAACCCTTTGCTACATAATAGCACATTTCCCCACACCCAATAAAGCAGGCATTTCAAAACAGTGCAGGAAGAGTTCATATTGCTCGTAAAGAGCAATCTGAACTCTTCCTGCACTGTTTTCCACCGTCAGTAAATTTCAACATAATTCAACCATTACTGATAAGTGGTGAATTAATGCTTTCAATTTGGAGGATTCCAAGAAAATGGTTAAGGAGCAAAGTGTTAAATAAACATCCATTAAGTGATTACCTTTTACACCCTTATGACTTTAATTGTTAAGCCAGCTTTCGATGTTTGATTTGCCTTCTTCCTTTTCTCTGTTTTCTGCATGTCAACTGTATATGGTGTTACACCTGTGATTGAATGTCCAGCATTGGATTTCCTGGACACTGTGTTCTGGCCAATAAGTACGCTGTTTATGGTTTTTCTGTACTGCAAAGCATTTGGGTTTGTGTTTGCACCATTGTACGTTGATCTCTGCTGGTTGAATATGTTTTCAATTACATCAGAGTTGATTAAGCCAGGTGTAATAAATATTGTAATGGTCATTTCTAGGACAGAGTGACACAGTGAAATGAATCCTTGTAAACATGAATGAACATCTTCATGACACTAACTCGACATAAATTTTTTACCCCTTTCCTTCAAAGACACAGACTCATGAATAGATCTTTCCCACTCTAAAAACCAAACACTAATTTCTTCAAGAGATGATAACCGTGGGTCATTTCTGGTTTTTACCGGTCTCATGTCACGAAATATGGATACCATTTCAGATGTTTTTTCCAGAAATTCAACTGCACCATTTAGTATTTGTCCCTTATCACCAAGATATTGTTTGTATATTTCCATGAGATTTAGCATTTCTTTATCTAATACATCCTCAGCCAAATAGTTTCTCATTTTTAACTGAGAGTCTGGAAACATGTGCTCATTAGTTAGTTTTCGATGTAGCTGTAAACCGTTCTGCTGATCCCATTTGTAACAGTCAATGAACATTTGCCACTGTATTGTAAATCCATTTGACAGTGTTAAAAGTCTTGTACATTTGTTGGTTATACCACTTTTGATAATGTTATTTAACACATGAGAGACATCCATCATAAAAATAATTAGTTGGGAACTCCATGGACAGGGTGATAAAAATTTATAGTTTAAGTAGGAGTTGCCACCCCCAACACACAAGTGCATAAATGACCTGTTACAAACAGCCCCATCCATACAGGTATACAGTACTTTGAATCCATATGTGCTTAAAAGCATTACAGATCTCCAAAACAGGCCATACAACTCGGATGCTTGGACATTGTCAGTGACGAAGTGGGCAAAAGGAAATCGAAATCCAGTAACACTTAGAAATAACAACTGCAGAATATGATTCCCCAATGACTTATCAATTTTTCCTTTTCTAAGAGAGTTGCAAAGGTCTCCCTCTGTGCCAATGTCGGTAAATCCAACCAGTTCTACAACATCCCCACATTTGTTTATTTGAACATCACTTTGAATTGACATTTCATCAAAAATGATCCCGCCAATCATTCCGTCCTCTGGTATACCTCTGCGTTGAGCCTCGCTCAACATCCATTCAAAAAGGTTGTTATCAAAACCTGGCTCTTGTTTCAGTTTATTCTTGTACAAGACAAGTGTTGATGTTGAGGGTAGAATTAATAGCTTTGGTGAAATCAACATTTCATAAGTCTGGGGACTTCTGTTGTATAGTTGAAGGCATGTTCCGATGAAAGACTTGGACCATCTCCTTCCTCTTGGATCTCTTGCAATGTTGTGAGCCTGTTCCAAAAACAAATTAACAAGTTCCGAATTGGCATGATTTAACAGGTGTTTGATTTGTTGAAGTTTTCCTTCCTGTACCTTTTCGTTACTCGTACTTGTACTGGTATTTTCTTTATTAGATTTTGAACTCTTGAAGGTCATTTTTTGGCAAGTCCTACAGCTGGCTATTTGAGAAGTAAACGGAATAACATTTTTACATGAAAGTGACCTTATTGATCTCACAGAAGTGGCAGTTCTGTCTTTCTTGAATTTCTCCAATGTGTGAAATCTACTCACAATTACTGTTTTAGTAACGACAATACCTTCACACAGGTTCAATTTTTCAACTAAAGAAAACACAGTAATGACACTATCTCTGTCAACAGAATATGTGTTGGTTACATGAAGTGCATCCAAATCAACTTTTTTTCCACAAATGTTTAAGTCCCAGGTATTGTCATCATAAAATGATATTTCTTTTGATATAACATTCCCGTTGCACACACAGTCAGTTTCTGTTGAACAAGTAACTTTGTCTTTGCAAATTTGTTGAATCTTTGCATGTTCCGGAATAAACAGTGCAATATCCTTAAATTCAGCTGTACAAGTTGGAATAGGTTGCAAGGGTTTCAAAGCAATTCCTGTGTAAAATGTTTTGCTTGCTGCACCATCTACCCTTTTCCTAACACGCTTTACAGATGGATAGATAGAGGTTAATGTATCCAGAAAAACTTTCCGTCCAGGAACACTCTGATCACTTCCCGATTCTCTACATGCAAATGTAAAGCTGTCATACAAAAAGTTGACTTCAACCTCACTGTCGTCTTCCGTACATAACCTCAAAATCAACATGTTGAATATATAAATAAAAGATATTTAATCAAGATCATGTACTTATACTGGAAGTATTTTACTGTCAAATCATAACTTTTCATGGGGAATCAATTTTGTGGATTTTGTATACATGTGTACATGTGACGACAACTTATTATACTGTCACTTTCACTTGTGGTATTAAGATTAATTCTGTAGAAGTGGAAAACGGTGCAGGACCTTTTGTGATTGCTCATTACAAGCAATCAGAACTAATCCTTGCACCGGTTAGTTTCAAAAGCTTTCAACATTGAAGGTGGTAAAAGGTGTATCTATGGAGTAAAGATTTAAACAATTTGAAGCTTTGTACATGTCTGTGGTCCAGTGGTAGAGCGAAGGGTCCCTGGTTCGATCCTCAGCCGGACAATGATGTTTGTTGTGTCCTTGAGCAAGATAATTTATCCGCATTGCTAAGTACTGGTTCTCACCCCGGAAGACAATGAGAATAATAAGTATAAGCCACAGACTTGTTTTGCAATCGTTGTAAAATAAATAGGTTTAATTAACCCTTTCCCTCATACAACAAATCTGCAGCAGACGACTTTGAACATATTTTGTCAACAAATAGAATTTCTCTATAATTGAATGGATATCCTATGACCAAAAGTGGAAAACATTGTGTCAAAAGGAGAAATTGCTGGTTTTGAGCAATTTCTTCTTTTGTCACTATGTTTTTCAAAAATCCGTCTGCTGCAGAGGCGTCAGAGAGCGTGTATATGAGCGAAAGGGTTAACTTGTTTGTCAGTATATAACATGAAAATCTTTTGACCCATGGTGATCAAGATCACTATAACTGAAATGATTGCATTATTTACTTTCAGATCCTCTAACCCAAGTTTGGTAGAACAAAGTGCAACTGTTCACTTCCATCCAGTGTTCACCGATGAGAATGAGATGAATCTTGAAGTTGAAGTGACAGATCTGGAAGACTTGAATGATGAATTTAATCATATTTTAGAAGCAATTGTCAGCGGTGAAGAAGATTCTATTGAGTTTGAGATACCTGAAGGATTTGATGTTAATTCTGTTGTTGAAAAGGTCATTTTCAAAAAGGAAATAACTCAGTCACATAGTGACATAAACAATATTATCAAACGTATTGACAGACAAAGGCTGTTAACATTTGTAAAGAAACTGTTTTTGAAACTGGGACAATTTGTTTCCACATTATCTACTGATCAAGGTTCAGTTAAGGGTGTGCCAGAAAAGAAATTAGCCCAGTACTACAGATTAGTGCATGAGTTCAGCACAAGTGCAGAATATAGACTGGACTGTCTCATTTTCTTTGAAACAGAACATGTGTTATCCGACAATCACATGATAGTATGTTACTGCATATTAGAGGCTATCAGAACACATTATTTGAAGCAGAAAGTAGATTTGCTAAAAGTCACAGGTGGAAATGTACCAAAAAGACATGTGACCAATGCATCTAGAGCTAGAGTACGCTATGTTGCAGGGTATTGTTTAGCAACACTACGAAGAAAGTATAGCAGAAAGAAAAAAACAAATATGTACTCAAAAACGAAGCAAGGTCAGGATGGATATGAGGAAGCAAAGTGTGTTTTGAATATTCTTGGTGTTCTGAAAGAAGATGAGCATTTTCTGAAAGCCAATTCGGATGAACCTGAATCTTTAGTTGATATAGATAGAAGGCAGTTTGTGTCACATGGATTAACCAATGTTTCTGATAGCCTGTTCCATTTCTTTATCAATCTTACAGACAAGATACTTGGACTTTTGCTGTATGAAAATCTGATGAAATATGGTAAAGATATGATGTCTCAGTGTTTAGACAAAGTTATGAAAGACCGGGACCTGTATGAGAATTTTGTCAAAGTAGCTGGTAGTGCCGTATCAACAGAACCAGTTGAGGAGTTTGACGACTATTTGGATGTACACTGTATTCTCCAAAACCTGACTTTAAATTCTGCAAATATTTGTGACATTTTCAAAGAACTTGTAGAGAAATATCTCATGGTGCTGTTAGCACAGTTTAGAAAAGACTACAAATCATATTTACGGGTTGAAAAGACACTGGCTCATCGTAAACAGATCAGACTACCCAAAACCACCGAAAAGCAAAAGAGCAGCAGACCAAAAGAGAAAGTGCAGCCTCAACCAGGTCCATCGAGCGAGCCCCAGCCAGGTCCATCGAGTGAGCCCTAGCCAGGTCCATCGAGCGAGCCTCAGCCAGGTCTATCCCACCAGATGCCAACTTTTACAGAATTGGACAATAGCGAAATGTGCCGAAAGTGTTTTTCTGAGAAAGAGGAGGATTGGATTCAGTGTGATTCTTGTGACAGTTGGTATCATAGAAAATGTGCTGGCATAAGAACTGCAAAATTGGGGAAGAAATTCAGCAAAGAGGGAAGTTCATGGGTTTGTAAGAAATGTGAATAGGATGGCTATGGCACATGGGTGACTTTGAAATTTAGGAAAAATTGTATTGGGGGAAATTTGTTCTATTTTTTTATTTTGGAATCTCTGTATAAATCGTTCAAGATAAAATATCCCAAGTTGAGAACAAACAGAAAAAATATAGATCTAGTGACTTATCTTACCAATTAACAATCATTCTGATGAATATTGACTATAAATGAGTATAGTTTATTTGTTTGTTTCTATTTTTCCTCCAATATCTAACTTGGCGCGTCTGCAAATGTGTGTTTACAATTTACTGTGTTCCTGCATAGTACTTACCCTTCTTTGATAACTGGAACCAGGCCCCCGTAATGGACAGCCAATCAAAATTCGCGTTACAAAACAGTCACGTGACACAATATGGCCGGCTGAAACCCTCAACACTGATGAACGAGGAATTTACCTTGATATTTACTAATAGCAACCATATCCCACGGGTATTGCTGTTGGTGAGTACTAGTTTTACGATTATGAATTGAATTCTTTCAATTCTTTGCCTTGCCACAGTCGAATCACGTAGTTTACCCTTGTACAATTTGACGGCGATCGTGTACGCGACCTTGTCCGACTAAACAAAAATGACAATTTTCGCGATGATCGAGCATTGATTTCTCAGCTATCGTGCATACAATGTGTTTGATGTTAATGTATATGGGGAGATAAATGTCTTAGCTCAACGTAGCTACAAGGAAAGTGTATTTAACTTCGTTGATATAAACATTTTTAGGGCATGAACGAGTTGAGGAGTGAAATTAGAAATCGGCGAGTTCCACCCCTTGTCTATATTCACACTTTATATAGCTAAAAATACGTGCTGGCCCCCTTTGGGTCAAACTATCGGTAAAACCTCTCAACTGACATGATGTTTTATACAGTATCACAGACCTTGACATTGGACGGTTAATGACCGCCACTTATAACCTAGTTAACGTTATATATTGGATAGGTATAAAAGCTATTTATTATTCAAGGTATGAAAGGTATCTATAATTCAATTATTCAAGGAGGTATAAAAGGTATCTATTATTTAACAAATCCTTCATTTACCCGAGTCAATACATATTTCCCAGGACTAAACTACGGCATAAAAACCATATAAAACAAACACTTTCCCTAGTATACAGACACAACTCTAGACAATGGACATGTTCAATGTTCAAAATCGTTATTTAAAACTCTGACACTACGTCGTGGGTTACCGCCTCGGTGGTGTAATGGTAGCGCGACCCGGTGCGGGAGGTCGCGGGTTCGATTCTCGGCCAAGTCATACAAAAGACTCTAAACATGGTACTAATGGCTGTCCTCCTTGGTGCGTAGAGTTCCGGGTTAGTGTTATGCTGCGATTTCTGTGTTAATAAATGTTATGTAACTCCACGAAAAGTTCAACAAAGTTTAATTATCACTTAAAACAGATACAGATATTGGCACTCCAACAATTTAAGATAAATGTAACACAAAATAGCTAAGTCACTTGAACTCAAGTTGTTTATAACTATGTCTCTGGAACTCCCAAAGTATGAATCAAAGTCAAGGTACTCCTTGTAATCATTGCTTGTTTTCATCATCATCATATGTGTTTGTTTACCCTCGCCTATCGGCATAAAGCCATTTTGTTTTCAAAACTAGAATGTCAATTTATGTCAAATTTACATCAGAACATCAACTTTGGTTGTATTAACTGACCAACCAAATAACATGATTAATTAACTCAATATTAGCCATTGGAGAGAAATATAACAAATAAGATTAGCCGTCTCAATCACTGCTAAAACAGCTCAAGGCGACATATGGCATTGATAACATCTATTGTTAACTTTCCAGTCGAAATGTCTGAGAAATGGGATATAATTAAGTAAGGTTGATTGAATAACAATTACATATAAAAACTTAACAAACATCAAATATCCTTTTGATGTTTCTTGACACGCCGTTTTGACGGCATGATGTAAACGTGTGACACATTTCAATTCATCATCAACATTCAAATTATACATAGTTGGGAGAAGACCACTTTACTCTTTCTTATCCGGTCATCTATATGGAATATCAAGAACAATTTAATATGTCAACAAGAGAAAGTTGATGCAACGCATCAATGTCGCCGGATATCCATAGTGCAGTTATGCATAACACTAACATTATAGTAGTTGAATAAACAGTTATCAACTGAGGGGCATATTGGAACATCAGGGGTGGAGTCAAGTAAAAATGTATCATAACTTGCATTGTTTTGTCAACGAAGTGAATGATAATTGAAGCCTTTCATTGTTTATGATCAATCTCCATTCCAAAGTAGGTTGACCATACACACAACCAACTAATTATTGATCATAAACAGAAATGGAAATGAGAAATCTTGCCAATCATTAGTCTTAGAATGTATACAGTGCTTTCATTAAGGAATTATTATAAGATTTGTGAATTCCACATACACTTTTCAAGATGTTTGTCAGAATATTTGAATTTTATTATTTTTCAATAAAACCACAAAACAGACAATTTAGGATTTGCATGCAATAGCACGTCATTTTACCTTTCCTCTATTAAAGTCAACAGTGGACACCTTTGCAGCAATCTACTTTTAAAACAATGAGTTAAGGGTTAAATCGCTGAAGACATGAGTTTTCTCTTGTTCTCAAAATGATATTAGCTTGGCATCCTAATTATATCATACTTTAACAAATGTTGAAATGTGGTCCAATATTTATAAATTAGACCACCTTCGAAATATAATATCAACTAAACAGTTAAATCTCATTGAAATTGTTGTATAATTTAAACTTAATTTTGAACATAAACTGAGCCCTACAACATGTTAATTTATTTTAATTCTTTCCTTCCTTTTTTATAATGAAAATAACAAACTACTAATGTTTTAAAATTATATTATGATGAGCGCCCTTGTGCCAATGATGCATAACAATATGCAGATCGGAAGCAACATGCCTTTAGGGAATTAAATGACACATTTAAAATTGTCAAGGACGAAATAATTGTGTACGAAAGACCCGATTCTTTCTTATTCGCAGAGGTATCGTTCTTGAAACTCTCTTTATAGGCAGAGAGTGTTCGTTCAAAGTAATTTTTCTATTAAAACTAGTTTTATCTCGGTTTGTTCATTTCCTCATTTGTTTCGAACCAAATAAACATTTTAAATCACCTACGATTTACTATTTGTAAGTGAGTGTAAAGAGACGGCTCTCTGCAAAGGAGATTGATCTACGCAGTTGGTATTCGCGAGTCACGCTTCAAGCAGGTGCGCGTATGTAAACAAACTAGACTGCGACGTAAAGGTTTGTAGTTATCACCTTTTGAGTACATGCAGTATATAGTGTAAAATAAAGTATACCAGTCTAGCTAATAGGGACTGTTTTGTTTTCGTAAATAAAACAAAAAAACATAAATGCGAGTCAAAATAAAGAAACTAAAAATACCTAAAATATCGGAATATTTATTTCATTTTAGATGTGTCATTACTTAGTATTTTTAAACAAACACAATTGTAATATGTTCATGACATCTAAATGTGTTTCTTTCTAATAATAATCCCCCCTCCCATGTGATTTCCGAAAACCTATTAAAAATAGAAGTCGCGGGCTTCTGCCCGGCGACTAATAAGTGAAAGCGGGACTCACAAAGGAACCTACGCTCTTACAATTTGCGTCTTTAAAAGAGTAAAGCACAGTGAATCATGGTATGACATGTCAAATCAAAATCTCCGAATGCAACGACAAACAGAACTAAAACTAGCCAAAACAAATGGTGTTTTATGCCTTAAATATGACAGTTTGAAGTGGACATGGGAAACATGCATTGCCTAATTTGCTTAGATTCAACATACGAAGCGAAACAATTGGATGTGTAACGGGTTGCACACACTTTCGAATATTTGCCCTTGTGTGACTCCAGGTTATTGAGGACCTCATGTATCGGTCAGCGTGTTTGGCAAACAAAACAAAAACGTATTACATGTTGAAGTCATTTTGAGGGATGTTCATAAATGTAAAATGTAGAAAATAAGTGTTACTACTGTATTCATCTTTACAGAGCTCAGTTTGAACTATAAACACTTGCTATTTAACCTTTTTAATTATGGTAATTTTGTCTTCATACCCTCTAAAAATGAGATATTACCCCCAGATCTTGGGGTAAGTTTACCCTTTGAAAAAAATGATTGATTCATACCCTCTAACATAAGATATTACCCCCAGATTTTCAACCCGAGGGGTAAGTTTACCCTTTGAACAAAATGATTAGGAACACTGCAGGCAGACGACGGAGAAGTGACCCCGCGACAAGGCACGAGACACAAAAATAAAACCATAAAGTCCACAATTTCATATTGTCTTGCGATAAACTAGAAAAGGAGGAATGAGCTGGTTTTTGCCCACCTATATTTATCGTATGACTTAACTAAACTCAAAAAGTCGTCACACTGAGACGATTCTCTTGAGTACCCTAGAGCTATGATCTTTTACTAACCTGGTAGTATGTCTCGGTTAAATACTAAGCTGAATAGACAAATAAGAAAATTGACAATACAACAAGGACATAAAGTGTGCTCATGTTGTACATGTTAGTGCGGGGCTTGACTCGGATCTCTAAATATCGGTATAGTGGAACCGTTTTCATGGAAGGCAGTGGTAGTGTGCCGAGCTTTCGTACCAAAGGTCCCGAGTTAAATCCCGTGATGAGTGAGTTCTACCTCTGGGATCAACATAATGACCTTCCATTATTATCCTGACGCCAATATTTCTCAATATTGAGATACACACTATTTTGCTGATAAACATAGTTCCCAGAACTACAATGATAAGCTCCCGTGTAGGCCATTTTGATAGGCAAATATGATGGCCATAATAGAGTATATTTTTTAAAAAATGTGATAATTAGGAAAACAACAAGGAATTTGTGTTTGACAACCATATTTCGTTGATGCCTGTGTATGCTCTGATTATATCGACTTCTTGCTTTAATTATCTTTTCATATACAATTGTTTAATTTAATTATGTTTGATATTTCTCTGTACAACATATAGTAAATTTGCCTATCAAAATGGCTGACAGGGGAGATAATTATGATAGTTCTGGGAACTATGTATTTAGATATTTATTCAATTTCAAAGGACTGAGTACAACATAAAAATGTGTATCATTCCACAGAAAACATCCCGATGTAGCAGAAAGAACGCCCATTGAATCATAGTTCGTAAAACCTGCACATTGTAATGTACAATGTAGGAGTGAAAAGGTATATTTCTGCTTGTTTATAGTCGGAAGCTCTACTAAAATACCATTGGAAACTCAAATCAAATCATATTTTTTTGTTACATTCACTTAATCATCTGATTGTACTTTTAGCATTTGAAGCTAAGGATGATTTTCCTTCATCTGTTGAAATAAGGTCATGTTAAGTATTGTTTCCGTCATGATTTTGAAAAGTTAACGTGAACTATCAGAAGTAAGGCGCTCAGGTAAACGACAGCTGTGTAAAAAAACACAAACAACACAATAAGGTTAATTAGTAAGAAGCTTTGACTTTACTGAGACTGTACAACACAGTAGGTTTTAGCGTTCTATAACAATTCGGTACCGCAATAGTAGAACAAAAACAACACGAAGAGGTTTTTTTTTATTAGATTAATTTCCATAGAAGATGTTTTTAACAGAGTTTTCTCAATTAGAGTTATTTGTTGGGGTTAAATCACCAGTATGCCAGATGTTACAGATTTTACCAATATGTAACATGGATGTTTTCTGAAGTACCTAACGCATTGTGAGCACTGAAATTGTAATTTTAACAAGTTTTAATTTATCTCTTTCGGGCTCTACGAATAGAGATACACCGATTGTTAAGTTCACGTATTTTACTTACTGGCGACATGTAGAGATGTAGAGAATTGACAAAGGACTCAATCACTTAACCCTTTCGCTGCCAAATGCAATTAAAGGCTTTTGCAAACAATGCAGATTCGGGTGGGGCGGCTCATAACGAGCTGTCACACCTGAAATACGCATTCTTTTCCACTTAGACATTAAATTTTACCAAAATTTCTAATGCACGAAAAATGAAGTGGTCCAATTTTCAACATGGAATACTCGACTTTGCGAAATTCGGCAATGAAAGAGTTGATAAAGCCATTGTTTAAAACAGTGAGATCATCAGGATATGATCCACTCTGATTTCTCATTGAATAAAATAGAGCATTTAATGTTGTGAACGTAAATGAAAGAAAGTCTTCAAACTAATTGCCTTCGTATTGAAATAAAACGATCTCTGTTAAAGGGACATCAACCACATATGCAGATAATGATTTTCTAGTCATCCTTACTCTTTTAACTCTTTCCTACCTTTAGACGCATCTGCAGCTGACTTTTGAAATCAAAAATGTGGCTCATAATATTTCTCTTTTGCCACAATGTTTTTCAAATGTTTTCAATATTTTTTTCTTTCATATTTTTGAAAAGGTTATTTTCAAGTCGTTTGCTGTTGAATTTTTGTATTTGTTTTCGGAAAAGGTTTACGTTTACAGTATTGGTCAACATTAATATTTTTAAAGCTTGTATACCTAGATAACGACGGTGCAGATTTAGATAAGCCTTCACGACTGTACCTTACATTGTCTTTTATTGTTATGAATTTAATCAGTCCATTTCTATATCAATTCGTCTTATCAACCGATTTCCGGCAGACGAACCCTTTCCAGTCTACTTCTGGGTACAGAACTGTGCTTAGAACGGTAACGTGACGAGTTTAGTTCTCGTTTGTCTCGGTGGAGTCGTCTGTCCATTGATCGGTGCCTGTTTTGTCTCGGCCATGTATTTTCCAGGTCCTCCACGTCTTCCTCTGTGTCTGATTCCCGTTTGCCTATTGTGTGAAGATGATGATTGTTTTTCATAAGTGTTGCCCATTTCGCGTTTCTTTGTTTGATTTTGTTTTCGCTTTCTTTATCGAGGTAAGTTTCCCTGTCGGACTCATAATCGATATGTGTTCTTGTTTCATGTTTTGGGTAACCATCCCTTGCTGTGTTGCTTTTTACTATTTTGGTTAGTTTGTCGAAGTTATTTTTGTCTCCCATTTCCTTTCTAGTAGCGCCCTCCTTCTGTTTAACTGTATCTAAATCTAAAGGAGGTAGTTTTTCTATACGCCTTGAGCGACCTGTACCTTTGCCCTTTCTGGTTGCAAAGTCATCCTTTGTTTTTGGGGACAGACTCGTTCCATCCAGCAAAGGTTTTATGTACGGGTCAGGAGCTGAGTTCCATTCTTTTTCTCGGAAGTCAAGTCTTGGCGTCATGATTGGTTTGAAATGTCTGATCCTTTTCGTCCCTAGAAATACAGAGAGGTTTGGCCTTAGCCTTAAACAGTTAGAATGTCTCATCAGAATCTACACCAGCTGACAGAACTTTCTAACACACTTATGTTAGTAATATAAGAACGGAATATATCTTGTTCAGATTGTTCGTTCAAACAAGCCAATTAGTACCCTTGGACATGAGCGGACTCATTTAGGTATGGTATAAGTGAAAACATCGTTTAACATATGTTAGACGCTACGTAGCCTCTCTTATTTCAATGTAAATAATATTGTCTATATTACATGTATGTCTTTAATACATATATAAAAGGAAGACATTATACATATAACACATCTTGTATAGGTATAGAAACTGAGCCTTTATAGCAACCTCTCAGAATGAGCTTAATCAATTTGTTAGTTTATCTGTGCATTTAATTCAACACCTTTAAATATATCATAATATAATGCAACTAATTTGTCTGTGATAGTGGTGCTATTTTGGTGGTCCCCATCTAGTTCGCCAAATCTAAACACCGCATTATAAATCACCATATCAATCAGGCAGTAACATATAACCAATGGGAAACACATGACAATCTCAAACATGTGGAAACTCAGATTTAAAAGCCCTTACGTTATTATACACATCTTAGCCCTTCCCCATATACTACATATTTGCGGCAGACAACTTTAAAAGCATGGAGGTAAACATATAAAAAATGCCTATAAATAAAATAGTGTTGAAAATATTGTGACAAAATGAAACCTTGCTCATTGTTCACACAAAGTTGTTTACTGTATAGGCGTCAGAAAGCGTCTGTATGTGGGAAAGCGTCATTTGATATTTAAAATTGGTGTTTAAAGCGACTGAACTCCAGATACCCAACTGTCGAAAAAAAAAAAAAAATCCAATTTTAAGAAAATAAGTGTTATTTTTGTATTTTGGGCATTAAAATATGATAACTGACATATTACATACCCCTATAATCGGTGAGATTGTCTTGTTTTCGATACTTTTTCCATCGCAAATTCTACCCTGTCAGTAACGGGGTAAGTATTTTTAAATAGGAAACCCCTTCATCGGGACAATTGAAAACGACTCAAGTTCACTTTATTGATAAAAAACGATACATTTTCTACCCTGGTTTTACTTGGATAACATAAAGAATAACATTTAGGGCGAATTCGAGTTTTTTTTTTTTTTTTTTTTTTTTTATTCGTGCCATCTGGATTTCAGTCGCTTTAAGATGAACTCCGAACCTGTTACATGGTTGATAACTTCTTGTGGCGTCATAAACCATCGCAGCTTCTGGCGGTCTTTAGGAACGACACATTGAAGTTCACGAGATGCAGTGGACGGACGATGAGCCTAATAATACAAGATAAACAGCTTTTCTGTTTTATATATAGTTGAATATTGCATATTTTTTTTGCTTTTTTTACTGAAACTGAAGCTGCCAAAAAGTATTATAAATTTTACTTTGGCGTCATATTTGTATTGAAGAAATATGTAAGCACTTAACAGTTATTACGTTATTCTTTCGAACAGTATGAGTTTCACGCAGCCTTGACTACCCGTCTACACATACTATAGTCCTTGATGCTAAGTTAAGCAGTTACCGAAATAATTGTACACCAATATTGCGTTTAATGACTACAAATGAGATGCAAATAGACCCCGAAATCAGCAGACTCTATATGGGGATGTTACTGTCGATCTTTTAGTGTTAAAACAGACTTACGATGTGTTGTATGTCGTCTAAAGCCTCCTGAAATACACTCTCTGCATCCGCCATCATGGTTTTAAGATTCACTTGGTCAGATGAGTGTGGTGGTTCCCGGTTAACATGGAATTTCCCATAATTCCTACAATCAATGTCTTGTAAACTAAACAAAGATTCGTCCTCGCTTTTGGTCGCCTGACCTGCACCTTTGTGTTTAAAATTTCCTGTGTACGTGTCAAATGTGTACTGTAAATAGATAGAAACAGAGAAAAAAAAGCTTAAATAAAAATTCGCCCAATAATGTTTCCCCTTTTTCTGTTATTGTTGAATTGTTTCGGTGTCTTTCATAGACTTGTGATCAAAGCAATAGCGGGTCAAGCTTTATATTTGCATAATCGATGATGAAAAAGGTCCTGCTAAAGCCTATGCTGTCCTGTCGAATTCAAAGCTAGATATAAGGATTACTTTTTTATAAAGGTGATGGCGCGTCAATATTCATACATTAATAATATATTTATAATATTCAAGCAATTAATACGACATTCGTTATTCGTAAATGTTTTGCTATAGACACATCAAATACAGTTTAAATGTGTTAATGCTCCCGGTGTTGACGAGCCTCGGTAGCTCAATCGAGGGTATGTTCGTTCGAGCCCTATTTCGGTCAACTTTCTCTCTGAAAACAATGTCAATGCAACAAGCGTTATTCGTCATTCACCAATGGAATAACAGTCTATGTGGAAAAGCAACAAGTTGCTTTGAAAGACTGTTGAATGGAGTAATGATGTGAGAACAAATGGAAATGGCCGCCGTGATATGACTGAAATGTAGTTGTATTTAGTGTAAAATAAACCAATCAATCAAGCACTTCTAAAGACGAAACAGTTGATATAGCTGCTATACCTTTGGCAGTAACTTCCAGCCATGCGTCGCTACCATATCAACCGCTCTTATTATATAATCTACGGTCTCGTCATCATAGAAATAGGGAAGATTTACTCGCACAAAGCCTGGCCTGCAAATTAAACAATCTCAAAATTCACAATGCATTTGCTCATATACGACAAATCCGCAGCAGAAACGAAACTGAAAACTCTTTAAAGGAAAGTATGATAATTGAAAAGAGTTGAACACATTGTGGCAAGAAGAAAAATTGCTCATTATGGGCATTTTCACTTTCTACCACAATGTTTTCAAACGTCGTCTGCAGAGGCGTCCTAAAGCGTCTGTATGTCGTATTGAGTAGTGTTAAGATATAACACGATTTTCTCTATCAAAATCAATTACATGAACTTCAACTAAGATAAAATTATATAAATTTAAGAAAGGTTTGCGAAAATCAATGAACCGCGTGCATGGGAATACATTAAATGGTCCGCATCAATCGAAAATAGATGGACATCATAACTTCGTGAATGTTCTTATAACAAAGGCTATGCACAGCAGCCCACGAACACTCACAAAGGGACCGCGTCTATGCATTTTCAAGTGCTGTTGACTGAGTAATTTTGCGCTTATTCGCGGTAAAAAAATTTGTTTTTCATTGATTGTGAAATAAGATTTCAGCATATATAAATCTCTCTTGATATCTTCTTCTTTGAAACCTAACCATTACTGGCGTCAATCCGAAAGGCTGAAATTAAGGTGTAATGTATAGTGAAATACATTGTTTATGATAACAGAACAGTACTTTCCGCATACTGTTTTGTCATAAATAGAAGCAAGCCCTCAAAAAAATATGAGCAGAATTTACAAAGCCAAATACCTGCATGTAATATGATAAGGATACTTCCTGTTCTTCTTGCAACCGCTTAAATATCTCAACTTATATAGAATTGTAGACATGTGAAAAACAGATTGTTTATGAAATAATGACCCTAATCAATTAATTCCCCGGATGTGAATCTTTCTGTTTGGTTAAATGGTGTGTTACGGCGCTTTCAACAGGTTTTCAGTTTTACGGGAGAAATCCAAATCGTATTACACACTATTGTAGGACTCGAACCAAGATTCGAATCACGAGGTCTTCGCTCTACCTCATAACAATTGCAGTCCCTTCAACATTGAAAATTAATCTACTATCGTAGATATATTGCATACCTCATTATAGCAAGCTGACTCTGCGACACATCCGTATTTTTCCTATGGAATAAAAGTAAACATGAATACAAATTATCATACTCATATTACCTGAACTACAAGGCGCAGTAAGCGTTGTTAAATGGAACTTATAATAGTTTTCCTTTTCTTAGTAACTGAACAACTATTCAAACAGTAACGTAACATATAATAGTTAATGCTCTGTTGTATTACATTAACGCATGATAGATTGATTACTTAGGGTTTAACGCCGTTTTCAAAAAAAAATCAGTCATATCACGGCGACCAGTTCACCTACTCATGCGTTTCCTGGTTTTTCCCACACCAGTTCACCACACATGCTGCTTTCCAAGCAACTGGCTGATTTTCAACATAGACTGTTAAACAGCCCATTGGTGAAAGACGAATGACGCATGTCACAGTGACTTGTGTCAAACGTCGGAAAGAATGTTGGCCGAGCTGGGATTTAACCCCCTGGATTGACAGCCCGCGTCGCAACCGACTGAGCTACACGGGCTCGGCATTAATGCATGAGTAAACAACATAGCACATCAATAGGCAAAATAATACTTGCAATAATAGTTATTATTATTATACAATGTAAGATCAATGAACAGTGTAAATGAATGACAGGTGCAACCACATACCCTTTAGTTTCATCCAAAAACCATTTCAGGCGTTTAGCCATCGTTTCAGTTATTCCAAGAAGGTCCTGGATTATATAAAGAAAATAAATATGAAACAAAAAATGTGTTGATTGATTGATTGAATGGAGTTAATGTTTTCATCAGGATTTTTTCAATTATAGCGGCAAATTCACCTAATCGTATTTTCCCGCTCCAGCACTCCAAACAAAATTCCTTACGTACAACTGGTTACCTCTCCATATAAACTATTTTAGTCCGTTGAGAAACGACGAATGCTGTTCATCGCAATGAATTTATCACTAAACGGAAAGAAACAAATTCATAACCATTCACTTAACCTGCAGATAGTTGAACACTATCTAAGATAATTGTGTCAAAGCTTTACACTTTACACTTGTAATTATTATACATTGGTCTCGACTTTTGAAAAAAAGAGATGCAATAACTGCTACTCTCTTTTCTTGCCATGAATACATTACTGGCTTCCTTTCCATAATAAACATTTAAGTACAATGAATTACTGGTGATGTATTAATTAATTTAGCAGAAATCAAGGGTTCACTCGAACACGTCGATAACTCAAAGTAATATTCTCTTTCGACTTCGAGCCATAGCGAGTTCACTGTATGATAGCAGAGTAAAATCATGAAGTAAAATTCAATACATCAATCAGAAACATGTTACATGTATACATGTTGTTATGCAAAATGAGGTAAGAAATGTTAAATCCTTTTTTTAAAACTGACGTCTTTAAACTCGACCACAACAGAAACCTTTTGCAGACAGTGCGAACTACGGTGTACCATTAGGGCCATCGTGCTATCGCGCTGTCAACAAGCACACGCGATGCCACGATAGCACGATGACACGATGACACGATGGTGATGGTACGATGGCACGATGATGATGACACGATAGCACGATGACGATGACGCGATGACACGATGACACGATGGTGATGGAGCGATGCTACGATGGCACGATGACGATGACGCGATATTACATCGCGTCATCGTCATCGTGCCATCGTGCCATCACCATCGTGTCATCGTACCATCACCATCGTGTCATCGTGCTATCGTGGCATCGCGTATGCGCGATAGCACGATGGCCCTAACGGAACACTAGTGTTCCGTTTGGGCCATCGTGCTATCGCGCTGTCAACAAGCACAAGCGATGCCACGATAGCACGATGACACGATGGTGATGACACGATGACACGATGGTGATAGTACGATGACACGATGGTGATGACACGATAGCACGATGACGATGACGCGATGACACGATCACACGCTGGTGATGGAGCGATGCTACGATGGCACGATGACGATGACGCGATATTACATCGCGTCATCGTCATCGTGCCATCGTGCCATCACCATCGTGTCATCGTGTCATCACCATCGTGTCATCGTGCTATCGTGGCATCGCGTATGCGCGATAGCACGATGGCCCTAACGGAACACCGTAGAGAACAGCACTGTCTCCTTTTTATAACAATGTCTACATGATAAAAATATTACATTCATGTGATGTTTTCAATTGGGTAGCTTTAAACTACCATATCAAGTAATGAGATTTAAAAACAACTGATCATGTGACAACAGAGTTGAAAAAAAAAACACGCTATGCTTACATGTACATATGGACCTGCGCATGCACATCCGCCACGTGACTGAATACCAAACAGGTCATTCAGGAGTGTTGAAATATAGTTAAAATGGAGGTACTTTCCAGTCTCGGCATGTTTTACAACAAAAGAAAATATAGTCACACGCTCAGCATTGTGGTTCCCGAGTATGACCAAATTTGGGTTCCGTTCCCACACTGCAAAGGCCCGACTGAAACAGATTTATATCAACCATTACCGTTATGCTTGACATTGAAACGATATAAACGAAGTTAAGCCTACATGTTCGTGCAGTCTAATCTTAAGTTTGGTATGACTGAAGTTTAACCATGTTACATTAAATTGTGTATCTGGTCGGTTGTTCATGTTAACAAATCGAGGGCTTGGCTTGAAACGGTTGTAACTAAAAACCTACTTTGAAAACAATGCAAATTTAGGTGCTATTGCTCAGAACGAGCAATGGCACCTAAATTTGCATTGTTTACCAAGAAAAATTAGTTAACGCTTATAAAGTCTTTATGGCGAGGTGATTAACCTTGGTAAAAAAATATAAATTTTAGTTACAACCGTTTCACGCCAAGCCCTCGAAATAGTGTGTGTCTGTATTGATATAACGTTGAACTATTGTGACGTAAGGATATTCTTCAATTTTAAAATAAAACCAACAACAACTATAGATATACTAACGAATAGTTTACGTCGTATAATAAATACATTTGGATATGATACTTGAGATTAGCTTACCAGCAAAGATCTTCATCTCTAGCCATGATCACGTTTTCAGATACAGCGTCTTTCAGCAGAAAAGCTAGACCCGTTCGAATAGACTCAATTATAGCCGGTGTCCCTCCTTCCTCTCGACCTTCAATGTTAGACGCGTACATATGAGTGTCTCGTGTCACCTGTAATATTGCAAGTACATTATTTATAAAAGAAAATTGAACTCAAATGTTTCTTGCTTAACACAAGGTATGGCAGCCTACTTAAGGATTGTAAATGAATATCAAATTACATTAGGATCAATTTAATACTTAGCTACACAATTAGATAGGTATTTGCAATTCCATCTCGAATGTAGTTTTTATGAGTGAACTATAACTTTCTTTAATTGTGGTTTAAATATCCTATACATACGATGGCCCTAACGGAACACCGTATACATTCTTTTGATAGTGCACAAATAGTCAAAATTCACAGGGATTTTACTCCACTATTTAACAGATATCATCCTAAGGTGTGTATCCCACTTCTTGAATCAACCAAAACACAAAATTACCGGACAACCGACAGACTCAGGGATACCAAATAACCCCCGTCAAACTTTGTTTATGTATCTATAATGGTATTTACTGGTATTAACGTCGAAAAACATATGGAATATATAAAACATTTGTGGGAATTTTCCTTATACACCACTTTCAACAGTTTTTAGTTATATCAACGCAATTACTGAGCAATATGTTATTACTGCCGGTAGTAGTTAGTCTGCAAATGATGTAGTGTTGTTCATGCTATCCCCTTTACCTAGAGGGAAGGCATTAAAACCATGTTTAAATTTTTGGGTAAGACCAGACCGGAGCTTAAACCCTAGCCTACCGCTCCCCAATCGGACACTATAACTCATAAATCATGAACATCTTCTCGAGAGTATTAGCAAGCACTTCTCTTGAAAACCAATACATCGACATTTTTTTCTTGCAAAGAGGTTGGTGTTTCGTCATAACATATTGTTATCCATAACAAGAGTCACTTACATAAACGACGGTTCCACCACCAACTCTGTCCGGAATTTGGTTTCTGAATATCCACTTCTTGGCAATAAGGATACCAGGCGATCCTGGGCCGCCAACAAATTTATGCGGGCTTAAGTACACTGCATCGTTGTAACTGTAAGTTCAAAGAATAACTTTTTGTTCTTGAACACTCTAGCTATTTTATCTATGGAAAACGTTGTAGATTTAAATGTTTCCAAATGAGTTTGAACGAATCAATAAACGCATTTTTGCCACAGACCGCGAAGAAATTATTAGAAGGAACAACCTTGCGATATTTGTTTAAGCCACTCCACAAAACCCTGTCAAACATTGAACTAATTAGACATGAATATCGTAAATACATTATAATTATAATAGAATTGCATAAGAAGTTTTGAGAATACCAAGTACGGATACATTAGAAAGCCCTTTTAGAAACTACAACTGTATAAAAGACGAACTAAGCGATCACCTCTGTTTTGAAGAATTCATGTCTATTTTTAGATACGGTCCCCCTCCAGCGTAATCAAATGCTACCAAAGCACCGTGGCGATGAGCAATTCGAGCTACCTCTTCTGTGTCTATGATTATACCCGTGACATTGCTAGCGGCTGATATCGAAACCAAGAGTAGTCGCTTCTTCTCCTTCCAGAACTGAAGATCGATAGGGAGCAAAATTGATACATCGAAAAAGTTTTCTCAACCCTTTCCCTCGTATAGACGCTTTATGACGACTCTACAGCAGACGGTTTTTCGAAAGCATGGCATAATAAAGAAGAAATTGCTCAAAGCGAACAATATCTCCTTATGATACCATGTTTTCAACTCTATTCAATTATTGTACTGTCATCTAAAGGGAGTTTCCAATTGTGTTCAGGTATAGCATGGCATAATAAAGAAGAAATTGCTCAAAGCGAGCAATTTCTCCTTATGATACCATGTTTTCAACTCTATTCAATCATTGTACTGTCATCTAAAGGGAGTTTCCAATTGTGATCAGGTATGTTTTCAAAGTGGTCTGCTGCATATTTGTTGTATGTGGGATAGGGTTATCGTACGAATAATTAATGGTATTATGAAAAATGAAAACAAAATCACTCAAAGAATGTCGTCGGTCGGTCCTTCAGCTGATTATTTCAATCAAAACAACAAGTGCAAACACTGCTGCAAACAGCGTCATAAACAAATAAGCGCGGTGTTATGAAAACGTCTAAGGACGAAATTAAATCTTCGTTTCTAGTTCTAAATTATGCCGAAAGGGATACCATTATATATGAGAGCACAAACCTTGTAAATGTGTATTTAAAAGTATAATCAGTCACTGATTACGTTAACGGATGCCATTTATTTCCCACAGTCCATAACAAACACCCATGTGAAAAGATATCCCGTGTATAGCATAGGAGCCGAGTTGTCCAAGAGAATAGCTTCTTTGGTTTAAGGTTTAAAACTCGCAGCGTGCACTCAAAACATCCAAATTAATGTTTAACGAAAATAATAGGACACGGAGCTCTAGAATAAGAAGGTCTGTCATTTTCTGAAACCCTAACTTGCCCTTTTTTTGGTACGAAGAGACGATTCCTGCAACATAAGATTGTGTTTGATATCACGAGTTATTATGTGGGAAAAATCGTTATACTTCGCCTTATTATATAACAAGGCTTCTGACAGAATAATCAATAGCTCAACAACGTGCCCGCGGCCAGCCTCAACTAAACAAATGTATTAGGCAATTCGAAACTAGATGTGGCACTTTCCATACAAAATGATTGGACATGTAAAATGATGACTACACAATACCATCATACAGCATTCATATATTTATAATACAATAAGTATTATTTTCATATTATAAAGTGTTGAGGTGATTATGATTATTATACCTTCAGTTCCCTCTCTAGCATGTCAATGTCAACGGTTCCCTGTTCGTTTTCTTTTAAGCGGACCATCTACAAATTAAATATGTACATTCTATACCAGAAACTCATATGTTAGCTGTTTGGTTTTTGATATACAAAATACTTTCTTTTTGTAATCATCTTCCGTGATTCGACAATATTTTACAAGTGGCAGTATAAAAAACAATGTAGAGTGGGAAGAGAACTTTCCATAGATAAACTTTGAATCATGCAGAGTGAGTGAACTAGACATTTTCCTCTATATTTTCTTTTGTGTTTCAATGCCCTTAAAGTTCAAACATGACTCAACGTTCGAAGTTTGATGGTCCAAATGTTTCTTCTCCATGGAAATGATTAACCCTTTCTCACATGCAGACGATTTTTGAAAACAGTGTGCCCCTTGATAGCCATAAACGATTTCCCTCAAGAAAATAACTTTAATCAAATTATGTGTATTTGCATTGTGTTCTACGGCTATCTGAACAATTCGTCAGTTGTATCACGTTTCTTTGGCAAGTTACAACTTCTACTAGTCCGTTTATCCTGAGTTAGCCGTTAAGCTATCCCAACAAAACTGAGCATCAAGGAGGGAAAGCAAATCGATTTGAATTAACATGAGCCGCGTCCGATTAGCTTTTGCATGTGAAATGTTTTACAAGGGCATCCACTGGTTGTTATTTATATAAGAGGTTTAGATTTGCCTTCTGTCGAAATACTAAAAGTGTAGCCGTAATGCTTTCACTATGCCAATTATGTTATTCCAATGCACCAAGACCTCAATTTGCCAGACTTGGCTTATATACTTACCGTCGTGCCCAGCTCTTTCCAAATCAAGACATTTGAATGGTGCTCAAAAGGTCCAGTAATCACAACCTGAAATAATTAAAATAGAAAGAAGAGTTACGACGTCAAAGACAATAATTTTTAACAGATATATTATCATTCAGACATAAAATGTTGATTTTAACCATAAAGCATTTATTTGTTGCCAACAATTCATAAATTGTCGTTCCAAAAATCAAAATAATTGCCTCCCTTGTCCACCATTTGGATAGGCACAATTTTAAAACATTTAAAAGCATATTAAGAATTTGAGCTAAACAAACATATTTCGTTGAATATTTTGTTTTAGCGGATTATATCAGCTTCTTTTGTGTACTTGTAGTTATTATAGATAGTCAATATGATCTTTCTCTTTTCAGCATAAAATAAATAAGCTTATAAAAATGCCACCAAGGGAGGTAGATCCGGGAACTAAGCACATCCGTGTTAAAAATAGAAGCAATTATGTATTGCTATTAGTTACCGTTTCTTCTGCAATTCTTGGTTGGTTCATTTTCAAGCTCCAAGCCAGTTTATGTATACCGGAAGTTGAACCACTTCCGGTAAATATGACGACATCGTCTTTTCCGGCATTGACACATCGTTTGATTATTGACCTTTAAACATGAAAGCAACATAATTGTCTAAATAATAATGAAGAGGTGACCTGGAGGGTTATCCATAACTAACTCCATGTTCAGTTATTCTCCAACAAACATTAAGGTGTGAAGCAGTAAAAAAGGCAAATTGAACTTGTTAAGTATTGTTCTATTGCACAATTTGGATTCAAGAGAGTTAGATCAGAAGCCAGTTCCTTCGTATAATTTAAGTTTAAGATATTGTTTTTCAAATTTAAACAAAACGATCGGCCTTTGGGTTTTTGAGAACAGCAAAGATTTAGATCATAATACGCCTCCTTTTAATCTGATCAATATCTTCCCTGTTCGTCATCTAGTCTTGCAAACATCTTTGATGCATTTTGACAACAGTCAAAAAGGCGCTAAACAATAATGCAACTTAAGTGTAATTGACACAAAAATCATAACCTACGAAGATCGGTTTTCGTGTTACGTGGCTAAAATGTTTCCGCGGAAGTCGAATATGGACTTACGAATACGCCGTGGTCAATTGGAAAGGTTGTGATATTATAGACGGTTCGTCCTGGTTTCGATTCCTTGTTTGCAGCGGTCAGTGTGAAAAGCCTTTCTGGCAAAGTATCATTCTAAACAAGGTTCTAGTTTGTCAGCCATTGATTTTGAGTAGGTTTACTGTCTAAATGATAACACTGAAACGGTTGAAAACGGCGTTGAAGCCAAATTGAAAAGCCGAGGCCTGGGAGCTCGGTCGGTAGCGATGCGGATTATACAACCGTGAAGTCAATGATATACGCGGAATTCGTCTTCCACAAATGGGCTTACCGTCTATGTGGAAAAGCAGCAAGATGCTTGGAAAGACTGCTATTTGGAGAACTGATATAAGAAAAGCAGGAAACACATGGATATATGAACCGGACTACGTGATATGACTGACTAAAAACGTTTTGAAAACGGCGATAAACCCCAATAAATCAAATCAAATTTTAAAAAAAGTATCTGAACCTCGCTTCCTCTCTGAATTTCTGTGTTTGTCGGGCGTTCCGACCAGTCTCGGAGTGCGTGTTTGCGTACAGGGGTAATACATAGTCTCTGATATAGTCTTCTATAAAGGTCAACGCTCGACCAGATGCGGTGTAGTCACAATATACCTCTGCAATAAACAATGGACTTAGTCTCGGAGTGTGTGTTTCCTTACAGGGGTAATACATAGTCTCTGATATAGTCTTCTATAAAGGTCAACGCTCGGCCGGATGCGATTTAGTCACAATATACATCTACAATAAACAGTGGACTCGCTATAAATCGTATTCCAAAGCGACCCATTTCACTCGAGTGATCGCTGGATTTTTGTTGAATCCATTAAAGAAATGTCAGCTTCTTAATTCATTTAACTTGAGTATATATTATGCAACGCAGGCCAGATTCTTAATTCATTTATACTTGAGTATCTTTTATGCAAAGCAAGCCAGATTCTTAATTCATTTATACTTGAGTATCTATTATGCAACGCAAGCCAGATTCTTAATTTATTTAACTTGAGTATCTATTATGCAACGCAAGCCAGATTCGTAATTCATTTATACTTGAGTATCTTTTATGCAAAGCAAGCCAGATTCTTAATTCATTTATACTTGAGTATCTTTTATGCAGAGCAACCCAGTCATAAAATCATATCAATTAAAAAGCCCAGCATCAGTTGCGAATGTTCGTAACTGTTGTTACGCGGTCTTTTCGAAGAAAGATCCGTTCCAGAAAATGGTTTGAGTTAAACGATATATTCGAAGTTTCCCGTATGCGTGATAACGCGAGTCCATGTTAAATATATATAGCTGACGTGAAACGTAAATTTACATGTTATCCTTAATTCTTGGTCCTATATAGTGGTATATATATAAATTATATATGAACGTACCTCTCTTTAGTCCAAACGGTCCGTCGATGATCAGGTTATGCCCTATTACATTGTCCTGTATGTACTTTAGTATCGGGTAGTCGTCGAAGCGAATTTTGCCATCACACTAAACAAATATTTATATGGTGGCATGGTCAGCTCATGTACATACATGTAATTGATGTCATATACGATCTAATGCTTTATCGCTTTCTCTTATTTCTTACAAGATAAGAAATAAAGAGATATTAAAAGGTCAAAATTTTACTTTTCAGCACAGTAAAAATAAAACGCACCATTTAATATTCCGTAAAATATGATATTTGTTTGAAGAAAACCTTCTCACTGCATCTAAATGACCAAGTCAACAATAATTCTTAAAATAAGATAAGCAGCAATTAGTTATAATAGTATTCGTTATTATACAATTCTGTATTCAGTCATTGAATTACTTCTAAATGCTAGATAAGATAGTCTTGCAAATAGCATTATGATAATCACTCTTTACCAGAAGCAAATGAATTATGACATCTCTGCAGCAGATGACATTTGAAATCAATTTCAAAAGGAGCAATAACTCATGACGAGCAATTTCTCATTTTACGACAAAGTGTTCAATTAGTATAAAGTAAACATTTATAGAATTTTTCATATTATTGCCTAAATATTTTTAATGTCGTCTGCTGCAGACTTTTGTTTTATGGGGAAGGGTTAAGCACTATTTTCTTTATACCCTCCAAACGTCTATGTTGGTATGGCATCGCTCAATAGTGAACAGTGAATGCATGAATTTATTTTTACCATTCCAACAAACAAAACATCCGCAGCACACGGCTTTAAAAACATAAAGGTAACAATACCTACAAGGGATAGTATCATTTTTATAACAAATGCGTTGACACCATTGTGCCAAAACGAAAAAAAATGCTCATCGAGATTTCTTCTTTAATCACTGTTAATTAAAAACTCGTCTGCTGCAGATAAGTGTTCGTATTTAAAAGGGTTTAGTTGAACAAACCGAGTTCTGTGACTGTAATTCCTCCCGCGGTATTGGTAGGTGTAAGTCACGTGTATGGTGTAAGTCACGCGTATGCATCATCTGAAAGAGACAGTCGAGTGAAAGAATTCAGGCTAGCAAGAACATTCGAGAAGGATCGTGCGAACCGGAATATTGTAGCTTATGAGAACTGTGAAGTTTTAAACTATGTACTATATAACCAGATCGCTTTGGTTTGGTGTTTTACGCCGCTTTCAACAATATTTCAGTAACATAACGGAGTTTTCGTGATAAATAACCAATACTGCAGGTAAGCCTAACGTGAAACCAGCAAATCAGTTTTAATACTATCCCCGCAACCCTGAGCGTCAAGGAAGGAAGCCACTACTACATTTTATGGTATAACCAAACCGGGAATCAAACCCTGTTTTCAAGCTATCGATTGATATTTGATTGATTTTGTGTTTAACGCCGTTTTCAACAATTTCTCAGTCATATTACGATGGCCAGTTCATGTATTTCTTGGCTTTCTCACACCAGTACTCCAGACAAAATACTTTCTCAAGCAACTGGCTGCTTTTCCACATAGACTGCTAGCCCATTGGTGGAAGACGAATGACGCTTGTGTCACAGTGACTTTTGTCAAATGTCGGAAAGAATGTTAGCCGACCTGGGGTTCGAACTCACAACCACTAGACTGACAGCCCGCCTCGCAACCGACTGAGCTACCTAACAACTACAACACGAGCCGGTACTATATTGTCTGCATGAACTAACTCCGGCATGGAACAACAGAGCTATCTTTAGCGGTAAGGTACCATGCTGTACTGTGTCGCCTCATGTAAGCCTGCACAGTCTCACCACCAGAGTGTTCCCTGTTCTCCTATATGATTATATACAGACTTACATGCATATTTGTATCACAACAACTCATAATAGTTTAACATTACCTACCTTTGGCCCTTAGTATTAATTGGCATAGTTGTTCCGTTTGAAAACTGTAACCTAACCCAAAAATGAAGGAGCAGTCTCTTTCAACCCAAAACAAATAGAAAAGATATTCAAAACTAACCTCTTCATCTTTTTCGTTCAAGTCTTGTTCCTGTTTTTCACTTTCTGACTCGTCTTCAACTGCATGCCTTTTCGAATCTGTTGAAAATTTCTTCTTATTCCGAGTAGAAGGTTTCCTCACCTTGACATCTTTGTATCCACCTCCGACCCTCTTTCTTGTTATGACATACTCTTCTTCACTTTCGGACATGATTTTGTCTTTGTCGATTTATGTTACAATGAAATCTTTCTGAAATGTATGATATGTAGTTAAAAATTACTCCTTCACTAGTTTACGTAATTTTGTCTGTGTTAATTCATGTCACAACGAAATGTTCCTGAAATGTGTTGTATGTCTGACTTGAACTTAAAAGAAGATCTATGAAGGAATGCAAGAATTCAAATAGGTAATAGTTTAAACGTATAAATTTAACATCAAGTTTCAACTGGTATTAATCACACTCGATGTTTGAATGTAGCTTGAAAGACATATTTTATATGTTAATTCAAGACGTTAATATGAATAAGATACTAGAGCTATATTACTAGATACTAGAATGTGATGAATACTCCCTACATCGCTTCGTCACAGGACAGGATTGGCAAAACAGATGATTTGGGAAGGGGGGATGAAAACTTTAAGGCTAAATTTACAAACAAAATCGATCACTGCAGGCATCCATACCTCTTACTTCTACCAATATTAAAGTGACTTTGGTTGAAAAGGTAAGCTTGCTATCTAGAAATTGTTATTGAATTGCATCGAATGATTGATGAGAAATGGTGGAACACAAAGTTAATGTTGGTATTAAACACTATGTATAAACATCAAGGGGCATTAACTATGTCAAAAAACCTCCAACAGTAATGCCATCATACATTGCACGTTACCTCTTGGTATAGAAGCTCTATGTAACATTTCATTGAATTCCACCTAGAGATTTGAGAAATAGTACACACTAGAGTGTGTGTATATAACACTATGCAAAATGACTAGAAAGCCGACTAGAAAGCAATACCTCAGTCAAAAAACATTCAACTGGAAAACCATCAGGCAATGCACATCTCCCTTGATACAATTTCGTTGGATTCCACTCGTGATTGTTGAGAAATAATGCGTAGCCGAATGTTGGTAACAAACAATATCTAATAACCAGGGGGGCCATAACTCTGTCAAAAAACATCCAACTGGAATACCATCAGTCAACGCGCATCTCTTCTTAGTATAGAAGCTTCCTATATATTGTTTACTGAATTCCTTTAAGTGATTGCTGAGAAACAGTTCTCACACGAAAGGTTGTATATAACACCATATTTAGTAATATAGGGGCCATAACTATGTATAAAACATCCAACCGGAAAGCCGTCAGTCACTGCACATCTCCACTTGGTTAAGAAGCTTGTGATAAAATTTCGCCCAGTGATTGCTGAGGACAAGTGCTGTTACGAATGTTGGTATAAAACACGTATGTACAGTAATCAAGGGGCAATACTGCCTTAAAGCTCTGGTGAGAAAATGTATATGCCCTGGCTCTGTAGTGTTCAGAGCGTCCACATTGGGAACGGGGGAACAGGGTTCTACACGCGGTCAAATTATCTTAAAGATATAAAAATGGTATCAATTACTTCCCTCCTTGGCGCTCATGTTTAGTTAGCGGGGATATCATCCCGACTGATGCAGTTGTGTCAGGATAGATTATATAGGTATTACTGTTCTTTTTAAAAGGAGTCGCCGTGATATAATTGAAAAACTGTTGAAAGCGGCGTAAAATACCATTCAAAGAAACACACAGGCGTATTTGAGTTCTCATTGTACGCTGATGCCACACAAGCCAGAATCGTTAAAGGCAGCTCATAGCTAATACGTATATGCATACCACGTCTTCCACGCAACGAATGGTTCAACATAATACACATGTAATAGTATATGTGGAAAAGCAACCATTTGCTTGGAAAGAACATTGAGTTGTGCACTGGTCCAAGTAAGCCATAAAACACGTGGGTACGTGAATGTATCGAAGTGATAACGTTGAAACAGTGTATAAGGCAAGGTCCCACTGAATCATCTATATTCATAAAACTAAACGAAAAAGAATACAGTCGTTTGTACCGATAAATCGTACTTTAAGTGTCTTTGGGACAAAATAAACACAATTAAAGGTAACATAACGTTTACTTAACGTTGAAATAACAGATAAAAGTCTCAAAATTAAGCTTCTAATCCGATACACAAATAAAACCTATGATTCAAAAGACAAGTATTTATTTGGGTTTCATTCGCAAAACATAACCAGACAACACCGTTGTTTTGAAACAGTATACAACTAAACTAAATTTTGTTTTCGACTTGATGGTATTAAACATGAGTAATGAAAACATTGTTTTGTCAGAGGTCAGAGTTACAAAGTACTAATGGGTCATACCTGGCTGTTTTTCATGTGACTTGTGTTGCATCTGTGTGTGAACAGTAGAATGCAAAACAATATGAACATGTACATATGTACTGTGCCATCCGACTTCAATGTTTGGTGTTTAACGCCGCTTGTAATAATTGTTCAGCTATATCACGGCATTTCTTGGGTAAGTTACTAGTACCACTGATCAATTTATCCTGACAACAGCAAGTCAGTCGTAATGCTAACCCTGATCGCCAATGAGGGCAGCTATTCCTATCATATTCAAAGTAATTGGTTTGACCCGCGATCTCTTGCACTCGATGCGGACGCTCTTCCACTACAACACCGAGGAGGTAGTCTCCATGGTTTGCTTGAATGTAGTATAGAACCAAATACCTACACCAACTTAGCAAAGTTTTAAGTTTTACTTTCCTATCATCGATCGAGAAACATGTATCCGATCCCCTCCCCCTTTTCTCTTTAAAGTCCTGCATCCAGGGGTTTCAAAGTAGTATGTGTACTAACATATATTGTTAACATTAGTTGCCAGTTGACACTTGTGCTTCACATTCGTGTGATCCTACTCACGAATCTATTAAATCAATCTTTCTGGATCACATTTATATCTTATTAACCCTATTTTAGCACGCGAAATTATTCAGAAAAAGTCCAGACCTCTTCTTTATTTCTTATGTCTGTCTTCCCCCAAAGGCAACATTAATCAGGAACACAATATAAGAATAAGGCACAACTTCATCTGCCCAATGAAATATTAGTGATCTTACTTTTTTATGTTCAAATTGAACGTAAGTTCTATCATAAATTATTATGAGTTAACATACACGTTCTTAAATTGCGACTCGTTACCCGTTACGCTAACACACATTTTCCCTATGAAAAGAATCTAAAGATCGTTCCCTAAATCCTTAGGCGTTCAAAACTTTTTTGTATACAAATAATGTAAATCTTCATCTGAAATAAAATGTACCTCTAAAATATAGGCAGATAAGATAATTAGTTTACGTTCGTACATTGCAATATATATGTCATTAAATATGGTTGAATTTCCTTCTGCTTCAACTGTGTGTTTTCTGTTTCTGTTTATGTTTATGTTGTTTAAAGTCCTATATTTTTTTGCCTATGAAAATGGCCGACAAAAGAGGTAATCATTGTTATTGTAGAAACAATGAATTCACGAGTTTTAAAAAATAACCTCGGAACTAGCCAAAACTCTCGAGGCGAGTACTGGCCAGGAGAAGACATCGAATGTTTAGTATGAAGCATTTGAATAAATAATGAAAAACTGCGTTATTGAAAGCATTAATATTTGTTTAAGCCATGATAAATCCCAACAATGGTTTTAGCATTAAAAGCATTTATGTATTTTTACTGCAATTAATCTGAACATTTGATAAAAACTAAATATTTATCTTGTTTTTTTAATATTTAGATCTACTAAATTTCAATATTTTCACCCTTAACGTTTATCCCGAATAACCGTTAAGATTTATAAACATAAGTTCACAAATGTATCTTTAAACAGGAGACATTTCTCCAGTCCTCAATGTGGTCTATGTTTTATCATAATTCAAATTCTAAAGGCTGTTCCTTTTTTTTTCGTTAAATGACTTCGAAGCACTATACTCAAAAAGCCTTTATTAGGTTAATACAGTTGATTTAAAAAACAATAATATTTTACCACTATTTGTACGCAACTTCTTGATTACCGATCCAGTTATGATTTGAGTCCGAATGAATCGCGTGGTATTCCTTTATTACAAAATGACCGGTCATATCAAAGACATTAACAAAGCAGTTACACGAAAAAACGTTACTTTGGGTTCTTTGTGGTAACCGATTATCCGTGTCATACCGTGCCACCTTGATGTTGCGCTTCAAATATATCCCTCAGAAACTGTACTTACATCCAAATTTAAATAGATTTTTCATACTGATAAAGCAATAATTAGAAATCTTTCAATGTTTATCTGTTATGCCTCGAAGAAGAGAACAGTTGAAATTAAGTTAGTTTCAAACAATAACAACACATGATGTAATTATTGTTATGTAGTTTATATGTATGTATATGGGCCGGTGGCCTTGTAATACAATACAATTGTGAATTGTGAATTGTTAGAGCGTCTGCCACCAGAGCGGGGTTGATTATCCGTGTCATGCCGTGCCGCCTCAATGGTGATTGCGTAAGAGCGTCTGCCTCCAGAGCGGGATTGATTATCCGTGTCATGCCGTGCCGCCTCAATGGTGATTGCGTAAGAGCGTCTGCCTCCAGAGCGGGATTGATTATCCGTGTCATGCGGTGCCGCCTCAATGGTGAGCGTAAGAGCGTCTGCCTCCAGAGCGGGATTGATTATCCGTGTCATGCCGTGTCGCCTCAATGGTGAGCGTAAGAGCGTCTGCCTCCAGAGCGGGATTGATTATCCGTGTCATGCCGTGCCGCCTCAATGGTGATTGCGTAAGAGCGTCTGCCTCCAGAGCGGGATTGATTATCCGTGTCATGCGGTGCCGCCTCAATGGTGAGCGTAAGAGCGTCTGCCTCCAGAGCGGGATTGAATATCCGTGTCATGCCGTGCCGCCTCAATGGTGATTGCGTAAGAGCGTCTGCCTCCAGAGCGGGATTGATTATCCGTGTCATTCCGTGCCGCCTCAATAGTGATTGAGTAAGAGCGTCTGCCTCCAGAGCGGGATTGATTATCCGTGTCATGCGGTGCCGCCTCAATGGTGAGCGTAAGAGCGTCTGCCTCTAGAGCGAGATTGATTATCCGTGTCATGCCGTGCCGCCTCAATGGTGATTGCGTTAGAGCAACTGCCTCCAGAGCGGGATTGATTATCCGTGTCACGCCGTGCCGCCTCAATGGTGATTGCGTTAGAGCAACTGCCTCCAGAGCGGGATTGATTATCCGTGTCACGCCGTGCCGCCTCAATGGTGACTGCGTCTGCCTCCAGAGCGGGGTTGATTATCCGTGTCATTCCGTGCCGCCTCAATGGTGATTGCGTAAGAGCGTCTGCCTCCAGAGCAGAATTGATTATCCGTGTCATGCCGTGCCGCCTCAATGGTGATTGCGTAAGAGCGTCTGCCTCCAGAGCGGGATTGATTATCCGTGTCATGCCGTGCCGCCTCAATGGTGATTGCGTAAGAGCGTCTGCCTCCAGAGCGGGATTGATTATCCGTGTCATGCCGTCCCGCCTCAATGTGATTGCGTAAGAGCGTCTGCCTCCAGAGCGGGATTACTTATCCGTGTCATGCGGTGCCGCCTCAATGGTGAGCGTAAGAGCGTCTGCCTCCAGAGCGGGATTGATTATCCGTGTCATGCCGTGCCGCCTCAATGGTGATTGCGTTAGAGCAACTGCCTCCAGAGCGGGATTGATTATCCGTGTCACGCCGTGCCGCCTCAATGGTGACTGCGTTAGAGTGTCTGCCTCCAGAGCGGGGTTGATTATCCGTGTCATGCCGTGCCGCCTCAATGGTGATTGTGTTAGAGCGTCTGCCTTTAGAGCGGGGTTGATTATCCGTGTCATGCCGTGCCGCCTCAATGGTGATTGCGTTAGAGCAACTGCCTCCAGAGCGGGATACCATGATTCGAATCCCGGCCGGGCGATACAAACATCTTGAAACATGAGTGTAGTGTCTTCCCTCCTTTATGTTCATAGTTACGACTTGAATTGTACGCTGGTGTCGGAATAAACTCCTTACAAGTACGTGTAACTGCACAGGAAAGACCACGATATAACCGAAATGCAGTTGAAGCAGCGATACAGAAACATTCAAACTACCAACTATATCTGCATTCAGACCAGCAATCACAACCGCTGCCGTACTCGTTTCTTGATAGTGTGCGATGACTGGCTTGCTGTTCATAATATTTATTTAAGCCTAATTGAATTATGAAACTGAAGATACAGCTTAATTGAGGGAACCTCGGAACACGTCGATAATTCAAAAGTAATGTATGGCTCCCTTATCGCGAGGCCACCGTAAATGTATTGACATTACGTAATTGGCTATCTGTCAACCTGTTGGAATACGTCCCCTTTCGTTTCGTTTAAGTGTTCTAAATGTCTGTTACAGATTTATACTGCAAAAGCACACACGGTAAAGTGCAAGTTCAACCTTTAATTTGAACATGTATCTATTCATTTGTTTGATGTACACGATGTTTATACGTTCTATTGGTTTATTCTCGATTGTCCCACATTTTGATTTTTGGGCTAAAAATCGATGTAGGACTATCGGGAAAAAATACAGGTAAGGTGTCGGCTAATCCCTGCCCGGGGCGAAGATATCACTACAGTTCGGTTCATTTAAAATTCCACTATATTGGTAAACATTTTTTATAAAACAGTATGTTACGAATTTATCAGAAAAAAGCTCTTGTTTGGTCCTCTTTTTGATATAACATAGGAATAAGGAAAATATCAAATTATTTAGAAAAACATATTTTTATTCAAATTAGGTAATTGAACTATTGTTTATAATACATACATTCAAATAACAAATAACAAATTAAACACATCATATAATCACATCGTCTGATCTGGGTTTTCACTGTTTTCAATTTTGTTGAATATTTACTCAGTTTATAAATGGTTACATATGTAGACAATATGTTGCTCTGTCCGCATACACAATTGCGCTAATGGACCCATCACGCAGGCGTTCCTTTAGGGATGCTAGTCGCGTGTCAATGTTTTTATATTTCCTTCTCTTGGTTGGTCTTTTACCTCCTGTAGCATACTGAACTACCTTGATACATGAAAATGATTCAACTTCCTGGATAGTTCTAAGGATGGAAAATATGTTCGGATGTGAATGCTGAACAGCTTTCTTCAACATGCTATGCCAGCCTTCTACATTGTTTGTCGTCCTTGGACCATGGGTATTGAAGTGATTCCAAATATGTTTGTCGCTCTCAATCCAGTTCTCAGTTACATAGTCTGTGAATGTTTCAACTGCTGCAGGAAGCTCTAAAGTAGCAATGTCAGTGAGTGCTTCGAACCACACGTCTTCAACTGAGTTGAGACTTACATCCTTCAAAAGTATTGATTCTTTTTACCAATTCAACAGATTGTTCATTCCAATCCCGATTTCTGAGAGCTGATACCTCTTCTTTGTAAATTGTTGGAATAGGCGTTGTTTCTTTTCGACACCGTTTTCGAATCTTCTGCATCACATTGTCTGTTTCTATATGGAAATTGTCAGGCTCGTGGATATGGTTAGCGTTATGTCTGACGAGAATACCTTCTCTGGTTGTTACTCGTGATGGACAGGCACGGTTAGAACAAGTCCAGTACACCCTCTCTTCCCGTCGGCTCTTGATAACAAATTTGTGGCCATCAATAACCAGACTCATTCCGCCGCGCTGGTTCTTCACAAAATCTAGTCTTACTTGGGCGTTAGCCATGTTTTCAGTATGATGTAAAAACAATAATGATACTTTTCCCCAAAATTTTCAATTCAAGAAATGCATCAACAGTTTGTTCATTTATAATTAAGAGCATATAATTATATAATTTTCTTTAATTTAATTGAATGTTTGTGCAAACAGTTCAGAAAGAAATGAAACAAAGGTGAAATTAATAAAGATCAAATATGAATTATAAGTGTGTTTTTTTGCAAACAAATGAAATTAATAAAGATCAAATATGAATTATAAGTGTGTTTTTTTGCAAACAAATGAAATTAATAAAGATCAAATAGTAAAGAAACCGCAATGAAACAAAGCAGAAAATACTGTGAAATTTACTATGTTTGTAGTGGAATAGGCATAAACTTAATTGAATGTTTGTGCAAACAGTAAACCGCAAATTTACTATGTTTGTAGTGGAATAGGCATAATAACAGGACTGTATTCTCACCTTTCCCTTACCTCTCTTTACCGCTCGTTATCCCACCGCATTAAGGGTAAATAGTAAAATCAAAATGTGGGACAATCGAGAAGACACCGTTCTATTTATGTTATTTTCTGTTAGAAAATTCATGAAAATATCCTACTGCTTGGAGGAAGTAAATAAATAAATAATGCATAAATTAACACAAAGGTCAGGACCGGGTCAATATTGTAAAGCGGTACCAAAAGTTGCGACGGCAACACATATTAATACATTTGCAAACGGAAAATTGCTTTTTTTTCTGATTTATTTCAAAATGTAAAGCATTTACAACTTAAGCGTTTATAAAGTAGGAGTAAACTTTAAGGAAAATAATAGGAAATATAGCTTTAATATATAATTGAAAACATTACAAGAAAAGAATATACTACTCACAGGACAATATCTCCTTTCCAAAAAATGTTAAAATTTGCCCTTTTTATAACCATCTTTTAATATGTTTGTATCAAAACAAAACATATAATACTCTTCGAAAAAAAACTTAACTTCAATATGATTGGGTCTTAGAAATAAACCAAAAAGAAACAACCACTCACCAAGATGGAGTTTTTGATATGTACGAAAGTTATTTAATGAAAATGAAAGTTGACTGACAGACAACGGAGCAATTGGTTCCTATTTTGCATCCTGTCAAGACATGTGAAAATAAAACAAAGAACGATAATTGACGCCACAGAAGTGAACGTTTTCTAGAACATTGTACAAAGAGAAGACATAGCATAAGTTGCTAACAGTAGTGTTGATGCTGTATCCATATCATCTGTATACTGTTTGTTTATTATTAACATCAGGTATTTTTTAATGTGTACATGTCTAAGGCAAAATAACCGCCATGTCTTCTGTAAAACAGTTTAATCAATGTAGCTCAAGATTTGTAACGAAACTTACGTTACGTACCAGAGATGATGTAACTGTAATTTAATTGCTTCATTTGAGTGAAGTCTCATTTCGATAACAATTCATAACCAATGAGCCGCGTCTACTATAAATATCTTAAAGCCCCTCCGGTTTGACATATACATACGCATTGTTGTAAAGCTATAGAGGCTGCAATTCTAGTCTTTAATTAAGGTATGTTTTCCTTTCCGGTTTCACATCACATAACGTTACAATGTCGTAAAGCAAAAGAGTTTGCACTTTCTAGACTTCCCATCTGCAACAAATCTGCATCAGACGACTTTAGAAACACATTAGACACAAATTGGGAAAATCTCTCGAAACGAAAGTATAATAATAGAATAAAGTTGAAAACATTGTGGCAAATGGAGAATTGGTCATTATGAGCAATTTCACATTTTGCCAAAATGTTTACAATAGTCGTCTGCTGCAGATGCGTCAGCAAGTGGGAAAGGGTTTATTAATGTCTCATTGCCTCTCCGGTTTCACATAAAAAAACGTTACATTGTCGTAAGGCTAGAGGGGCTAGACTTCAAGTAGTTGTCAAGCGGTGCATTTATATGAATATAACATACAGGCGACAACGGAAAGCTCGGATGAAACTATGCAGTTGCTCACCTCATTTGTTTCTGTACGAACACGAGGCTGCACTGAATTCATCTTGAACGGATATTGGACCTTAATGGGGGGTTACTGCAAAATAACTGTTTATTTATACTAATCCCTACGACGTTAAAAAAATCAAAACGTTCACTATTTACAAGGTAAATATTTATCAGATTGAGAGTTAATCCTATGGAGTTATCGTTTAAACATCGAGAATTCACAATATTATTTTAAGAAACAATGAGAAAGAAAAATATCATTTCCTTGAGCGGATAAAGAAAGGAATAAACTCTTCGTGAGGTAATTCCGCGGTTTTATTTGTTTATAAAATATAAAAATATTTGATAAAAGTCACCCGCGTCTTCTGACGCCTCTGCAGCAGACGGCTTTTTGAAATCATAGTGACAAAAGAAGAAATTGCTCAAAACGAGCAATTTCTCCTTTTGCAACAATGTTTTCCACTTTTAGTCATAGGTTATCCATTCAATTATAGAGATTTTCTACCTTTTGACAACATATGTTCAAAGTCGTCTGCTGCAGATTTGTCATATGAGGGAAAGGGTTAAATAAAAAGGATCATTCATGAGTTTTAGAAATGTGTGTGTGTGTGTGTGTGTGGGGGGGGGGGGGGGGGGGGGGGGGCATTTGTTTTTGATTAACTGGACTACTTTATAGTTTCACACCGACACTAGAGTTGTTAATGCAAACTTTGGTTGATTTATTGTTAATGATTTCGTCCGTCATGGGAGTAAAATAAACTGTCCAGCCTAAATCAATATTCAGAGTTTATTCCAATAGTAAATCAATTATACATAGTTTGCTAATTAATGAGGCTAAGTATTTCTCACTCCATACAGCTTAAACATAATGAATGAATTCCAAACATTTGGATATAACGTCGCACACACACAATTAATATCGTATATTACAATCATAAAAATAAATTATATTTAAATTATGATGACCATAATTAAAAGCCGCAGTTGACAAAGTTTCTCTCTCATTTGGTCTGAATTGTGTTTAATGCCGTTTTCCAGAGTTTTCCGGTTAATTAAACGGCAATTCCTGTTAAAAGTACCAGTTCTACCGGTGTCATTTATCCCGACAACTGATGCTATCCCAGCAACTACGAGGCAGCATTACTTCATTGATTACGGTCAGGGATGCGGACAGAGCACAACGACTGAAACATCAGTGTCAAGATTTTCCCTTTCTGTAAACTAATTGCTTTAATCCCTATTCAACTGTATTCATGGTACATGTATTTGTATAACACTTTATTTGTAACTTTATAATTCTAAAATATGTCTTTGTTCATTTATGAAGTAGTCTTTTTCTTAGAATAAATGGGAAGCGAACAGTATTGGGCTGGACTGCCCGGGCTCAGCTTGATCTACATTGTTCGTAAATGGTGTTTAAATTCGCATAGTTACGGATAATGGTTAATTACACATTCAACACAACTTTGAAAACCTATATTTTATAATATTGAATTGACAGTATAACTATTGCATAAAGTAAAGCAATTTCTCCTTTTGTCACAGTGTTTCCAAAAGTCGTCTGCTACAGAGACGCCTATTAATTCAATTGAAAGCCCAATTTCATAGAGGAACAATGTGCTTAAAAGACGTCCTGTGTTTTTACCGTCTCCCTTAGTGGTTTTGCATGTAGATAAGCTTCGAATTTCATATTCATATTTGATAAATTCATATTTTAGGTTTAAATTTTAAACTTATTTGATTTTTCATCGATTGCGAAAACAAGCTTTAAGCCTATATTAATCACGCTCGATGTCTGCTTCCTGGAAACTTAACCAGTACTCGCGCCGTTTGTGTGGTAAAATCCCAAAGGCAGAACCCGCTCATCAATTCATATTTGACCCCGAAACTCTATGGCATCGGTGCTCAATCAGGTAATAAGAGAAAAAATTGGAAAATTACCAGTTTAATTCATTTTTAGCTCGTCTGTTTTGGCGAAGAAAAAAAGTAGGGGTATTGTGACACCCTTGGCGTCGTCGTCTGCTGCGTCGTCACACAACTTTAACCTTACCTCGTAACTCAAGAACCGTTCAATATTTTCAAATGAAACTTGGTAAACAAGTTCCTAAGACAATTTGCATTTCCATACCAGGTTACATAACTCTGATTTTAAAAGTAATTCAGAAATGACCATTTTTCAACTTAGAAAAAAGCAGACGAGCGTTGGTGCTTTTGTCTAGATCTCTGCTGACTCTTCTTTTAAATATAGGCAGATAATGAAATATATGGACGGACGGACGATTGATCTCTTATTCTTGGTGCATGTTTGCTTCGTTCAAATTCAAATGTAATACATTAATAACACAAAGGAGTACGTTAGTAGGTTTTTCCTAATTGCCTCCAGATATGGGGTGTACCATACTTATACAACATACAAAGAACATGGACTATTATGCAACAATAACGGAACATGAAACAAAAACACAGTATATCATATCATAGCATGTATACATCCATACATATACAAGATACATGGAACGTATAATCTTTACTCAACAATGACAAACTATGAAGAAGAAAAACACAGTCTCTCATATCATAACATATATACACCCATACAAGGAATGCTATTATATAACAATTACGAAACATGAAAAAACAGAGTATCTCATATTATAACATATATACACCAATACATAAACATCCTACAAGGAACGTAAACAATTATTCAACAATGACGAAACATGAAACAAAAACACAGTAATTCATATCATAAAAATATATACACCCATACATAAACAACATACAAGGAATATATAATATCATATAACTAATTGCAAAACATGAGACAAAACACATTATCTCATATCATAACATACATGTATATACACCAATACATATACATCATACGAGAAATGTACACTATTATTCAACAATTGCGAAATATGAAACAAAAACACAGTATCTCTTATCATGTCATAGCATGCATACACCAATACAAATACAACATACAAGGAACACAGACTATTACACAACACTGACGAAACATGAAACAAAAACACAGTATCTCATATCATAAAATATATACACCCATACATATACAACAACATGGAACGTATACTTTTAATCAACAATGACAACATATGAAGAAACGAAACCAGTCTCTCATATCATAACAATTACGAAACATGGAAAAAGACCAGTCTCTCATATCATAATTTATAAATACATATACAAGGAACGTAGGCAATTACACAACAATGACGAAATATGAAAAAAAAACACGGTATCTCAGTTCATTACATATATACACCCATACATTTACAACATACAAGAAACATATACTATTATATAACAAGAATTACGCGTAATTAAATGTCTGGCTGTCCCCTGCTTTGACTATGAATGCAAGTGTAAAAGACAAAAAGTAAAATAACAAAACTTTAATATTGAGCTAAACACAATTGTTTTTAAACACAAAATTAAAAAAAAAAAAAATACAAAGTTCAAAAATACCAAGAAATTCAAATACAAAACAAAATACAAACGTTTTACCCCGAAACCTGTTTGATATGTTGAAGTACTTTATTTATGGAATGTGTGTTCACAATTTGAAATTAATCCAACAAAATATGCAGAAGCTATGTCCAATTCTCAAAATCCACCAAAAATCAAGTGTTTTACCCCCCAAAAGGTCACACTCAGCATCCTCAACATGCAATGTGCAGCAGGGTATCAGATGTAACTATATTCCAAATATGAAAGCCCTAGGACCAGTACTTATTGAGAAAAATCAAAAAAAATCGAAACTTCAACGTTGAGCTGAACGCAAAATTGAAAAATACAAAAAATGAAAAAGAAAAAAACCCAAATGTTTGACTCAAAAACCCGTTTGATATGTTGAAGTACTTCATTTATGAAGTATGTGTGCAAAATTTGAAAATCAATTTAACAAAAAATGAGGAAGCTATGACCAAATCTCAAAGTCAACCCAAAACCACCAAAATCATGTTTTTTACCCCAAAAAAGGTCACACTCAGCATGCAATGTCCAGCCGGATATTAGATGTAACTATATTTCAAATATGAAAGCCCTAGGACCAGTACTTATTGAGAAAAATCAAAAAAATCGAAACTTTAACGTTGAGCTAAACGCAAAATTGAAAAACACAAGAAATGAAAAAGAAAAAAATCCTAATGTTTGACCCAAAAACCCGTTTGATATGTTGAAGTACTTCATTTATGAAATATGTGTGCAAAATTTGAAATCAATTTAACAAAAAATGAGGAAGCTTTGACCAAATCTCAAAGTCAACCAAAAACCACAAAAATCATTTTTTATACCCCAAAAAGTAGGTCACACTCAGTATATTTAGCATACAATGTGAAGAAGAGTATTAGATGTAACTATATTCGAAAAATGAAAGCTCTAGTACCAGTACTTATTCAGAAAAGTTAAAAAAACGTAACTTTAACGTTGAGCTAAACGCAAATGTTTGACGCCGTCGCCAGAAAAGCAACACCTTAGTCTCGCTTTCGCAACTTCGTCGCAGAGAGACAAAAATTGCAAAATATGAAACAAAAACACCGTATCTCATATCATTACATACATGTATATACACCAATACATATACATCATACAAGAAACGTAGACTAGTATTCAACAATTGTAAAATATGACACAAAACACACGGAATCTATTATCATGTCATAACATGTATACACCAATACATAAACAACAAACAAGGAACACAGACTAATACACAATAATGACGAAACATGAAACAAAAACACAGTATCTCATATCATATCAAACATATACAACCATACATGCATGCACATATACCCTCAGGTGCAAAGTTTGGATGTACATGTTACACGAGCTGCTTTGTGTTAAATCCGTACATGGTAAACCTTTTCGAGGAATAATTCAACCTAGGATATGATATCATTCATTGGTTTGGAGATTCTGGATTGGGTATATGCAGTGTGTGTATACCACGTGACTTTTGACGTCATATTTGCATAAGAATGTAAAAACAATGGTAACTTTTTTATTTCTTCATCCTTTCTAATGAACATGACACACAGTCTACGCCGCTTACAATGTCCTACCTCCGGTTTTTTACAGGAGTTTGATTGGTTGTCTAGTTTTTTCAAACACTTCGACGAACCTGTTCTCAAAATCCTGTTTTGATAATGCTCCGGCTTTCGGCGATATTAATTAATTTTGAGAAAAGCTAATCAAACTCCGTTGAAAACCCGAAGGTAGGGCTCTCTTAGCGGCGTAGACTGCGCCATGTTTCATCAAAAATGATAAAGAAATAAAAAAGTTACCTTTGTTTTTACATCTAAACCGAAGTAAAATATTTCTGTCCGCCGTAGCATTTGTGACGCTAAAGTCACGTGGTATACACACACTGATATGTAATTATAAAGTAAAAGAAATACTAATGTATAATCAAAGTAAAAACGTACATGTAGTTATATCTAAACAAAGTAAACAAGTATGCACATGTACAACGGGCATTTGTCTGTATCATTTGCTTTGAACATATAAACAAGCACATATATACGTACATGCACCAGGTAAAAATACAGTTTCATCTGATATTCAAATTGCAATTTAGACAATGACATGAACACCAGGGGCCCGTTTTATTAACGGACTTACGCTTACGTAACTCAAGAATTTTCGTAAGTTTGTGCGTACGCAAATATTTTGTTTGTAACTGCGTTTTACTAAGATTTTATTACGTAACTTTCGCGAAAATATTTGCGTAGATTTACCTCGATGTAAGCTGTTTTGAATGAGTGCTGAAATATCCCATGCATGGTTAACTTTCACTGACAAAGACGATTTAAGATGCCTTTGGAATATTAACTTTTGTCAACGAATTTCACATAAATAAATATAGTATTCTCTCTACCAGTCTGTACAAACTATATATTAATAATCTTCTAGTGGACCTCGAGCAACATTCTCTAGGAAAACGGATCGGTATACATACGTGGGTTGCCAGACTGTTGCCGATGACGTTCTACTAATGTCAGAACACCCCCAGCGAATTTCAGTCTATGCTAAATATAGCCTACGCGTATTCTGAGGAACATAGATATATTATTCACCCAAATAAAAGCATCGCTATCACAAGATTACCCAGAACTCAGACAAAATCCCTATCTACAAACTGGTTCCTAGGAACCTCCGATCTACCGGTCGAGTCAACAGCAGCACATCTAGGATTAGTTTGCTCTGCAAAAAACGAAAACAACATAAACATTGAGCAGAGAATAAGTGTCGCTCGTAGAACTCTCTACTCCCTGATGAAGTCTGGGGTCCATGGTTCCAACGGCCTGAATCCAACTACAAGCTACCGTATCTACCAAATGTATGTCCTCCCAAGGCTCTTATATAGTACAGAAGTGTTACCCCTTAAACAATATCAATTATCAAAGCTCAGCAAATTCCATACAGACACTTTACGGAATATCCAGTCTTTGCCACTGAGAACATCCCGTTCTGCAGTTCTTCTACTAATAGGTGCAGCTCCGTTAGATGCTGAAATACACAAAAGGCAGCTCTCATTGATATATGCAGCCAGAAAAGGAAATAACTGTACTTCGTGAAGTAGCTAGTAGGCAAACCCTGTTCAAAGACTATATACCAGACAGTTTCTTCGCAACAGTTTCGCAAACGTTAAAACATTACCGCCTCCCTTCTGTGAATAAACTAACTCAATCAAATATCTCACGATCTGAATGGAAATTAATGACAAACAAGAGGGCCATGATGGCCCTATATCGCTCACCTGATTTAATATAAGGAAAACAAGCAACCCCCTGATGGCCATGTATTTCAACGGATCGGATTTATTTGATCAACCTTGGTAGAAGGTCACCCAAGGAGCATTTGTGCCACTTTTTTTTTAAATCAGGCAGGTGCTTTTGGACAAGACGTTTCTTAAAGATTTTACAATGCACATATAAGGAAAACAAGCCCCGCCCGTTGCGGCCATATTTTTCAACGGATCGGAAATAATTAAACAATCTTCATAGAGGGTGCCCTTAGTAACATAAATTTTGTGCATAATAATTTTTAAATCGGGCCAGCACTTTTGGACAAGAAGTTTTTTTAAGATTTGGCAATTTCCCCATTTTCTAATGCCGCAGCAACCAAAGTTCTACTTGGAATTAAATTCTTTGAACATCATTGAAAGGGGACCACCTTAGGACCATTTCTGTGAAGTTATTTTGAAATCTGGCCAGTCCTTTTGGACAAGAAGATTTTTAAAGTTTTAACAATGCACATATAAAAAAAAACAAGCCCCAACCACTTGCGGCCATGTTTTTCAACGGATCGGAAATATTTGAACAAGCTTGGTAGGGGGTGCCCCAAGGTACATTTGTGCAAAATAATTTTTAAATCGGACCAACACTTATGAACAATTAGATTTTTTAAGATTTGGCAATTTTCCCCTTTTCTGATGCTGCAGCAACCAAAGTTCTACTTGGAATGAAATTCTTCGAACAACTTTGAAAGGCGACCACCTAAGGACCATTTCTGTGAAATTATTTTGAAATCTGGCCAGTACTTTTGAACTGTTAGAACAAGAAGATTTTTTAAAGTTTTAACAATGCACATATAAGGAAAACAAGCACCGCCCCCTTGCGGCCATGTTTTTCAACGGATCGGAAATATTTGAACAATCTTGGTAGAAGGTGCCCTAAGGAACATTTGTGCAAAATAATTTTCAAATCGGGCCAGCACATTTGGACAAGAAGATTTTTTAAGATTTGGCAATTTTCCCCTTTTCTGATGCCGCAACAGCCAAAGTTCTACTTTGAATTAAATTCTTTGAACAACTTTGAAAGGGGACCACCTAAGGACCATTCCTGTGAAGTTATTTTGAAATCTGTCCATTGGTTTAGTAGAAGAAGTCATTTGTAGGAAATTGTTAACAGACGGACGGACAGACGACGACGACGGACGCCGGACATTCAGTGATCACAAAAGCTCACCTTGCACTTCGTGCATAGGTGAGCTAAAAAGGCAGTAGACAACCACTGGTCAAATGAACTCCGTATGGGCATAGAACAAAGGTCAACTATCAAAAATTGTAACACTGATATACTGCGTATTGGCAGAGTGCACCCGATATGGGACAGCGTGAAACCTAACACTTCTGACGTGAAAAGGGGAATAATTAAAGCAAGAATACTGACAGGAACCTACATGCTTCAAACAACCAAAGTAAAATTCAACAAATACGAAATCGATCCAAAATGCCCGATGTGCGGACTGGAGGATGAAGACCTGAGTCACATGCTAATTAGATGTCCTGCACTCGATGCTGCGAGACGTGAGCCAATCGGTTGGATGAGGAACTGTATACAACGTTATCGTGGAAATGATGTATGGGTTACACTTGCCAACTACTTACTTCCCTTATCATCGACTGTGGGGTCCTCGTACCAAGCGGTATCCTGCCTCACAACCCTGTTGTGACGCGGAACATAGAGACATACTCGAGGCTACTGTGCTACCGATTACACGTCAAGCGTCTGTATACTCTCCAAAATGACTAAACTCCGCAAAAACTATAATTAAAACTCTGGCCGTCCGCAACCAGTAGAATTGTGTTAATCTTACGGGAAAACCCGGTGCACTACTTACTGGTTGAAGTTGTTTTACATGTCGTGTAGTGAAGTCGTGTTTTACATGTGTGGGACACAATATATTGTTTTATATTGCAGCTATATCATTTTATATGTGCTATAACTTGTTTTAACATATCTGTAGGACCTTATTATCACACTAGTGTACAATAGGAGCATACACCGTATACATACTCGTCAACAAACTAAAAACAAAAACTTAACGCTTACGGGGAGACCCGGTGCACCACTTACTGGTGGGATTTACGGAAAAGAAGAAGAAGAAGTTGGAAGAACGCTTGCGTAAGTTTATTTTAATCAGCGTAAATATGGCCGACCAAATACAAGTCGGACGTCGCCAACCTCGCAATTTCCGCGATAGGACCGATTTATTGAACAACCTAAGTGACAAGGCAGCAGATAACAGATTTGCATGCGCTCATAGAGGAGGATATTGAACCTAAAACAACACGAAGTCATGCCATTCCAGCGATGACAAAGGTAAAAATAATGTGTGAAGTGTTTCAAGCTCTCGTCTTTCCTATTACCCGTTTCCGTTTGTAAAGCCGGAGAAAAAAACACTTTTACGATAGTCTCTCTTAATTAGACCTTCAACTTGGATATAAAATGTCGGATAATGCGACGATAGAAACATTGTGTTAAACAGCTTAATCCTATGATTTAATTTTAGTTCATCGAGTGGCTGGAATAGAAAGAACTGTCTGTGATTTGCACTGGGTGACATTTCCCCTATATGCAACTTTTAATAAACAAACCGACGTACTTGCTGTGTACTGCCACTTTGTTTTGTCATGCGAGCGGAATTATTTTAACGAGAACCAAGGAGGCATACTGCTAGTCCTTCAAAAAAAAGACATCGGTATGGTCATTTTTCATTTTGTTATTTTCCTGCATACGGATACCCGACCAATAATGACAGATGATAACACGAGAAACCGAAAGTCTGAATTATTTGGACTAGCATACTGCAAGGGTGTGCCTGGCGTATTCCACCGTCTGACCAAAAAACGAAACCCTGTAGATATACTATTGTTCATTGAATGGAAAATTGTTTAAAAATAGTTTGTGTACAAATTTAGATATCAACATTGTGACATCAATTTTATTACTATAAATATAACAGTGTCACATCAAATATGTATAGGAAACTCTGATAAACCTGTAATAAGACTACATACATGTTTCAAATAACTAACTACAATTAAGCATACTAGTAACTATGATAATACATTATATTGTTTGTTTCTTTTGTGTTAGCTCCTCATTACACTGCAGTTTTTGGCAAAAGGAGAGTTTTATAGTGAGGGAGGACTTGTCCATGGTGTGTCGAAAAGCTCTGTATGTGTATCTGTCTGGCATGTAAGTAACGTTTCATTTGCAGTGACTAGGAACAACTTTTGCAAAGAAATCCCATAGAATGATTTCAATATGTCAATATCATGAATATGGCATTTTAAAATGTGAAAGTCCCAATACCAGTAATATCTGGGTATCACTAAACGGAGTCTGGTAGAATCCGGTAGAGTCTGAAGGTCATATATCCCATGATATCAATGTTTTGTTGATTTAATATTTGTTAACATGTTATGTATCGGTAACTATTTAACCCTTTCCCACCTGAAAAGCATTTTGATCAATAGCAACAGACAACTTTTGAAAACATTATGAACAAAGGTGAAATTGTCATGAGAGCAAATCAAATTAAATACCTTTAAAAATAAGATCAACAAACATTAGATTAATCACCCTTCCAAATTTAACCCACGCTGCCACTTGTCACAAATACAAGTAAATACACAAGAGATGGACCATTAGAGGCTATAAGCTTTCCAGCGGTCTCGGAACCTTAAGTAACCGTAATTAATGAGCAATTTCTCCTTTTGACACAATGTTTTCAATTTCATTTAATAGTACACACAGCTATTATATATGGAGATTTTTCAGTTTTTGTTTAATATGTTCAAGGTTGTCTGCTGCAGATTTGTTGTATGTGGGAAAGGTTTAAACTAGCCTTTTGGATTTAATTTATGTATAACCACTTCACTACATAGATGAAAAATTAGAAGCTCCCTATAAATGATTTGATTGATTGATTGGGGTTTAACGCCGTTTTTAACCATTTCTCAGTTATATCACGGCGGCCAGTTCACCTACTCATGCATTTCCTGGTTTTCTCACACCAGAACTCCACACAAGAAACTGCCCAAGCAACTGGCTGCTTTTCCACATAGACTTAGCCGCTTGGTGGAAGACGAATGACGAATGTCGCATTGACTTTTAACACTTAATGAGATAGACCATGAGGACAAGGTACACATTGGTATTTCTGAACATTGTTGAATCTGCAGACGTTGGTATTACTATTAACACCTATCAGGTGGTAATTATAAAACCCTGTTTATGATAACATAAGACAGTCTGTTTAATTATGTATTTTATTGATGATAAATATTTAAGAATGTGAAAAATACTTAAAATGCATATAAACACAAAATTAAATAATTGCCATTTTATTGGATTCTATTAGATTCAAAGAATTAATTCACCACTTATTATTAACTGACAGAGTTGAAAACAGTGCATAAAGAGTTCCAATTGTATCACGGTACTTTAATTAACATAACATAACATATCTTAAATTAGCACTAAATAGTACATACTTATAGCCAATTAACATAGAAATATTTTACATTATAAAAGGTTGTGTGTAATATGAGTCAGTCTTTTCCGAGAAGTTGAGGTAGGAATATATGGAATGTAAAAAGTCGTTTCTGAAATCAATATAAATATAATTAAGTTTTTAAACGTGATGAAAACATTGGGAAAAGTTAAAGCTATGTAATAATTTATGTAAAAAAGTGGGTTTGGAAATATACGGAGATGTTTGTTTTACATCTGCATAATGCTCTTATTATCTGGGTAAAAAGAGCAGTAATTTGGTGCAAAACACGAAAATTAGCTTCTTTAAACTTTATTTACTGATAAAAACCATGTACACTGACTTATAAGGTAATGGCTTAAATCTCCTGTTAAAGGTGAATGATTAGAAACACTTAATTAATAGATTGTTACAGTTTGTTGGTGATTAAATTAAATTAATTAAAGGATTGTTGCATTTGTTGTTTATCATTTTTAACAGCAATTTTTTTAATTTTAATTTTCACTTATTACATAAATAAAAACAAGGTAAATAAAAACAAGACATGGAAATTCCATGAAACCAGGTTTTCTATAATGGAAGGTGTTTGATTAAAAAGTAACAGATCTGTCAAATCTTTCTGTGAACAGTTAATCAGAGCTAGTAATTCAAGTAACAGGGAATATTTCTATTGATGAATAATCATAATTACTTTGTCAATTAAATATATCACAATTTTATCTAACAAATATCAGTTCAATACAGTCAATCGTGTGTTGATGGCCTCATTTATTAAGAACATATAATAGATAACAGATATTAAGCAACCTTTTGTTGTAAGCAGCCACATTTTAGGATCCCTAATGCCAGGTTGATAATCAGTGATCTGCCTTAACCCTTTACTTGATAGTAACGCGTTTATGCCTTTGCAAACAGACTAGATCCAGGGCCCGAGGTTATGAAACTTACTCATATCTATGTTATATTCTTTTAAATTGCCAATTTATTTAATATGGAGCATATTTGCGCGAAGTTATTTGAAAATATCTATATGCATGGTAAAGTTATGGTCTGAACAAAAAAAGTTCAAGTAAAGTATATTTTCTGTCACTGTGACCTTGACCTGGAAGCTAAACACATAAATTGTTCATATGTCTATTTGTTGTCACTGTGACCTTGACCTTGAAGCTACAGACAAAAGTTGTGCATGTGACACATCATATTGATATAGTTCATATTTGTGCCAAGTTATTTGAAAATATCTCTATGCATGACAAAGTTATGGTCCGGACAAGAAAAGTTCAATTAAATTCTATTTCTTATCACTGTGACCTTGACCTTGAATCTACGGATTTTTTTTTTGCATTTGGCACATCGTCTTGATATGGTGCATGTTTGTGCCAAGTTATTTGAAAATATCTCTATGCATGACAAAGTTATGGTCCGGACAAGAAAAGTTCAATTAAAGTCTATTTCTTATCACTGTGACCTTGACCTTAAATCTACAGATTTTTTTTTGCATTTGGCACATCGTCTTGATATGTTGCATGTTTGTGCCAAGTTATTTGAAAATATCTCAATGCATGACAAAGTTATGGTCCGGACAAGAAAAGTTCAATTAAAGTATATTTCTTATCACTGTTATTTGAAAATACCTCTATGCATGGCAAAGTTATGGTCCGGACAAGGAAAGTTGACGCCCGCCCGCCGACTTCGCCAAACTAATAACCAGATATTTCCTTCGGAAAACCTGGTTAAAAATTATATAAATGAAAAAACAATGTTAAGGGTTAACACATGAATTTATTGAACATGACTATTAAACTGAAATAGCTATGAGTTGTAGTAAATCTGATATAAAGTTTTACTTCACTCTAGTCAATCAGCTTCAGATGTTTACCAGCAATTTGTTATCACCCTAGTAGTACAATGTAGTGCACTCATAACTATGGAACGCCAGAGCTGTCTTATGTTCGACATTGGTGTTTTGGTGCGTCTATGACCTTGTTGTTTGGTTGATATGTTTGCAAGTTACGTTTGTATAACATTATATTGGATTTTAAAGTCATAATGATATGTTATCATATCAGTTTGTTGTGGTCTTATAGCATTATGATTGGTAATAATAACAATATAATGGGATTAAATGTTAATTTGTGTTGTGTTAATATCATTATGTCAGGTTGAAGTGTCACCATGTGAGGTTATTATGTCATTATGTGGCGTTGAAATGCCATTATCATGACTTCTTGTATAATTATACAGGGTTGCATTACTATAGTAATGGGTCGATATATTAATTTGATTGGTCCTTATAGAACTATGTCGGATCATAATAGCAATATGATGGGTCGTAATGATATTTTCTTGGGTCTATATAGCATCATGATATGTCCTGGTTTTATTATGCTTGATCTATATTTCATTGTGCTGGGTTGTATTATCACTGTGATTGGTTAGAATGTCTCTAGGTTAGGTTCGGTTATCTTTACTAGGAGTTCGAATATCATAATAATGGGTTGTAATGTCAGTGTGTGTGGGCTGTTTGTCATTGTGTCAGGTTACAATGTCATTATGTGGCGTTGTATTGCCATTATGGTGGGTTCTTATATAACTATATTGCCTAAATTTCCCCCTAGTTCAGTTCATTTCTAATGCTAAATGCTATATTAATCTTTTCTTACCGGTGACTTGCAATACTGATAATTCAAAGTGCAGATCTATTCTGTTTAATTGTCTTAAGAACAAGTTGAGTCATAATATTAAATTGTTCAATTTGAAAAATTGCCGGTCAGGGTGTCCTTCTGTGTCATTCCGTTGCCGATCTTACTGATAAAGTTAACATTGCGATCAGTTCATTATAATGACGTCATGTCAATTAACATGCTGGCGTGTTCGAGTAGTGTCAAGGCCGGTTACATCAACATGCTGTGATGTTGAAAACATCTATGTGGTTTATTCGGCATATGAACTTTTCGGACGAAGTCCGAAATGTTGCGAATTTTGATACTTTCTGGTTCTAGAGTAAAATGGCGGCTGACATTTTGAAAGATGTCCTTTCAAGTATCGGGTATATCATCAGTGTACGCGAAGTTCTACGAACAGCGGATAGACCATGGAATGATAAGCGGTCTTACAGATGCAGAATTGACAAGGCTTGGCGTGGAGACCATTGGAGAGAGGTACAGACTGAGAGAAGGAATAAAGACACGTGTAAGTCGCCATTAATTATATAGTTTAAGAAAAAGCATGCGATTGATTTGTGCGTTAGTTATATCATCCGGGAATTAAACCGTTCAAAGCATTTATCCCTCAAATGTTCATTCGATGCCTGCTCGTAATGCATGTTTTATTTAACTGTAAAGGTCTCGTCACTTGGATCTGGCATAAAAACCAGAACCAACCCGTCAATGAGCCAAAAAATGCAAAATATGGTGTCCGGGAAAATGTTTTACATCACTGAATCGTGATTGGATCCCCCACATGTATGGCGTGTAATCTGTTGCAATAATATCTTAGATGTTCTGAGTACAGTATCTCTTTTAAGTCCAGTGAAAATAAAAAAAATGGGTGAAAAAATGCACAGAAATAATTTAATTATTATTTTGGTGGATTAACAAGTGTCGTACTGGGACCCACCTTCATTATACTTAAAGTATAGAACAATCGCAAGGTGCAAATATGATTTTTGGGGTAAAATGTAAATAATTAAATAAAAAGGGGAATTTCTGGAATTCGTCAATAACTGTCACATTTTGCAAATAAAAAGACACTACAATTACCGTATATATACTATAGATCATAATTATGTTTAACACACATAAAGTAGAGATACACTGATTTATAAAAAATGTGATTTTTTTAGGGGGTAAAATGATTGAAAAATTGAATAAAATGAATAAAAATGAGAATTTCTGGAATTTGCAAATTACTATTTCAGATTTTGCAATGAAACACCAGCATTACAGTATTTGATAGATATTATGTTTCAGTATAACATGACTAGTGAATTAAAGTTACATCATAAATTATGTTGCGACATGTGAAATTTGGGTTAAAATGTGTGAAAAATTAAACAAAATGGGAATTTTGAATGATGTACACGTATTTTTAATTGCATTGAGCAAAAACGTATTTCGCATTATTTTTGGTTCCATGTATTATAATTAAATATATTGGTATTCTTTATTTAGAACTTGAGATTTAACACGAAAAAGAAACAAGCATGAGAATGAAATTAACCCTTACCATGCTGAATTGTTTTGAAGGCTATGTCAGCTCACTGCTGAATTGTTTTCAATTTTTCTCATTTTTTTCAATCCTATGTTTAAAATAGCTGTCAGAAAAATGTCAGAACTCAAAATAATTTGGCATGTGATGCAGAAATAGAATGTTGTATCTTATCCATTTAGGTTGGCATTTATAAAGTCCTAGCCATTACCATGACAACCAAGACACATGCTTAATAGAAGGTTCTGCCTCACAAAAGTGGCTGCAGAGCTGCTGACTAACTGATTTCTTGTTTAATCTGCTATGTATATTGTTAAACATGTTGCCAAGGTATCTGCGTTGAATTCTCATCGAGAGAAAATAGGAACAATTTGCACCTGCTAACAATCTAAATATGTTCTAATGAGGTTTCAAAGAGCAATAATTTTGAATACTTTTTAAGTGAAGCTCTATTCTAATTAAAGGGCTATTCTTTTGATAGAAATTATTAAAATGAAAATTATTTAGCTAGTGATGCCATAATTGAATTTTGGAACTCTTGTTGCAATGAAAACTTTATAGTGTCAGATACAGTTTCCATGGTAACCTAGACACATGCTTAATAGAAGGTTCTGCCTCACAAAAGTGGCTGCAGAGCTACTGACCAACTGATTTCTTGTTTAATCTGCTATGTATTTTGTTTAACATGTTGCCAAGGTATCTGCATTGAATTCTCATCGAAAGAAAATAGGATCAATTTGCACCTGCTAACATTCTAAATATGTTCTAATGAGGCTTCAAAGAGCAGTAATTTTGAATACTTTTTAAGTGAAGTTCTATTCTAATTAATGGGCTCCCTTACCAAAAATATTGACCTCCTGCGAACCTTCTTGCGAATTTGCAACAAATTTGCCACAAAGTTGTGGTAAACTGTTTTTCTGCAAACTTTTACCATGCAAATGAGGTTTGCAGCAAATTTGCCGCAAACTTTTTATGCAAAAGCTATTCTTTTGATAGAAATTATTAAAATGAAAATTATTTGGCTAGTGATGCCATAATTGAATTTTGGAACTCTTGTTGCAATGAAGACTTTATGGTGTCAGATACAGTTACCATGGCAACCCAAATAAGAGTAAAAAAGAAGATTTCTATTTCATCCATATAGGTATGGAGCTGTTGAGTTATTGACAGTTTTTTATCAGTGATGTATAGGTGTATATGTTTTTAAGATATTGGCATGGAAACCTAGGCCAGAAGAGTTGAAATTAATTGCTCATGAAAAGCTTCTAAATTTGTTTCCTGCAGATTTAAAAAAAACGATGTTTTAAATGACTTTGAAAAAATTATATATAAAACAATTATCTCTTTAACTTCTTAACACATTTATGTATTTTCAAATCACTTGGTACAATTGTTTATCTTAATGGGACAGTTTATTATTTGCAACACTTAGGCTGACAGCTGAAGGTCAAGGTAACACTTTAAGGTCAAAGTTCAAAAACAAGCGAAAATATAACTATTCATAATTTTTTCAACTTCAACTTACATATTTTCAGATAATTATGCACTAATGTTAATGTTTATGAGACAGTGTTTCACATACAAGACTTAGAGTTGTAACTCACAGGTCAAGGTCATGCATCAATGTCAAATCAGGTTAAAACAAGCTTGTCAGGGCATTAACTTGTACCAATATAAGCATTTTTTCCCTCCAAATAATTTTGTATAAATGTTCATTTTAATGCAAATAAGGGTTGCAACTCACAGGTTAAATGCCACATTTCAATGTCAAATGCTACAGACATTTTAAAGTTCTTGGCATAGTTGCTAACTTTAACAATATGAGTACTTTGTTGCATACAAAACTAATGCTGTAGCGCTATGGTCAAGGTCACACTTCAAGATCATAATCAGAAGAAATGGACGGTGTCCTGTTGTCAACAGACATGAATACATTTTGAAATCACTTGACATATGCAATTATAAACTTTGATTAAAGGAACATATGCCAAAATGTTAACCCATTTTTTTTTAAACTAAGTTCTTATACTTTGAATTATCAAAAACTCCATTTCATTAATCCCTTTCAAACATTTAGAGCATGTTTGAAAACATCTCTTTTTGTCACGATGAGTTGTACTCTATTTTCTGCCTCTGTCAATGATAGAAATATAACATATTTTTTTGTTTTAAATTCCTCAAAAATTATAATTGCATTCACAGAGAATTTCCACTTTTTTTGTCTAGATATTTATTAAGTTGTCTGCTGCAGATTTGTTGCAGGGTTAAGTGGTGGGCACAAACTTGCTATGTCATATTATTGTAGTAATGTGCATGTAGGGCAATCTGAAGGTTATGCACATCACATGTTTCTGCTAGAAAGGTCTATGCATATAGAAATCTATCTAAGTATTTTCTTGAATCTTATTTTTTTTTAAAAAGAGTTAAAAATCATGATTTTTTTTGATTTTTTTTCCCTATCTGGGTGATTTGATCACCGGGATGGTCACATCAAAGACTATGAAATGGTAGTCTTCCCTCCTTGGCACATTATTGGTAATAAACCAAGGCAACGCCATATTATGTCTGTAGGAATTAATGTATGTTGTAAGTTGCATAAAACACCAAACAAGTATAAACATAGCTCTAATCCCCTCCGATTAATATGTATGGAATCATCATGCAGAGAGGATTTGACAACTGTGAAACTCTCTCTAGATAGTCATCATCATTTTGTGTGTAAAGTTAATTCTTATTGCATAAATATGTCTATCAAACTTTGACCATAACAAGAGATGTTTGTCAAACATTATAACATTATGCCCCCCCCCCCCCCCCCCCCCCCCAGGAATATTTGGGACATTTTTTCACCTGATGACCTCAAAATCAATAGAGGTCATCTACTGGTCACCTTCAGCCTCCATGTCAAGCTTTAGGGCCATGAATGCAGGCAATGTGGAGTAATCACTCTGACAAGGTTTTGTACCTTTGACCTGATGACCTCAAAATCAAAAGGGGCCATCTACTGGTCAGGCCAAACCTACAAGTCAAGTTTGAGGACTAAAGCTCCAGGCATTGTTTAGTTATCTCACAATAAGGGTCATCTACTGTTCACCCCTAGCCTCCATGTTAAGTTTTATGGTCATGGGTGCACGCAATGTTGAGTTATCACTCGGACAACATTTCGCATTCAAGATCGGTGACCTTTATGTTTGACCTGATGTCTTCACAATCAATAGGGGTCATCTAGTGGTCACCCCCAGCCTCCGTGTCAAGTTTGAGGGCCATGGGTGCAGCCAATGTCGAGTTATCACTAGGATAAGTTTTTGCGTTCAAGGTCACTGTGACCTTGACCTTTGACACAATGACGTCAACATCAATAGGGGCTTCTTTTGGTCACCTCAGCCTCCATGTCAAGTTTGAGGGCCATGGATTGGGGCAATGTTGATTTATCACTCAGACAAGCTTGTCAGGTTCAAGGTAACTGTGACCTTGACCTTTAATCCACTGACCTCAAAATCAATAGGGGTCATTTACCGGTCAGGCCCAGCCTCCATGTCAAGTTTGAGGGCCATGGGTGCAGGCAATGTCGAGTTATCACTTGGACAAGCTTTTCGCATTCAAGGTCACTGTGACCTTGACCTGATGACCTCAAAATATGTAGGGTTCGTCTACTGGTCATCCCCAACCTCCTAATTAAGTTTGAGGACCATAGGTCCAGGCATTGTTGAGTTATCACTTGGACAAGCTTTGGTCTACCGACGGACCGACATGTGTAAAGCAAATAATACAAATCGGTATTATTTCAAAACATTGAACTAGGTCAATTTATTATACCGGAAGCCAGGCAAATGCCTGATCTAAAAATAGACACTCATTTTTCATAACTGTTTTTTCATAACAATAAGTTTATTTTAATAGCAGAAACATTCGTTGTTGTCATATTTTCAACAGTTTAAGAGAATAAACAATATAAATGTCAGACTGGGATGAAACATTTGTATGATATTGTTAAATAAAAAACTTTTTCAAACCACTTTGTTCAGTAAATAAGATACGTGTCCTAAAAATAGCACACACCTTTTTTTCACTTTTTGTTTTGGTCATAAAAGCTTATTTTGTTCCAAGATATCGATACAAATCACAAAATTAAAAAGTTTTAAGAAAACACCACATGAAAAAACAGCAAAATACATATTCAGCAGCATGAATATCAATGTATTCATGTTTCAAATTTCGCTACGGGATTTTCCAGAATCTCGTATTACGATGTCCGACATTTTTTTGTTAGAGGTCACCGTTTTACCTTGTTTTTGTGATAATTTTACCATATTCACTTCTGTAAACATAATATATGAAGTCTTTTATCAAATTAGATACTTCATCTACCTTTTTTCGGTGAAATTTATGCATGAAATGCTTTTATTTCACAAATGAACTCCACCCACTGATTCTCAGTAGCCAGACCATCAAATGGTGGTTTCCGCACGGCTCGGGTTAACGTCACGTCGGACCATCAAATGGTGGTCTCAGCACGGTAAGGGTTAATTAACATAAATAATTTGGAAACAGAATCTGTATTGTAAACTTTACCTGCAGAAAAAAAACAAAGAGGGAAAAGAGGTGCGTAAATATCCCAGTGTTCTGGTCCCTTATTGTTTGTAAGTCGTCTGGATTGAAAACATATACATAAAAGAAACACATACATATAGATATATATAGTGTTTTTTTTTTTTTAATATTTGGTAAAACTATTATCCCATTCCCAACCCTATTAAACTGTTTAAAATTCATACAGTAAATGCTACATAAAATTGCAAATCATTTTGTGGTGGATATGTTCATCACATAACGTATTGTCCGATTTTTGAGAGACAATTGAGTAGTTTCTACAATTTGCCTATCTATGTGTATCTTATTGAGGGACTGACAGACTGCTCAAGTAATTGTCTTTGCTTACACACGACCTAGGCTTTGCCTATTAACATAATAATAGATGTAATGTGTCAGTGTCTTATCTTTGCCTAACAATATATTGTATACAGTGTTTTAGTCAAATGCCAAATCCGGGCATATCGCAGTTTCACAGCTTACTCCTTTGCATGTGGAGCAGGCTGAACTGCATTCAAACTGTACCTTCTTACAGCTGCATGATGCTGTACAGTTTCCAGTTTTACAAGTGCACCGCAAACTTTCATAATGTGAGCCAGAGCTGGTGCTCTTTCAGTTGTCATTTTCACATGACTTTTCTTTGTTCTTCTCCGTTCGACTTCACAAATGTTATTAAGCTTCCATAGTTAACATCTCAGCGCATTGATTTTTAAAGCATTTGTTAATTATATATTGGAGTACTCGCACCTTAAGTTTTTCACTCAGATATTCAGTTACAACCTTATAATGATCTTATTTGGGGAGATTTTTACATTTTAACCCTTTCCCTCATATGGACGCCTCTGCAGCAGGCGGCTTTTTGAAAACATAATGACAAAAGAAGAAAATGTACAAAACGTGCAATTTCTCCTTCTGCCACAATGTTTTTTCACTTTTAGTAATAGGTTATCCATTCAATTTAATATAGAGAATTTCTATGTTTTGACAAAATATTGTTACGTGGTAGCGGTCTGTTATGAGGGAACTGTGTGTTTCACTTAAACACAATATAGTTTGCGTCTTGCCTGCTTGGGTTATACGTTTTGTCAGGTTTGGATGGCAGGAAAGGTTTCGGTTATAAATGATTATATTATATACTGAATGATAAAATATAGAGATTTCCCAACTTGAGAAAACTTATAACATGCTTTTTGTCTACTGAGCAATATCGCCTAGTGTGCAATATAGCTCACTAGCCGGATTTTCAGAACTACTTTTTTAAAATCTCTTTTTAAACACTTTTAAGTTCCGTTATCACTACTTAACACTTTATTTCCATGATGAACCGTTAAATAATCCACAATTGCACTTTTAAATCCGCAAATAAGAGCTTTAATCGACATGACACAAGTTTATTTCAATCAATGTACACATTGTCGGTGTCGTCACGTATATATATATAGTGACGTCATTGCAAAACTGGCAGATTACGTCATTCAGATCTCTCCACTTCTAAGCTAAAAATAAATGAGCTGCACAGGGGTATTGTCGTTTAAAAACTAAAATTATCGCCGAGTATATAATATATAGTTTAATAAACATTGTTTTCATGATTTGGGAATTAAATCCCTCGTGAAAGAGATTCTTGCATATAAAAACTCGTGCGCTATGGCGCACTCGTTTTTATATCGCAAGAATCTCTTCCACTTGGGATTTAAATCCCGTATCATGAAAACAATGTTAATTAAACTCTATATTAAAAGGGTTGGGGGAAATTACGGACAAAATAGGGTTTATTATAAAAAGTGTTCAAAAGGGTAGAAAAATATACCAAAAAGACAAAGTAGCATTTAATACATGTTTTATTAATTCCTAATTAATAATAATTCTAAATGTATTAAACTATGTTCTAACAAATAACGGGTGTAACAATTATAAACTCTGACTTAAAAGATTGCAAACAAAAATAGTCTTGTAAAGGATAACAACGTAATAAATAAATACTCTAATGTTATAATCTAAGGTGGAAAAAGGAGGTGATGGAATTACAGTAAAATTCCCAGAGATATATTCTAAATTATGACTGAGTAAAAATGATAATCTTCCTAATACGAAAGAATTTATGAAAATGAAATGTAAAATAATTAACTAAAATAACGTTCTCCTAAATGAAATGAATCCCTACTTAAGTTTTAAATGAAATAAGAATAAAATGACTAACAGAAATCTAAAGGAAAATAAATATAATTTAACCTGAGATATGACGATGTGGAGTCTTGAAATCTGGTGAAAGCACTGCTTTTATTAAGTTTTATACCGGTATAGCTAGATACCGAAAACAACTTGTTTTCGCAGAAACAACTTTTCATATGACTTTAAAGCCCATAACACCATATTTTATTATATGTATTCACTTAAGTTAACCCTTTCCCTCATATAGACGCTTGCAGACGGCTTTTTGAAAACATAGTGACAAAAGGAGAAATTGCACAACACGTGCAATTTCTCCATTTGCCACCATGTTTTCAACTTTAAGTCATAGGTCATCCATTTAATTATTGAGATGTTTTGACGAAATACGTTCAAAGTCGTCTACTGCAGAATTGTCGTATGAGGGAAAGTGTTAATAGGACATTCACGAACATATTAAGATACATGTTAACACTTTGTAATCAATTTTGTTGTACTTATAATAGCGAAATAGATAAATTACATAGTGGCATAGTCTAAAATCCGTATAAATAATTAGAATCGGCTCACGAAAACAACTTCACGAATATAACAACAATTTCTCATTTACTATCTTATAAGGACATTCACGAACATGTTACGATAACATTTTAACAGTTCGTTATAGTGTGTTTGTACAAGTCATATCTTTGCGAATTAGAGAAATTACATAGTGGCATAGGCTAAAACTCGTATAAATAGATATAATCCCAATGAATCGGCTCACGAAAACAACTTTATTTATGAAAATATTACCCATATAACCACCACATTTCACATGTATAAACTTAATAGGACATTCGCGAATATATTACGATACATTATAGTATTTTTTTAATTATAATCGCGAAGTAGAAAAATTACATAGTGGCATAGAATCGGCTCACAAAAACAACTTGGCTGTCATGAAAAGAACTTTATATATGACTTTATAACCCATATAACCACATTTTGATATTTATTAATTTAATAGCACATTCACGAGCATATTATGATACAATTTAACAATTTGTATTAAATTTTAAATCGTGTCTCAGTAAATATCTTTTATTTGAAGAGACGGATGCTTTTACCTGACAATACAATGTTGTTTTCGTGGGCTGCTAGGATGTTGTTTTCGTAGGCTTGTTGTACTGGCGTTGTTTCGGATTGAATGTGATAAGTATGTTCTAACAAGTGAATTAAAGTACACTTAATCAATATCAAAAATTATAAATAAATAATTTGTTCCTATTTTACCGGCAATAATCTACGCATTCATAATATTCATATGGGTTTGTTTAAGCCTATGCCGAACCCGAGTCTGGTAGAGTCCGGTCGTCAAATACCCCATTTTATCACTGTTTTGTATTGAAATACATAAAAGAACGTGGTATTGTATCATATAAATATTTTTCTTTTATGTATTTCCCTATTTTACTTCATTTTCGAGTGAATATATAGAAATATTATATGCGTGAACATGGACACTGGTAGAGTCTGGTCATTATAAAGCAATAAATACAACATTTTATACGATTTTTAAGTTATCAAAAGTTTAATTTGATTTATATGATTCATATTATATATACATTTCTTATATTATGGCAGCTGATAATCGGGAAAATAGTGGAAGAGTGAGGATTTTTAACGATAACATTGTGTTTCGTGAATCAAAATGGCTGATGCGAAATATCTGTTTATAATGCGGCCCTATCGCATGAACGAGTAATCCACTTGATTCTCTCACTTTATTATGCGTCACCTAATTAGTAGGTGTTAAAGTAATATATTTAAGAGTGTTTAGTTACTACATTCCGCAAAAAATAGAATCAAACTAAATCATATTTGCATTTTTTTGTTGAAAATATGCATGCAAAAATATTTTAAATACATATCCTGATATAGTTCATAAAATTCATTTTGCGAAATATTGTATCCAGGCCACACCACATGGAGGAACTCTCTCATGGCACAAACGTTAATGTTTAAATCTAATTTGTATGCCCCCGGAATCTCCGATTCGGTGGGCATCTAGTTTTTGGCCTGTCTGCACGAAAAAAGGTTTAACCTTGACCACTACTTTTGAACCATAACAGGTACGGCTACCATATTTCACATGTAAATTCCTTGTGACATGACCTTTCTGTCAGCACCAAATTTTTTGACCTTGCGACCTTGACCTTTGACCTAGATGTAGTTTTTGGCCTGTCTGCACGTCTGTCTGCACAAAACAAACTTTAACCTTGACCACTACTTTTGAACCATAACAGGTACGGCCACCATATTTCACATGTGTATTCCTTGTGACATGACCTTTCTGTCAGTACCAACATTTTTGACCTTGCGACCTTGACCTTTGACGTTGCCATTCTCGAAGAAAAACCTTTAACCTTGACCACTTCTTTTGAACCATAACGGGTACGGCTACCATATTTCACATGTGTATATCTTGTGACATGACCTTTCTGTCAGTACCAAAATGTTTCACCTTGTGACCTAGATGTTGCCATTCTCGAAAACAACTTTAACCTTGACCACTACTTTTGAACCATAACAGGTATGGCTACCATATTTCACATGTGTATTCCTTGTGACATGACCTTTCTGTCAGTACCAACAGTTTTGACCTGGCGACCTTGACCTTTGACCTAGATGTTGCCATTCGGGGGCATCAGTGTTTCACAAACACATCTTGTTATTTTATGTTTTTGGTTTCATGTATTAGTAACGTTATCTTAATTTAGGTTACCAAAAGAGCGTGTGCGCCTGAAGAGGACACGGCCGTAAAAGACCCTACACAGGGCTCCATTTTTTTGGATTTTTTGATGGAAACATCAGCAACTTGAGAGATGTCAGTTCAAGTCTGATCTGGGGTTTGTAAGAAGTTGGGTACAGCCTTCATCCTGTGCTGACAGTGGATCTAATAAATGTCCATTTATATCTCATTTATATCTCAAGCTATATGATGTCAGCACTACTTCTATATTTCACTGGTCAGAAGTCCACCAAATTTCACAAAAGTGATTGGTGCCAAGCATACTAGTGTATATCTTCAGATTGTTACTGTTCATTTATATGTATGCTAAATGGTTGGAGACATTTGTGGTTATTTTTGTAAAAAACTATCTCTAGTTGATATGCTTCTTTAATATGTCGACAGATAAAGGAGACAAGAGTAGAACCATAACATTTTGGATTCTTATGACGTATAAGTCAGTAGTTAATAACAAATTAATGTTTCATATTTCACACTATTAAGGTTGTAACTGCAATAGACAGGCATGTGGTTAATATAAAGTATCCAACGACACCGGACAGACTTGGTGCCATAAAAGAACAGTTTTACCAGTTACCAGGTTGCCAGGCTTCCCAACTGCATTGGTGCAGTGGATGGGACTCGCATACCCATTATTGCTCTAAAAGTGAGGGAGGACATTTATGTGTGTAGAAAGGGATACCATGCCATAAATGTTCAGGCAGTGGTCAGCCCAGATATGAGGTATGATTAAATTTACTGGAACTATGATCCCATATAATAGTACATTACAATAAATATGTAGAACAGAATGCAAGTTAACCTCATAATTCATAACACACAGCTTCTTACATGTTTCATTAATAAAGTCTTGATACAAAAACAGGAGAAGCGTTTCCCATCAATGATTGACAATCTGTAACACATTTTACAGATTGATTGTGGTTTAACGCCGATTTTAACAATTTCTCACGTCATATCACATCGGGCCATTTCACCTACTTTTTGTTCCTGGTTTTCTCACACCAGTACTCAATATAACAATCTTTCCAAGCAACTGGCTGCTTTTTCACATAGACTTAGCCCATTGGTGGAAGACGCAGTCGAGATTCGAACTCACAACCCCTGAATTGACAGCCCTCGTCGCTACAGGGGTTCGGCTGTAACACAATTGAAAGTGTGGACATCCTATTATTCCATGAATAGAGTTATATGTCACTTAATTTAAAATAGTATTCAATGGACAATTCATTATATGTTCATAGTGTGATCAAGAATGTTTAAACAGTTCAATACAATACCCGCATCTTAATCCCTCTATCTCCCCGGAGGACCAATTTTCTTTCCTGCGTGGCTTCTTTGACGGAGTCTCCATAATTAGTGTGAGCAGACGATTTGTTTATTTACAATCTTTGACAGATGCGCGCGAAGCGTGAATTTTACCTCCAATGGCGAGTTTACAATTTGTTGACAGGTGCACGCTAAGCGTGAATTTTTTACCTCCAATGGAGAGTTACGAATTTCTTACGTCACGGATCAGAAAATAACTTACGAACTTTTGATAAAACGCACGTACGCAAATTTTATTTCTTGCGTAAGTTGAACATTTACGTAGCGATTTACGCAAAACTTACGAATTGTTAGTAATACGGGCCCCAGACCTTTACATGCATATGCATACATGATATCATTATACGTTAAGCAAATCAAACACATTTTAAGACAAAAACACGGGATGTATCCATTAGTCGAAATGCAATGCAACCAGATAATAACTCCAAAATGTGCTCATGCGAGCTCATACGTATTTATAAATGTGTTATAATAAATAATAAAAAGAGAAAAGCTTAATCCACAATAGTTATTCCTTTCGATTGGCTAGGAAACCAGAATTGTGCATGGATCCAGAAACCATGAAGGTATTTAGGAGAGTTCATTGAGAGGGTGCTACCTCTGAAGATTCATCCCAATTAACCTAGAGGTTTATAAAGGAGAATTCGTTTACAGCCAAACAATATTGCACACGCATTGTGGAAAAATCGTCATGACGTAAACTCGACTGGCTTTTAGCAAGTGGAGCTAAAAATATGAAACGCATAGGATATAACGGTGTGTTATGGAAACTGGCTACATTATGAATAGTCAAACAATGTAACGACTTGTTCAGTTTGTGTGCAGTATAGTTCTACCGGCTCAGCAAATGATATAAAAAACCTGATAAATTTGTCACAACTTCAGGCTCTCATCTGTATCGAATCATGAACAATCAAAGGCACGTAAAAATGTTTTATCTGTGTAACAGGCCAAGGACAACCTAGCTGTGAAGTCAGGTGCAGGTATTCTACTGCAGATAAAAAACAATTGAGATGTTGAATGCATCGTCGTTCTTTGATTGACGGTAGCACGAACACTGTAGGAGATGAACAAAGAAGCTGTGTTTGTGCGAGTAAGCAACTCAGGTCAGTTTACCAAGTGGTTCCTAGCAGTTAGTACTCAAACAAGCACTTAAGGAAAATCTTGATATTGAATGCATGACCAGTCTTTTCCTTCATGATGGAGTGTAGCAAAGACATGTCAGGAGATGAACTAGAAGCTGTGTTTATGAGATTAAGCAACACAAGTCAATTAACCGAGGGATTTCAAGCACATAATCTGGTGGTGATCTCTACGACTTCGTTTTGAAAGGATTTGTTGAGTATGACAAAGGTAAAATAATTTAGTTTGTTATTGTTTATTAACCCGTTCCCACATACACAATAAAATGTACCACGGCAGGCCACTTTGAAAACATTTTGTAAAAATGTGAATTGGTTTAAACATGCGTATTGTTCCTAGGAACATGTGTACCAAAGTTTCATTTAAAAATAATGAACGTTTTTTAGTTGTGAGGTCAGGTTGAAGTTTTGTGACGACGCCAATGGTATGACAATATCACGACTTTTTAATTCGAAAAACAGACAAGCAAACAATTGTAATCCTTTAAAATGAAAGAAAAATTATGTAACTAAGTTGAAAACATAGTGGGAGGTTCATTGTGTTCATTATGAGCACTTTCTTCTTTTGTCACAAGTTTTTCAAAAGCTGTCTGCTGCAAAGGAGCCAGAAAGCGTTTGTATGTTGGAAAGGGATAACAGATTCTTTACCTCAATGTGTTTGTAAAATAATGAAATGGTTAGATTGTAATACTAAAATATTTATAAAAAAAAACAGCTTTTTTCTCAAACTATAAAAATAAAAGCCTTCCATTTTTTTTTCCAAATCAAAAGTATTTATATCACATATATTTACAGGAAAACTAGACATAGGAAGCAATTGTGCTGCAAACATGGTTAGAGTCAGGTCTTGGTTTTCAACTCGGCTTCGCAACGAGATTAATTAGGAATCTGTCTGACGGAAAGGGCTATTGTTTAACTCGTGTCAAAGTCTATTTGTCGTTGAAATTACAGATCCGGCAATACACTCCCTTGCAGCCAGTGGAGTTCCTTATTGGTGGAGGATGATGATGCATTCATCAACATCATAATGTTGATTGATCCGATGCTGAATTTTACCCCTACAAGTGTTAGTTGTGAAACCACATTTAGCCCATTAAAACATGCAGGACGAACAGATTCCGAGCCTTTCCACCTACTATATTAGATTATATTACACAATTTGCAATTTGCGAAAGAATATCACAAATGAAAGACAACATTAACATAACAAACGAATGAAATGTACACTTTCATTTGTGAATTTACTTTCTGATTAGTAAGCTTGAACAGTCCTAACTTTTCTGACACTCGCACCCTCACTTTTATTCGGCTTGAGTTGGTATGCGTCATATGAGTAATTCGCTATCATAAAAACCTGCAATTTTTTCATTTTGTTTGGGTTATCATTTCCATTGTTTTATTTGTTTTTGTTTTACTTTCCATTTTGCGTCATTTGTTTTTTGTTCAATATTCTTTCATAATTCAATATAATGTTTTTTTACTACTTATTGGACATAAAGGAATCCGCCGTGGTCGAGTGCGGCAGTGGTTAGCTTCGGGGATTTGAAACAGGGTATCCCGGGTTGGATACCCAGTCGCGGCACGACGGTCATGGTAGAGTGCTCTTAGGCAAGGCACATTTTCTAGCCTAGTACTGGTTTGTTTACCCAGGGATCATGAATAAGTGAACTGTCGCTGTGATATATAAATGAAATAATGTTGAAAGCGGCGTAAAACCCCAATACAACACAATTATTGGACATCAAAAATAATATTGAATAATGATTTCTTATAGTGTATTTATGAACAAATGATTATCAGATTAACTTTTTTCTTTTAAACAATAAAAATTAAATACATGTCATTTAGTTTGTTAAATATATGAGTGTGATTACCAGGTGTTAATTTCGTCATGATATATGAATTTATTTAGTTTTAGACACAGATAGGACACAGAGCATTTGATCCTGTACAGACGGTTGCAGATGTGCATATAGTTTTGATTGATAAAGGCCTGAGAGCTTGTTTCCCAAATGTACAGTTCATGTACAATATGGCCCTACTCACACCACAGAGTAATGCTGTTGTAGAGAGGTCATTCAGTTTAATGAACGACCTTTTTACTTTTCTGCGGCCTTCTCTTACAATCAAACACCTTGACATTTTCAATTTAGGTAACCTTAACCTGAAGGCGTACCAGACAATAATTGATTTATTCGAAAACACTTAAGACTGGCGGATGAATATATAAAGAAAATAGTGAATATGTTTGAAAGTTCTATACACTATTTTATTTAAATGTTCGGTCATAGACCCCTTCTTCATTTTATATTTTAAAAGTTTCAATTTAGCTAACCTTAACCAGAAGGCATACCAGACAATTATTGATTTATTCGAAAACACTAAAGACTGGCTGATGAATTTATAAAGAAAATAGTGAATATGTTTGAAAGTTCTATACACTTTTTTTATTTAAATGTTCGGTCATAGACCTATCTTCATTTTATATTTTCCAAAGATCACACACTGTCTATTTTAAAAGTTTAAGAACATTTTGAAAAATACAAAAATATCAAAATATGCTGATATTTTGGTGTGAATGTTGACCACTAGACCATGTATAAGCCTCTAGAGTGTTAACAAGATTTTCCTTCATTTTGACTTAGTGACCTACTTTTTGACTCAACATTACCCACGTTTGAACTTTCACTTACATATCATCAAGACACATTCTGATAAGTTTCATCATGCTCGAGTTAAAAATGCAGTATCCAGAGGGTTAACAAGATTTCCCTTTAATTTGGCTTAGTGACCTAGTTTCTGACCCAATATTCGAACTTGACCTAGATATCTTTCAAACAAACACAAAAAATAAGGCCTCTAGAGTTAACAAGATTTTCCTTCAATTTGACTTAGTGACCCATGTGTAAACTTGACTTACATATCATCAAGACAAACATTCTGATAAAATTATATCATACTCGAGTTAAAAATGCAGTAACCAGAGTGTTAACAAGATTTCCCTTCAATTTGGCCTATGACCTAGATTTTAACCTGGCATAACCCATATTCGAACTTGGCCTAGATATCATTTAGATAACCAAAACAGCGGCTTCTACAGTTAACAAGATCTTCCTTCAATTTGGCCTGTTGACATAGATTCTGACTTATTCAAACTGCCGAAGCAAAAAATACGACCTCTGGAATGTTAACAAGATTTTCCTTCAATTTGACCCGACATGACCCATGTTCGAACTTGACCTACATATCATCAAGACAAACATTCTGATACAGTTTCAACATGCTCAAGTTGAAAATGCGTCCTCTAGAGTGTTAACAAGAGTAACCTTCGATTTGGCCTAGTGACCTAGTTTTTGGCCCGGCATGACCATTATTCGAACTTGGCCTAGATATCATTCAGCTCAACATTTGACAATTTGTTTACCTCATATGGCCCGGTTTCGAACTTGTCCAAGATTTGATGGAGATGAATATTCTGATAAAAACTTTCATGAAGATTGGATGCAAAATATAACCTGTAGAGTGTTAACAAGCACACATTGACGACGCACGGCGGACGGACGCCGGACAAAATGTGATCACAATAGCTTACTTCGTGCATAGGTGAGCTAAAAACTTTTTATACTTTTTTCGTAAAGAACCACTTGGAGCACGATTGCAAAATTCTCGTGAGAAAGAACAACATCCGGTTCCTTTCTTTCCGAGATTCAATTTCAAGTACAAAAGGTTGTATTAAATTTAAAAAAGGGATTTTTTTTTAAATACAGATACATATAAGGTGATAGTCTGCGTAAATTCTTACTGTCCTCACCGCACAAACTTGGAGTGCGTAAGTTTTCAAAATATCTGCATTAAAATTTGTTGCGCAAACTTCAAATTTGCCTAGAGACTGCTTCCTATCTCTTGGCCAGTTTAAATCGCTTATCACATTTATTTGTTTTGGCGAGTTCTTTTTTTCCGTTGAGCCTCTTGCACTGATTGCCGGCTCTTCCAATGTACACATAATCGACAATGTAGTGAGATATGCTGCCGACACTGTCCTCGTTTGTATCTAATGTTTGCAAGATGATTAATTGTTTTTTTATTGATAGGTCAATCCCTTGTTGATAGCTTAGTCATGTTGTATATGGAGATTAATATCTTGGATGTCACTATAATTTTATAAATATTGGACGTCAATCGAATCTTTTTAATACTTACGTTTTATAAGGTAATGCTGGTCTTTTGAGGAATCTGACCGAGATATGGGATTTGGTACATGAAAGGGCCCTGTCTACAGTTATCAACCTTTGTGAGATTCTCCCGAGGGCTCACAATGAGCGTAGGAAATCATGTGTATCCGCTGTAAAGTCGCTGTTGATACAGAGTTGCATAAGTAGTTCAAATTTCATATCGAATGACATCAGCCTTCATATCCCATATGTCAGGTTTCATTTTTGTGATCATTTCCAGGTATCTTAAACTTCCTGGCATATGCCAGATGACACAAATAAATCACTCGTCAATCATCTCTATGAGTCTGAAACACTGTACTTCTCATATTAGAGTATTTATTTCTAGAGTAATAGTTAGATTAAGCAATATAATATGCCCTTCCTTGTTTATGTTGGTAAGCATAATATGATGGTCATTTCTGATCAATATAACCACAGTATGTTTCAGTCCAGGTTTCTGAACTCTTCAATACTGATTTTGATGAATGTATCAGAGCTGTATAATTGCAAATGATAACCATGTGCTTGATGTGAATATGTTCCGTGGAATGCCCTTGTTTAATTTAATTTATTCCCACAAAGTGGCAAAGGTACCCCATCCCCTCTTTCTTTTGACAATCTGTCCAAAGAATCCTGGATTATGATTAATAATCAATGATTGATTAATTTCAATATTTTCACATGCATATTATGTAACTATATTGACCCGATTCTGCCCCTTTAGTAAACATATTTATGTTAATAAGAAAACAGACCCAGTTAAACGTGTATGCTGTTTGATATAATAGAACATTTGTTTGCACAAAGCTCAGGCAATACTTTCTTATGTAAATCAAAACTGTTATTTTAATAAGTTTTTATTAACATTAGTTTCAATAAAAGACTATATTGTGTCCTGTATTAAGGGTAAATGTATGTCTTTGAAGGGTCATACAAGAAGTGTTACCTTATTTCAGTCCGCATATGTTTGTAGAAGGTGATAGTGCAGAACCAAATTCCTCATATGAGCAAGCTAATTGCATCGAAATACTGACAAAGAAATTCATTTTTATGAAGGAACTGGTATGTGGACTTCCAAATGCAGAAGTTATCATATATACAATGTAAGTTCTTCAACGGGATAACTGGAATGATAATAAATATAAAAGATGCTCAGATGGTTGTTAATTAACAAGGTCGACTTTTAGTTGCTATATTCGAGAGAATAAATGTGACTGTTGAAACGAAAAGATAATGAAAACTTAAATATAGATGCCCTGACAAAAACACTTTTAACAGTTTATACAATGAGAGCGCCAGTGAAATGTAAAATACACACCAGATCGTGCTTCAACCCCGTTTCTCCATACAAACAATATTGGAACGAATATAATGGAAGAGTCTATGTATACATACATTAAGTCGGGAAGCTGCAGCTGGAGATGAGATAGGATAGGAATGTATGCGTATGGTATTAAATTATGCTTGTAAATGTTCAGCATATTGTCAATTGAATAATACAATTTATAAGATAAGGAAAGTTAAATTTATTGAATCATATGTATTTTTAAATTGTTCGTTTTGTTGCTTATATGAACAAGTTTTATGAAGATATGTGAATGAGGTCCTTCCATCTGTTTAACGCTTTTTTCAAAAGGAAACGTTCAGACAAATTTGCGTATGCCTACGTTCTAAAACTGTTAAGTACAACTGAGTTTGTATAACTTATGCATCAGAATAGAGAGATTTAATTAGTGAACCGTCCATTTTCAATAACGAATGTATTTATGATGATACACGATAAATAATCTTATACCTCATTAATGAATCTTTGGAGATGTAGGTTAAAAATCCAGAAGTGGCTTATCTACAAGGAAATTATAATTTACAATGAATCAGGATTACAATGCACTGGAGGTCGTAAGATGTCATTAATTATATTCCAAATTTAAAACTTTAACTCCGGGCACATCTACTTTGTTCCTGTGGTTTTGTACTGCCCATGGCTATTGCTCTGAATTCCATACGACTTGGACTAAAGGAAGAAAATATCCATTTTACCTGTAGTCTCCAGGAATATTGTCTCAATAGAGAAAGTAGATACTTCAAATATTTGGATATGTTCATGATATATTTCCCAGTTATGCACATAAACATTCATTTGACTTCAAGGATTTGAATATGTCTAACATCTGTGAGCAGTTTAATAGTTTCGTTCAATGATTTAAACGTTCAGCCAGACAGATGTCACTTACTCAAATTTGCAATTCATTTTGCATAAATGGTATGAAAGAAAAAGATCTTTGTCTCAGAAGAAAATGTTGCTTTGGCAGGATTACATTAGTAGGTTGGATTTTTAGCTCAACCCTTCAAATACAGGAGAGCTCTTTCTCTCGGTACTCACTGCGATAATTTACTTATCACTTAACCTTACATAATAATAGACACACATGTAGGGTGGTTTCAATCTCAAACACCTCATATGAGCAAGCTAAAAGTTTGAAATCGGAATTGCATCAAAATACTGACAAATTAATTAATTTGAATGAAGGTACTGGTGTATGGAGTTTCAAATGCAGACATGTTCACAATCGGATAAATAATCCTCTCTACAATGTAAATGTCCATAAACGGGATAAATGGATCGATAATAAAAAGAAACATACTCAGATGGGTGTTAATAATTTAAAATTCTAGTGGCAGATATTCCAGATAATACATGTGACTAAAAGTCTTTAAAGTGGGCTCAAACGAGCAGGAAAAGAAAATTACAATATAGATGTCCTCACAAAAACACTTCTAACAGTTTATACAATTATAGCGCCAGTGAGATGTAAAATACACACCAGATTGTGCTACAACCCAGTTTTTACATGCAAATTGGAACGAATGGATGGAAGAGTCTATAAATACATTAAGTCGTGAAACTGCAGCTGTAGATGAATTAAGAAAGGAATTTGTGCATATAGTATTAAAGTCTGATTGTAAATGTCAATTGAAAAATGAAAGTTATCAGATAAGGGGTGATAAAGCAGAATTTATTGAACCATCTATATTTCTAAATTGGTGGTTTAGTTGGGCTGCTAATATATTTTCAGGAAGTCATGTGACGTGTATGAAGTTTTACCAGATGAAGTCCTTTAGAATGCTTTTTTTCAAAACGAAAAGTTAGAAAAACTTGCATATGCCTACGTTTAAAATATGTTAAGTACAACTGCGTTTGTGACAAGCCCGTTACCACCTTCCTCTTGTACCACTCTGCAACAGTTGGTTTTTAATCCACATACTGATAACAGCAACTTCAACATTATAATAAATGAAATGATAACTTATGCTCCAGAGGCCCGTTTTATCAAAACCGTCTGATCTAAGCTACGATTGATTGATTGATTTGGGTTTAACGACGTTTTTAACAATTTCTGTTATATCACGGCGACCAGTTCACCTACTCATGCATTTCCTGGTTTTCGCACACCAGTACTCCACACAACAATCTTCCCAAACAACTGGCTGCTTTTCCACATAGACTTAAGCCCATTGGTGGAAGACGAATGACGCATGTCGCATTGACTTTTGTCAATCGTCGGAAATCTAAGCTACGACCTGTCATTAGTTTTGAAGTAACGGTCGGTCTTAAGACCGCTTTATGAACGAGGTCGTAACTTGACAATCGCAGCTAAGATTTTACACAGCCGTTGTTGCGAATTACGCCAGCTCTGTAGAAATTCATCCGGACAACTCGGCTATTATCGATAAGCTTCTGTCGTCTGTTTGTTACATATAACAAGAAGGAACAGAGGAAGGCAAACTGGATCGGTTGCGAGATTGAGTGCCTTGTCGAAGAAAGAACTGTGAATTACAGTGCACTCTTCGGGAGGCTAGATAATGCTCACACAGCATCCTGAAGAGAATCGTTGTGGTCAGACATAACAGACAAGTAAGGGACGTGTAACACGTTAATTGTTCATGACTATCATTTCGAAGTCAGATCTGAATTGCATAATTCTATATTTAGCTATTAACTAAATGTCATAGGCATTCTCGGTGATACTCGATTACTTTCAAGGAAAACAATTCACGATTAAACAACACTGATCCAAACATGTTTCCAACAGGAATTCAGCGATTAAACCTCCACTTTTCTCTTATTCTGTGCCGTGAAAACACATATTGATCAATGTAAAATAAATCGCCACAAAAAGATAGATGAGCTTTATATGAAGAAGATTTTATTATCCTCGTAATAGGTCTAGTGGGGTCGAGGCCATCCCACACTAAACCGTACAAATCATAATAATCATTTTACAACAAGCCATAATGGCTTATGAGCAAAACAAGAATATAAACATACAAACATTTATCAAATCTTCAAAATATTCAATGGCGGAAATCAGTGACTAAATAATTTTTAGATATATTATTGTCAAAATATGATCCAACTAAAATCACCTTCCACTTACGACAGGAGAGCGAATATACATAAATTTAACATTTAAATAATTATACTTTTGTTAACTATACAATTGTTGAATTGTCAGGGTTAGTGAAGGGTGAAATCCGGTAAATTTGGAATTCCGATACCTTAAATATAAATTATTTTCTCATGTTCGAAAGGATAAAAAAAAACAACACACGATACATTGATTGCATAAGATGCTTCAAATCATCTATAAGCATAATTAATTTTAAATAATACATATAAACTGCCGATTCTTATTTCTGCTTGTATTTTTCTTTCATTATGTATAAGGGTAAATACTTCATTTAAATTATTCATACACCTATTTTCAGAATTAACAGCACTTCCACAAATACACTAAGGATTGATGAAAAGCGAGTTCTTTCTTGCATAATGCATGACCCCACATTTTCTATGGATTATTTTAAAGGTAAGAGGTATCTCTTTTCAATGATATATGGTGTTCTACCTGGGAAACGCTTAGATAGTGTGACAAACGAGGGTTGACGCTTGTTGATTTACATGGAAACAAAGAAGGAATTTATTTGGTTTATTGCGATGAAAGGTCACTTTTGTATCTTCTGCAATAATGGACACCTTCTGGGATACAGTAAGAGGCCGACTACACTCAAAATTCATAGTAAATGTAGAAACTGGTTGCTTGGAGTGGACAGGGGGCTCATGTTGGCATTTAGCTATTAGGTACGGCAGAATGCGTGTTAAATATATTGATAAATTGTCAGAGAAAGACATGCCACTCTCAGGGTAGATGTTTGGGAGTTCATTTTAACCAAGAAAATATCTACCCTGACACTGTGTCACCTAGGTGAAAGGTAAACAAAGCTGAAGTTTTCTTATGTATAGCACTATCGTTTGACCTATTGATAAATAAATATGACCAAATATGGTTATTATTATTAAACAAAATAAAGCTTTAAAATGTGGGGTTGGTAAATGTTTAAGTATGACCATGGACATTCAATCTTTATTCAATCTTTTCACACACACACAATATCCTATCAGTGAATTAATACAGTCAATCAATCAATCAGTGCATTATTTATATATAACTATGGTTACTGAGATGGGTTAATTCCCTTCCTGTAGTGTACCTTTTCGTGTAAATTATATTTTCGCAAACGTCCCGCATACCTACACGTTTTATGTTTATATCTGTATTATTTACTCTTGGACAAGTTAAAAGATCGTTGTGTACTTACCAGCTGCTCCACTACAGAGGAACCCCTTGTTATGTCTGCATGAAGTTTACTGCATTTTGTGAGGACAGAATTAGCAAAGCCTTTGTTCAACTTATGAATTTGGCCATGAATGCGACCCCGAAAATTAAGCGCGAATGTGGTCGCTTTAGGCACCAATGCTTGATAGGACCTGTTTACGGCTTCACATTTTTAGGTCGATGTTAAAAACCTAGTTTTCCCCCAAGTTCTCGGTACCTAAGAATAAATGAATGCACCTTGTCAATATTTCTTCATCAAGTTTCGATATTCTAAATCTCACGTTTTGTGGCAGGAAGTATTTTACTTGAGATTTATGACCGGTACAAACGAAACTTTGCTTAGCACATGTAGAACCGCAGTAACCTTTATAACATAAGACTATTGTTTCAATGAATTTTGGCATTTTTACTGTTATTTTACACATATCACCATTTTAATACATATGATATGTGCATATCTCAGCTCACCCAAACACCTTGATTTTACTGAGAGAAAACATTGTCTTAGTGAATGGGGCTTTATAAACCTGTCTCAGGATATGTTTTTGTAACCTGAAGGTAAGTCTCCATAAATGAAAGTATAATTATTTAAGAGTGTTGAAAACATTATAGAAAAGGATAAATTGGTCATTTCTTATTATGTCACATTGTTTTCAAGAACGTCTGCTACAGATGCGTCAAAATGCATCCAAAAAATGTTAGCAAGCTGCTGAAATATCGTGCTGTTGCCAATAGGAAAAAATATGATAAAGTATATCTATATCTCACACATTTTTGTTATTTGAATCATTCTTAACTTATTTTAACATTTATCTACTAAATGAAACATTCGCATAGTTTGGACATAAACACAGTGAAAGAATATTGAAACCAACTTCCTTACTGAATTTTGTCTCAAGCATTCTTAAATTTAAGCACTTACTATAAACAGGTGGAGACAGAACATTATCAGGATTCACATGAAAAGGTACAACACAATAAGAGAAGGTAAGTATTCATTACAGATTCCATTATTTAAATGAAACATATTATAGTTTGTTGATTTAAAACAAACAATGGTTTGATTATAGTGAAGCCTGTGAACGGTTCATGTTAATGATCCCCATAACGAGAACTTATGTTTGCATTTTCTGGAGAATATAACAAAATAAGTTTACTGCAGGACATCTACTGTTGCCAGTATCTCCTTGTCCGAGTCCAATATATTCACTGAGTGACCCTCTAAAATATGTTTAGCCATATTGATTCGTTGAAAAACATGATGTTAAGGTTTCATCCGAAAAGGAGCAAAATTACAACACCTTATAACTCTAGTCTTTGGTTTTGGAAACGGCCCAATATCACTAGCAAGGAAAGGAGGTAAACGCTCATTCAAAAAAGGAAAACTTTGGAAGATTTTTTTTTCAAATTGGAAGAACTAAGGAAATGCAAGACATCATATGTGTCTGATTTCCTGGAAATATTGAATGAGCAGTAAGTATACTATAAATTTAAAAAAAAACCCACAAAGACAATTTATTTATTACAAACACACTGATGTTTTCAATTATAACTCCTCTTTAAACATGCAACCCTTTTCAGTTCAATTTGGCGTAGTGACTTCGTCATTATGACCCATATTCGAACTTGACCGAGAAATCATTAAGACAAACATTCTGACAAAATTTCAAGCTGCTGAGGCAAAAAATGCGGCCTCCAATGTTAACAAAATATTTCTACAATTCGACCTAGCGACCTCCTAGTTTTTGAACTCATATGGCCCAGTTTCAAACTTGTCAAAGATTTGATGGAGATGAAGGTTTTGATAAACTCTCATTAAGATCGGATTCAAATTGTAGCCTGTAAAGTGTTAACAAGGCAATTGTTGAAAACGGACGACGGACAAAATGTGATCACAACTGGCTACAGACACCTCACCGAGTGACAGCAACTACTAATAGCTTTACATATTTAAATGTATTCATCCTTAAACCTTAAAAATCACTTTAGAATTATATCATGTTTTTTACACCAATGAATTGTCAATTGAAGAATGAAAGTTATTATATAAGGGATGATAAAGCAGAATTTATTGAATAATCTGTATTTCTAAATCGGTTGTTTTGTTAGGCTGCTAATATGAAAAACTTTTCCTGAAGCTATGTGACGTGTGTGAATTTGAGCCATAAATTCACTCAAGGAAGTTTCACAGATGAAGTACTTCCCTCTTTTAAACGCTTGTTTCACTATTATAAATCAGAAAAACTTACATATGCCTACATATTAAATATGTAAATTACAACTGACTCTGTGATAACCCTGTTACCACTTTGCTTTTGAACCACACTGCAACACGTCGGTTACTAATCCACATACTAATAACAACAACTTCAACATTATAATAAATGAAATGATAATTTATGCTCCAGAATTGAGTAATTTGATGAAGCTTTGGTGAAGCCTCCATTTGCAATAACGAACGTACGCGCGATGATATAAGATTATCGATCTAGTACCTTATTAATCAATCTTTAGAGATATAGGTAGATAATCCAGAAATGGCTTACCCACAGCAAGGAACTTATAATCCTGAAAAGTTTGAAAGAACTTAGTACTTAAAGTTGAGAAATAGACAATTTGCAATAAATCATAATTACAAGGCACTGGAGTTCGAAAGATGTCATACATTATATTTCAAAGTTCAACTCCGGGCCTTTCTACGTTGTTCCTATGGTTTTGTGCTGATCATGGTCATTGCTCAGAATTCCATAGGACTGGGACTAAAGGAAGAAAAGATCTGCATGCATCTCGATTCACATTTGGACAAGTCTCCAAAAGATGTGTTTCACGATTTTGCCTGTAATCTCCAGGAATATTGTCTCGATAAAGAAAGCAGATACTTCAAAAATGTTGGATATTTTCATAATATATTTCACAGTTATGCACATAAATGTTCATGTGACTTTAAAACAAATCCCCTTCAAGGTTTTGAATTTGTCAAAAAATCTGTGAGCAGAATTAAACGTTCATTCAGCTAGACAGATGTCACTAACTCAAATTTGCTTGTATTTCCATAGTACTGGTACTGGATGTGAAGGAAGAAAAGGTCCGCCTGCATCTCTATTCACATTTGGAGAAGTCTCCAACAGATGTGTTTCACGATTTTGCCTGTAATCTCCAGGAATATTGTCTCAATAAAGAAAAATGTTGGATATCTTCATAATATATTTCACAAAATATGTGAGCAGCATTAAACGTTCATTCAGCTATACAGATGTCACTAACTCAAATTTGCTAGTATTTGCAATTCATTTTACATGAATGGAATGAATGAAAAAGATCTTTGTCTTAGAAGAAACTGGAGTCGATCTAGCAGGATTAAATTAGTAGGTTGAATTTTAAGCTCGACCTTTCAAAGAAATGGGAGCTTTTTTTCTCGGTACTCACTGCGGTAAATTACTTATCACTGAAGCTTAACATGATAATATACCACATGTAGGGAGGTTTCAATCTCGATTGTTATAGTTACTGTATATATTATCTGATCAATTAGTAACTATTCATTATTTACTTAATTTTTGCTTCTCGTAAAGGGATTACGTTTTGATAATTGTTTGTTTTTACTATAGACAAATCCTGAATGTAATAAAATATATTGTATTGTATAAACAGGTATACATGTTTTAGTGATTGAGGGCACATTTCGTCGGCAAAAAATTCTTCCATCCGAATGTATGACAATTCTAACAAACTGGAAATGTTGAAGTTGTTCCAGATATTAAAAAAAAAATATCAATCCAGTGGCTACAACCAATCATATTTTAATATAATAAATGTATGAATCTTATAAATCAATTTACAGACATTTCAAAACCTGCTACTGCTTTAAAACAAACCCCCTTCAAGGTTTTGAATTTGTCACACAACGAAACAACGTTTCGGACTTCCCCCTAATGACCTTGTGAACAATAATACGCGGTTTGTGGCATAGCCAATTCTTGCCGGGATAATTCCTATTACGGCTATACGATAAGAGAACAACTTCATCTCGGAATTACTTACAGCAAAGCCATGTCCTCCTTATTCTATTAAACGACACTTTAAAAAGTTGACTCGGAGAGAAGCCGATATCCAAAAGGCATGCCGAAATGGCCTTAAATCCCACGACCGGGCATGCGTATTTATCGGAATTTTTTCCATCTGCCAAGTGACCATACTATTGACAGTCGCAGAGAAAGGATACCACAGCTGAATCAGAGCCCATCAATTAGGACACTGAAAATCTTGAACAAGATTGACACTGTTAATTCGGAGGATGAGACCGATTATGCTTTGTGGTGAAAAATTTCGAGTCTGACTTTGACCATTAGGATGAAAATGAGAATAAAGAGAAAACGCTCTTTTATTTGAAAGAAGCACCTTGAAGAAGGCCTTGTTTTAGTCAAATTTTGCAAAAAACACATTTATTTTCTGCTTCGCTGGTAATCATGAAATATTGTCTGTTTGCAAAATGTGTTTCATTTCATTTATTGGGGTTTTACGCCGCTTTCAACAATATTTCAGTTATATCACAGCGACATTTCACTTATTCATGATCCCTGGGTAAACAAACCAGTACTAGGCTAGAAAATGTGCCATGCCCAAGGACACTCAACCATGACCGTAGTGCCGCGACTGGGGATCGAACCCGGGACACCCGGTTTCGAAATCCCCGACGCTAACCACTCGACCATAGCGGATTCTAGGTGCTTAACTCCAGATTATAGTTTATATAGTCTAATAGTTTATAAGTTTTAAAACTGTTCAAAATTTGTCTTGAAATATTATAATCATAATTTTGGGATAACATTAAAGTAATAATTCCACTTTTCAGTACAATAAACATCTAAATATTGATCGTTTATGCTTCAATTTGTACTGGGTAGACACCAAGTTAGTCTAAATCATTTAGACTTTCGGTTTCTCGTTTTGCATCTGTCATTTGTTAGTCAACCGATATGCAGGATAATAACAATGAACAAGAGGTCCATGAGGGCCTATGCTCTACTGGGATGGGATTTCAAGGGCCATAATCCAGTCTTGCATGGGCGGATCTAGGAACCAAACTCTCATGGATACCTAACTAATGTGTAACTTTGGTGAAGATCAGATACTAAATGGAGCCTCTATTGTGTTTACAAGCTCTATTATAAGAATTTTGACAATTTGAAGGACCATAATCCAGTCTTGCATGGCCGGATCTGGCTGGTTTGCAAAATGATCCAAGCTCTCACGGATACACAACTACTGTGTAAGTTTAGTGAAGATCAGATTTGAATGGAGCTTCTATTGTGTTCACAAGCTCTATTATGGCAATTTTGACAATTTCAAGGGATATAATCCAGTCTTGCATTGGCGGATCTGGCTGGTTTGCAAAGGGAACCGGGCTCTCTCGTGGATATCTAACTACTGTATAAGTTTGATTAAGATACAATCAAAACTAAGGACTGTATCGCGTTCACAAGCAATTGTTTACGGACGCATGGACGCCGGACACCACGCCACGGCATAAGCTCAATAGAGCTAAAAATGAGCATATGCGATGTCTTTTTTTGAAGGACTAACAACCAGTAAATCAAATTGTGTACATGTTCATGACTGGTTTTAACATTTACAGAAAGAATGGTTTTGAACTATTTATTTCTTACTTTGTTTTCACTATTAGCAATATTTGCAGAGTTTTCAACATTTCAAAATGTTTGTCCCGCATCTTAATCCTTTGATAAGAAAAATGGCTTTCAATTCTAAGGCATCCTACCAAACTATGCCAAAAGTAACAAAGAAAATGACGTATTGACCTAATTGTCAAAAATTGTTCCCGAAATAGATTTAAATTATGACGTAAAGGTGCGTCATCAATATTAAAATCCTCTGTTTTAAGGTGGTTAACCCCAAACGGCTACGTTTTAGTTTTTCAATCTTTTTTTGTCTCGCTGCAGCGATACTTAGGAGTTGCTTTTCTGGTGGCGTCAAACATTACATTAACGTTAAAGTTTCTTGTTTTTGCTTGTTCTCAATAAGTACTTGTGCCAGGGCTTTCAAACTTGGATCAAAGTCACATCTTACACCCTTCTTCACATTGTAGCGTGGAAAGACCGGTTCTCGAACCTCTTATGGGAATAAATATTAATTTATGTCAGAAAACAACAAGACTCAAACATAAATATGACCTTTATACGTATTCTGCACAATAAAATTAGATAATTATAGTAAGGAAATCAATAAAACCTGGGCCCGTATTCACCAACCGATCTAAATTCGATTTTCGGACTAAATCTAAATTATCTGACTAAATTACGTCAATTTAGATTTAGTCCGTATTCACCAACGCGTCTAAATTGTAAATCGGACTAAATATTTAGATTTTCGGACTAAATATTTAGTCCGCTTCGGGGCATGCTAAATTAGCTGACTAAATTGGAAACAAAATGGCGACTGTTTTGTGCCCACCGCTAGAATATTTCAAATTGACTTTTAATAGGTGTAAAACCAAAATTTGGGGTCGAAAAGGGTTTGTAAGCGAGTCTTTTATAGTTGTCTCCCGTTTCTAGCGGAAAAAAGGACACACTTCCGGCCTGTGTCAAAAACGGAATTTTGAGCTAGTGGACACTCGCTTATGCTGGATTGTTGATATTTTCGGGAGAGAAAACGACACTTAGATGTATTATACTGCCAAATAAAGCTTTATAGTTGGGTACCAGTGAAGGATATTTATAATCAAAGATGTCGGATCACAAACGAACAGTCTCGAGTCGACGAAAATGATGTGAACTCATTCAGAAATTCAGGAAACGTATTTCAATGATCATGTAATCCGAAAGACCGACAAGAGAGACAATGTGGGCATGTCTATAATGTTCGTACAGTCAACATCGATCCTAAAGCGGCCAATCTTATACTGGTAAGTTTTTCAATGAAACAATCGATGTACAAATTCAATGGGTGGGGTGATTTCATAATCTGTTGCTCTTGAGTTGTGTCACGGGTTGATTCTCCTAACCCAAACTGCCAATCGTTTCACCTGCATTTTATTTGCATCATGATATTTTCTATCTTTATCTGAATATTAATACCCATAGCCTGAGCATGGGTGCTGCATATTCACAGATTTATTTGTGATTTATTCCCAATTTCCTAGTAGTAATAATTTATGGCGGATTATGCTCTCAAATGCTGCCTGTTACTGATATAAAACAAGTAGAGCTACATTTCCATTTTTGTGGAAGGATGCATCTGTCATTAAGAACTAAAAAATGCTTGACACAGCTCAATATTTTCAAAATACTGACTATAAACTGGTTAGTTCACAATTCATTTCACACCATACATCTATAGCTAACACTTTTCCACATACAGATGCTTTCTTATGACTATGTAGCAGATTTGTCTGTCATGAGCAATTTCTCTTGCCACAGTACTTTCAACTCAACTTAGTAAGTGAACTTACATTTACCAGAGACATATAAACACATATATGTCTCTCCATATGGAAAAAGACTCATTTAACTCTTTCCCACCTATAGATGCATAATGTGGAAAGGATTAAACATATCTATGTTTCTTTTCTTTAACTGTCAATCATTGTATTATAATATTTAAACATGAGCATTTTATGGCATTTGTATTTTTCTTTAATTTCAGTTGGGAATGGTGACAGAAATTATACAGAATTCATGAACTGAAGGAGATGAGATGACAGCCAGCCCCAAATAGGCCTTACAATATCATTAACTGTTGCCATAGTCACAGTGTATCATTTGAGTGATGTTTCTGTTAAATACTTTCTAACACTTACTATGCTATTTTAACCCTTTCCCATATATATACAGACCTTTCTGAGGCCTCTGCATCATATGACTTTTGAAAACATAATACGTAGACATTTTCGAAACGTTTGCCTAGATTTTTTTAAATAACATGCTGCAGATATGTTGTATGTGGGAAAGGGCTTAAGGGCTGTATAATGTGAAAAACAAAGGTATACAATATCTTGAGAATTGAAATCAAAAAGAAATTAATGCAAAATTGAAAATGTGATGGGATGTAGAGGATTTGCTTGGTTAACAGAATTTCTACTTTTTGAAATTTTAGTAATGTTTTTCAAAATATGTTACAACAGAGGCATCACTCTGTGTTGAGAAAAAAAATCAGGTTATGGCGAAAAGAAAACTTCTTTTAGGTTAACCATTTCCCAATTACAGACACATTTATTTTAAATATTGAGACAAAAGGAGACATTTCTCATAATGAGCAATGTCTCCTTTTGCCACAATGTTTTCAACTTTATTCCATGATCATACTTTCATTAAAGGAGATTTTTATTAAACATGTATCTGCCTTAGATAATTTTAAAGTTGTTAAATGCAGATTTGTGTTGTATGTTGGAAAAAGTTTACCTTTCAAACTATAAAATCAGGGACTTTAAATAACATTCAGGGTACTTTTATATTAATTACAAAAATTAAAGTCAATATTTTGTTAACCATTTCCTTGAAAACTATGCATTTTATCACCTCTGCAGCAGACGACTTTTGAAACCATTGTGACAAAAGGAGAAATTGCTTATGAGAATTTTTTTTCCTTTTGCTATAATGCTTTCTGCTTTATGTCCATGAATTATAACTTTATTTAGCGAGATCTTCTATTTTACCTAGATGTTGTCAAGGTCATGTGCTGCAGCTTTGTTGTATGTGGAAAAGGCTTGACATAGGAATTAGTTTCAATTTTTTTTGAAATGTTCAACCAGTGCATGAACATTTACTTGAATTTACTTCTGGAACTGTAAAATCATGACCTTTAGATTTAAGAATTAGATTATATTACAACAATTAAGTCAATTTTTTGTTAAGCAAAGATATGAAAAAATATCTGTAAGTGCATATAATTGAAAACAGTGTGGGCTTGTGACAAAAGGAGAAAGTGCTTATGATGAACATTTACTGCTTTTATCAAATTGAATACAAGCTAGTTTCTTTATTGAACAATAAATTTGTTGATGTAAAGTCTTAAATTTGATCCATAAAAAAATAAGAGTACTTTTAAATTCAAACATTTAAAGTCAATTATTTGTGAAGCAAAGATATTATGTATTTTTTTAAAATTCTGTTAAAGAACAGAATAAATAGTACATAGACACTATTTTGTTAACCCTTTCCCATATACAAATTCAAATCTTCAACAAATTACTTTCTGTTTCAATGCATTTGCCAGTATTCAAAAATAAGGAAACTCTTTAATTGAAAGAACAATAATAGTTATAATTGAATAAAGTTGGAAAAAAAATCTGCTTTTGCCACACTGTTTTCAAAAAGTATTTGCTGCAGAGGTGCCAGAAAGTGTCACCAAGAACAAGTTTCAATTTTAATTGAAAAACTGTTCAACCAGTGCTTGAAAAATATATTTTGATGTTAAATATAAATATTGGTTCATCGACCTGTTAAATTAATTAAATGAATTGTTATTTAGATGTCTCATTACCACAACATAAATCTTAAACCTTTTCCACCTGGCATTCAGATGCATCTACAACTGACGACTGTTGAAAACATTGTGGCAAAGGGAGCAATTGTTTAACATGAGCCATTTTTCATTTTGCTGCAGAGTTTTCAACACAATTCAATAATACAATGTAATACTATCATTTAAAGAGCTTTTCCATGTTTTTGCATAGACAATTTGAAAGTTGTCTGGCAGAATTGTTGTATTTTGGAAAGGGTTATTTTGTAACCTTTGGTATGATTAAGAGTTACTGACTGTTAATAACAATATGTTTGAGAACGTATATTTTATTTTAAAGCCTTTATTTTAAAGCCGACTGCTTGAAGAAAAAAAGAAAAACTATGAAATATCTAGAAAACTGCATCAATAAATTTGACAGTTTTGTCCAAAGTCGTCTTTATCAGATAAAGGCCTGAAATATTTAAGAATAAAAATTCTTTCTGACAGTACTCATTTTTAGCTCGACTATTCGAAGAATATGAGAGCTATTACAAGTCCCAAAACTATATATATCAGATTTTGACACAATTATGCCCCTTTTTGGACTTAGAAATTCTGGTTAAAGTTTTGTGTGCAACTACTCTGTCAATATCTCTGTATTTACTTGATGCATTACATTGCAACTTTATACAACCCGTCCCAACCATCACACCTATGTGGATTATCAAGATAACCCTATCCTGGATTTACTGCAAGTTATAGCCATTTGTTTACTTAGAAATTCTGGTTAAAGTTTTGTGTGCAACTACATTAAGAGTCCAAGTTGAAGTTAGACATTTGGGTTAAGAGTTTAAATTTGCATGCAATGCCTTTTCTCACAAACAGCAGATACTATTCAAACAAGACTTATCTAACTTGATTTATAGTTACATACTATCAAGCCACTATCTCAGTAACAACTGTTGACTATAGTATCAAATGGCCAAATAGTCGAGCATGCTGTCTTGCGGACAGCTCTTGTATAATATTATAGTTGAAGAAAACTTTCCTCACATACTATGTTGTATAATTGAATGAATTAAACATGTGATATTTTGATATTTGTTCACAAAACAATATTCAATAATATGTTATATTTTATTAAGTAGGCACAAGTGTTTATAACTGTCAAAATTATAGTTTGATGCATATAAAGAATTGATATAGAATGAAAAGAAATCTGTTTGACTTCATCATTAACCCTTGGTCCCTTTCCCTAAATTTAAAGATGTCACATAGATATTAAGCACTTTTCTACTAATGACAAATATTTGTAATTATGTGTAATATATATGTCAATACTTAGTAAAAATCTATTTAAAAAATGGAAAATCTCTATAAATTGAAGTACATGTTCATATTTGAATAACAGTTAAACACAATTAAATTGTAGTGTAGAAGAAATTGCTCATGATGAAAATTCTCTGTATTTTTTCTGCTCTAATCACATCAAAATATGTCTGCAAATGGGAAAGGCTTGATATTATTTGTAGCCAACAAGTCCATTGATTATGTTTTTCAGAGCAATGTAGTCACTAATAGCTGCCAAAATATTAGATTCTTGGAAAAGCACCCTTTAGTTATTGCGAGCTGTTCTTATCTACGTCCCTGCATATTAAAATGTTAACACGTTTGAACAGTGTCAACAATTTGGGGTTTTGACACATTTCGTACAAGTCATTCCAGTTTAAAAAGGAATCAACCAGTTGATACAAGAGTTGAATTGTTGTCCAAATTTACAGTTCGATCACAGTTTGTTTGTAAGTTCCCATCGCATCCGTGATAAAAACATGCCGGCAAGGCAATACTTCGAAATCGTGTTTACCGCGATAATCATGAAAGTGACACTTTAAAGCGAAAAAGAACGAATCAAGTAGACGGCGAAATTTACCTTGAAACAGACATTTATAGAGTTTAATTATTTTCACGTCTGTATTTTTGGATGACAATTGTCCTCAAAGTAAACTTTGAATCAAGTATGTGTCATAGACGACACTTTTAGCGATATTTACGAAAAACAAAAGGATGAATGAAAATGACAGATGATCGAAAACGACAAAAACGAACTACAATAATAGCGACAGACGAAGTTTTCGTCACGCAACATAGTGAAAAAGGCAGATATTATACTGAACAGAAATTGCCGATCATTTGAACAAAGCAAATGCATAGTTATGTGGATTGAAAAATTGAGATGCCAGCTTTGTGAAATAACGATAAAAATAAAAATCTATAAATAGACTATAAATGAATGGTACTGTCTTTTATTTCAGCTCTTAGATTAATTCGGGAACAAGAGTCGGTGCGCGGCCGCTTACGACATTTACAAACTGGACTAAATTGAGATCGGTTTAAAACGCGTTGGTGAATACGGACTAAATCTAAATCTCCGGGAATCCAAAAAGTGAACTAAATATTTAGATTTAGATTTAGTCAAAAATCAAAATTAAAAAGTTTGGTGAATACGGGCCCTGGGGCCGTATTCCAGTAGGATCTTAAATAGTTAAGATTTTCTTAAATCCGAGTTTTCCCTTAAATCGAACAAATTCTCTCCTTAATTATAAGAAATTTCTTAAGTGGTATTCCAGAAGCATCTTATCTTAAGAAAAATCTTATATTTTTTCTTAAATCTAAGGAAACACTACACCTTCCTTAAATCATTTGATAACATTTCCTCATCAACCTTTTTTCTCGGACTTTTCGATATTTTGCACAGTTTGTTCGTAAAGGGGTCGAAAAATACAACAGACAGGTGAGTAGTTTTACGTCCCGTTTACGGCGATGTCTGACTTTTAGACTATGCTACAAATTATAAGAGAGATATAACTCTGTTTTAAATGAACGCTTACACGCCATTTTAGAAAGTTAAACAAATATATCTTTTAATGCAGTTCATGCAATTTGTTTTCTACATAAAAACAACGGATTTGTAAAATAAAATAAATAGAAGGATATTTTGTGATTAAGCCAGATTCTATGAATTCAGACATTTGTTTTTCTGCGGAGGAACGCTTCGTGTTATTGTGTAATTTCAGTAGTTCGGATAGACGGGCATCGGATGTGTCAACAACAGTGTTATTTCGTATATGATATCGATATAACATATTGTTATTCATTTTTCGCCTTGTCAATTCAACGACGCGCATAATTAAGTGGATAAGCTAAAGTGTTTTATGTTTATTTGTTATAGGAATGGCAGCTCGTCCAGATACTCTAGCGGAGCTGACAAACAACGAGTCATTACGTCGATACCGATTTGATCGGACGGGTATCGAGTAACTTGTGGGACTTTTAAGAGTTGATTTAGAATCTCCAACTGCCAGACACAACAGTCTGTCAGTGTCGGAAAAGGTATTAATAACTTTGAGGTTATTGGCAACTGGTGAGATCCAGCTCAATGATGGCGATCTTCACCATGTTGCCCAGTCCACAGTGTCGAAGGTGGTGACTGCAGTCATAAATGCGCTTATATCTCCTTCCCCACAACTCCAGCAGACCTGGACTTGCAGGTGCAAGAGTTTGGTGGGGTAGCAGGATTTCCGAAGGTGGTGGGAGTTATTGACGGGACACACGTCAGCTGAGGAGGAGGTGTTTGTCGACAGGAAAGGCTTTCACAGCATCAATGTACAGGTGAATATAATTTTAATGTGTTTACTTTTTATAATTTAACATATATATTGAGTGTAATAGAACAGTACTATTATTATTATAATTTATATTAACAACTCACAAACAGCCTCAATAGATGAAATATAGCAAACAAGATGAACGCATAACCATGCTAAACATTTAATGCAGATCAATACAGAATATAGTGGCCGAGTTTCATTTACTATGGACTGAAACCTGGTTGAAAACCAGATATAAACATGTCAGACATATTCCCACTCCTACCGTGAGGTGAAGGGTTCAATCCCTAGTCCCAACAGTTAATTGTCTCACGGGGATACTCAGGCTACATAATGTATCTAGATGTATCAACTTATTCAGTCACTTTTGTATTATTTTATTGCAAATGTTTTTTTGTTTTATTTCTTTCTAGCTTGTGGTATGTTTACCATATCCAACTTTATACATGTATAAAGCTTATTGTATCTTACATCTTGTATATATAATATTGCAGGTCATCTTTAATGCTTGTGACAAGTTGGTAGACATTGTTGCTCGCTGGCCAGGATCTACACATGACAGTAAAATATTGCATAACAGTGGGGTGAAAGAGTTATTTGAAAGGGGTGTTGTCCCTGCCGGTTACCATCTATTGGGTGACAGTGGGTCCTTAGCAGACGATGGCTGGTGAGTCCATACCTTCACCCACAGGCTGGACCTCAAAGTTCATATAACAGGTATCTTAAGCCTTTCACTCATTTATGTGCTTTCTGACACCTCTGCGGCAGACCACTTTTTGAAAACATGGCGACAAAAGAAGAAATTGCTGTTCGATATGAACTTTACATTACATTTTCCATTATCCCATCTCAAGTCATATAAGACATCGAGCGTGATTAATATAAGCTTAACCCTACCCAACTATCACACCTATGTAGATTATCAAGTTAGATAACTCTATCCTGCATTTTATGCAAGTAATGGCCCTTTTTGTGTCACCCTGCGTAGCTGTAGCATGGTAGGCACTTAGGGATTACTTTTTTTTGTCAAGCGTCTGTCCGTCACACTTTCAATGAGCTGGTGCAGGTGACACATGTGCTCGTGGAGCACTCCATTCTAGATTTACTTAGAAATTCTGGTTAAAGTTGTGCGTGCAACTACATTAAGAGACCATATCTTAGTAACTACTTGATGCATTGCATTGAAATTGTATACAACCCTTCACAACAATCAAGTATGATAACTATATCCAGTATATTTTGCAATTTATGGCCCTTTTTTTAGATCACCTAGAGCCAAAGGCTCAAGGTGAGCTATTCTGATCATTTTTTGTCCGTCGTCCGTCGTCGTTAACATTTAGCTTTAAACATCATCTCCTCCTGAACCACATAACTAATTGCATCCAAACTTCACAGGAATGTTCCTTTGGTGGCCTTCTTTCAAAATTGTTCTAAGATTTAAATTCCATTTAGAACTTTGGTTTGCTGCGGCATCAGAAAGGGGGCAAAATGTCCAAACTTTAAAACTCTTCTCCTCTGAATCTGCATGTCAGATTCCAATATAGTTTAGCAGAAATGTTCCTTGGGTGACCCTCTACAAAGATTGTTCAAGGCATACTGTTTGGTTGAAAAACATGGCAGTCAGGAGGCATCAGAAAAGTGGCAAAATGACAAAATTGAATAGGAATCTTACTTCAGTGATCCTCTACTTGATTTTTACCACCCGTATTTACTATCAATTAGGTGATCGATTTAGGGCCATCTTGGCCCTCTTGTTTCAAAGTTGTGTGCTGCAGATTTGTTGTTTGTGGGAAAGGGCTAAGACAGGTGGCAGTTTAATCCAGCACAAAAGTAATGCAAAAAACTATTGCTTTAGATTAAGCTGCCTTCTGTATATATATGGGACACTGTTCTTCTTTATTTCGGGATCATAGTAGGCAGGTTTCATTGATTTTTAGCTCCACTGGCTGAAAGCCAGTCGAGCTTATGTCATGGCGAATTGTCCGTGCGTGCGTGCGTAAACGTTTTCCTTTAAACGACTTCTTCTCACTAACCAGTTGGCCAATATGGTTGAAACTTCATAGGAAGCATCCCCTCAATGTCCTCTCTTAAATTCCTTCAATTTTTTTTGATCCATCCATAATTCTGGTTTCCATGGCAACCAAAAGAAAAAAATAGTGAAAACTTAAAAAATCTTCTTCTCTGAAAGTGTCAGGCCGATTTTCAAATAATTTTGTAGAAATGTTCCTTGGGTGACCCTTTATTAGATTCCTTCAAGAAATGTTGATTGGTCGAAAAACATGGTCGCCAGAGGGCGGGGCTATTTTGCCTTATATGACCATAGTGAAAACTTAAAAAATCTTCTTCTCCCAAAGTGTTCAGCCGATTTTCAAATAATTTTGTAGAAATGTTCCTTGGGTGACCCTTTATTAGATTCCTTCAAGAAATGTTGATTGGTCGAAAAACATGGTCGCCAGAGGGCGGGGCTATTTTGCCTTATATGACCATAGTGAAAACTTAAAAAATCTTCTTCTCCCAAAGTGTTCAGCCGATTTTCAAATAATTTTGTAGAAATGTTCATTGGGTGACCCTCTATCAGATTCCTTCAAGCCATGTTGATTGGTCGAAAAATATGGCCGCCAGAGGGCGGGGCTATTTTGCTCTATATGACCATAGTGAAAATTTAAAAAATCTTCTTCTCCGAAAGTGTTGAGCAGATTTTCAAATAATTTTGTAGAAATGTTCTTTGGGTGACCCTCTATCAGATTCCTTCAAGCCATGTTGATTGGTTCAAAAATATGGCCGCCATGGGGTGGGGCTATTTTGCCTTATATGGCTATTGTGAAAACTTAAAAAATCTTCTCCTCCGAAAGTGTCAGGCCGATTTTCAAATAATTTTGCAGAAACATTCCTTGGGTGACACTCTACAAGATTCCTTTAAGCCATGGTGGTTGGTAAAAAATATGGCCACTAGGGGGCAGGGCTGTTTGGAGATTTGATTTTTGCCTTATGGCCGTGGAGCGATACTGGCCCTCTTGTTTATTTTTCAGACAATTTTCTTTTTATTAATTTTATTTGGAGTTTTAATTTTTAGCTCCACTGGCTGAAAGCCAGTCGAGCTTATGTCATGGCGAATTGTCCGGCGTGCGTGCGTTAACTTTTTCCTTTAAACAACTTCTTCTCCCTAACCACTTGGCCAATTTGGTTGAAACTTCATGGGAAGCATCCTCTCAATGTCCTCTACTAAATTCCTTCAAATTTTTTGGATCCATTCAAAATTCTGGTTTCCATGGCAACCGAAAGAAAAAAATAGTGAGAACTTAAAAAATCTTCTTCTCCGAAAGTGTCAGGCCGATTTTCAAATAATTTTGTAGAAATGTTCCTTGGGTGACCCTTTATTAGATTCCTGCAAGAAATTTTGATTGGGCGAAAAACATGGCCGCCAGGGAGCGGGGCTTTTTTGCCTTATATAGCTATAGTGAAAACTTAAATAATCTTCTTCTCAAAAAGTGTTCAGCAGATTTTCAAATAATTATGTAGAAATGTTCCGTGGGTGACCCTCTATCAGATTCCTTCAAGCCATGTTGATTGGTAAAAAAACATGGCCGTCACAGGGCGGGGCTATTTTGCCTATATGGCTAAAGAGCAAACTTAAAAAATCTTCTCCTCCAAAAGTGTCAGGCCGATTTTCAAATAATTTTGTAGAAATGTTCCTTGTGTGAACCTTAATTAGATTCCTTCAAGAAATGTTGATTGGGCGAAAAACATGGCCGCCAGGGGGCGGGGCTTTTTTGCGTTATATAGCTATAGTGAAAACTTAAAACATCTTCTTCTCCGAAAGTGTTCAGCTGATTTTCAAATAATTTTGTAGAAATGTTCATTGGGTGACCCTCTATCAGATTCCTTCAAGCCATGTTGATTGGTCGAAAAACATGGCCGCCAGAGGGCGGGGCTATTTTGACTTATATGACCATAGTGAAAACTTAAAAAATCTTCTCCTCCGAAAGTGTCAGGCATATTTTCAAATAATTTTGCAGAAACATTCCTTTGGTGACACTCTACAAGATTCCTTTAAGCCATGGTGGTTGGTAAAAAAAATAGCCACCACGGGGCAGGGCTGTTTGGAGATTTTATTTTTGCCTTATGGCCGTGGAGCGATACTGGCCCTCTTGGGCCTCTTGTTCTTCTTTCAAAACGTCTAGTCTGCTGTGGCAGTTACAATTGCAGCACACAACCTGCACAGATGAATCACCACTGAAAGAGATACGAGAAAATGCTAGCTATAGTACTTGCCTCGGCGTCGGCGTCACACCTTGGTTTAGTTTTTTGACTTTGAATTTTGGTTAAGTTTTTCGTACCAATTTACTTTTTGTCAAACCATTACAGATATTGGTTCGACACTTTCAACACTTATTCACCATCATTACCTCCATCAACAGACAAGAGTTCATAACTCTGTCAAGGTTTTTGTAAGAATTATGGCCCTTTTTTCGACTTAGAATTTAGGTTGAGTTCTTTGTACCAATTCACTTTTTTTCAATATCATTACAGGTATTCCTTTGAAACTTACAACACTTTTTCAACATCATAACCAACAGACAAGAGTACATAACTCTGTCAAGTTTCTTTTAAGAATTATGGCCCCTTTTCGATTTAGAATTTTTGTTAAATTATTCATACCGAATCAATTTTTTTCAAAACAATTAAAGATATAACTTAAACACTTACACAAATATTTTTACCATCTTTACCTCCACACACAGCCAAGTGTGCATAATTCAGTAAAGGTTTTTGTAAGAATTATGACCCTTTTTCGACTTATAAATTACTTTGTTGTCTGTCGCTTTAAATTTGACTTAAATGTCTTGCCTTTGTGAATGGAACATTGAATTGAATCAATTTTGGTTAACCAGATTGCAAACCTTAATTTTAAACACTGTGTTTAATGTTAAGTATCTCAAGATATTTGATAAATATTATTTAAAGGAAAAACCTTGTGTCTGAGTTTTCATTAACCCTTTCCCTCATACGAAAATTCTGCAGCAGACGACTTTGAACATATTTTGTCAAAATATAGAAAATCTCTATAATTGAATGGATAACCTATGACTAAAAGTGGAAAACATTGTGGCAAAAGGAGAAATTGCTCGTTTTGAGCAATTTCTTCTTTTGTCACTATGTTTTCAAAAAGCTGTCTGCAGCAGAGGCGTCAGAAAGCGTCTATAAGAGGGAAAGGGTTAAATGAAAATGTCATAACATGATTATGTATATCCTGTAATTATTAATGTGAAAATGTAATACAAATTATTAACTGCAGCTGCTTTGACATACATTTTATATTTCACTTACAGCATTTCAATGGTTGACCAAATAAAACATCATACCTTGTCAACATTGTTGTTGGCTGTCTTGACAAATCATTAATTAACTCTGTTGTAGCCTCCTCTGTCTGTATGTGCTCTACCATTCTATGAAATAGACAGAAAAAATAAATATTGCTCAGTTTTATACATTTTCTAAATATTAATCATTATAAGGAAGATATTGTCCACTCTAAAATCTAGATTATTTGATAAAACCATTGCCTGAATGTAAGCAGTGGGATAGATGATTTCTGACGCCTCTCCAGCAGACGTGCTCGTTTTGAGCAAATACTCCTTTCGTCACAATGTTTTCAACCCTTTTAAATAAATAAACTTTCATTTATAGTATATTTCCATATTTTTCTTAGATATTTTCAAAGTTGTCTGCTGCAATTTTAGTATGAGGGAAAGGGTTAAGTTTTATTACCATAGAAGACAGGTGGCAGCTGAACCCTTTCCCTCATACAACAATTCTGCAGCTGACGACTTTGGACATATTTTGTCAAAAAATAGAAAACCTATGACTAAAAGTGGAAAACATTGTGGCAAAAGGAGAAATTGCTTGTTTTGAGCAATTTCTTCTTTTGTCACTATGTTTTCAAAAAGCTTTCAGCTGCAGAGGCGTCAGAAACTATATTAGGGAAAGGGTTAATACAGGACACGAGTAATGCAGAAATCTGCCATCTTGGCAAACAAGCACCAATGTATTTTCTTTAAGTGGTTGCTTTAGAGATTTCAGTGTATTCAAATTACAAGTGCAAGGTAATACCCTTAAATGTCTTAATTTGTAATTTATGATCGGGCACATTTACCTTAAATAATTGTAGTTTGCTGAATATTTATTATATATTCATATCTGGTATCATGTGGCCGAGCCCCGGTTGCTCAGTCGGTAGCGACGCGGGCTGTCAATCCAGGGCTTGTGAGTTCGAATCACGGCTCGGCCAACTTTCTTTCCGACGATTGACAAAAGTCAATGCGACATGCGTCATTCGTCTTCCACCAATGTGCTAATGTCTATGTGGAAAAGAAGCCAGTTGCTTGGGAAGATTGTTGTGTGGAGTACTGGTATGAGAAAACCAGGAAATGCATGAGTATGTGAACTGGCCGCCGTGATATAACTGAGAAATTGTTGAAAACGGACGGCGTTAAACCCCAATCAATCAATCAATTGGTATCAAAATGTTAGTATTTTTATATAGATTTCATTTAACCTTTCCCACATACGACAAATATGCAGCAGGCAACTTTGATAACTTCTAGGCAAAAATATGAAAACTCTCTTACTTTAGGTATAAGTGCTGAAAAAGGTTGAAAACATTGTAGCAAATAGATAAAATACTTGTTTTGAGCAATTACTACTTTTGTCACATTGTTTTCAAGGCGTCTGCTGCATAGGCATCAGAAAGCATCTATATGTGGGAAAGGGTAAATTTTACAAGGAGATTTAATTGTAAATTCATAACAATCATACTACATATTTTTTTTTATTTAAAGTATTTTTGTCAATTCTCCCAAGACTGCTTTGTTATTTTAGAAATGTGATTTAGACTAAACATTCATTCATATTAATGGGTTTTATTTCACACCTGTACATAAGCTACTAGTTTGTTTGAATCATGGGTTTCTTTATCAATCCTAATTTAACTGATTTGTGACTTGGTGGGTGAGACCTAAAGATCATAGATGGAATGACAAAAAAGGCCGATTTGTTAAATAGAACTGTGTGATAAATGATAAAGTATACTTACATACATGTAGGAAAATTGACAAGTCTATGAGTTTTGGGAAATACTTTGCTACTCTATATGATAGCTAAATGATAGAATATAAAGCTTGGTGAACTAAGCTTGATACTCTGCATTAGTTTAACCATAACTTTGTGATATTAAGGACATTAGGTAAATTGATAAACCCTGTGTACATGTACTAACTATGTGAAAGAGAATTGAAATATTGAATGACAATATAGTGTTCATAGTATTGACCACAACCCTTAGAAATATAGTGCATCTCATCCCCAGTGACAGTGCATAATACTTTCATAAAAACTGTTATCATTTAATGGAAAATGTTAAAATATGGAAATATCATGTCCATAGTCAAAGTAATACAATTTAATATGAATACCTTGACTCAGTGTTGCTCAGTGTCTCCCTGCTGACAGAGGTTGAAGGGGTAGTGGCACTGTTATACAAAACAAAATATTACATTTATTATAATACAGTATTTTCCTTTTTATATGACACTGTAATAAAATGAATTAATATCTCATTGTGAATTATTAAATGATTTTCACAGTTATGATATTATTCTGAGGTCATCCAGTGGGATTAAAAAGATTTGCCAGGGTGATTCAGACTTCTGCTAGGACGATTTTAATGTTGTTATTTCGCTTGCTGAATTTACTTAACTAGTCATATATGCAGAATAGAAACAATTAATAATGAGGAATAAATTGCACACTATCAAGTTTATTTGTAGCACACAACTTTTTTTACTCAGAAAAAAAATCACACTTGATGTGCATATGCTTCAACCTTATCATTAAGCCATATACAGTTGAACATCAGGAAAAAACTTTACATGTAATACATAGAATAATGATAAGCTTACTATAGCTGGTTAAGCAGCAGTATGCTCGAGTCCATGCTGCAAGCAGCTACCCCTAATGTGTTGGCAGCTGTCCTGCCAACCACATCCATCACTGCCTCTGTCAGTAGGGAGAGGGATTTTTGGTTTGGACCTCCTCCTGAAAATATAAGTACATTAAACTTAAATGAATATTCAGTGCCATCACTGTTTACGTGTCAGACTCTCTTACTCATACCCCAAAACTATCTCTCCATCCATTCATCCATTTTTAAATAAATTTTAAAGGCAACACTATATATACACATAGTACATGTATGTATATTGTTTTAAGAGAGCTACAGAATGTAAGTAAACACTTTGAGATCAGTCCAGCAGACAAATCCAGTCAACTAATATTTTAAAACCAACTTGAACATGGACAGTGATATCATAAAGAAACCAATAGAAACCTTGAAGATAGAAGCTATCCATTTTCATTTTTCAAATGGAATAATATCATGTTTGTTACTGTTTTTCAACTTGGTTACAGAATTCAGTCAATTAAGCATATCAGATGTGCATGGCAGCAACACCGGGCTTAAGAGTTGATATCAATGAACGTAACATGTACATTTATTTATCTCTCCATGACCTTTTTTTTTTTTTTTTACCTGTCATCCGTTGACTTTGCATAAAGTCCATATAGAAGCCTCTATGGACTTGCACCAAATTGTCCCATTTCTTTTGTAATGAAGGGACATCTCTTGGCACATCTGCCCTTGCCTTGAAATGGGAGGCAATAGCAGCCCATTTCTCCCGCTTAGATGTTGATGTTATAGTTGCAAGATAGTAAACATTGTATATTTTAGAGGTGATGCTAAGAAGATGTATTTCAAGGTTATCATGGCAATAATTTATATTTTTTTTTTTTAAATTCACTAGTCCGAAAATCCTGAATGTTATTAGTTCAGTTATGCTATATTCTACATGTAACATAAGACTAGCCTAAGGAACTTTTACACTGATCCGAGCCAAATGGTACTGGTCAGGGATCATAGGACCACTGCGAATTTCACAGGCTGTCATAGAAAATTGGCAATGTCTTGAGTGCAGAAATATTTTGCTATCCATCTGCTTCAATACTCGTTGCAAAAGGTTCAAAAACAAAAGGAACTCTATCAAACAGCAATGGTAATGTAAAATCTGTGAACAGTTTAAATCCCAACGGAATAGTGACTGGAAAACAAGAAAAAACAGGTTTGATATTCCACACAGAAAGACAAACTTTCAGCGAACGCAGCTCCGAGTAATCAGTTTAAATGTTTACAAAGATAAACAATCTACTTACTGTTCGTAAATCTATGCTTCAAGTAAGCGTGGAAGGATAAACCTTCCACACTACTTTCCTCGCCCATTACCTCTGCCAGGACGAGGCAATCATTCAGCGAGAAGTTCGATGATCGAGGTTTCTTCGTTTCACTAGTCGCCATATTTGTAAACAGATTCGTCTGCAATCGCAACACGCGCGCTCGTGTATGTACTTTTAGACTTGCGATACTATTTTGAGCGGTGGAAAAACCGATAATTACGAAAACCGGAAATGGAAAATTACTTAAGTTTATTTCTTAAAATGAAAAATATCTTACGTAAGAAAATCTTAAGATGCTTTTGGAATACGACGTATGTTTAAGAAATTTATTTTCTTAGCTAAGGAAATAAAAATAAGATTTTCTTAAATTTGAGGAAAAACTTAAGATCCTACTGGAATACGGCCCCTGACCTACACTGAAAACTGTCATGGCGGCATAAATAAAGCTGACCTATTTTCGAACCACCTAGAATTTACAGTCCAATTCAAAATATCTGTTCTGCAACTGCTTACTAACTTAATGAAAACAATGAACTGTGTAACAAATAATATTAATTGTGTCTATTCTTCAGTATTCTTCAGCTCATGGCATGGACAAATACATATATCATGGCGTATTATGATTGCTTACTGCAGAATTTGAGATGAGTCCAGTTGCATCACACTGTGTCCATTTTGTGAACACAAGTGAAACACAGTTTTGCAGTTACTTTGGTTGGAAGAGCTTGCATACACAACACTTCTCACTATCAGCTATGTCTTCATCGGAACATGAATCGGTGGTGTCTACTATGTTGATGTGTGATGGTCCGGGAATTGGCATCTGGTTACAGACTGTTCTGGCTGACTGCTTTGGCTTTTTGCAAGGGTTGAGTCTTTTTCCAGACGATTGCGATTCCTTATTTAATCTTTTCTTTAATGATAAATAATAAGGTTCACTTGATTTTGCCGTTGATTTTCCACTTGTTTTTGCCATTGCCTTGTCTTTAAGTTCCCTGATTATTAGTGGGTTTGTAATTTCCTTCCCAGGTGAACACTCTGAATATCACTTCTGATATTCTTCATGACGTTTATCACAATAATTGTCTCCATCAAATCTCGGTCATGTTTTAAACTACAAGAACTAGGTCAAATGTCATAATAATCTTTTGAACACTCTAGAAGTCTCTTAATTCAATGTTTTCGAAATTTAACCGCTAGATTTGTCTCCATCAAATCAAAGTTAAGTTCAAAAATAGGTCAGGAGGGGTCAAAAACTAGGACACTAGGTCAAATATTAGAATAACCTTGCGAACACTCTAGAAATCAAATTGTTTATCTAATCTTCATGAACATTTATTAGTTCACATTTTGGGAATGGGGTATGTAAATTTTTTCTAGAAGGGCGAGACACCCTCAATCCGAGGTCTAGTCATACCCCCTTCGAAGAAGATTGGGGTATATAGGAGTCACTGTGTCGAGCTGTCTGTCGGTCGGTTGGTCGGAAGCTATATTTTGTCCGGCCTATTTCTTACAAACCACTGGGTGGAATTCAATAAAATTGTACATGAAGCTTCTGCATATCCTACAGGGGTTGCATGTTCTTTTACAGAGTTATGGCTCTTTTTCTGATTAAGTTATGGTGTAGGTCAAGGTGCTGTTTAGGGGGTAATTATCATCTTCAGTGATGGTTCTAGTTTAGTTTGGGAGGAGAAGATTTATAAAGTTTTCACTTAAGCCAATATAAGGCTGACAACCATATTTTAAGACAAATCAACATGACTTGGTTGATACTGATAGAGAGTCACCCGAGGAACATTTCTACAAAATTATTTGAAGTGAATCTGAAAACAAACATTATTATGGAGTTAAAAAAATATTATCTTCTTCATATCTTTTTTTCTTCATATAATTATTACATACTGTATATATAAAACATCTGTTCATCTGTTTCTTCACCTGAAAATATAAAGACATTGTAAAAGTGAGCTCTTAAACCTTTCTGACATGCAACTAATTTACAGAAGATGGGTTTGAAAACATCTACACAAAAACAGTTAAATGCGGATGTGAAATAGGGTAAAAAAAAACTATTGTTAAAGGTACATGCAATGATATTATCTATGCTCAAAAACCAAGAAATTGTTCAAGCATATCTTAAACAAAAAATCAGCAGAAGAAGACAATCTTTGGAAAATTATGGATACTATCTTTTAGGGAAATTTTAATTCTTAAAAAAAGTTGAATTCATTGTGTCAAAATGAGATATTGCACATTTTTTAAAATGTCTTATGCTGTAAGGTCGCCTGTATATATGATAAATGGTTAAGGTCAATTGTAAAACCAAAGATTAACTTTTATAAGAACTTTCCATAGGCTACAACAATACTTCAACTGTATCACTATAATTTGTGATGAAGTTTTATTTAAGACAACACTTACACTTACTGCTCTGTTATCATGTCAAATATATCTTCTAATGTGTTAGTCTTTGTGATCTTAAGCTTTTCTGTGGCGACCTTAAAAAATTCCTCTTGAGCAGTCATCAACTTCAAACGCTGATCGTTCTCTAACATTTTGTTCTTATTCAAAGTTATGTTAGTCTGGTAGAACTCACACTGGAATTCTTCAAGGGATCTGTTAGAAGAGAGATAAATTAGATATTATATTATAACACACAAAGTTAAGTAGTAAATCTAATGAGTAAACTTTCAAATTGATATATAATTTTTTAGGTTTCAAACATGTCTGCTCAATTTCAGATCACCTGAGGATGTATTACTCAAGTTGAACTATTCTCATCACCTTTGGTATATTGTTTATCCGTTGTGTGTCAACATTCACTAAATGAATACTAATTAAAATTTTATATATGTTGCCGCGATGATTGGAAACGGTTTCGGCAATTAAATTATGGTAATGTTTTTCTATTTTGTTGTTGGATACATTTCCTTAAATTTACAATAAATATTTACAGTCTGACGAGACCTGCAAATGCACAGGATCATCTGACTTGCCTGTATGCACTATGCAGATGCTTTACAGTTTCCCACATACAACACATCTGCAGCAGATGATTTTGAAATCATACCCGAATCATTCTTTTAAATGAATGTACAATAATTGAATCAAGTTGAAAACATGGTGAAAAAAGGAGAAATTGCTTCTTTTGTCGACATGTTTTAAAAAGCTGTCCACTATATGATGAAAACCATTTAAGAAGAATAGAAGTTGTATCAAACAGTAGAAAATATTTTTGAAAATGGAAAAATTACTCATTAAGAGCAAATTATCAATTTTTAAAGAGAAAGGGATTTTGTTAAACGAAAATTACCTCAGGCTCATCAAGTACAACTTCTTCATGTGCACCCTTTACTTTCATTGTCAGTGATCTTTCTGAGATAAATAAATAAAATTATAAACCTTAAGAAATAAAGTTGTTATTGTAATTTGTATCAATTTATTATAATATTCCACTTTTTCCAATATAACCTGCAGATAACATGAAAACATAATGGAAAGTTGAGAAATAGATGTAAGTAATAATTATGAAAATCTTCTTTTCACATTATTATTTTACCTTTTTATCAACACTAAATGTCCTTTTAGCAAGACTTTTTTTTCCACACCTAAAATATTAGTGTATGTGTAATTCTAAAAAGTGTTGAAGACATGGAGAAACAAGATTGATTCGGGTTTAACGCCGTTTTCAACAATTGTTCAGTCATATTATGGTGGACAGTTCACCTATTCATGTGTTTCTTGGATTTCTCACACCAGTAATCCTAACAACAATCCTTCCAAGCAACTGGCTGCTTTTCCACATAGAATATTAGCCCATTGGTGGAAGAGGAATGACGCTTGTCACAATGACTTTTCTCAAACGACGGAAAGATTATTAGTCGAGCTGGGGTTTGAACTTACAACCCCTGGATTGATAGCCCGCGTCGCTACCGGGTATCCCCGGGAAAACAAGAAGTGTTTCAAACATTAAACTATTTCACAACAATATTTATAAAACATGCACTGGTAGATTCTTGATAATATATATATGTATCTGTCAACCCTATAACAAAATTAAATAATTTGTTGTATATAAAGAACAAACAAACCTGTTTAATTTATCTGGGGAAACATCCTCCCCCATCTGTCAGTCCCTCCACAGAAACAGTTGGAATGACGGATAATATCTGAACAATCCACATGTTCTGATAAACATGGTATAGCATTCTTATTGGTATCACAATTTTACTTTCAATTTCAATGATCAGAACAGAGTCAACACATCAGAGGCTGGGATTCCAATCATACATGATTGAGCCATTGTGCTTGAACCCACTGTTGTTTATCATAACAATGTTTCCATATGAAAGTATGAATTAGCATTATCCAAATCTATTAAATTAATCGAACGAAAAAGGAAGTAATGTTCAAAATATGCAATTAATAAGTGAATAATGCAATTAATTAAAAACAGGTATGCTATAATAAGGATATATGAATGAAAAAAATAAATTCACAGGTTTAGAATAGATACCCACCTTTCTGTGATTCCTTTCCAAAACTCTACGCTATGATTCCCATAAATCAACATTAAATTGTCAGCAACACTCTTCGACGAGTATGTTGATCTCTATATCGCTCCAGTTAGCCTCTTGGATTCGACATTGTTGTTGTTTGTTTACATTAACAATGACAGACGAACTTTGACAGTTGTCACATGACCGGAAGTTTACAATATACTGTGCCATACTGTAATGAATAGTGTTTCGACCGAAATCGGTATTAGTTAGGACTGGGGGAGTTAGGACCATGTTGATAAAACGGTCTAATTGTCAGTCCTAAGTGCCGTCGTAAGTATCGGTCCTAGTTAGGACGGTCCTAACTAGGACCATATTGATAAAACGGCCACAGGTGAGCGAACTAGGTTGTTAACATTTGTGTTTAGCTCAACGTTAAAGTTTTGCTTTTGAACTTTTTCTCAATAACTACTATTAGTATAGTTCCCGACTTCCTATGATAGTAACGCAGGTCCTTTACACAGTAATAAGGGAAAGGAACTCCAAACTAGTGCTACGGCTTTCAAAATTAGATCATAGTTGTGTATAATGCCTTTATTCAGGTTGTATGCTAAGATACTGTGTGTGACCTTATTCAAGTAAAAAACATAAATTTTACGGGATTGTATTGTATTGTATTTTGAGAATTGGACATATCATCTACAATTTGTTAGAATGATTTGAAATTGTGCACACATATTTAATTTCTTAAGTACTTCAACATACAAAACGGGATACTTTTTCATATTTGATATTGCGTTTAGCTCAACGTGTTAAAGTTTCATGTTTTTACTTTTTCTCAATAACTGCTAGTGGTAGGGCTTTTCAAACTTGTATCATAGTTGCATCTTATGCCATCCTTCATATTCAAAACTGAAAATACTGATTGTGAATTTATTTTCGGTGTTAAAACCATGAAAGTGGGTGGTTTTAAGTGCATTTTGAGAATTGGACATATGTATAAAACAAACTTTGGAGTCGTATGATGTTTTTTGTTTTCTTGTATTTTGGACTTGTTACATCGCCTTTTAATTTTACACACACATTTCCTATTTGTATTTTACACTTGTATTAATAGTCAAAGCTGGGGTCGGCGATACATATAATTACGCGTAATTCTTGTCATCGATTGAGGAGGAATGACAATTCAACTAATAAGAAGCAAATGCCTGTTCCCTTCATATCAAGGGCCGAAGTCGTGGAAGTGTTTAAGATGAAGAAACAGTCTAAAGCAATCTTTTCATTACGGAAGACCTTACTAACCTGCATATGAGGTTGAGATAATTTACAAAGAACTGTGAACAAATTTCCAAGAAATGGTACCATTCACAAGCAAAAAAAAGTTATTATAAACTTGCCATGTTTCCTGGTTATAATTGGGGCTATAGCTGACTTAGAAGCCTTAGGACTGAACAATCTAATCTAGGACGCCGAGGAGGATGAGTGTACCTTCATCAATGACTAGGCATAACACGCGTCATGCCGATGATGCCTAACTAACTATTTTAAATTGTTCCAATGTTTCAAATTATGAGTAGTGATAAACTATCATTCTTTATATTCTGATCCATGTTTATTTTGTACCTTGTGTGTCTTTAATTTTCATGTCAAGAGTAATAAGTAGCCAATTTCTTGTGACATGGATAATTATGTTACTGACAATGTTTTCCTGTTGACCATATCTCAAGCGATTCTCATCATTGTAACAATGATGGATATAGACTTATTGAATTATGTAAATGTACTGACCTCCGTATTGCAAATGGTCGTTGTGGATTTGATGCACACATCTGAAAATCAAAGATTTTAACATCCAGGAAAGACTGCTGATGTAATTTAGTAAAATGATTTGTCTAAAAGTCTTTCCAAAAAGTCTAGGCGCATTTTCAAATTTCTTGGGTCTGATCTGTTGAAAAATATGGCTGCCAGGCATGGGCGGGATTTCATTATATACATGTCTGTCTCGAGAAAGACACATGAAAATGCTATTGAATAAGGTGAGATAATGATTGGAAACCAAAGTGTGAAAAATGATAAACTATAAGGACCTTTGACCCAGTGACCCCAAAAACAATAAGGTTCTTTTATACACGGCGTCCAATCATCTTGTGAAGTTTGAATACTCTAGGTCAAATGGTTCTTGAGATAATGAGCGGAAACCAAAGTGTGAACTGGTCCTTCATCAAATCAATCTATATAATGATAATTCCTTATTTTTGTAGAGTGCTAGTTACTTTATGATTTCGTATATGATCCTAAATATATAACCAATATTATGTAGACCGAAACATCTTAAAGTTTGGCATTAAGGAGACCAGTGAATATATACTGACGAGAACAAGAATAGCCTTATTGAAAATTGGCGTTAATTTCATTAGTGTAGTTATTCAATACTGGTCCAACACGGTTGATTTATTATTTGTGTTAATAAATATTTGAAAGATAATACAAATGTGTTAATTTTATTTATTATGACTTTGATAGAGTATGAAGATACAAAATAAATATAAAAAAACTAAATTATAGTGTGTGTTTGGTGTTTTTAATTGATTTAAATCCATAAAAACGCATTATTTTGTACAAAAAAAGTTACATTGCAACGGGTGTTTTACAGGATCCTGAATAAGTACCATTATTTATTTTAGTTTACACATTTTTATTGACGATTCCAAAGCAATAACGGTAAGAGAATATATTCAAGAAACCCTAAGCACACTTTAGTACGTTACAAATCGTGTCCGTTTGAAGGTTTAACAAAGTGCTAAAAATAGAACATCAGCAAGATGACAAATATTAAATTGCAATCTATTTTTATATCGGTTATTGTTCAGACATTAAAATAAATGAAGTACTCGGGCATTATATTTTCCCATTATAAGGAAACCTTCAACAAAATATTGATTCATTGTTTGTTGTCCAAATGTAACCTACGCAATAGTCGCGTGTAAAGTGCTTATTTATAACTATATACATACAATATGTTGTGTAGAGGTAAAACGGTGTCATGACCTTTGACATAAACACAAATTTCGATGATGTCACGGAAATGTGTTGGGATTTCCCAAACAACTCATTCGTGTCCGATTTCGTGTATGTGACGGACGAATCAGATCGCCGGAAGTTTTGGTTTCCATTGAAACGTACGGCGCTAAAAACTTGTTTCCTTAAATTTCGACCTGAACTTTTTACCGTAAGTATTTTTAAGTGTGTATTTTAGTTTAAATAATGAATAATATAAAATAAAAAAATCTTTAAATTGAAACATAATGTGTCAAATGATTGATGCAATTGTTCGTTACAAAAACGACATGTATTTTTGTCAACCGGCGTCCGTAGTTACATACGGCATAAAGTTCGTTAAATATAAAATTCGGTAAATATCAAACTAACTGATCTGCCTTGCGCTTTTAATTTAAATTTAATGGTTTATCGATTAATATACAAAATATTGAATAAATACTTTGACAGTTATGAATTTCTGTATAGGTTATTATAAAGAAACATAAACACAATCCAACGTTCGTTTCGTCGGACACGATATTTTGGACAGTACGCAGTGTCTCTGTAACGATCAATATCTCGTCCTAAAATGTATTTTTAATATAAAAAGGATGCAGTTAAAACAGCTTATTGTATTTTCTTGCTTTATTGCATTAGTTTGAATAATATTTACTGTGATTGTTTATGATAACTGGATAATTTCTACATTCATTTGTGTAAGTTTCAATGGACACCAGTTTTTTGCTGATATTCCTAAAAATGGTTTCAAATTGATCAACATATTGGTGAAAAAAAGGTTTAGTACTGTTTTTATTTTCTATTGTTAGTTTCTTTAGCATCATAATTATTATTTAAGCATATATTTATTTCTATTTGATTTAAATATACATACTGTATGGATGTTTTACATACATTTCTTGTGTAAGTTACATTGGACACCTAAAGACGGTTGTCTTTGTAACTTACATCGTAATATAATTTTGGCGACAGTTCACTTATTCATGATCCCTGGGTAAACAAACCAGCCCTGTGTTCCATAGTCACAAAACTCAAAACCTGTTTTGCGAAACCTATATAGGTTTTGTGGATATACTGTTCCTTAGTCGGTTAACCAAACATGTTCTACCTGTTTTCCATTCATAAAACAGGTAGGTTTCGTTCCGTTTGATAAGCATAGCTTAAACTGTTTATGTTGTGTTTACTATGGAACACAAGGCTGAACTAGGTTAGAAAATGTGCCTTGCCCAAGGGCACTCCACCATGACCGGGGTGCCGCGACTGCGGATCGAACCCGGGAGACCAGTGTATATAAATAATGAGCCGTTTTATGATTGTTTTTGCAGTCACCTTATTAAACTTATACCACTTGAAAGATTTTTTTTGTATACAGTTATATTTATAAGTAGATATATGATGTAAGTTACATTGGATACCAACATCAAAATCATGAATTTAACGGACACTAAAATCCTTCCCATTTTAATAAAAAAATCCACGGTTCAGCGACCTTAAATCTAACAGTCAAAAAATTCTAACACAACTGTCGCGTGTAAACCACGCAGAAGTGTACACTTGCCAGGTTTAAATGATAAACAAGGTCAAATTCTGCAGACGTGTATAACAGTGGGGAAAAAACGATAATTGACGTGTTAGCAGTTCGTAGTTAATACACTTTAGCTACAATTATTGTCCTTGTTATGATTATCAAATACTGCAGATGTATCACAGTGGGTAAAAGCCGATAATTGCATTGTTAGCAGTTTGTTATTATTATTATTGTTAACGTCAATTATTGTCCGTGTTAAATCACCGCAATTGGATAGTTTGGGGTTTGTTTGTGGTTTAATTATGATAACTTTGGTCAGATTTTGTTATCTCTTTAATTGGATCTGTGTTTGATTTTTGCTTTCTAATTGTGATAGGACGTTTATTTAATCGGCACTTTTTAACCAGGTTTTCCGAAGGAAAAATCTGGTTATTAGTTTGGCGAAGTCGGTGGGCGGGCGTCAAATTTCCTTGTCCGGACCATAACTTTGCCATGCATAGAGATATTTTCAAATAACTTGGCAAAAACATGCACCATATCAAGACGATGTGCCAAATGCGAAAAAAAAATCTGTAGATTCAAGGTCAAGGTCACAGTGATAAGAAATATACTTTAATTGAACTGTTCTTGTCCGGACCATAACTTTGTCATGCATAGAGATATTTTCAAATAACTTGGCACAAACATGCAACATATCAAAACGATGTGCCAAATGCAAAAAAAAAATCTGTAGATTCAAGGTCAAGGTCACAGTGATAAGAAATATACTTTTATTTTAAATTTTCTTGTCCGGACCATAACTGTGTCAGAGATTTTTTCTTATAACTTGGCACAAATATGAACTATATCAATATGATATGTCACATGCAAAACTTTTGTCTGTAGCGTCAAGGTCAGTGACAACAAATAGACATCAGTTGAACTTTTCTTGTCCGGACAATAACTTTTTCATCCATAGAGATATTTTTCAAATAGCTTGGAACAGATATACACCATATCAAGACGCTGTGTCATATGCACAATGTATGTGTTTAGCTTCCAGGTCAAGGTCACAGTGACAGAAAATATACTTTACTTGAACTTTTTTTGTTCAGACCATAACTTTACCATGCATATAGATATTTTCAAATAACTTCGCGCAAATATGCTCCATATTAAATAACTTGGCAATTTAAAAGAATATAGCATATATATGGGTAAGTTTCATAACCTCGGGCCATGGATCTAGTCTGTTTGCAAAGGCATAAACGCGTTACTATCAAGTAAAGGGTTAAGGCAGATCACTGATTATCAACCTCGCATTAGGGATCCTAAAATGTGGCTGCTTACAACAAAAGGTTGCTTAATATCTGTTATATATATGTTCTTAATAAATGAGGCCATCAACACACGATTGACTGTATTGAACTGATATTTGTTAGATAAAATTGTGATATATTTAATTGACAAAGTAATTATGATTATTCATCAATAGAAATATTCCCTGTTACTTGAATTACTAGCTTTGATTAACTATTAACAGAAAGATTTGACAGATCTGTTAATTCTTAATCAAACACCTTCCATTATAGAAAACCTGGTTTCATGGAATTTCCATGTCTTGTATTAGATTTAATTAGTAAATCTGTAAACAATTGATTGATTGGGGTTTAACGCCGTTTTCAACAATTTTTCAGTCATATCACGGCGACCAGTTCACCTACTCATGCGTTTCCTGGTTTTCCAACACCATTACACCACACAACATACCTCCAAGCAACTGGCTGCTTTCCCACATACTGTTAAACAGCCCATAAATATGTAAACAAACACTTGACAGTACAGTTTATCACAAAATTCTAGACAATGAAAGTTAGAGTGTATTTAATCAGATTCCATTTCATTTTTTTCATAATACGTATATATGTTTTATTTATCAACTTACACTTTACAAATAAATATGATTAATACTGAAATAAAATATAAAATGAGAAGAACAACAACATTTTTATTGTTATTTAATCTTTAATACCAATACATTTATAATGTAGTATAAACAAGACAAAAAAAACCGAAACATACATTTGTACCTCATTAAGAGACCACCTGTTTACAGCATTTCCCTTGGGTGGTCTCTTAATACATGTTTGACTGTATATACACAATATAGTAAACAGCAGCAATAAGAGTCCTTGTTCTAGTGCAGATTATTATCCCCCGCTTTTTCGAAGAAAAAAAGGGGGGTTAATAATTTCGGTTTGTCCGTCTGTCACACTTCGTTTCCGTGCAATAACTGCCACAAATATGAAATGGTAACAAGGTTAAATGCCTTAAGGGCTAGGCCAAGTTCGATCGTCACTTTCGGTGGAGTTATGGCCCCTTAATTAAACAAAAAATGTCGTTTGTTGCCGTTTCCGTGCAATAACTGCAACAAATGTGAACCGGTTTTTTTTTCAAACTTGGTAACAACGTTAAATGCCTTAAGGGCTAGGCCAAATTCGATCGTCACTTTCGGCGGACTTTATTTGGTGGAGTTATGGCCCCTTATTTAACAAAAAATGTTGTTTGTTGCTGTTTCCGTGCAATAACTGCCACAAATATGAACCGTTTTTTTTCAAACTTGGTAACAAGGTTAAATGCCTTAAGTTCTAGGCCAAGTTCGATCGTCACTTTCGGCAGACTTCATTCGGTGGAGTTATGGCCCCTTAATTAACAAAAAATGTTGTTTGTTGCCGTTTCCGTGCAATAACTGCCACAAATGTGAACCGGTTTTTTTTCAAACTTGGTAACAACGTTAAATGCCTTAAGGGCTAGGCCAAGTTCGATCGTCACTTTCGGTAGACTTTATTCGGTGGAGTTATGGCCCCTTTGTTGCTGTTTCCGTGCAATAACTGCAACAAATGTGAACCTTTAATAGATGTTCAATAAAAAGTCTACTGACATGTTTAAACCTAACCTCAACATTTTCCTACAATATTTCCTGCAAGCGGGGGATAAAAATTTCATGAATTTGCTTGTTCATCATGGAATATTTGCTGAGAAAGCGGCTGCAATGTGTCCAGAAATTAAAGTTACAAATAAAACGTCTGCAGAATGTTCAAAAGAGTACAGGAAGAGAATGAAAGAAGACTCGCCCAGTATGATAACTTGAGGGTCAAATATTACATGGCTGGGTTGGACGAAGATAAGTGTGCCAAAAACAGAAAAATTATAAGGAAAAGGGTATGAGAAGGATTTCAAAATCGGTCAAATATATTAATAATAAATTATGGAATATACTGTAATCAAGTGGTATTTATTTATGAGTCATTCTACAGAAGTTGCGTAACTGGCAAACTTACTTTATTCATATAAAATCAATTGAAATTGTACAAGTGTTCTATTAATGTAACAATAAAGTTTTAAAAATATACATAATTAAATATTAATTTTGTAAATTTTCACTTTCAGTGTAGTAACCCTCTCTAAATTGGCTTGTCCCAACTCCAAACTGTTAAAATGAAAACAATTTTTCACAAAAACCTTTATGACTTGTCTTAAAGTAAGTATATCATTATAAGACAAGAACTCAAATAAAGGTGATGTTAAATTTATAATTAAAATATTTAAATTAAAAAATGATGATAAATTGATCAATAGTACTGTCCCACACTTTCACATCATTCCTGTTACTGCTAATTAAATACAGTTTCTTAGAGTAATCTCCCCCGTCAAATCAACCGTTTTAGCATAGAGGCCAGCAGTGGTACTTCCTCCTTTTGGACAAGAAATTTTATGAAGGCAGAAGTTAAATTGGAGGGAAAATTTGAAACAAATGATAAGGTAAGCGAAAAAAAGACATTTCAAATGTCAGTACTGTTATGTCATATAATGTTTAGTAGCACACTACTTCAGTGATGTGGAGGTTTATTTTATACATGCATACATGTTCTGTATTAGATTGATGTTCAAATTTTAAAGAAACACATCTCTGTGACCTTGAATTTTGTATTTTATATGTAAACATGTCATTCCTGTTACTCTCATTCCTGTTACCATGAAAAAGTAACAGGAATTACCTAGTTGGTAACAGTATTGACAAATTAAAAGACAAACTGCCACAAAAGAAGCATAATTGATGACAACCTTTAGTTTATAAATAGGCCACAGTCATTATATCGGGAAATAGGACCAATTCTTAGCGATAAAATACATTAACAAACCTTCCCTATTATTATGTTAAGTTGAAAGGGAAATGTAGCAGGAATTACAGAAAAGTAACAAGAATGATATTACACCAGTAACAGATCTGACATTTACTTGAAACTGACATGCATTCTTTTCATTTGATAAAATAGTGTTTTTAAATCAAGACCATCATGTTTACAGTACAAAAAGAGAGAGAAAGAAACTATAGAAACTTAGTTTGGAAAATGATATCATTGATAAACAGTGTCGTCAATATTTGATGGTAACAGGAATGACAGAAAAGTAACAGGACTTACATTACATCGGTAACAGATCTGACATTTACTTTGAAACTAACATGCATTCTTTTCATTTAATAAAATAGTGTTTTTAAATCAAAACCATCATGTTTACAGTACACATAGAGAGAGAAAGAAACTGTATAAACTTAGTTTGGAAAATGATATCATTGATAAACAGTGTCGTCAATATTTGATGGTAACAGGAATGACAGAAAAGTAACAGGAATGATATATCACCAGTAACAGATCTGACATTTACTTTGAAACTAGTATGCATTCTTTTAATTTGATAAAATGGTGTTTTTAAATCAAAACCATCATGTTTACAGAACACATAGATAGAGAAAGAAACTATATAAACTTAGTTTGGAAAATGATATTATTGATAAATAGTGTAGTCAATATTTGATGGTAACAGGAATGACAGAAAAGTAACAGGAATTACATTACACTGGTAACAGATCTGACATTTACTTTGAAACTAACATGTATTCTTTCCATTTGATAAAATAGTGTTTATAAATTCTAACCATCCTAGTTATAGTATAATTAGAAACACAAATATACTATAAAATCTTGGTTGGAAAATGATAATAATGATAAACAGTGTTATGAGTATTTGATGGTAACAGGAATGATATTACACCGGTAACATATCTGACATTTACTTTGAAACTAATATGCAATTCTTTTCATTTGATAAAATAATGTTTTTAGATCATCCTGTTAATTATTAATGAAGTTGCTCATATAAACAATGAAATATAAATTAGAATCTTTAACGTTGAAAAACAGTGCCGTTATTAGTTAATGGTAACATATATATATATATATACATATGACAGAAAAGTAACAGGAATGACTCTTAAACAAGTTTGAAATTTTATGGAAACTTAAATGTTCCAAAGACGAGTAATAAGAACTTCATTCAACTTTAACTAAAATAAAAACAATTGGCACACACACAACTCTTTAAAATCAATGATTGAACACTCAAGTTTCCTATTATTATGCATTTAAAACGGTAACACTAATGACAAATTGGTAACAGAGGTGACACTTATTTATAAAGTTTAAAGTTTATAAAGGGTCGTTTATCCGTTAGAATAATTATCTTTTCAGTGAAGATACTGTTTTTTTTACAATGAACATATTCCTTGAATATTTTGTTTTTGTTAAATGTTTATGAATTATACAAATTTTCAAAATTAAAGAAAATAGTAAACTAAATAGTATGATTTTTTTTGTAAACATGTTGTAAAATTTAATACATTGTAACTTAGATCATGATCTTATTTAACACTCAATGCAATTTTCAAGAAACATTAAAAAAAGTTTGTTTTATTAAATTCTAGATAATGAATGCCACTTACTCCAGCTGAAAAGCAGAGACGTTATAGGGCAAAAAGAGATGCCGACCCTGCTCGAAGATCTTTTTATCTCCAAAAAGAAAAATACAAAAAAGATCTTTAAAGCGGGACCATACAACTTATCAGTAACCTTTCTGAGAGAACAAAACGGGGTAAAAGATTGGAAAACAGCCCAAAAGAAATATAGACAAAAAATTCAAGAAAATAAACTTCATTTAGCAGCAACTCCAATAAAATCTCCAAATGTGTCGTCAACGGAACATTCTAAAAAAAAAAAAAAAAATAAGAAATAAATACACAAGAAAAATAGAACTTTTGAAAAGCCATTTAATCAAACAGAAAAGTAAAGTTGAGCTCTTCAAAAAAAGGTGGCAGCGTGCAAAAGATACCCTAGATTCACCTCAAAAAGAGTGTCAAACTATAATGAAGGACAAAAAAATAATAAGAAAAGTGTTAATGTGCCACCTGGCATTCATGTCGGATATTAAAATGAAATATAAAAACACAATAAAAGAAACAGAAAAGAGGAAGATACGAAATCTGATAACAGGATCTTTTAAGAAAAAATATAATCTGAAGACGTTTGCAGCTATCAGGCTTGGATTTCGGGCTAAGAATTACCCAAACAAAGAAGAACGTGTTACGAAATCAGTGAGACTTGGACCAAGTGTGCGCAAATTGTATGTACGTGATGATAATAGCAGAGTCCTTCCAGGAAAGAAACAAACTGTGACACTCAGAAAAAACAAAAAACAAAAAAGAATTCTTATTGATAGCCTTCAAAAATTACACAGGAAATTCTGCAAGGAAATGCCAAACATAAAGATAAGCTATCCATTGTTTTGTCGTTTGCGGCCATTTTGGGTCAAACAAGCTACAGAGGCTGACAGACAATCATGTGTCTGCAAAATACATGACAATATCAGTTTGTTGACAAAAAGTTTATTCAAAGCTGACTTAATTAAAACCAATGAACAAGCTGTATTAATCACAGAATTAGTCTGTGATCCTGAGAACATGACTTGCATGTACAGTTTATGTGAACATTGTAAAGACAATACAGTAACAGTTAAGGATGATAACAGTTCTGACAATTTGACATGGGAACAGTGGATAGTCGTAAAATAAGATAGAGAGATCAAAAGGGGAGGAGAGAGCAAACATCAGAAAGTCAGATATCTTACAGAAATTTGAGTCCCAACTTCCAAAATTTAAAAGACATATATGAATAATCAACAGAAATACTATTACAACTTGAAAAATACAATGAATGATAATGAATGTCTCATACATGTAGACTTTTCTGAAAATTATATGTGTAAATTGCATTCGGAAATTCAGAGTATGCACTTTGGGGCTTCATCGAAGCAAGTCACACTGCACACAGGGGTGTACTACATTGGTCAGAGTGAACCCCACACATTTGCTACTATAAGTGAATCTCTTCAACATGGTCCTGCTGCCATCTGGGAACATCTTGACCCTGTGTTAAGTAAAATTCACACACAATATCCTGCTGTTGATACCATTCACTTTTTTAGTGATGGCCCTTCAACACAATATAAACAAAAGGGAAACTTTTATCTCTTTACACAAAATATCAAAGGGAAAGGGTTTACAAAGGGGACCTGGAATTTCATAGAATCAGGGCATGGTAAAGGTGTTCCTGATGGTGTTGGAGCTGTTGTAAAAAGAACAGCTGACAGGCTTGTAGTAAGGGAATGTGCTGATGTGCTCGATGCTTCAGCTCTTTATACTTTACTACAAAATGAGCAAATGGCCATCAGTTTAAACTTAATTGATAGCAATCAAATTGAAAATGCTGTTGATGCTTTTAAAAGTACGTACCTTACCCCAGTCCCAGGTACTTTAAATCTTCACCAGATATGCACAGATGAAAATTCCGATTTAATTTACGCATCTATCAGTTGCCTTTGCATGAAGCCTTTCTCATGCACATGTATAAAACATGATACATTTAACTTTAGAAAACAGAAAAAATATGCTAAATGCAAGGAAACTGAAGGGATAAACAAAACAAAACTGATTGAAAAGAAAACATAACTATATAGGGAGCAAAATGAGGTAGAAAGGGTAGCAGAGTTTAAAAACATTCTAGATGAACTTGCAAAATGTTCAAAATTCACTGACATGAGAAAAAAGAGTACTGAATTTAGTATGAAAATCCCTGATGACATCAAAGTTCAGAGCAATTTAGGTATTTTAACCAATAGACTAAGTGTTGATTTGGACTCAATTGACTTATGTCCTGACGACATTCCTGGAGATGAAATTTTGTACCCGATTAAGGTTAAAGCGGATGGCAATTATTTGCCTCACTCCGGCAGTATGTTGGCATTCAGCCATGAGCACAACGACATAGAAATGAGGGCCAGAATAGCTATAGAACTTGCTTTGAATGAAAAACAATACTTAGATTCTGAATACTTAAGAATTGGTGTAGCTCTTTCAGAAAAGCAAGCCAAACAATTGCCAGGTGTCTATGCTATGTTTTCAGAAAATTTCACAGGCCAAAGAATGACAATCAACAATATTAAAAAGATATTTGAACAGGAAACGATGCAGATATGTAAGCAAAAAACATACATGGGGATATGGCAATTGTTTGGTCTCGCAAATGTGCTTAAATGTAGAATATTTTCTGTATATCCAACACTAGGGAATCCAAACATCAGACAGGAACTTAATCGTCTTGTTTGCCCAAATAAATCCATTTCAAAATGTAATAACATACCTACTGTTAAAATCATGTGGACTACCACAAGGTCGGATATGAATAACAATCAGTGGGTACCCAATCATTTTGTCCCCCTTCTTCCACCTGTTTGTTTGATGAGGGATGATAGAAACAGACTAGCAAAGACAGAGGACCATTGTGAGACAGTTAAAGATATTCAGCCAGATGGTGATATAGGAATAGAGAGCAATGGTAAAGCAGTGACAGGGAAAAAGATTGATAGAAAGGGGGGATTAAATGGTGGCATGAAAGAGAGCGATGGTAAAATGGTGACAGGGGTTAAGATTGATAGAGATATTTTGTCAGATAGTGATATGATGACAGAAAGAGGAGCTGAAATAGTTGAAGGCAATACGATAGAGATTGGGTCTGATGGTGATATGAAGATAGATAGGGATATTGAATTTATGAAAGAGACATGTAGCGAGATAGATAAAAAGGTTGTTGAGGGTGGTGATATTCAGTTTGGGACGGATGATACAATATTTACAATGGGTGAGGATGAGATATAAAGAGAAACTGGGCTGGATGGTGATAAAGGGGAAGAGAGAGATTATGGAAAGACCATAATACATAACAGTGAGATAGGTAGGGATAAAATAATGACTACAGGAGATAAGAGTGTGACAGATTGGGATAGTAAAATAGTAACTGGAGATGAGACGGAGATAGTTAAAGATATTGTTGTGGATGGTGATTTGGAAATAAGTAGGGCAAGTGAAATGGTGACAGCGGATGAGGTTGTAGCAAGTAATGCTAATTTAATTGTCACAGGGGATGATGGTGTAACAAGTTATGATAATTTGATTGTCACAGAGGATGAGGGTGTAACAAGTAATGATAATTTAATTATCACAGGGGATGAGGGTGTGACATGTATTGATAATTTAATTATCACAGGGGATGAGGGTATGACATGTTATGATAGTGAATTGATGACAAGGGATGAGGTAGAGATAGGTGCAGAGATGAGTTGGATGTAGATATTGAGATAGGTAGAGCCAGAGAAATTGTCACAGAGGATGAGGGTGTAACAAGTAATGATAATTTGATTATCACAGGGGATGAGGGTGTGTCATGTAATGATAGTGAAATGATGACAAGGAATGATGTAGAGAAAGGTGCAGAGATTAGTTTGGATGTAGATATTGAGATAGGTAGAGCCAGATAAATTGTGACAGAGGATGAGGGTGTAACAAGTAATGATAATTTGATTATCACAGGGGATGAGGGTGTGTCATGTATTTACAATTTAATTGTCACAGAAAATGAGGGTGTGGCATGTAATGATAGTGAAATGATGACAAGGAATGATGTAGAGAAAGGTGCAGAGATGAGTTTGGATGTAGATAGTGAGATAGGTAGAGGCAGAGAAATTGTGACAGAGGATGAGGGTGTAACAACTAATGATAATTTGATTATCACAGGGGATGAGGGTGTGTCATGTATTGACAATTTAATTGTCACAGAAAATGAGGGTGTGGCATGTAATGATAGTGAAATGATGACAAGGAATGATGTAGAGAAAGGTGCAGAGATGAGTTTGGATGAGATAATGAAACGTGGAGATATTTTTGTTGATGAAGCTATGTGCATAGACAGTGCTAGTGAATCAGTGACAGATCATGAGGGTGTGAAAGGGGATGAGGGTGTGACAGGAACAGTAGATGTAAGACCAGATGTTGATAATAGGGAAGAGAAGAAATTTGGAATTGGAAACAATAAATCTGATTCCCCAAACAATCTTCAAGGGAAATATGTTATTATAGGATACAATGGTACTATGTATCCTGGTGAAGTTAAACGGATAAACAATTACATCGATGTTCAAGTTAATTGTTTGCACAGAAAATGTATATTTTTGGCCCAGAAAAACAGATACTTGTTGGTATCTGTATTCAGATATTATTTCAATTATTCCCCCACTGGAAAAGATAGGGAAAAACAGATACAAGTTGTCAAAAGTCATTTAACATGATATCCAACATGATATAACAATTAAATTTTAAAGAAATTAATAATGAATAATGATATGTTTTTATGAACATTGTGGACAACTGTTAAAAGTAAGCAGATTCCATTAATGAGAGAGATCCAACATGCTATTACAATTAAATTTTAAAGAAATTAATAATGGTATGTTTTTATGAACATTGTGCACTACTGTTAAACGTAAGCAGATTCCATTAATTCTTATTTGTTTCTATAAAAGAGAGAGAGAGAGTCTTTACCCTTTCCTTCATATGACAATTCCGCAGCAGACGACTTCGAACATATTTTGTCAGAAAATCTCTATAATTGAATGGATAACCTATGACTAAACATTGTGGCAAAAGGAGAAATTCCTCGTTTTGAGCAATTTCTTCTTTTGTCGCTATGTTTTCAAAAAGCAGTCTGATGCATAGGTGTCAGAAAGCAAGACTATATGAGGGAAAGTAATTGACTATAATAAAAGTATTTGTTAGCGCATTTTGTGCATCAAGCTGTTTGTTATTATTTTCTTCTTTTTTTTTATGGAAATAAATATCCGTTCTAGTTAAATTCATATATATACCAACAGTTCTTTGGTACTAATATGAATGAAATTCTAATAGAAAGTTAGCTCAACATCTCTATTGTATAATATAAATCTTGATTTATAATACTTGCACCAGTGTCAAGGAAACACTGCATTTAATTGTGATAAGTAATTCCTGTTACCATTCATTATGTTATTTCTGTTACCTCATCATTCCTGTTACTGGATGTCATTCCTGTTACCACCATAGTTTTACACATTTTTTCTATCTTTTATTCAAATCAAAATACACTACTTCTGTAGAATGACCGTTATAAGTAATTTAATGTAAAATTAAGGATAAGCTATTGCAAGCGCTATGCTCTGGTGTCTGTCTTCAGTCCATTTACTGACTATGTATTATCAAGACCAACAGTGGAATTTGATAAACTTTATCCGTAGCATGGTAGGCACTTAGGGATTACTTTTTTTTGTCCGGCGTCTGTCTGTCTGTCACACTTTCAATGAGCAGGTGCAGGTGACACACGTGCTCCGTGGAGCACTCCATTCTAGTCTCAGAAAATGTACACTCGGGTCAGTCCGGTAAAAAAAAAGGTCACCAGGTCAACTTGTGTAAAATCTTCTGAGCAACTTATTCATAACCAATAATTGGATTTTGATGAAACTTTATCTGTAGCATCCTATCATTGGCCTTTATAAAAAATGTATAATAAGGTCCGTCCGGTAAAAAAAACTAGGTCACAAGGTCAACTTCTGTATACACACTTCTAAGGAACTTTTTCATAATTGGATTTGATGAAATTTTATCTGTAGTATCACATCATTGGCCTTTATAAAAAAATATATAAATTTAATAAGGTTTGTCTGGTCAAAAACTAGGTCACAAGTTCAATTTAAATTAAATGGAAGTTTGACCTTTGTTTTAAATTGTAGTGTGTATGGGTTTTGATTGAGCTTTGTTTAACCCCTAGGTAAAGCCTGGATTCAGCCCCCCCCCCCCCCCCCCCCCCCCCCCCCCCCCCATATATATTCAGCATATGAACAGAAAGGAGCGCTGAGACGCTGAGACAGGCTTTTTTCAGAGCAAGAAAGGCCCTACCCATACAATCTACGGGAAAATATGTAGACGTCAGTGAACTTGTCGCTAAGCCTCCCCCAAAAGTAAAACCGAGCTCCAAAAGAGATGTATTGTTTTGTGTCCTTCTTGCTCACTAGGAACGAATGAAGGGGTTTGTATCAACAGTGATATAACCGGAAATGAGGATGTGGTTAGTTTGAAAAAAGGGACAGCACTGAACCAAGAACATGCTTTAGAGGTTGAGCCAGAGGAAGGTGACTTGGACTTAGATCAAGTAGGTTATCACGTACAAGGTTTAGAGACAGAGTGTTAATGTGGAGCAGGATATGGAGATAGAATTCAATGAAGCTGACAAGGAGCAGGCCTAAGAAACAGAGGTTAATCAAGTTCAAGACGAGGAGAAGGCAGCCTTCACATAGACGTGATAGATGAAGAAAGTCGCCAGGACCAAGACAAAAGTCAGGACAATATAGGTAAGTTCTTTAGGCTTCAAACCAGTTTATTGGTTTATTTTTATTTAGATTAAAACACCAAATACACATTATAAAATACTTTTTTACAAACATAAAATAAGGTAAAATATAAATCAAATACATCAAATTGCTGTAATCATGAAACTACTTAAAATTATTGAATTTCATTAGTTACATAAATGTAATAATTCCTAATTATTTTACAACAATAAAGTTCTGATTGATTTGTAATCAAGACATGAAGTCGTAACTTACAAAATATAAATTGG
>JASEVX010000003.1:34635443-34688993 GCA_031761405.1 Serripes groenlandicus | reverse complement strand
ATACAGACGCGTTTGCAGTAAACACTTTAGAAAGCAATGTATAAAAAGAAGATATTGCTCATAATTAACAAGTTCTACTTTTCCTATAATAGTTTCTACTCCACTTAAAAGTGTACGGTATTTGACATATCCCCCTACCCTACGTTTTAAAGTCGTCTGCTGTAGATCCTGTATTGTAGGAAAAGCGTACTGCATGTATATGCTCCCAATATCCCAAGCACCTGTCTAAAAATATCACATCTATTTCTAGCTGTCATAAGCAAAATCTAATGATAGGTTATAACCAAAGAGAAAATCGATAGACTATAGCTTATAAATTGATTTAGGTGGATAGTCACAAGTCTATTAAATCAGTTGTGCTCAAACAAAGAACGTCCTATATTATGCCCCGTAAGGACTAACGCAGTTACATAATGGGTTTGATATGCAGACCTAGATCTAGTACAGGTAGTTCCGACACATTTGTATCCGAAGACTTTTGAAACCAATTCGGCATAAGTACAAATTGCTTATATTGAGCAATTTTTCTTTTGCCACAATGTTTTCAACTCAAATTAATCGTTATATTTCATTTATGGAGATTTTCCATAATTATTTTTGTCTAGATATTGTCTACTGCAGAAACTTTGTAAGTGGGAAAGGGTTTAACATGTACCTATAGTCAACACAATGCATGCTTTGAAATAAACGCATGAAGCAACAATCACAGGTGATAAAAAGCAACATTTTTCCAACAGTTCCATTCGCGCAGCCTGGTCTGGGTCTGCAATTATTATTTTCAACAACCCTCTGTAAAGAAGTATCCATTTTAATCCTTTGCGTGGATTTGCTTGCAAATCTGTTTCCACACGTGTTATAATTACGTCAAGGTCGTTCTTCACAGAACACCGCTCTAATAACCTTATACGAGCTGTTCCACGAGAAAACCATCATTGTGTAATGTATCGAACCGGATCTGTCTAAGTATGCAGCGCAGGCTTACCCGGACGGACACGTTTTGCCTCATATGGATATCATTTATCTATACCTCTATCCCACTGAGACGGAATGTGTCGGCCCAGATTATCCTGTAATCCGGGTCGATACATTACGCAGAGTCCATACTGATGCTTTTCTCGTGGAACAGCTCAATTATGTTGATTACAGAATAATTTAATAAGTATTAAGTAAATATTTCATTAGTGACATGTGTATGTATATACATGAACATATCACTAGTAACACAAGCAACTTTATCGATGCGATAGAATGCAGACGAGATGCATATTGATACACAAGAGCTCGATACACGATATTGATACACGATGCATATTGTACACGAGAGCTCTTTCTTCAGTCTTCCACTTCTTTCTCATCTTTTCAAAAAACTGCTTGATCCCCCCCCCCCCTCTCTCTTTCTCTCTCTGTATGTCTCTCTGTCTGCCTGTCTGTCTGTCTGTCTGTCTTTGTCTGTCTGTATCTCTGTCTCTGTCTCTGTCTGTCTGTCTGTCTTTCTGTCGGTCTGTCTGTCTGCCTGCCTGCATGCCTGTCTATCTGTCTGTCTGTCTGTCTGTCTCTCTCTCTCTGTCTCTCTATCTCTGTCTCTCTCTCTCTCTCTGTCTCTCTCTCTCTCTCTCTCTCTCTCTCTCTCTCTCTCTCTCTCTCTCTCTCTCTCTCTCTCTCTCTCTCTCTCTCTCTCTCGTGTTTGAAGATCCTTGCGTGTTCAGTCATATCACGCCGGCCAGTCTACCTACTCATGTGTCTTCTGGCTATCTTACACCAGTACTTCACAAAACAGTCTTTCCAAGCAACTGACTGCTTTTCCACATATACTGTTAGTCTATGGTGGGAGACGAATGACGCTTGTCAAACAGCCCTTATGTAAGCAGTTGAGAGCAATTATATATGAGCCGTTCCACGAGAAAACCAACATAATGGCCTCTGCGTAATGTATCGATCCAGATAAGTCTGCGCAGTCTTTCTCAGGGGGATAGAGGTATAGAGTAATGATTACTGAAAAGAGAAAATCCACAGGAGGCGAAAAGCGTCTGCCCGGGTTAGCCTGCACGGCAAGCTAAGACTGCTCTGGGTCGATACATTACGCAGAGTCCATGAAGTTGGTTTTCTCGCGGAACGGGTTATATCAATATATCTGCGTAATGTATCGACCAGATTCAGCCTGCGCTGTCCGCGCAGACTGATCCGGCCGACAAATTCCGTCTTAGGGGGGATAGATGTATACAGTAGTTATTCCTGAAACAGAAAATCCACAGGATACGAACAGTGTCGGTCCAGGTAAGCCTGCGAGACATGCTTAGGCTGATCTGGGTCGATACATTACGCAGAGTCCATGATGTTGGTTTTCTCGCGGAACGGCTCATATCAATATATCTGCGTAATGTATCGACCAGATCAGCCTGCGCTGTCCGCGCAGACTGATCCGGCCGACAAATTCCGTCTTAGGGGGGATAGATGTATACAGTAGTTATTCCTGAAACAGAAAATCCACAGGATACGAACAGTGTCGGTCCAGGTAAGCCTGCGAGACATGCTTAGGCTGATCTGGGTCGATACATTACGCAGAGTCCATGATGTTGGTTTTCTCGCGGGACGGCTCATGTATCCCCGCTGTTGTTAATAAAGCAATTGAGGCGTGTCATACTTAGATTCAAGAGATGACGAGTAAAATGCAATCCTTTCCCACGTGTAGACGCAAATTGACGCATATGCAGCAGACGTCTGTTGAAAATATCCAAAGGAGCAAATTCTCCATTTATCACAACGTTTTCATCTCTGTTCAATAACAATTTTGTTTATTATTTCCGAACGTTTTCCATGTTATTGCTGGGCATTTTTGAAAGTCGTCTGCTGCAAATGTGTCGTATACATGTGGGAAAAGGTTACCGCAAAGTGTTTGATGTGGCCTTCAAACTCAAACGTCATTAAATAGACGAGCCGGGTCTGGAGAAATGAGGTATTGTCGCGTCTGTGTATTGAAGGAAATATCCTGGCACCGGAACCTAAGTTTGATTGATTGATTTGTTGTTTTGTGCCGCTTTCAACACTTTTCTAGTTACAGTACCACTGGTCCATTTATCCTGACACCAGCAAGTCAGTCTTATTGCTAACCCCGCAACCCTGAGCGCCAAGGAGGGCAGTCATTACTTCCATGTGTAAGGTCATTGTATGACCCAGCCGGGGATCGAACCCGTACCTGAGGAGGACGCTCTACCACTACACCACCGAGGCTGTGCCTAAGTTTGAATATCGAGGGCTTGGCGTGAAACAGTTGTATCTAAAATTTGTATTTTTTTACCAAGGTTAATCACCTCGCCATAAAGTCTTTATAAGCGTTAAATCACTTTTCTTGATAAACAATGGAAATGTAGGTGCCATTGCTCGTTCTGAGCAATGGCACCTAAATTTGCATTGTTTACAAAAGGGTCAAAATTGCCCCTAAACCAGGGTTTTCAAAATAGGTTTTAAGTTACAACCGTTTCACGACAAGCCATCGATATTATCCCCGCAACCCTGAACGTAGAGAACCGGGTCACTTATTATTCACATAACTACTCCAGGGAAATATAGCTTTAGTATGTCCTCTGCCCTTCGATCGATACCGGGTCTCGCTCTCTCCGTGGGACGCTCTAGCAATTATTCATACGACTGAAGGTATGGGAGAGACATTCTAAACGCGTGATCAGTGAGCGTAAACTTGAATATAACTGGGTATATGTTCATTGAAAGACTGAACTGTTTTCCATTAACGGTAGTTAAACCCTTTTGCTCATATACACTCCTCTGCAAGTAGACGACTTTTGAAAAATATATGACAAATGAAATTTAACGCAGTTAAAACTATTTGAGTCGAACCTGGAAGTAAAATTTTAAATTATTTGGGACCCCCCTTTTATCTGGAACGGTTACTCCCCACTGAGTGGGGGGAGAAAATTGTTGTTCTGGCCACCTGAAAGTCACGTGATGAACACGCTCCCCTTCCATGTAAGGATTACGTAATATGACGTAACAACCCCTAGAAAAGCGAGCGCGGCATCAGTCGCCATCTTGTAAAAACTGATCAACGCGGGTTTCTTTTCTGGGACAAGTTTTATTTAAAATTGCTTACGTCATTTATTATTATTCCTAGTCATGATTTTGGTAATTTTAAAATTGCTTACGCAATGAATAATACATGACATTTTCAACACAGTAAAGTGTATTTATTTTTCGCCCTAGAATTGCAACAAAAATGAACTCAACCACTTATGTAGACCCGCAGTATAAGATAGCGATTGTGGGTTGAGCGGAGGGTTAAGGATGGACGGGGAGATTCAAATAACATATTACTCATAAGGTTTTCTTTTACCACAATGTTTTCCACATTATTCAATTATTTTTAAAGATGTCTGCTGCAGATTGGTTGTATATGGGAAAGGATAAAACAGACATCTGCCTTGGAATCTATGAGGATAATGTAGCTTCTTTAATTCTAAAAAAGAGTCTAAAATATTCGCGACAAATTGCTAATTTCAAGCTCATATGTCTGTTTTTCCACAAATAGTTAAGTCTACCGCAATAACGTCAGGTCTGATCTAATATGTACCGCAGAAAGCATAAATTCTTATCATTTGGTTGTCAAATATGACCTACCGTCTTCGATGTGAAGAAGGAGACCAGGGTTCGATCCCCGGTCGGGTCATACAAAATACTTTTAAGTTGTAGAAATGGCTACCCTCATTGGCGCTCACTCAGGGTTTTGCGGTGATAGCATCGCGACTACAGCATCAGTGTCCGGATAAATAATACCGGTAGTACTTAACCCTTTCCCTCATACGACAATTCTGCAGAAGACGACTTTGAACGTATTTTGTCAAAACATAGAAAATCTCCATAATTGAATGGATAACCTATGACAAAAAGTGGAAAACATTGTGGCAAAAGGAGAAATTGCACGTTTTGTGCAATTTCTTCTTTTGTCACTATGTTTTCAAAAAGCCGTCTGCAGCAGAGGCGTCAGAAAGCGTCTATATGAGGGAAAGGGTTATAATTTACCCAGGAAACACCGCGAATAACTGTTGAAAGTGACGTAGAACATCATTCAAACAAACAAGATCAAGTTCAGTGAAACTATTAGAACGAATGCGCAGCTTGATCCAAGTCTTCGCACAAGCAATATGATGTTTTCTTCCTTATATATATGGTGTATCCTTTCGCTGGCGCAGACGATTGTAGACTTCTCCACAACAATCAACTTTTAAACACATTGCGTGGTTTAAGGAGATATCGCTGAAATACAGAAATGTTTCATTTCCTATTCACTAATGCTTCAAAGCTTTTATCCTTTCCCACATACAGACGCTGTCTGACGCGTCTGCTTTGATTGATTGATTGGGATTTAACGCCGTTTTTAACAATTTCTCAGTCATATCACGGCGGCCAGTTCACCTACCCGTGTGTTTCCTGGTTTTCTCACACCAGTACTCCACACAACAATCTTCCCAAGCAACTGGCTGCTTTTCCACATAGACTTAGCACATTGATGGACGCATGTCGCAATGACTTTTGTCAAACGTCGGAGAGAAAGTTTGCCGAGCCGGGATTCGAACTCACAACACCTGGATTAACAGCCCGCGTCGTTACCGACTGAGCTACCGGGACTCGGCCTGACGCGTCTGCAGCAGACGACTTCTTCTGAAAACCTTGTGACAAAAGGTGAAATTGCTCAAAACGAGACATGTCACCTTTAACCATAATGTTTTCAATAATTATACTTTGATTTATTGAGATTTTCAAAACTTTTGCCAAAAACAACTTTAAGTCGTCTGCAGCAGATGTGTTGTTTGGGAAAGGGTTAAGACATTATATTCAAAACAAAACACCTATCATCAGATGTGTTCAGTGCAGTCGACTCATTACAAACGATATCAAGCAAACGCGTATTCATTGAATTGAAATTTAACTCTTTCAGCGCCGAATTGTTTAAAGTAGACTCTTCCATGTTCAAAATCGGGCGTCTCTATTTCTCATGTAATACAAGTTTGGAATATTTTGATAAATAACAGGCAAACAATGCTGATTTCAGGTGAGACAGCTCGTTACGAGCTGACTCACCTGAATCAGTATTGTTTGCAAAAACCTCAATATTGCCTTTGGCGCTGAAAGAGTTAAAACCATGATTCTAACATCAATAGAGTACCCCATTATATTACATACAGTATTCAAAAAGAAAATATAGATTTTCCCTGCAAAACTAATTGACAATCTGACAATGAGAACCTGCAAACTTATACAGCCAAACATATGCTAAAGACCACCTTTATTTAGCAATTCCCTGTCTTTAGCAACCGAACTTTTAATTTACCAATTACTTATTTTCTGCATAAAAGACCCTGTAATTAAAGACCACCCGTGAACAAAGACCAGATTGTTCACTTCCCATTGGTGGTCACTAAACACAGGTTGGATTGTATATGTAATGTATACATGTACAATAGCCTATCGAAAAAGTCGTTTAGCTGGAACCATTTCCTGGAACACATCAGTCTTTTGGGAAGTTTAGCAGCAGTTTTCTTTGTTTTATTGTATCACTTGCTTGCTTTTCGTACTAAATACTGAAGTACTTATGAATAACGTTGATAGATTAAGCATAAAACCTCTGATCGCTCGAACACGTCAATAATTCGAAGTAAAATATGGTCCCTTTCGACTGTCACTTTGCGAGTCCAATGTACATTATTTACGCATAACATATAAATTGTTCCCTCAAAGCGAATTGACACTATGACAATGTAAATCGCTTCAACATTATATTCGGCGTTTTCATGTACATACGTCTACATGAATTCGTACCTTAAGACCGCGTGGGTATATATTCCTTAACCCTTTCCCACATATACCAAATCTGCAGCAGACGACTTTGAAAACATAGTGCCAAAAACCTGAAAGATCTCCATAAAATATAGCTTTTTTGTTAAATAAAGTTGAAAACATTGTGGTTCAAAGGAGAAATTGCTCATCATGAGCAATTTCACCTTTGACCACAATGTTTTCAAAAGTCGTCTGCTGCTATTGCGTCCAAATGCGTCTGTATGTGGGAAAGGGTAATTATTTACCGGAGTGTGCGCAAATGTGATCTAATTTAGCATACATCCAGCAATTACGCAATTTAACATATGCCTCTATTTCGACTTTGACTTCACGAGTCGGCTGTACATTATTTACACATAAAATATAGATTTTTGTTCTGCAAAGTGAATTGATATTCTGACAATGAAAATCGAAATAGCTCCACCAATGTATGTGCTATATATACAACTATAATGTTCATACATCAACATGAATACGTACCTAAAGAACGTTAGACTAAATCATTGCGAACCGCATGGGTAAATGATCCTTTTAATAATGACTTGCCAGGTTATGAATAAATGTGATCTAGTTTTATGACATTTCAAATCAAAGTAAAATCAATAGTTTTCCATTTGAAATATTTCAAATTCACAAATGTTTATAATGTATTTTTTGTTTACAGAATATGATTTGACATCTAGTTAAGCAATGTAATTATTCGTGATTTACCGTGAATTGGACAGAATCTGTTGACATTGAAGGAACGGAACAGATCATTCATATAATAATACATAAACGAGTAATACAGGTAATGTCAAGTGCAGTTTATGATTATAATACATCTGAGCCGCGTGTATCGATTTGGACCCGTAAACAACCTGCGTACTGTTAAGATTAGGGAGAGTCTGCACATCCTCACAGTCTCACCCGATCCGTCACCGTCCGCCTACATGTAATATAGCCCTTCGTGCATATTTTGACAATACTCTAGAACTGTAGTACGCGAATTTACAATAATGCGATTCCATCAAAAGACCGCCTTGGGTGCTTGAGGTCTCGGGTTCGATCCGCGGCCGGGTCATACCAAAGACTTCTCTTTGGCGCTCAGGGTGGCGGGGTTAGTATAATGACTTACTGGTTGGTGTAAGGATAAATGGGCCAGTAGTACTGGTTACTAACCCAGGAAACGCCGTGATATAACTGAACAATTGCTGTAAGCGGCGTAAAACACAAAACAATCAACGGAGGAGTCAAACTCGCCAGGTGCGGCTTGTTTCTATAATGGTGATTGAATGAATGAAGTTAAAACGCAATTTCAACGGTATTTCCGATACATTAGGACAGCCAGTTCACCTTGCGTGGTTTTCCTGGCTATACCACACCAGTGATCCACACAACAGTCTTCTCGGGTAACTAGCTACCTGTCCAGATAGAATATTTAGTCCATTGGTGGAGGAGGATTGACGCTAGAAAAAATTATCTTTATCAATCATCTGATACAAGAGAAAGTTGATGCAAGGCATCAATGTCGCCGGAAAAGACTGCATTGATTTATTTATGTATTCTTGACTTTCCTTAGTCTATTCAAACATTAGGAACGTTGAAATGAAAACATTTGCTTATAAATTTTATATTCATACCTATACATTAGGGTATCTATAAAAAATTAACGAAATGTGTACACATTTATCTTGGCTTAAATTTAATTTTGCTGTTGTTACTTATTTAAATAATAGTATTCATTCATATAATTTCAATGTTTGTCAATCTTATTCGAATCACAAGGTAAATATCCTGGTATTGCTTTAAAGGGAGGTAATTTGAAGAAAACAAAAGTCTTCAAAAGGAGAAATATATCAGCATTACCGTCTACAGTTTAAATTGTTCTATTGTTTGTGGATTTAAAAATGTTCTTTTTTTCATATTTCTACATGTACAACGAAATATTGCGGCTTTGACGCTTTGGGTCAAACATTCGTCTTGTACTTGTCTAAAATAAAATAATATCACTCGCTTTTTCATATCGAAATGCGCATGCGCGAAAATCGATGTTAAAGGTAACTACACAACAGAATAGGGTCTATATTTAGCTTAGAAACAGTGCCTACTTTAGATATTCATGGATTAACATTATTAAATGAATTCTACACAAATCAAGACATCTCCTTGAACATGAAAACAACATTTAGTAAGTTAAAATTGCTATTAAAAGGAGAATCCGAAATTGACCTCAATGATGACACATAAGAGTCTGCATTAGGGGGTGTTGGTTCACGTCTTGAAGGGACCACTTTTGTCTTCGTAAATAAGACAAAAAACTTAAATGCGAGTGAAATAAAAAAAAACTGCAAACATTAAAAAATTGGAATATTTATTTCATTTTAGATGTGTCATTTATTAGTGTTCGTAAACAACCACAATTGTAATATGTTCAAATCATCTAGATTTGTTTCTTTCTAATAATAAGCCGCCCTCCCATGTGATTTCCGAAAACCTATTAAAAATAGAAGTCGCGGGCTTCTGCCCGGCGACTAATAATGATATACCGAGCCGGGGGTTGAACCATAGCTCGATATCCCTCGTCGTGACCAACTGAGCTATTGCGGCTCGTCGCTCGTTTATATAAAATACACACACAACTCATTTTACCAGTGCAATGGCGTCGTATTCATCTGGATTTCAGCACCTTTAAGGCAGTTTTCGTCGGTATTTCAGTAATTACACGGCGGTCAGTTAACCTTATTTATCGTTTCCTTGTTCTCCTACACAATTATTCCACACAACATCCTTCCTAGCCAATGCGCTACCGTCGCACATAGACTATTAAGCCCATTTGTGGAAGACAGAAGACAAGGACTTTAGACGATCATAGGAAAATAGTGAATGGCCGAGCAGGTGTTTGAATTCCCCATAAATCATACAAGATGTTTAGAAATACTGTGGATTTAAATGAATCATACATACATGTAGTGTATAAAAAACAAACTGTTGAACAAATTGAATCATACAAGATGTTTAAAAAAAAAAGTTGATCAAAATGAAACATACGAGATGCTCGTATAGAAATACTGTATATCAAAATGAACAGATACATGTAAATAACTTACTTACGAATTTTGATGACACATGAACACGACACATATAAGTCTTCCAACGTTCGTTGGTCATTTAACACGATTCTGAACACTTATCGAGCAATAATGAGAAAAGGAGTAAAATGTGCTTATGTACTTGAAGGACTAAAGGGTTTATAACAAAATAATCCCGTACAATGACCCAGGTCAAAGTTTATGTAAGAAATAAAAGTCTTCAATTCAAATTACCCATATAACACCGACAAACAATACAATCTAAACAGATACAACAGAAAAGAAGTATGAATCACTGTTACTCTAAATCTAAATCCGACGATTATGGAAGCATCTCGGCAAATGTTATGGTTTCTCTCTTTAACCCTTTCCCTCATACGACAATTCTACAGCAGACGACTTTGAACGTATTTTGTCAAAAAATAGAAAATCTCCATAATTGAATGGATAACCTATGACAATAAGTGGAAAACATTGTGGCAAAAGGAGAAATTGCACGTTTTGTGCAATTTCTTCTTTTGTCACTATGTTTTTCAAAAATCCGTCTGCTGCAGAGGCTTCAGAAAGCGTCTATATGAGGGAAAGGGTTAAATAAAAGAACACTTATTTAATATCACATGTTTTCAAAAGTCGTCAGCTGCAGAGGCGTCAGAGTGCGTCTGTGGGAAAGGGTTATACACTAATATCCAAATGAGTCGCGTCTATCGATATGGGGTTCTTGTTGACTCTCCGTAACGGGATTATAATAAACTACATTGGCGTGAACCTTGTGTGCCTACATGTATGCTTCTATTGTGTTACAGAAAATACACATGTCTAGGTTAACATCAAGTCACATTCGATTCCATGTCTAGGTGAACATCAAGGCACATAGGAGTCGATGATTAGGTGAACATCAAGTCACATACGAGTCGATGTCTAGGTGAACATCAGGTCACATACGAGTCGATGTCTAGGTGAACATCAAGTCACATACAAGTCCATGTCTAGGATAACATAAAGTCACATACGAGTCCATATCAAGGTGAACATCAAGTCACACTCGATTCCATGTCTAGGTTAACATCAAGTCACATTCGAGTCTATGTCTAGGTGAACATCAAGTCACATTCGAGTCCATGTCTAGGTGAACATCAAGTCAAATACGAGTCCATGTTTAGGGGAACATCAAGTCACATACGAGTCCATGTCTAGGTGAACATCAAGTCACATACGAGTCAATGTCTAGGTTAACATTAAGTCACATTCGAGTCCATATCAAGGTGAACATCAAGTCACATACGAGTCCATGTCTAGGTGAACATCAAGTCAAATACGAGTCCATGTATAGGTGAACATCAAGTCACATTCGCGTCCATGTCTAGATTAACATCACGTCAGATTCCAGTCCATGTCTAGATTTTACATCAAGTCACATTCGAGTCGATGTCTTGTTGAACATCAAGTCACATTCGAGTCCATGTCTAGGTGAACATCAAGTCACATATGAGTCCATGTCAAGGTGAACATCAAGTCACATACGAGTCCATGTCTAGATTAACATCAAGTCAGATTCAAGTCCATGTCTAGGTAAATATCAAGTCACATTCGAGTCCATGTCTATGTGAACATCAAGTCACATACGAGTCCATGTCTAGGTGAACATCAAGTCAAATACGAGTCCATGTATAGGTGAACATCAAGTCACATACGAGTCCATGTCTAGGTTAACATCAAGTCACATTCGAGTCCATATCAAGGTGAACATCAAGTCACATACGAGTCCAAGGTTAGGTGAACATCAAGTCAAAATACGAGTCCATGTCTAGGTGAACATCAAGTCACATTCGCGTCGTGTATTATAGATGAACATCAAGTTACATACGAGACAATGTCTAGGTGAAAATCAAGTCACATTCAAGTCCATGTCTAGGTTAACATCAAGTCACATACGAGTCCTTGTCTAGATTAACATCAAGTCAGATTCGAGTCTATGTCTAGATTAACATCAAGTCAGATTCGAGTCCATGTCTAGGTGAACATCAACTCACATTCGAGTCCATGTCTAGGTGAACATCAAGTCACATACGAGTCCATGTCTAGGTGAACATCAAGTCACATACGAGTCCATGTCTAGGTGAACATCAAGTCACATACGAGTCCATGTATAGGTTAACATCAAGTCACATTCGAGTTCATATCAAAGTGAACATCAAGTCACATTTGAGTCCATGTCTCGGTTAACATCAAGTCACATACGAGTCTATGTCTAGGTGAATATCAAGTCACATATGAGTCAATGTCTAGGTGAACATCAAGGCACATTCGCGTCGTCCATGTCTAGGTGAACGTCAAGTCACATTCGAATTCATGTATAGGTTAACATCAAGACACATACGAGTCCATGTCTAGGTGAACATCAAGTCACATTCGAGTCCATTTCCAGGTTAACTTCAAGTCACATACGAGTCCATGTCCCGGTTAACATCAAGTCACATACGAGTCCATGTCTAGGTGAACATCAAGTCACATACGAGTCCATGTCCCGGTTAACATCAAGTCACATACGAGTCCATGTCTATGTTAACAACAAGTCACATATGAGTCAATGTCTAGGTGAACATCAAGTCACATTCGCGTCGTCCATGTCTAGGTGAACTTCAAGTCACATTCGAGTCCATGTCTAGGTTAACATCAAGTCACATTCGAGTCCATCTCTAGATGAACATCAAGTCACATACGAGTCGATGATTAGGTGAACAGGAATCATTGATACTAATGATGCTTACCTTTGCCTAAATAATGTTAAATCCGCACTACACGAAAATACATTCAAACCAAATTTGACAAAGAGTCTACACCGCTTTATGAAAAAGCATATGTAATGAAGATAAACACAGCTCATATATACGCATAAAAATTATCAGAACCTCCTCACAGCTGATTCAAGTAAAAGGCAATAGCGACGCGTTATGGCAAAATGGGACTGACAGTATTACAAATAGTGCATATGCATATACCCACCGAATACTAGATTTGTTGTATGGTTAATGAATATATGGGATGTTATGGCCCGCCGACTTTTCAGGTCACATTGGGCGCTGTAACACACACATTAACAATTGTAAAACTTTAAAGGGAAAACATAATTAAGTGGATTGATCACAAACCCTAGTAGTCAGTTAGTGTGACATAAACTAAAAGACTGACTTAAAATTCAAAGGATGCATCACGAAATTGAACGTAAAATCATTAGTAATATTGGAGATTAAAATATCTTACAGTTTTCTAAGGTCTGCTTGTTATCGTTGAAGATTTATTTTGAATCTGATTGCTTTCAAACGGCGTCTTGACCTAAGGGTTTGGTTTCAACACTTTCCCCACATACAGAAAATGTGCAGCAGACGACTTCGAAAACATCTGAACAATAATATGGGAAATCTCCCTAAATGAAGACATTCTTTTTGATAAGAGTTGAAAACATTGTGTCAAAAGGAGAAATTACTCGTTTTGAGCAATTTCTTCTTTTTTCACTACATTTTCAAAAGTCGTCTGCTGCAAAGACATCAGAAAGCGTCTATATGTGGGAAAATGGTTAAATGGTCATAAACATTGTTTGAGCGTAATTACGACTCATCTTCTCAGCTATCCGAGCTAGGTTACACGGTCCACTGAGCAAGATAACAAACGGTGTCAAATTGGTTTAAGTTATGAAGTGACTACACTTGACGATACCCTGAAATGAAACAAGATTACTTTTCCCTTTCTAACCGCCTGTTCACGTCTCGTTTAATCCGTTCCCACTTGTAGACGAATCTGAAGCAGACAACTTTTGACATCATTATGGCAAAAGGAGAAATTGCTCGTTTTTGAATAATTTTTCCACTTGCCAGAAAGGTTTCAAAACTTTTCAAATATTTATACTTTCAATTACAGAGATTTACCCTATTTTGGCAATACGTTTTCAAAGTCGACTGCTGGTTATTTGTTGCATGTGGGAAAGGTGGGTTAATAGCTCTGTTTCGCATAACAGGTAAACGGTCAAAAGAAGAAAATTGGACATTCTACATGTATTTCACTTTACTGTTTTATCTTTACCACAACTGTGTCGCTATAATTCAACAAACATTCAATGTCACATCATTCTCGTCGACATATACGGGTTAAATTTCACGTACTGATATAATTTTAGGCGAGACATTTTACTTCAACCACTGGATATGAAAATTTAATTACAGAATTAAGATAACACAATTTATAATAAAACGCTCTTTATTGATCTAAGGCTCACAACAAGTGAGTATTATTATTAAAACTCTTTGTTGGAACAATATAGTTTATTTTCATTTAGCTTTCACTTGATAAAAGGATAATATAAATATTTTTTTCAAGAGTTAACACGACGACTTCTAATGCTGTCTAATTATATAAATAGCGAATGTCCGATGAAAAGCAACCTAGCGAATTATCTGTCCTCATTAACATAGATAACTTTTGACCTAGTTAATATAGTTAAGTTTTTAACGAATTATTTTTTCTCGAAAAATAATACAGTTAACGCGATCGTGTTTGTTTCCGGAAGTCACGGTTAAACTACACTTCCGCTTAGAATACACATTCGCTGCACCTAAATAGTCCTAGTATTGTTTCGATATTAATATGACTTCTACGTGTTATTTCAATACAGTGAAGTCTTAATTATACTATCGAATCATCATAGATAATCAATTTTCTAGAAAATATCAAATTAACAGTACGCGCATATATATTTCATTTGTCGGCAGGTATGTATAAGGCACGAGTATGAATTTTAGTCGTATGCCCATTCACTAGAAGTCGACTCCACGCTGTATAGAACAATGTTAATCTCACAAATATGCCACTACGCAGAGCTCATTGAAATAGTCAGTGTGCATTTTAAACGCTCGCATCGCCGTTGTTTCTCCTTTTTCCAACATGATAACGATGATCAAAGGGGCTTTCTAATTATAGATTATGGTTTACATACGCGCGCATTCAGTTAGCTTAATATATATACGAAAGTAACGCTCATTCATTGTATCAAAGTACCGTGGTGTAATGATAGCGTGTAGAACTAGTAATCTTGGACTATTTATGGACGCGAGTTCGAGTCCCAATTGCAACTGTTCTTCTTTTTTTTTTTTTAATTCTTATTTTATGCGATTTGTTAAACATTATAGATTTATAATAATTAATTCACTCACATGAAACATAGTTATAATATAAGCCGAAATCCTGGATCCGCCCCTGGTGACGAAAACAAATCGAACTAACAATGTAAATCTCACAAATATGCCATGGGTGTTTTGACAGACTTTACGCAGAGCTCAGTGATAGAGTTATCGTGCATGTTAAACGCTCGCATCGCCGTTGAAATGCTACATTTACTAAAACTGTCAACTGATAAAAAAAATCTCTGGACAAAAATATTAATAATAATAAAATAGACTAAATTGTGCAATAGCATGATCAATTGCATTCATAAATTAGATTTTACAATACATGTTCAAAATAATTCGTTACCAGTACTTTCAGTACTTTGATTGACTAAGATAACATATCGCTTTTATTTCGCCCTAAAGATTACTTATGACATGTCCTAAATATCAAAGCGATTTTTTCCCTTAGAAAAACCTGCGAATTTCTCGTCCTAGATATCGAACGATTTATATGATCGAGCTATGTTCCAGATCAGCCATGATTTCACTGAAGTCTGCACTTTCATTCAATTGTCTGATACAAATGACTTATGAAGCATACATGCTTTAAAATAATTATTGGAAAAGGAGAACGTCGTCCTTTTTTAAAAATGTTTTCTTTTCTGTAAGAAGAGTTAACTTCAGACAACTATATTCCTCATTTGTATTGAAAACCAAAAACACTTCTGAACATAGGATCGCCTCGGTGGTGCTGTGATTGAGCGTCCGCCTCGGGTGTAGGTTCGATCCCCGGGTCATACTAAATACTTAACAAGAGCGCCATGAGCGAACGCCAACGCTCGTCTGTTTTTACTAAGTAAAAACAAGGGCATTACTGAAAAATTATAAAAGCCAGAGTTAAGAGGTAAGATTAACGCTTTTTGACGACGCTAAGGGAATCACAAAAGCCCGACCTTTTTTTCTTCGAAACACAGACGAGCTAAACAATGATAGTAATGGCTTTCCCTCGACTGACTCGTTGAATCAGGATATAAATGGACCAGCAAAACTATGAAATTACCAAGTAAACGTCGTGATATAACAAGTATAATGTTGAAAGCGTCGTAAAACCTCATACAATAGAACATTCGATAAATTAAATACAAGGAAATGGATAAATACAAAAATAAGCCAGCAGTAGGACGCCCTAACCAGGCTCTATCGTATGACAAAGTGACCGTTTAAACGTTGCCCGATACGTGTGACTTACATGTATATAAGTCACATCACACGAATACCGACCTTGAGAATTTGTTTAATTAATGATGGCTTAAATCAAATATGCAGCAGACGACTTTGAACAATTTTAGTCAAACATATGGAAACTCTACAAAGAAAGGACACTTGAGCCGTTCCACGAGAAAACCAACAGTATGGTCTCTGCGTAATGTATCGACCCAGATCAGCATGCGTAGGCTAATCCAGGCCGACACATTCCGTCTCAGTGGGATGGAGGTAAAGAGTAATGATTCATGAAACAGAAAATCAGCAGGAGGCGAAAAGTGTCTGTCCGGATAAGCCTGCGAGGCATGCTAAGGCTGATCCGGGTCTATACTTAACGCAGAGTCCACAATGCAGCTGCGGCGATAGACATCTGCGTAATGTATCGACCAGATCAGCCTGCGCTGTCCGCGCAGACTGATCCGGCCGACACATTCCGTCTAAGGGGGGATAGCTGTATAGAGTAGTGATTCCTGAAACAGAAAATCCACAGGAGGCGAAAAGTGTCTGACCGGATAAGCCTGCGAGGCATGCTAAGGCTGATCCGGGTCGATACTTAACGCAGTGTCCACAATGTTGGTTTTTCTCCTAGAAAGGCTCACTTATTGAATTAAGATGAACGAATTTCCTTTTGCCACTATGTTTGGAACCGAACCTCCCGGGTTCGATCCTCGCTCGAGGCGGTCATGTTCGAGAGATCTTTGGCAATGCATATTCCTTCTAGTCCAGAACTGGTTTGTTTACCAAGGGATCATAAATAGGAAAATGTCGTAGTGAAATAACTGAAATAATGTTGAATACGACGTTAAACCCTTACAAATAAACCTAGCGTCAATCATATATGAGAACGTGTTAATCGGGTCAAAATAGTTACATGTCAAACGTGTGATTCCCTCGTGGACTCTTGAACTAGTTGTAACCCTAGTTGTATCGTATGATTAAAGTAAATCAACAGTTACATCCCTTGATTATCATGTACAGTCTACTAAGCAATGATGATATGAGCCGTCCCGCGAGAAAACCAACATCGTGGACTCTGCGTAAAGTATCGACCCGTATCAGCCTAAGCATGCCACACAGGCTTACCCGGAGAGACACTTTTCGCCTCCTGTGGATTTTCTGTTTCAGGAATCACTACTCTATCTAACCCCCTTAGACGGAATGTGTCGGCCGGATCAGTCTGCGCGGACAGCGCAAGCTGATCTGGTCGATATATTACGCAGATATATTGATATGAGCCGTCCCGCGAGAAAACCAATATTGTGGACTCTGCGTAAATTATCGACCCGGATCAGCCTAAGCATGCCACACAGGCTTACCCGGAGAGATACTTTTCGCCTCCTGTGGATTTTCTGTTTCAGGAATCACTACTCTATCTATCCCCCCTTAGACGGAATGTGTCGGCCGGATCAGTCTGCGCGGACAGCGCAGGCTGATCTGGTCGATATATTACGCAGATATATTGATATGAGCCGTCCCGCGAGAAAACCAACATTGTGGACTCTGCGTAAATTATCGACCCAGATCAGCCTAAGCATGCCGCGAAGGCTAACACGGACAAACACGTTTTGCCTCCTGTGGATTTTCTGATTCAGGAATACTTACTCTATACCTCTTTCCTCCTGAGACGGAAGCTGTCGGCCCGGATTAGCCTGGGTCGATATATTACGCAGAGACCATAATGTTCGTTTTCTCGAGGGACGGCTCATATTCAAGTTGGTTTCATTTCATGGACACTACTACTCGTTAAATTAATTAAATACAATAATCACTATTTGTTTTTCATAGTCCTCTACCTTATTTTATTCAGTTAATCGGCTCGGCCAACTTTCTTTCCGACGATTGACAAAAGTCAATGCGACATGCGTCATTCGTCTTCCACCAATGAGCTAAGTCTATGTGGAAAAGCAGCCAGTTGCTTGAAAAGATTGTTGTGTGAAGTACTGGTGTGAGAAAACCAGGAATTGCATGAGTAGGTGAACTGGCCGCCGTGATATAACTGAGAAATTGTTAAAAACGGCGTTAAACCCCAATCAATCAATCAATTATTCAGTTAATTGTTTTTCATGGATTTGACATTGTTGAACAATGAAATCTTATTATATCAGCGTTTGTCCAAGGAATTCTCTGTAATTTCATGCTTTATTAGAAATGATTGTGATTTGTCATATCTTGTGTTTTCATTGTGCAATGAGTATATTACTAGAGATTAATCAAAGTACTTAAACCCGTCAGCTCTTTCCAGTATGGTGGGGGTTAAAACTGTCGATGTTATTTTTGGTGTAAAATATATTGCCATATTGTACACATCTGGAGGACAGAACAGAAAACAAGAACGCCCCAAGCGAATGCCAACGCACGTCTGCTTTTTTCTTAGTTGAAAAAGGGTCATTACTGAATAATTGTTAAAGCCAGAGTTATGTGATTTAGAATAGCCATGCATTTGGCTCCTAGAGACATGTGTACTTAAGTTTCATTTGAAAATGATGAACGTTTTATGAGTTATGAGGAAATGTTAACGTTTAGTACGAAACAGACGACACAGCAGCCAAGGACGCGAAGGGTATCACAATACCCCGACCTTCTTTTTTAAAAAAACAGACGAGCTACAAAAGATAAATGGTAATACAATTTCAAACAGAATAGAATACATAGTAGGAAAAGAAGGAATTGCTATTATGCGAAATTCTATTATACTCATCGGTCTTTTGAAAGTCGACTGTTGCAGATATAAAGATGTCTCAAGCATGTAAAGGGCTAAAGGGACTTTGATACAGCCGGAAACTAGAATTCGGAAATCCGAAAACAAAAGGCTCCGGATGAACAATTGCAAGGAATTATTTGTGTCAATCTTTACATTGTGTATTACTCATACATAGCTCAAGGATTACAATATTTAAGCCAAATGTGCACAATTTCAATTACTTTATTGTTAAGAAAAACATGGAAAAGTAAGATATACTTATTATCATATTAATAAACAAGAGTTTGCAAGATCAACTGTGGTGACTGTCAATGGATTGTTATATGAACAACAGAGAAGCAATATCTTAGTGCCGCCCTTCTATGGCAGGCGACAACAATACTTAAAATCACGAGCTGGTTGGTTAACCCTTACCCAGATAGAGAATTGGTGAAGCTACTATCTCATCTCCATTAAGGATATGATATCTGATAACTGAAAACAAAATAAATGCATAACGAACAAAAGTACTCCATTTATGTAGGGATAAATGTTAAATGCAACTGCCAAAGTAAAACAAGGGGTTATTTTCCAACTTTCATTAAGAGACAAGGGACTTGTCATGCTGGTAATAATCCAAGGGGCATTTACCCGTTCCCCCATTTGAAATCAGTAGTGAGTAAACACCTAGTTTTTAACTGTATACATCATTTTTAAACCTATTTTGAAAACGAATCAAAAACATCTCAATATAAACAGACCTAAACTTCGCTTGCTCGTATATTAATCGCCTGACTGCCTCATACAGGTCGTCTAGGATTGACCTTTTTGTCAGCCATTCAAATTATCCCCTAAAAAGCGTTAGGTAAAAGAAGGGAAGATAAACCATATGAGTGGTTAGTCAGTCTGGTTCCCTGTATCCAATTTTAGCCCTAAATGAATATACAATGTTTAAGCCTGTAAACCGCGGCGTTACATGTCCTTTATCTTTTTTATGAGGGATGAAATGGTTGATGAAATAGAGAATAATATAACCAATTTTGTCCCATCTTATCTTGCGAGAAGCAGGCCAAACTGCCTGAATTTGAAGGAAAAGTGACAAACGGACAGTGTTAATACTCCGGGTTCAAAATCTTATGAAGAAAAAGTTCCTAAACTATTTCGTCTTCACAAACTCCAATTTAACTGGCTTCGTAGAAGTCGTAAACATTTAATGACATGCTCAATTTGGAAACAACGGAGTAAAACAGATGCCATGACCAAAATGAACTGATCATTTCAGAACCAGCATATTCAAAATGAATGCAATGTCAGTGCAGCGATCACATTAATTGCTCTGTGCAATCAGCTTAATCCGCAGTTTAAACCGTATTTCGGATCAAGACTTAGCCATTGAATATTACATACCAATAGTATTGGCCTTTTGACAAATATATACATGAGCCGTCTCGCGAGAAAACCAACATTGTGGACATTGCGTAAAGTACCGACCCGGATCAGCCTAAGCATGCCGCGATAGACACTTTTCGCCTCCTGTGTTTCAGGAATCATTAGTCTATACCTCTATCCCCCTGAGACGGAATGTGTCGGTCCGGATCAGTCTGCACGGATTGCGAATGCTGATCTGGGTCGATGCATTACGCAGAGGCCATAATGTTGGTTTTCTCGCGGGACGGCTCATATGTTGTATTAATAATGTCCAAATCTCAAAACAGTCCCAGTTAGAAAGTAAATAATTAAAAATACATGTGAAAGACATAGAGCTAAAGGAGACTAAGTAAACTTTCTTTCAAGCATTTCTCATGCGGGTCGAAATTAAAAACAAAACCATTTTGATGACTCATTTATTGTTTGAAAACATTGAAATGAACTAAGTTGAACACATGGAAAATATTGAAATTTCCACACCCTTTTGAAGGAATATTATCGTTTACACTCAGAGCTCAAGAGCAGATGTTTTTTTCTGGTACATAAAGCTGTACAACTCGCAAACCAATGCAAACCCTTCCCTTATCTATGTCTCTGTTCAACTAGATTGACATTGCTTCGCCTTTTCTGAATATCACTGGGCTAGGACAGTGTAGACTTATGCTAAGAAGTAATTGCCCATTTTAAAAATTACAAGGGCCCATTTGCCCATCATGAGCAAATCCTAGATTGGACTCTGCGAAAAAAGTATGTGGCAGGTAGATCAAATTATTCTAAAATGTTTGTTTTGATTGTGTAATTACTAATCAACCTTTATTAAATCCTTGGTTTTTAAGATGGTTGGCTTGTATTTTCAAGAGGAAGCATCACTAGAAAACAGATGTCACTGTGTAGGTCCCCGAAGGATGAACTATGTTATGTTAATATTGTTTTACATGGATACAGCTGCTTTGATTTGGTGCATGGTAGACATCCCTGTAAACAGATGGTTGCAGCAATGATGCAAACAACCACTGTCAGGTGGAATATGTTACCTGCAAAATACCAGAACTTGCCATACATAAGCATTGATTATATATACAGTAAACAAGTTCTTTCTTATGTTCATACTTTGTAACGTTATACATTTCAGTACTTCATGCCTGCATGTGTTCACCACACCAAACTCAATAATTAGACAAACCTGTAAACAAGTACGACACAACATACATGTATTACTTTTCGGTCATCGAGGAAACACTTCTAGGGGAATAGTGGCGGGGACCATCAAGATGGGAAATCGTGTCGGGGACCTTCAAGATGGGAAATCGTGTCGTAAAGACAAAAAAGGGGAAAATATGGGGGAAAATATGAGACATCAAAATATTGTTTTAGTTACCCATTCAATACTGTTTTTACAGTGATCATTTAATTAACTGTTAAATATATATGATGCTTTCAATTCCTGCATCAATCTACTCTCTGCGATGCATACAGGTTCTTAACAGTGAATCCAGTGTACTAAGTGATAGTCTATTTTGTGATAGTGTGCATAGTATGTTCATTAGGATGAACAGCCTTTCAACGCCAGCCGTAGATGTTGGAACTAGCTGGCTCAAGTGCAAAATATATTTCACAGCCGAAAATGAATTGCTGCATTCTGGTTGTCTGAACAATTTGTCAATGTCAGGTGATCCCCTCTGCTTGTTGAAATATAGAAGCAAAGCAAATGTTTCTATTACAATGCTAATACATGTACTACAACTTAGATAATGTTTCTGTTTTTGATTTTTTTTAAATCATGATAATAGTCTTTAAAATACTTTTTTTTTCCAACTTTTAGTTTAATCTTGTTTTTCAGAACTTGAAACTTAAACAATGTATCTTAACACACTGTAAAAGCTGTTTTAATTTGTTCTGTCATATTGAAAATATGTAGAAAGTCACACTGTAAGATATTTATATTTACCAGTAAACCTTTGATACTTTAAATGATACATAATTCGGTGTTGGTCTCAACCTTTGGCACTTGTTCAGTCTTCTCAGTGGCTTCAGTTAGGCGGCTAAGAAAAAAAAGATATCACTGTGAAACTTACTCCATTAATCAACAATAATAAAACGTTGTTATAAAGCAAATAAAACTGAACTTTGAGCATGTTAAAACAATAAGTTCAAGGTATGTTAACTGTGTGAGAAGATCCAAAATGTAAAACATGCAAAGACAAGAGGAATAACTGTTACCCATTGTTGTACTTACTTCATCATGAAAAGCTGAGGATTGTACTGTGTAAACCGGGCATTGTACTATGCCGCCCTATAACTGGGATCCGCCACTATTGTGTGAACTTGGAACTTGGAACACATCCCCTTTCTGGTGACCATAGTGATGGGCTAGTGCATTGATCTCAGGCTGGATGATGAAATAGAATGAACAAAATATTGTGCAATAATGTCATAGCACATTTATTGATAACACTTTAGATCAGACTAGCAGTTTATAAATGTATTGACTGAAGTCTAATTAACTGACCTTCAGCATTTGAACATACATGAAACAGTATTCTACCTTTACAAAGTATGCCATCTCTTGCATAGAATCAAGCACATTTGCAGAAAAAACCTGCCAATACTAGCGTGGAGTGGAATACGTCTGTGATCTCATTGATGAGTGCATTTGTGACTGATACAGCTTACTCTCTGACAATCTGCTCTGGTGTGAAAACCTGGTACACTGTACTGTGATACTTGACAGTTGTGTTTAAACAATGTTTTAAACTGAACCTAATATTCAACTTAATAAGCCAGTGGATTTAGATCTGTTCATTTACTAACACATTCTGGATACACTTATAGTATGATTACATGTACACTTCAACAAATGTTGTTAAGGATGCAAATATAATTTACCTCAGTCTTCTTGCATAAGCATTACGTTGGTCAACTTCCAAGAAAAAGTCTGTCAAACTGTTTTAGTGTGAGGATTTCACCAGGTGTTACTAAACTAGCCTGGAATCTTTCAATGAGCAGGCTAAGTTCATGTTAAAGTTCCTGTCAATTTAAATATGAACATTAACATTACCTTATAACCTATTTCCTTTTAGAAAATAGAAAATAAATTATTTTCATTCAACTGAAGACCTAGGTCTGAACTTTCATTTGTTTGTTTTCTAGAGATTTAAACATATTCAAGTGTAATACTTGCGTAACATCTTGACATAATATCAGAAAAGATGAGTTGGACCTCTGTAGATAATCACTGAACTTAATCACAGGTCCAAACATATCACAGAGGATGCGTACCATGGCAAGAGTGTTTCTATTCAAAAGCTGTTCCCCGATACCATTAATCTCTGCCTCTTAGTTCTCATCCAGATAGCATCCAAGGTATCAACTACCTATACTATGTATGGACTAAGTCATTACTCCGACATTTTAATCGAATACATAGTTTCATACATTTCAAAAAATGTTTCAAACACGAAAACCAATAAAATAATTACAGCTGTATTCTAAAAGGATTTTAAAGGGTTTACATCAACGTGTGATAAAAAGCTGTAAATAAATGATGATTGAACTACTGCTAGTGAAGATACTTAACAAATCTGAAGACAAACTCAAGACAATCACTTCTATTGGAAAGAAAACGTGTGGTGCAGGCACGAATGACGCGAACTTTAGTTATACAAATACAAATACAAATAGTTTTTATTCAGTAATACAAGGCCTCCGGCCCAAGATACACTATTATTTTTACCAAGGAACATAAAAGTAATTGTGAAAATCATTTAAGTTAACATTATACAAGTAGTTTTAATATGGTGGAGTGTTCTGAAAAAATCACTTTTCTTGGTGGATCAATGTTTTATACAAGATCCATTTCTATATACATGTACATACGAGACTATCTTAACAGTTAAATGCTCAAATACTGTTTTCTTTTGTCGAATGCCAGGTTCAAATATTTTGCAAGTGCAATGATGCCCTGGTAACGAGTGTCTGACATAATAATCACAAATAAATTATCACATGTATTGTAATTTAACCATTCTTGTAAGAAAAGAGCATTCCTCAATTCTTCATATAGCGGACACCAAAACAGAAAGTGTTTTTCGTCTTCAATAGCATAGTTATTATTTCCCAGACAATATTGGCAATGCCGTAGGTCTCTGTCAATTTGTAGATGCCGACCCTTTTCAATCATTAAGTCATGCCCTGAACATCTGAAATTTGATAATAGGTTCTTATACTGATATGGTAACGATACAGATATGTATTTTTCAGGATTTAAGGCACTTTTATACAGTTTATATGATAACGCTTTTGAAGATGATTCAATGTTACCATTTAGTGTTTGGTAGCTACAATCAATGAGTCTTTGTTTGAACTGTGATAAAAATATGTTGAAATCACCAACGTCTTCACTTAACCATACATAACCGAAACCATACTGGAACAATAGACGTTTTATGTTGGTAGCCCAAGTGGTCCGACCTACATCATCGAGTCGTCTTAGAAGTTTGTAGCATTGTTTTGGGTACCTATTTTCTTCCATTGTTAAGATTTTTAACGAGTATTTAACACAACGGACCATGTACGTCACAGCTATGGGTGTCCTACCACACTCGCTAAGAGCGAAGAAATTGGCTACATTACTGTTTAAACAAGCTATTCGTTTACAAAATCGGATATGTGGTCTTTCAACGATATCACATGATTGGTAGCCCCATATTTCAGAAGAATATGTTAGTATCGGCAGCACCATAGCATCAAAAAGTTTAAACGCATCATTGTGATCAAAATGACCATATTGTTTTTGATAATGCAATATAGTATTTATAGCTTTATTTGCTTGAAGAGCAAGAGTTTGCTTCGTCTTTGTCCAAGATAGCTTTGCTGTAAAATATGTTCCTAGATATTGGTAAAATTGGACAACTTCTATTTCTTCACCTCGGTATAACCATCTTTCACTATTTCGTAGTACACCGCCTGTGCGAAAAAACATTATTTTTGATTTTGACATATTTAGTTGCATTCCAGTTGCATCGCAAAAATCACTTATGTGGTTAATTTGGTGTTGGAGATTCAACACAGTGTCAGCGAAAGAAGAAACATCGTCTGCAAATAAAAGTCCATATAAATCACAATTTTCCTGGGATATTTGTATACCGTGTTCGCATTTAGACTTAAGATAGGTGATAAGGTCATTTATGTATAGACTGAAGATGACAGCAGAACTCACACAACCCTGTTTCGTACCCTTTTCACATTTAAAGAATTCTGTAACACCGTTTTCAACTTTTACACATGATTTTAACTGTTCGTACATGGATTTGAAGACACGGATTAATTTACTGTCGGGGCTTATACCTTTCCGTATTAAACTTTCCCAGAGTTTTTTATGTGAACAATTGTCGAAAGCTTTGAGGAAATCAATAAATAAAACATATATTCTACCCCGTTTCTTGCTTATATATTTCTGTATGACTGATTGTAGGTTAAATATATTGTCAATAGTTGAGTAACCGCGGCGAAATCCAGCTTGTGCCTCATCGATGACCTCATTTTCTTCGGCCCATTCCGATAGTCTGTTTGTGAGCACTTTGATAAATATTTTGCTTATACTGTTAATAAGACTTATTGCGCGATAATTATTTGGGTCATCTTTTGGCCCTTTCTTATGAACGGGGGTTATCACTGTATCACTCCATTCTGGGGGAAATAAACCTGTTAATAATATATTATTGAACAGTGTATTCAGGAATGGCGTTATTTTATGGGTAGTGCATTTGAACATTTCTATACAGGTGCCATCTATCCCCGAAGCACACGAGCTACGCAAAGAGTTTATACAATTAATAATTTCTTCGTTTGTAATAGTCATATCTAAGCTACTTCCGTCTTTCTGTTCTGTCATGAAATCAAATGTATCATTATGTAAAGAGTCATTTGTAGCTTGGTCTTTTTTAAATAGTTTTTTAAAATAGTCAAACCATGTTACACCTGATATAACCGATGACTCAGTTTTCCTAGAACCAACTGAACTCTTTAAATGTTTCCAAAACTTTTGTGGATTTCTTCGGCAGTCAACAAGTTGGCTACGACGCATTCTCTCTAGCGATAGTCGCTTAGCTCTACATAGCTTTTTAAAAGTGTTTCTGCTTTTAAAGTATTCTCGTAAATCACAATTATTGTTCGAAGATCTAAATTTACGTAGTTTTTGGTGTTTTAATGATTTTGCTGCAGTACAATCTCTGTCCCACCATTCCGGTTGTAGAAGTTTTTTTTCCTTGGATGTACGTTGTTTACATTTCATACTCTCCGCACTGGATTGTAGTATTTGTATAAATTCATTGCGTTTCTGGAAGACGTTCTCATTAGAGACTGACAGGTAAAACTGGTCGTATGTTGCATTAAACTGATCCATAAACTCCGATTCTTTATTTGTATTCCACTTATATCGAGTATACTGCCGTAAAGGATAGTTTATCGTAACTGTCTTCTGCGCGGGCATATTATAACTTAACAGTAGTTTGCAATTTAGTGGGAAGTGATCTGAAATGTCTAGTTCGCCAATTTGAAAGTCCAGAATATATGCGAACAATTCCGTTGATGCTAGAAAATAGTCAACCACGCTTCTACCGTTATTTGACGTACATGTAAATTCACCTTCAGAATCACTGGGGAAACGTCCGTTTACGATGTGTATATCATGGGTGCAACACAATTCGATTAACGATTGACCAAATTTATTTAGAACAGTATCTTTAGATTTACGAGACATGGAAAAGTTATCACTAGGGTAATCAACGTGTTCATTAAACACATAGTCTAAATTATCATCTGGTATGAAATCGAACATATCTTTCACACGCGCATTCATGTCACCTGCCAAAATAAATGAGACATCATTCAAATCAGACGATATGGCAGTTATATGATCACTTAAGATTTCAATACCATTGTCATTTCCATTAGAGTAGACTGTGGATCGCTCCGGTGGAATATATGTGAAAACTATGATGATATCATATTGAATATTACTTATTATTTTGTCTATGCATAATACTACACTATCTGTAAATTCACTATATATTCTTCGTATAAGACCAGATTCAATTAGATGTGATCTAATGAAAACAGTTACTCCCCCGGAACCACGTTTACCACTTTTATTTCTCGGACAATCAAAGTTTGTATAATAAGGGAGCATATCGATGAACTCATCATTATTCGTTTGCCAAGTTTCTAAAAAACAAAGTACATCATACTTATTACAGAACGATTCAAATTCAATGTTATTACGAAATTTCTTCAACCCTCGAATATTGAGGGAACACATTTCTAACGTTTTTTGTGTGTATATTGAGCCTTGACCGCTGTGTTACCCATGTATAGCACTGTTTGGCGAGTTAGATAGATGTGACGAGATGGGATGGGACGCATTGTCAGTTGGATTGTGTTGACCTGGGGGGCCATCAACTAGCATTGGCTTCTTGTTTGTCTCATCATAACTATATTTCTCACCTTCTATAATAAGGAATTCGTTTCTGAAGAAAGCATGTTTTCCTTCGCCGACACATTGCTGCAAAAATGGATATAAGCCCGATCTTGATTTCGATATACGACGAGGTAAGTCCTCGCCAACACGCGTTTCCAAAGTGTCATTCTGTTTTCGTTTAACTCGAAAGGCAGTTAAGACCTTGTAACGTTGTTTTTCACAAGAGAATGTAGCAAGAATCGGATGAGGAGTTATTTTACTCTTTATTCTGAACGAATTTTCCAACTTAAAATCATCAATCGGAACTCCGAGATCATTTGAAATATAATTACACACATTTGTCTCGAGATCTGTAGAAGTTTCATTTTCATTCATTTGAAGGCCATATGATTTTAAATTACACTTCTTCATTTGGGTTTCAGATTTTTCTTGTTGCGTTTCAACATTGCGAAGCCTATCCGATAGGTTAGAAACTTCCGACGTTAGCTTTTCATTTTGAATCTGTAGCTCCTTATTTGCTGATTTTAAATCACTTACGGTTTCTGATAGTGAATCGAATTTGGTATTTGTAAGACGCACTTCCTTTCGAATATCAATTAGAATGGCCGCTATGTCGAACTTTAGTCAAGCCATATGAAGCCTGTACTTGCTTGAAAGTTTCAAATTTCTTTAGTGAGTAGCTGGAAAGTTTTCATACACTGATAAGCCTTTCGTTAACAGTACCGATAACTGGAAATTCCTTGATAATGTGCTTCATGCCCAATGATAGCTTGTGGTTTCGACAGATGATATATATTTGATGGGGAACATGATTCCGAAACCTTCTCAGCATCACTTTAAATATAAAACATTGTTACTCACTGGTTTCAGTATTACCTAAATGGAATCAGAAAGTTGTCTTCAGCCAGTAACACAATCTCAAATATCTCGACTTGCGATAATGAATGATGATATATGTATTTTTACTTATAGCAAGACATGATGAATCAATAATAAAATATATATCTGAAAGATAAAAGTCTTAGAGATTGAAAAATAGTTTACTTCGTGAGTTATCTTTAGTAAGAAAATAATTGATAATTATGGTTATATTAAAATTGAAAAATCATAAATTTATTATTCTTTTCCTGTATTGACACAACTCATCGTATTGCAACAAAGTATGCTTTCTTTATGTCAATATCTTTGGCTACAAGGATTTGGTCAATTACCGGCATGAGGCTTGCAGCAATAATTTTCTTTTCCGTTATCATTAAATTTTATTAAATGTGCAAACTGTTGTTCTCCGTGACCCTGATCACTTGACTGATATGTCAGTAAAGTATAGGCATCGGCACTTCGTACCTTTTACAAATTTTGACTCTCAATGTTGATATTTATGACTTGTACTATTGCATTCACTGAATCAGAAGCGGTATACCTCAAACCTGGATGGACGGTTAACTATTCAGATGTATCCCTATTTTCAAGCTGATGAATGCGTTACTTTACGTAGTTTACACTTTCTATAGTCCACAGATTTTGTATAACAATACTTCAATTTCAATTTGTGTATGTCTTAAATAACTAACGAAAGTATTCAGTCAAATAAATTAAAAAGTAATAAACAGTCTTGGAAGAGGACCACTTGACAATGATTCATACCAAATATCGTAGCTACATGTATAGGCATTTCGGTTTTATACAAGAAGCTTTTCAGTTTCCTATACACAAGATATTCTAAGTCATGGTTTATTGCAGTCTCCAGATGAAATTGATCAAATGCTTGAATCATATGTAACCAGAGCACAAAAACATTGAAAGCACATATTGGAACGATCAAAGTACCTACAGCTTTATTCGACATGATATTATTCACATCAATTGGAATTATCTTCGACGGAGGGACGCACCAATTTATGTCCCCATCCAAAAACTCCTTAACATATTTGACTCCACCACTTACTGTAAATCTACTTCATATTGCATTCAAATTCTATGTATCAAATATGGCACTGGGACATGCCCTATACCCTTAAAAAAGCGTTAATATTCCCAACGAGCTCATTCAAAATGGGCCACAACTTCCCTTTTTCAAAATGTTTATCGCGTTCATGTCGTCACAATAAAGACTTATAGTATTTTCCCTTGATTGCATTTTCAACTTTAAAAATTCTTTCTATTGAAGCCAGCTCGCGCCGTGTTGGGCTTTATGCCGTTTCAGAGCCAGTTTAGAGACCATACACCTTTGACCCTTCAACTAAGGAGCCCGGATATAGGGCTTAATACCAACTGTAACAATTAGAAGCACGTTTCTTAAAAAAAAAAAACTCTTTAAGATCCCCTCCAACTATAAATGTATATGAATTCCAGTTAAAACGGGTATCTATACACCTATACGTATATCTGGTTTAAGTAAACATTTTATTACCCATATCTCATTGATAAACGCTTCGCAATTTAGTTATTTCTATTTGATAGAAAGAAAACCATTTCAATGACTTGAATAATGGTTTAACCCTTTCGGTTGTAACACGAAGCCTGTTTTGAACAATATCCCGTACATGACCTAACCATTCCGATGATTGTGATGGCAACCAGATACGCTTGTTCTCTGCTATTAATTGCATTTCTTACAAAATTACTCAAATGCAAGCCATCTTGTTTATTCACGTGGCCACCCAAGCCCTCATCAAAAGATACAACAACGGTGTGTCCCTTTTCTCGAAAATTCATTATTTTGTGAAAATGAGACGAGTAGTTTCAGTTTGAATATTTGAAGTTAACCTTCTCATCTGTCCAAGAAAACCCTTAATCGTACCTATATTTAGGGTAAATCTGTATACTATGATATGCATATTTTAGATCATAAGTAAATCAAATCTGAGACTTATGAAACGTCTCCTTTGCCATTCCAATATCCTAGTACTGGTATGGAAATGTCACCTAAATGTGGATTTTGATTGATTGTTTGGTGTTTTACACCGCTTTTAACAATGTTTTAGTTACATCACGGCGTTTCCTAAGTAAACTAGAAATATCACTGAAGATGATAAATACCCCCAAAACAGCACCTTGACTCAAAATATGGCTTCCAACTGACCAACAAAAGGGCCATAACTCTGTAAAGTAACATGCAATTGTAAAATCTTTATGATATGCACATCTCCTCTTGGTATAGAAGCTTCATGTAAAATTTGAATTCCACCCAGTAGTTTGTAAGAAATAGGCCGGACAAAATATGGATTCCGACCGACCAACAACTTAATAAGTGAAAGGGCCATAACTCTGTTAAACATCATGCAATTGTAACCCCTTTGCACATATCCGCTTGGTATAGAAGCTTCATGCACAATTTTATTGAATTCCACCCAGTGGTTTGTACGAAATAGGCCGGACAAAATATGGCTTCCGACCGACCGACCGACAGACAGAGAGACAGACAGACTGCCCGACACAGTGACTCCTCTATACCCCCCCCCCCCCCCCCCCCACACCAACAAAAAACTTTGTTTCTTGGGGGTATAATTATCCGTACTTCTGGACATCAGCCAGTCAGTCGTACCCACCAACCCTGAGCGCAAAGAAGGGAAGCCATTACTACCATTTATAAAGTATTTGGTATGACTCGGCTAGGGATCGAACCCACGACCTCCCACACCCGAGGCGGACGTGCTACCGCTACATCACTGATGCGGTTTAGGTTTAGATGAGTGTACCTGTGTTTGTTCTTCTTTCCACAAGTAACAGTGAGAGGCTTGACCGAAGACGGTGTTTCGCCATATAAAAACACAACTTAGAATTAGAAGACGCTCAATTTCACCTTTGCAAAAGACATATAATTCCTCGCCGACAAATTCTGACGTGTGTAGCCTTGGGCAATGTTTCCAGAAGTATTATGTAACTTTCTTTGATTATATTCAAAATGTAAAGACTTGCAACTATTTCCAACCAATCGATCTGAAACATTTGGTTGTTAACGACCTAAAGCCTTAACACATGCATCACAAGAGCTAATTCGGTCGAAATGGGAAAAACCCAGTATGCTATTTTAAACCGCGATACCGGGCCAATTTTAAGATAAATACCAAAACACTTATCTTTCCTGAAACCTTTTTTTGTCTGCCTGTCTACATTCGTCTTTCCAAGGCCGTGGAATACCACAATTTGTCAAACAATTCATGCTTCAGAATGAAGAGTTTTCTCTTTTTTTTTTCAATTTAGATATACAGCTAAACAAAAACTTGTACATTGTATAAGTTTATATCGTAAATCTGCAAAATACTGTTACGCTCTCGCTCTCTCTCTCTCTCTCTCTCTCTCTCTCTCTCTCTCTCTCTCTCTCTCTCTCTCTCTCTCTCACTTTCTTTCTTTCAATCTATCTCTTTTAGTCATACTTGTTATCTTTTCACGCTCTGTTTGTCTCTAGATTCTGTTCACATATGACCTGAACTGAGTCACCCGCCACCGTTGACTCTTACTCAGAACGATTTACACTAAAAAGGTTTACGACAGTGTTCCAAATTCGATTTGTATATAGCTCACGAACCGATTTATCTATAAATTCAATGGAATAAGCTTGAGATAAGTACCCTGCTATCGGTAATAGATTGAACAAGAGGGTACCAGCGGGATTGTTTTCTTGAGATTCCACAAACTTAATGGTGGATCGCCGGAAATGATACACGGCTATTCATCTAATTATCTGCTATAAAGCCGGTAAATGTATTTTCTTTACGTTATAATTTTGTTTAGTGACAAATGAGAGATATTTTAAAACAATAGATGTTGAATGAGTTTTTGCATGACATTCAATTTAAAACTAAAATCAAAACCGAAAGTAGGGGTAGAATGTCGGATAATATCCCTTTTTTCCACCGTGTTGGCTAAAGAGAAACGAAACTATTTTTGCCACTGATGTATGTTGGTGTTAGCCAATTGACTCATGAAGAGATAACAACCAAGACTGGTGAATTGAAAGTTGTCAAAAAATGCTCATCGCTTCGAGCATTAATAAACTTCCTTTTCATTGATCAAAGTGTAAAAAGTATTTCAAAGCTTTATATCTTGCTGCCTTCCTATAACTTCAAGCCATGTCCTAATTCATGCTGTAGTAATTAACAGGATTGTTTTAAATAATTGCAAATTGGTAACAAATGAAGTGAGTGTGACAGAAAAGTGTGTCAAAGATAGACATAATAATAATAGACATTTTATAAAATATAAAATAATAAATAATTTCATCTCAGCCGTACATTCTTTCCAATGATTATCAAAAGTCTGTGGCCAGTGTCTTTCGAATTTCACCAATGGGCATAATAATGTATGAAAGATGCAGTGTCCAATCTAGGATTCGAAAACAAGGGGGGTATTTATGGAAAAAATTATTTAATGATTTAATGAACAAATTAAGGCATTTTTCCTTCTTTGTCTATGTAAAGAATTCCCCTCTTCCATACCAATTTAGGCGGGAATATTTTCAAATATGGCTCATTCGTTTTGACAATAAGATTTTAAAGTTCATACGATATACATTTGTATTGAAAACCCAAGAATCCTGAAGTATAATCATGTTATAGATTTAAAAACAATGTTGCAAAATGAGAAATTGCTCATTATGATCAAGTTCCTCTTTTACCACAAAAGCAATCAGCTGGAAAATGTCTAAATGCTTCTGAAAATGTTTTGCTTTTTAAACTTAAAAATAATTATCGTTCTTTTCAGACTTGAACTGTATAACTGGTAACATAATATATAACTTGCAATATGAAGCAACAGAAGGACGATGAAGAAAAGGTAAAGACGGAATATTTATACCGACTGATATGTCTTGTGATTGACTTGGGAACAGGGGTTCTCCTTAAACTGTTTTTAAAATACATACAACAAGGTCAGACAGCTGACGCATTTTTAGCTCGACTATTCGAAGAATATGAGAGCTATAATACTCACCCTGGCATCGGCGTCGGCGTCGTCGTCGGCGTCGGCGTCCACGTCACACTTTGGTTAAGGTTTTGCATGAAAGTACTTAAATACTACATGTATTGCATTGAAACTTTCTACAACCCTACTAAACTGTCACACCTATGTAGATTATCAAGTTAGATAACTCTATCCTGCATTTTATGCAAGTTATGGCCCTTTTTTACTTAGAAATTATGGTTAAAGTTTTGCGTGCAACTAAATTAAGAGTCCATATCTCAGTATTTACTTGATGCATTGCATTGAAACTGTATACAACCCTACCCAACCATCACACCTATGTAGATTATCAAGTTAGATATCTCTATCCTGCATTTTATGAAAGTTATGGCCCTTTTTTTACTTAGAAATTCTGGTTAAAGTTTTGCGTGCAACGAAATTAAGCGTCCATATCTCAGTATTTACTAGATGCATTGCATTGACACTTTATACAACCCTACCCAACTATTACACTTATGTAGATTATGAAGTATGATAAATCAATCCTGCATTTTATGCAAGTTATGGCCCTTTTTTACTTAGAAATTCTGGTTAAAGTTTTGCGTGCAACTAAATTAAGAGTCCATATCTCAGTATCTACTTCATGCATTGTATTGAAACTTAATACAACCCTACCCAACCATCACACCTATGTAGATTATTAAATTAGATAACTTTATCCTGCATTTTATGAAAGTTATGGCCCTTTTTCTACTTAGAAATTCTGGTTAAAGTTTTGCGTGCAACTAAATTAAGAGTCCATATCTCAATATCTACTTCATGTATTGCATTGAAACTTTCTACAACCCTGCCCAACTATCACACCTGTGTAGATAATCAAGTTAGCTAACTCTATCCTGCATTTCATGCAAGTTATGGCCCTTTTTTTACTTAGAAATTCTGGTTAAAGTTTTGCGTGCAACTAAATTAAGAGTCCATATCTCAGTATTTACTAGATGCATTGCATTGAAACTTGATACAACACTACTCAACTATCACACTTATGTAGATTATCAAGTATGATAACTCTATTCTGCATTTTATGCAAGTTATGGCCCTTTTTTTACTTAGAAATTCTGGTTAAAGTTTTGCGTGCAACTATATTAAGAGACCATATCTTAGTAACTACTTGATGCATTGCATTGAAACTTTATACAACCCTTTCCAGACATCACACCTATGTAAACAATAAAGTATGATAACTCTATCCAGTATATTTTGCAATATATGGCCCTTTTTCTAACTAGAAATTTGGTTAAAGTTTTGCATGCAACTACATTATGAGTCAATATCCTAGTATTTACGTCATGGATTGCTTTGAAACTTTTTACAACCCTGCCAAACTATCACAACTATATTTATTTTCAAGTTAAATAACTCTATCCTGCATTTTATGCAAGTTATGGCCTTTTTTACTTAGAAATTCTGGTTAAAGATTTGCATGCAACTACATTAAAAGACCATATCTTAGTAACTGCTAGTACTCGATGCATTGCATTGAAACTTTTTACAGCCCTTCCCAAAGATCACACATGTAAAAATTAAATACGATAACTCTATCCAGTATTTTATGCAAGTTATGGCCCTTTTTGGACTTAGAAACTCTGATAAAAGTTTTGCATCTACATTTAGAGTGTAATCTCAGTAACAACTTGAAGCATTGTATTGAAACTGTATACAACCTCTCCCAATTTCACAACTATAAACACAACCAATTAAGATAACTCTATACCGCATATGGTGCAAATTGTTTTCCTTTTTTTACTTAGAAATTATGGTTAAAGGTTTGTGTGCAACTATATTAAGAGTCCATATCTTAGTAACTACTTGATGCATTCCATTGAAACGTTATACAACCCTTCCTAACCATCACACCTATGAAAATAATCAAGTTAAATAACTCTATCCTGCATATAATGCAAATTATCACCCTTTAAGAAATTGTTGATAATATTTTGCATGCAACTACATTAAAGTCCATTATCTCAGTAACTTAAATAAGCGGTGGAATAGTCGAGCGCGCTGTCCTCCGACAGCTCTTGTTAAATAGTAAGGCAAATGTATTGAGTAAACTAAAGAACAACAAGATCTTCAACGACCTCCAATTAGGAATACTAAATGCAGCATCACCAGATGTGTCCCGCTTTGACATATCTTTGTTGTATATTCTTATGTATAATCTTACTAGTGTACAGCCACCCAATGTAGGTTGGTATATCGTATGTTCAATATCTTCCGATCATTTAGCAGGAGTTCTGCTTATGAATCTGAGAAGAGTAAGAAATAAAGCCATTGCACATTGCCCAAAAGGCAAGATGAAGAAATCTGACTTTGAACATTACTGGAATGAGGCCAAAGTCATCTTAATAGAACTTGCCGCCGAGCTCAATCAAGCAGAAAAAGATTTTGTTAAATATGAGATTGACAGAATTAAAGGGAAATAACTTGTTAGTGACAAGCATTACAAACTAGAGGCATTACTTATGTGGGCAGAGCAAGATCGGAATTGTGAAAACATATTATCCATTAATGAAGATGTAAACAAAAAGGTTAGCGAATATTCATATCAATGCATATTTTGATATTAAATCCCCTTTAGTTGTGCTGTCTGTCTGTTAGTAATGAATACACTTACGGGTCACTTCTGTGTTGTCTGTCTGTGAGTCAGAAATACACTAGGGTTCACTTCTGTGTTGTCTGTCTATAAGTAAGGAATATATTTAGGGGTCACTTCTGTTTTGTCTGTCTGTTAGTCAGGAATACACGTAGGGTTCACTTCTGTGTTGTCTGTCTATAAGTAAGGAATATATTTAGGGGTCACTTCTGTGTTGTCTGTCTGTAAGTAAGGAATATATTTAGGGGTCACTTCTGTTTTGTCTGTCTGTAAGTCAGGAATACACGTAGGGTTCACTTCTGTTTTGTCTGTCTGTAAGTAAGGAATATATTTAGGGGTCACTTCTGTTTTGTCTGTCTGTTAGTCAGGAATACACGTAGGGTTCACTTCTGTGTTGTCTGTCTATAAGTAAGGAATATATTTAGGGGTCACTTCTGTTTTGTCTGTCTGTAAGTAAGGAATATATTTAGGGGTCACTTCTGTTTTGTCTGTCTGTTAGTCAGGAATACACGTAGGGTTCACTTCTGTGTTGTCTGTCTATAAGTAAGGAATATATTTAGGGGTCACTTCTGTTTTGTCTGTCTGTAAGTAAGGAATATATTTAGGGGTCACTTCTGTTTTGTCTGTCTGTTAGTCAGGAATACACGTAGGGTTCACTTCTGTGTTGTCTGTCTATAAGTAAGGAATATATTTAGGGGTCACTTCTGTGTTGTCTGTCCGTAAGGCAGGAATACACATAGGGGTCATTTCTGTGTTTTCTGTCTGTAAGTAAGAAAAACACTTAGGGTCACTTCTGTGTTGTCTGTCTGTGAGTCAGGAATATACTTAGGGGTCACTTTTGTGTTGTCTGTCTGTAAGTAAGGAAAACACTTAGGGTCATTTCTGTGTTGTCTGTCTGTAAGTAAGGAATATATTTAGGGACACTTCTGTGGTGTCCGTCTGTGAGTAAGGAATATACTTAAGGGTCATGTCTGTTTTGTCTGTCCGTAAAACAGGAATACACTTAGGGGTCACTTCTGTGTTGGCTGTCTGTAAGTAAGGAATATATTTAGAGCCACTTTTGTGGTGTCTGTCTGTGAGTAAGAAATACACTTATGGTTCCATCCTCAATTGAGTCAAAGAATTTAGAATGGTAGTAATGGCTTCCCTCATTTGTGCTCAGGGTTGCAGGAATAGCATAAAGACTGATGAATCAGTGTCTGCATAAATAATTCTAGAAGTATTTGGAAACTACTCAGGAAACACCCTGATAAAATTGAAATCAGGCAATTCAGATTCACTTCGAACTTGCATTACTAATAACCTAGTGATCAGCAGAATGCTACAAACAAGTTACATATCACTGACATATGCTTACTTTAGCATGAATTGCACAAGGTGAGCAATTGTTTTTGTCCTTTGTGTTTCGTTATTTAGTCGATCAACAAATTCCTAGGAAACTCTGTAAGCCAAAGTTTCTTATATCGAATTTTCATCATATTTAATAAAAGGAGAAATTGCTCGTTATGAGCAAAGGATTTTCAGTTTATCTAGACCAAGTCAACATATAGGTCATGTTGGAAACAAAAGTTCGGTTACCGGGCCAAATGAAATAACAAATATTATGGACAATCTAGAGGAAGCATTTTTGAATCAAGAATTATGAAACTTGGTGGGAATGTTTGTCTAAATTTGAATATGAGCCATTTCAGATAAAAAACAATTGGTCACTCTGCCAAATTTAAGAAAAATCTCATAAACAATCTAGCACCTCAACAAAGATAGTTTTCTTCAGAATGTTTGTCTTGATGATAGATAGGCTATATGTATATATTGGTCATGTTATGTAAAAAACTATGTCAAGTTTTAGTTAAATTGTGTTGACTTTCTAGAGGTACATTTTATATGCATGGAAATTGAGTATTTGTGAGAAAGTTTGTAATATCTAGGCTTACCTCAAATATGGGTCATGTCATCAAAAACAAGATTACTAGGCTATATTTTAGGAAATCGTGTAGATTCTCTAAAGGCTGCATTTTCTGACCTAAGAACGATGATTTTCTGTCTTGATATTATCTTGACTAACTCTAAATATGGGGTTCTTCAGATCAAAAGCTAGATTATTAATCAAAATTAAACAGGTATTGTGAACTTTTTGGATGTCGCATTCTTTATTTTGACATATTGAAACCGTGTAAGAATGTTGGTCTTGCTGTATAAATATGGACAATGTCTAGTCTAAAAATGTGTCACTAGTCCAATTATCAGCAAAATATTGTAGACACTCTAGAGGTGACATCTTTTATTTGAGCAGTTTGCCAGAATGTAAATATGGGTCATGTCTGGTCAAAAACTATGTCACTAGGCAAATATCGAGAAAACTCTGGAGGCAACAATTTTTACTCCAATATGATAAGATTTCGTCACAATATGTGTCTTTGATAACTAGTTGTTTCTATCCGGGTTTATGTGCAAATTATGATCGTATTGACTTTTTAACTCACCTGAACATGAAATCCCGCAGAGCTATTGTGATCTCTCACCGACCGTCGTCTATATATATCGTCTAATAATTTTGATCTGTTGATAAACAGGGAACATGTCTCATTTTGCTTATACATTTATGTTTAGTTACAACTTTGAAAAATATTGTAGTTCTTTTAAATCAAGTGAGCGATATAGGACGATCATGGTCCTCTTGTTTCATACATTATCAGAAAAAGAATGATATCAGAAAAACTTGAAAAATTATGATAAAATTGCGGGTTGAGCTATTGTGATTACTCATCGTCCGTCATCGTTGTCTGCTGGCTGTCTGACTGTCTGTTTTCACATTTTCGTACTAACAACTTCTTCTCTCCTAAACCTTGGCAAAGTTTGATGAAACTTCTCAGTGATGTTCCTTGTGTGGTGCCCTTTCAAATATGACCAAAGCAATTATTTCCATTCAGAATTCGGCTTGCCATATCGACAAAAGAATGGAAACATTTTAAAAACATTCTTGACAAAGACTTTTAGCCCTATGGCTTTGATATTTGGTGTGTATCCTTGTCTAGTGGAACTCTACCAAGATTGTCCAAGTGATGCCCCTTGGGGTTCATCTGTTTTACATGGAGGTATAAAGGGAAAAACTTTGAAAATCTTCTTATCTGAAATTAAAAGGCCTAAGACTGAGATATTTGATGTGTATTATTGTCTTGTAGTCCTCTAGCAAGATGATTCAAAGAATGCCACAGGTGTCAAAATTAGCCCGTCCCGGGGTTCACCTGTATTACATAAAGAGATATAGGAAAACACATTGACAATATTCTTTTCTGAAACCAAAAGGCCTAGAGCTTAGATATTTTGTGTGTATTATTGTCAAGTGGTCCTCTAGCAATATGGTTCAAAGTATTCCCCAGGTGCCACAATTGGCCCCGCCCCGTTCACCTGTATTACATAGAGGTATGCAGGGAAACACTTTAGAAATCTTCTTGTCTGATACAAAAGGCCTAGAGCTTAGATATGTGATGTGTAGCCTTTTCTAGTCGTCCTCCAGTCGTTCTCTTCAGGGATTGTTCAAATTATGGCCCTATGGTCACAATTGGCCATACCCTGGAAGTCGCCTATTTTACATATAGAAATATAGGCAAAACTTTGAAAAGCTATCCGATTCTTTAAGTCATATTAATTCTATAAAAGTCAGACAACGTTGATTGGGTTATTTCGCCTTATGGCAAGTGGATCTATACTAGTCATTGTGTCTCTTGTATTAGATTGACTGACTGCACATGAGTAACAGGTTTGCATTACGAATTATATTGCATAAATCAGGTGATCGATCCAAGGCCATCATGGCCCTATTTACTGTACTTTTTCAATATATAAGACGAACAGAACAAAAGTCATATGAAATAATGGTTTAAAGTTGTTATACGTCCAGATGAAAAAATACCCATCATTTAAAAAACTATATTCTTGCAACATTCTTGGAATATAATTAGATTTTGGGTGTTTTAGTTTTTATCATAACTGGGATCGGTTATAATTCACATATTTCAAATGCTGTTTCGAGCTCATTCAATATGAATAAAGAATAACTTCAAGAATTTATGAAGCATAACATCACACTGGAACAAATGTATAGCCTTTGTAAAACACATAGATAATTAAATGAACTGATTATTATAATGTTTTAGTGCTAAACAAGCTGGCAAAAAAGGTAATAAGCCTATCAGAATGTGCCTCAATACAATCTTTTTATCTTCGCTGTACATACGTTCATAAGGCTCTTATAAAGTGGCCTGGCAAAGTTAATGTTGATTAATTATTTTATTTGTGTTTTTTGTTTCATCAGTTTGATCAACCAAGCTTAGACCTAGAACATATAAAAACAGGTATGCAGACAATGCCAGACCTACTGAAGTCACTTACAAACCAAAACATACAAATTCCTGGGACATCTGTAGGAATCGAGGTACAATAATATGAATCTGATTTTTCAAATGTTAAATGAATTATACAAGTCACGTGCTAAACAAAATATCCAGATTCTTTTGTTTTTTTAATTTTAAAAGTGAAATTGTAACTTTGGAAATGAAAACTTGCTAATTTTAGCAATATCTGCTTTTTAGTCGAACGCAATATATGACCTATGGATTGGTCCTGTCTGTCCACGTGACATTAGCATTTGATCTACTGTTGCATTTCTGAGGTATTATAAGTCCTTTGGTCATTGAATTTCATATTTGGTTACACTTTTAACTGTGACCTAATATTTACACCTGAATGACTGATAAATTCTTGCCGTATGGCCCATTTCTCAGTCACTATACCTAGAAAGAATAATTTTTCACAAAGGATATTTGTTGTAATGTCAATGCTATTATAACGGTTAACTATTAGAAACACATTACCGCTTTCCCACTTGGAGACACATTTTGATGCATTCAAGTTTTACTTTTGATTTTTGACAGGTAAATATTATGACAGTTTGACACCCTTGTGCATTGTTTCAAAGTTTTGAGCTGCAGATTTGTTTCATATTTCTTAAGCTTCAAAAATAGTAATATCAAACCATAATTTCTAAGAGTCCCTTGCAACCTGCAGACACATATGCAGTCAAAGACTTTTGAAAAAATGATAAATAGCTCATAACTAACATGTTTTCCTTTTGCCACAAAGTTTACAACACTTTCAGTAAGTGCACTCTCATTTATTGAAATTGTCCATATTTTTGCGCAGATGTAATCAAAGGTGTCTGCTATGATGTGTTGTATGTGTTGTATGTGGGAAAGGGTTAATGTTTGAGAATTGTGTAATCCTATCAATTATTCACTTTGTCTGTTTATTCTTGTTCAACAGTTTGACCAACAAAGACGAAACATTAAAGATATAAAAACACCTATTCGGACAATAGCAGACCAGCGAACGGCATCTATAAGACAAAACAGATCAACTCCAGGGACAGCTTCAGGAACAGAGGTATGTCTCTGGGTTATTCAAGCGTTCTTTCATAGTGAATTATTTTTAAATAGCATAGTAAAACATGTCTATTATTTTTATTAGTGGGAGCATTCTGAAGTAGGATTAAGGTGTTATTATTGTAGTTTATTTAAAAACGTGTTTCCATTCCATATCAATGTGTTTACCTTTACTATGATTTACAATATATATATAGCTATATCTTTTATTTTACCAGTCCTCTGTTCCTGCAAGGATTCACATCCGAAAAAGGAAAAGGACAGTGTGGAAACCGGTCACCAAAAAGGGTACGTCTGGAGCTAAAGAATCACACGAAAACAAAGGAACTTGTACTCCTGACAAGGAAGAAAGAGAATACATAATCCTTAAAAACAGTAAGCTATGATATTCATAATGAGTTTGCATACTTATCTCAATGCAAATTGATTTTTTTTGCAAAATGATTAGATACTTTACACTCGTTCAACTTACTGTTTCATTAGCACCCATGTTTTTACCATGATGGTATTTAAATTAAATAACTTACCATAACGATAAATGCATTTATATGGAATACATCAAGTATGTTAGAATGTCTTAGTAGAAAGGGGGGAATAGTCATGGTGATGTTAATATATTTTGTAAGATTTAGTCCAAGACTATGTCGGAAACCCGCCTTCAACCACCAGCTTGTTAGCTTCAACAATATATCTGTCCATCTGACTGTCTCTCTGTCTGTCCATCTGACTGTCTCCCTGTCTATCCATATAAAAGTCTCTCGGTCTGTCCATCTGAATGTCTCTTTGTTTGTCCATCTGACTGTGTCTCGGTATGTCCATCTGACTGTCTCTATGTCTGTCCATCTAACTGTCTCTCGGTCTGTCCATCTGAATGTCTCTAGGTCTGTACATCTGACTGTCTCTCGGTCTGTCCATTTGACTGTCTCGGTCTGTCCATCTGACTGTCTGTCCACCTGACTGTCTCTAGATCTGTCCATCTGTCTGTGTCTCGGTCTATCCATATGACTGTCTCTCGGTCTGTCCATCTGTCTGTGTCTCGGTCTGTCCATATGACTGTCTCTCGGTCTGTCCATATGACTGTTTGGTCTGTCCATCTGTCTGTGTCTCGGTCTGTCCACCTGACTGTCTCTAGGTGTGTCCATATGTCTGTGTCTCGGTCTGTCCATATGAATGTCTCTCGGTCTGTCCATCTGTCTGTGTCTCGGTCTGTCCATATGACTGTCTCTCGGTCTGTCCATCTGTCTGTGTCTCGGTCTGTCCATATGACTGTCTCTCGGTCTATCCATCTGTCTGTGTCTCGGTCTGTCCATATGAATGTCTCTCGGTCTGTCCATCTGTCTGTGTCTCGGTCTGTTCATATGACTGTGTCTCGGTCTGTCCATCTGTCTGGGTCTCGGTCTGTCCATATAACTGTGTCTCGGTCTGTCCATCTGTCTGTGTCTCGGTCTATCCATATGACTGTCTCTCGGTCTGTCCATCTGTCTGTGTCTCGGTCTGTCCATATGACTGTCTCTCGGTCTGTCCATCTGTCTGTGTCTCGGTCTGTCCATATGACTGTCTCTCGGTCTGTCCATCTGTCTGTGTCTCGGTCTGTCCATATGAATGTCTCTCGGCCTTTCCATCTGTCTGTGTCTCGGTCTGTCCATATGACTGTGTCTCGGTCTGTCCATCTGTCTGGGTCTCGGTCTGTCCATATGACTGTGTCTCGGTCTGTCCATCTGTCTGTGTCTCGGTCTGTCCATATGACTGTCTCTCGGTCTGTCCATCTGTCTGTGTCTCGGTCTGTCCATATGACTGTCTCTCGGTCTGTCCATCTGTCTGTGTCTCGGTCTGTCCATTTGACTGTGTCTCGATCTGTCCATCTGACTGTCTCGATTTGTCAATATGAATGTCTCTCGGTCTGTTCATCTGACTGTGACTCGGTCTGTCAATCCGACTGTCCATCTGTATTGTCATCTGACTGTCTATCTGTCTGTCCATCTGACTGTGTCTCGGTCTGTCGATCTGACTGTATCTCGGTCTTACCATCTGACAGTGTCCCGATCTGTCGATCTGAATGTCTCTGGGTCTGTACATCTGACTGTGACTCGGTCTGTCCATCTGACTGTCTCTGGGTCTGTCGATCTGACTGTGTCTCCGTCTGTCGATCTGACTGTGTCTCGGTCTGGCCATCGGACTGTCTCTCGGTCTGTCCATCTAAATGTCTCTCGGTCTGTCCATCTGATTGTGTCTCGGTCTGTCCATCCTTCATAAATGTGTGTCTAGTCTGTTACTGTAGTTGTACCCAAGGCACGAATTTTTATTTGACGTATGATTAGCACACTGAGATTATGTTACACGACACATGATTTGTCCTACTCGGTTAATGGTTTTAATATTGTACACCAGATGTTCAGAATTGAACTAATGTGATAATACACCTTGTAACCTTTGTAACTATTGAACTGATTGACTTATTTTAAAATGACTTACAAGGTGTGTTTACCATTTTAATTTATTATAAGCATTGTATTCAGATATCACATCTTTCGTAAAAACCAGCACTGGTATAACCGAGTTTTTCAAGTGCAATATTAAGACTAGACAATGAGACACATATAGTACAAAACATTTCTCTCTTTTTAGCAACCAACTATGTTTAAGAAAACATTCCCGATATCATTTGTTTAATGTTTACCGATGATAATGCTAACCAACCGTTAATTTACAAAAAGCAACTTAATAGTATAGCCCAATTTTGCATTGACGCAGGTATTGAAATTAACCTTGAACAGACAGAAATTATTGATTTCAGAAAGTGTGGCCCTTTAAGAAATAATGACAAATGGACTATAGTAAGGATCAAATCAGAATATCATCACATTACAAATATATAGGTTTGATCTTAATTCCTATGCCGTCATGGAGTTAAGCTCATCTAAAACGTGCATCTCAACCAAGAAAGCTTCCTTTTCTATTAATAATTATCAAGGATCATTTGGTTATTTCCCTTTTAAAGATATTTTAAGTTGTTTGACTCGATGATAAGATGATCAAACCAATAGCTAGAATGCCAATGATCAAACCAATAGAATGCCACGGAGAGTAAGTATGGGGTCACGCATATTCAAAAGTTTTAGAATCTGTGTTATGGGAGGTGTAAATCTGGTTCTCTGTCAAATTCGTAAAAGAACGTGTAAACACACTGCACCTTACATAGTCCATATATTTTAAAAAGTATGTTTAGCTCACTTGAACATTAAGTGTTCAAGGTGATATATTGTGATCACCTTTTGGCTGTCTTTAACAATTTAATTGTTAACACTATAGAGGCAAATCATCATGCAGCTTGTTCAGTTTATTTATTTGGATGATAACTAGGCAAAGGTCAAATTTAGGTAAAGTTTGGTAAAAAAAACTAGGTCATCAGGCCAAATTGACAACAAATCTTGTTTACACTCTGGAATACGCATTTTTAAGTTCAACTGTGTTGTCCTAATGATATCTAGGCTTGGTTAAGTTAGTTTAAACTTATGTATTTTACATCGATTGCGAAACAAGCTTTAAGCTTATATTAATCACGCTCGATGTCTGCTCCATAGAGACTTAACCAGTACTTGCGCCGTTTGAATATAGGTCATGTTTGGTAAAAAAAATGTCACTAGTTTGACTTTGAAAATTATTTTGTAAACAGTCTAGAGAAAGCATTTTTAGGTTGAGCAGCTTTAAATTAAGGTAAAATTCGAATATGGATGATATTCGTTTAAAACTGGGTCCCTTGAAAAAAGTTGAAGAAAAATCTTGTGGAAGCTATTTTTGAGTCGAGAATTATGGGACTTAGTCAGACTGTTTATCTTGATGAAAGCTATGCTAAGTTAAATATTGATCAAATAAGGTTAAAAAATAGGTCACTAGGCCAAAATGGATACCTTATCATATGTAGCCATGGTACTCAGGTGAGCGCTTAAGAGCCACCATGACCCTCTTGGTTATTATCCCCTCGCCAAAGGCAGTTGAGATATTGGTTTGGTGTTGTCCGTCTGTCCTTCCGAGGCCATATCTCAGGCAAGGTTTGGATGGATTTGATTATCACTACATATATATATATAACTGTTAACTACTGTAGGGAAATACAAGACAGCAATTTTCACTAAGACTGCCTCAAAAACGCCGGTGTTATGTGCAATTAAACTTATATTGTATAAGAAATGTATCTGATTTAAATTATACGGTCGGGATATAACCATATTTTTCAAAACTAATAAAATCCAACACAAGCTAGCTCCCTTAAATCAATGGCTTATCTCAAAACACATATGAATAAATCTGGTTAAAACCAGACATACACTTCGCTAGCTCGTATTTAGATCTGATCACTGTCCCATACAGATAGATCGTTTCAGATTGACCAAATAGTTCGGTATAAAACAGATAACCCATATAAATAAACCATATAGAAAAGCGGTGATTGACGGGCACTCCGATTGAACAGCACGGGCGTGTGTTGTATCGTGCAATAACATTTGACACAAAAACCGAGCACGTGCTCATGAGTTTTTGCAGTTTAAGTTTGAGACAACGCTTTATGCTCGGTAGCCAGATCCAATATACGTACAGTGATGTATTTTGGTCTGATTTTAATAAAACTGCATATAAATACAATAGATGCCACATCATTTGTTATCCAATCTTCAAGAAAATTCAACAGAACATTTATCTTTACCAGATCTCGTTTTCTTTTTAAACTGGGACATGTGAGGTCAACACTAGTCCAGGCATTATTTTACAACTTGATTTGGTGGGGGAATCTCTATTCAATGATTTACTTGTTTAGTAACTCGTCTATCAGTGTTGTCCAAGCGTTCTTTTACAGTTTTCATTTCAGCAGGGGAACTCAAATGAACACATGCTTTTACATGTTACAAAACTTTTTCACAAACTAGATAAATAAAAAAGTTTTACTTTGATTTCACAGAATTAAAGACAGAAATAATGGACCATTATAAGGAAACTGGATTGTGTTCCATTGCTGTACCAGTTGTGGTGGATGGAGAAGAAGTCCATGTAGATGAGATGTTTGTAAAGTCATCAATGTGGGTCATGCATAATATGGCCACTGGTAGAGAAAGACAAACTATTAAGCCAGGCAGTAGTGATGTCACTCAATTTACCGATACTGTGAATGAAGATGTAATAACAGGCAGTATTTCAACAATACATGAGCTTTTCCAGAAGGATGGGCAATCCACCAGACAAGTTTGTATTTTTGGGGTTGCTGGCCAAGGAAAGACGACTTTGTGTCAGAAGATAGTATCCACCTGGTGTAAAGTGCATGCAAATAATGAAAATGTATCGGACCCTGATCATCAATTCCTGAAATCATTTGATTTGTTATTCAATCTACCTCTGAGAAAGCAGAAAACATCCGATGTCGTTGAAATGATTAAAACTGATATAGTGAGAAAGGATTCGCATAATGCCCTGAAAAAAGTCCTGCAAAAAGATTCTGAAAAGTGTCTGATCATTCTTGATGGTCTGGACGAATGGCTGCCATCAGAGGACTGTAAGAACAAAGTACCTTGTATTGATCAAAGAAAAAAATATACTGTCCTGATAACATCAAGACCCTTGAAATTTGAGGTTCTGCGACTAAAGATGTGTGAACTAGTACAAAACAGGGATGATGACAGGGATAAGGATGTGTATGATGACATGTATGATGACATATATGATGATGTGTATGATGACATATATGATGCCATGTATGATGACAGAGATGATGACTTGGATGATGACAGAAACTATGACGACATTTATGATGACATGTTTGATTACATGTATGATGACAGGTTTGACTACATGTATGATGACATATATGATCCCGTGTATGAGTGCAGGGAAGATTACAGGAATGATGACATGAATACTGACAGGAATTATAACATGTATGATGACACGGATGATGTCATGTATGATGACAGGGAGTATGTCATGTATGATGACATGTATGATGACATGTGTGGTGACATGTATGGTGACAATGACATGTATGATGACATGCATGATGACATGGATGATGTTGACAGTGATGATTTCAGGGATGATGTTGACAGTAATGCTGACATGTATGATGACATTGATAATGATAGGGAAGATGACATTCATTATAACAATGAAACTGACATGGATCATGACAAGTGTGATAACAGCAATGATGACATTGTTGATGACATGTATGATGACATGGATGAATATATGTATCATGACATGGGTGATGACATGTATGATGACAGGGATGAATATATGTATGATGACATGGGTGATGAAAGGGATGAATACATGTATGATGACAAGTCTGGTGACTGGGACGATGACGGGGATGATATGTATGATGACATAGATGATATGTATGATGATATGTATGATGACAAGGATGAAGACATGTATGGGTACAGGTTTGATAACCTATATGATGTCAGTTATTAATACGACGTATGGTGATAGGGATGACGACTGGGTTGATGATAGGGGTGATGCCATGGATGAGGGCATGTATAATGACATGTGTTATGACCAGTATGATGACATGGAGATAATGATGACAGGGATGAATATAAGTATGATGACATATATGATGACTGGGATGATGACAGGGATGATGACATGTATGATTACAGGGCTGATGACAGGTATGGTGAAAAAGGTATGATGACTGGTTTGATGACAGGAAGGATAACAGGGGTGATTACGTGTATGATTACAGGGATGAATATATGTATGATGAAAGGGATGATTACGTGTATGATGACAGGGATAAATACATGTATGATGACAGGGATGAATATATGTATGATGACAGGGGTGATTACGTGTATGATTACAGGGATGAATATATGTATGATGACAGGGGTGATTACGTGTATGATTACAGGGATGAATATATGTATGATGACAGGGGTGATTACGTGTATGATTACAGGGATGAATATATGTATGATGAAAGGGGTGATTACGTGTATGATGACAGGGATAAATACATGTATGATTACAGGGATGAATATACGTATGATGACAGGAATGAATATATGTATGATGACAGGGATGATGACATGTATGATTACAGGTTTAATTACAGGTATGGTGAACAAGGGATGATGACTGGTTTGATGACAGGTAGGATAACAGGGGTGATTACGTGTAGGATTAAAGGGATGATTATGTGTATGATGACAGGGGTGATTACGTGTATGATGACAGGAATGAATATATGTATGATGACGGGGTGATTACGTGTATGATTACAGGGATGAATATATGTAGGATAACAGGGGTGATTACGTGTTTGATGATAGGGATGAATATATGTATGATGAAATGGGTGATTACGTGTATGATGACAGGGATAAATACATGTATGATGACAGGGATGAATATATGTATGATGACAGGGGTGATTACGTGTATGATTACAGGGATGAATATATGTATGATGACAGGGGTGATTACGTGTATGATTACAGGGATGAATATATGTAGGATAACAGGGGTGATTACGTGTTTGATGACAGGGATGAATATGTATGATGAAATGGGTGATTACGTGTATGATGACAGGGATAAATACATGTATGATGATAGGGATGAATATATGTATGATGACAGGGGTGATTACGTGTATGATTACAGGTATGAATATATGTATGATGACAGGGGTGATTACGTGTATGATTACAGGGACGATTATATGTATGATGAAAGGGGTGATAACGTGTATGATGACAGGGATAAATACATGTATGATTACAGGGATGAATATACGTATGATGACAGGAATGAATATATGTATGATGACAGGGACGATGACATGTATGATTACAGGTTTGATTACAGGTATGGTGAACAAGGGATGATGACTGGTTTGATGACAGGTAGGATAACAGGGGTAATTACGTGTAGGATTAAAGGGATGATTATTTGTATGATGACAGGGGTGATTACGTGTATGATGACAGGAATGAATATATGTATGATGACGGGGTGATTACGTGTATGATTACAGGGATGAATATATGTAGGATAACAGGGGTGATTACGTGTTTGATGACAGGGATGAATACATATATGATGACAAGGATGAATACATATATGATGACAGGGATTAATACATATATGATGACAGGGATGATGACATGTATTATGACATGTATGTTGACATGTATGGTGACATGTATGATGACAGGGGTGATGACATGTATGATGACAGGGGTGATGATACGTATGATGACAGGGATGACTATATGTATGATGACATGTATGGTGATAGTGATGATGACTTGGATGATGACAGGGGTTATGACATGTTTGATGAAAGGGATAATTATATGTATGATGATATGTATGATGACACGAATGGTGACAGGAATGATGACAGGGGTAATGATATGAATGATGATATGTACGAAGACAGGGATGATGACATGTATAATAACAGGGATGAGCATATACATAATGACATAAATGGTGACAGGGATGATGACGATGAATGATGACAGGGGAGACGAGACGGTATTTGTAAAGTCTGATTCATATTCTTGTCAGAAGTAACACTATTATAGATCTATTTCATAAATGTTGACAGTGAAGGCTTTAGCGAGACGGTATTTGTACAGTCTGATTCTGATTGTTGTCAGAAGATACATTGAGATCTATTTCATAAAGATCGACAGTGAAGGCTCTGGTGAGACTGTATTTGTACAGTCTGATTCAGATTGTTGTCGGGAGATACATTGAGATCTATTTCATAAAGCTCGTGTATTGTCCCGTGTTGTCCCGGCATCTCAGTGTAACACTTGTAGTGATAAATTATGAGGGATCAAACACCTGTCTCTCTCCTAACCACTTCACCTCCAAACTGATTTCAAAGAGAAGATGAGCGAAATTGCTAAAAATAAATGAGTTTTGATTTTGCGTAGAAAGGAGCAGTTATAATACGTGTACGTTTTGTTTCTATTCCCGCAATGTTTTACAAAAACATCTCCTTGGTGGTTGTCCGAGAATCAGGTTATGGTGTATGTATCATGCATATATTCAACAATAAATCAAAATTGTCTGATACACCTGTTTAACACTTTCAGCGCCTAATTGTTTAAAGTAGACTCTTCCATGTTCAAAATCGGGCGTCTTCATTTCTCATGTAATAAAAGTTTTGGACTATTTTGATAACGAAAAGGCAAACAATGCTGATTTCATGTGAGACAGCTCGTTACGAGCTGACTCACCTGAATTAGCATTGTTTGCAAAAACATCAATATTGCCTTTGGCGCTGAAAGAGTTAAAGATTAATTCCTTGCTTTTTAAAGCGTTTTCAATTCTACCTGATATTTTAGATAACAGTGCAAATACTTGTACGTAAATGAGCCGTTCCACGAGAAAAACAACATTATGGACCGTGCGTAAGTATCGACACGGATCAGCTTAAAAGCATGCCGCGCAGGCTAATCCGGTCTGACACTTTTCGCCTCCTACGGATTTTCTGTTTCAGGAATCATTACTCTATAAGTATATTCCCCTGATACGGAGTGTGTCGGCCTGGACTAGCCTGTGCGGACTGCGCAGGCTGATCTGGTCGATACATTACGCAGAGTCCATGATGTTGGTTTTCTTGTGGAACGGCTCAAATGTATTCGTTCCTCTTATCAGGCAAACCATTCACCTATTCTGGACCCTATGTCATTCAGGCAATATTCTCTTTTTCCCACAATGTTTTTCATCTCTTTTATCCTTTAGTTATCCAGAAGTTACATTTCATTATTATTTCGCAAAATAGGGTCGGATGCGAGTCTCCTCACGTCGTACTTGACGATTATTAACGGAGGTTATCGACAAAACCTTCCCGTAACCTTGTTATCGGAGATAATTGAAAAACCTTCCCATAACAATTCATGTAATTTCGTTATTCACTTACTGAACATACACACATTATAACCAGTTAGTATAACCGACTGTCTGTCTTATACGCATAGGCATTTTGGGGTAAGACGATTATAAACGGAAATAATTGAAAAACCTACCCGTAACCATTCATGTTATTTCGTTATTCACTCCCTGAACACACACACATTATTACCAGTTATTATAACCCACTGTCTATCTTATACACATAGGTATTTTGGGGTAAGACGATTATTAACGGAGATAATTGAAATATTCATGTAATTTCGTTATTCCCTCACTGAACATATACACATTATAACCATTTATTATAACCCACTGTCTATCTTATACACATAGGTATTTTAGGGTAAGACGGTTATTATCGGAGAGTATGCCTTGAAAACGATTCGTGTAACTTCGTTTTTCATTCACTGAACATACACACATTATTACCAGTTATTATAACCCACTGTCTGTCTTATACGCATAGGTATTTTGGGGTAAGACGATTATTAACGGAGATAATTGAAAGATTCATGTAATTTCGTTATTCCCTCACTGAACATATACACATTATAACCATTTATCATTACCGACTGTTCACGTTAAAACCAGTCTTACTCCATAACAATACTAACTGTAGAGGTCCATATCGTGTCGATACAACTGGATAATACATATTTAACATTCTTAGAAAACGACTTTAAAACATTTATCACCTTCATGTTATGTTAATACATATTTAACAATCATATAAAACGACTTTAAAACATTTATCACCTTCATGGTATGTCAATACATATTTAACAATCATAGAAAACGACTTTAAAACATTTATCACCTTCATGTTATGTCAATACATATTAAACAATCATATAAAACGACTTTAAAACATTTATCACATATTTAACAATCATAGAAAACGACTTTAAAACATTTATCACCTTCATCTTATGCCAATACATATATTTAACATTCAAAGAAAACGACTTTAAACATTTATCACCTTCGTGTTATGTCAATACATATTTAACACCCATAGAAAACGACTTTAAAACATTTATCACCTTCATGTTATGTCAATACATATTTAACATTCATAAAAAAAGACTTTAAAACATTGATCACCTGAATGATATGTCAATACATATTTAACCATCATATAAAACGACTTTAACACATTTATCACCTTCATGTTATGTCAATACATATTTAACACTCATAGAAAACGACTTTAAAACATTTATCCCCTTAATGTTATGTCAATACATATTTAACATTCATAGAAAACGACTTCAAAACATTTATCACCTTAATGTTATGTCAATACATATTTAACATTCATAGAAAACGACTTTATAACATTTATCACTTAAATGGTCTGCTATAGGACAATACATATTTAACATTAATAAAAACGGACTCAAAACTATTTATCACCTTAATGGTCTGTGCTATATGACAATACAATATTTAACATTCAAAGCAAACGTCTCAAAACATGAAACAATCATATAAAACGACTTTAAAACATTTATCCCCTTAATGTTATGTCAATACATATTTAACATTCACAGAAAACGACTTCAAAACATTTATCACCTTAATGTTATGTCAATACATATTTAACATTCATAGAAAACGACTTTATAACATTAAATGGTCTGCTATAGGACAATACATATTTAACATTAATAAAAAAGGACTCAAAACTATTTA